>OY728138.1:1150627608-1151877608 GCA_963277665.1 Viscum album
GAAAAAAGAGTAAGAATAATATATGGATAACTGCAAGATATTTCTTCCACTGATGAAAGAGGTTAGGTTGACAGGAGAGGAAGAAAGGGATTTGATGTACCCATCTACTCTTCTATTTTGGAGACCAGGATTGTCAAATCTGAGTACCTGCCTGACTATAAAGTATAATAAAAGGATAGAATATTTCCCTATGAGGGATTACTTACTCCTGGTTTTATATAAGAGAGGATTATAAACCACTAACCCTCAAAGAGAATAGAAAGTGTGATCCTCTACCTCCTCTCCTAGAATCAGGGGTACATGGCCTTAAAGATGATGAGGGAAGGATATGTTCTTATCCCTCATATCTAAGAATAGGAGGTAACTGAAACTACCCTTAGAGATGGGTTTATCATGACCGAAGGGATTCATAACTTCAAGCACCTCGATAACCCTACCCATCAGGTATGACAACTATAGGATACCTCTGACTGAAGGAAGCTGTAACTGAATAGAAGAAACAATGTATTTCTATCTCCATGGTCATGGAACACAATAGGCTTTGGTTTAGGCTTAAATATTACCATATTCAAACAAGGGATCTAAATGGGTAGGATACCTAGAATTTGTTGTCTAGAAAGGGGGCATAGAATGTATCTTGTGTAGGCTATGTTTTGGCAATTAGAAGGTGCTTCATAGAGGGGCCCTAGGCGAATAATAGGTGCTTCGTGTAGGGTAGACCTATAAGAGTTGGAATTTCTTTATACAAGGTAGGACTAAAAGAGCTGGAGATTCCATGGGTTTTTTAAGAGATGAAAAAAACTCTTAGGTAATGCCTTGATTTATGCACCAAAGGTTTCCTTAGGTTTCCCAGGAAGGGACCTGCGCAAGTCACAAATATGGGGAGGGACCTTCATGCTAGTTCTTGTAAACTGGGGGGAGGGGTACTCACATAGGTGTCCTATGTTTCAGAACCTGGAGGTAATTTTATCCAACTATCCCCATTAATTACCACGTTCCTCGGGTTTTAGATAGCTACCTGAAATATTTTTAAGGGCCTTAGCGAAGGGGCTTCCTGAATTGAGCTTCGAAGATTCCTCCATTTTACAACCTTCCCATTATGTGAGAATTATTACGGCACATTAAAATATAATTTTCCCTTTATTCCAGAAAAAGGATTCAATTTACTCACACCTGATATTTTGTTTCTAAGTGATATAACACCATAAATTCTATGAAAAAATTCATGAAATAAAGTTGCTGGTGTCGAAATTGTTATTACATACCTAAGGAGTATAACTATTTTTTATCTTTGGACACTAGAAACATAATAATCTTATTTCATAAATGATCTTCCAAATATTCCATATGGATCTTCTATCATGGAAACCTTCTTATAAATTTATTATTTAACAGATTTATTAATAACACAGTATAGAATGAAATATAAGAAAGTGTGAGATTAGATGCTCGATAAGGGAAAACATATGAAATATTAATCGATGATAAAAATATTGCATAAGAATAATGTTATGAGAAAATGATCCTAAATTAATAAATTCATACGAAATTAGTCAAATTTCATTAATCATGAATCATGTAATACTTTTTTTTCAACCAAAAGAAAGAATAAAAAAGAGTATATATAAATCAGTAATCAATCATGATCCATGAGAACATATAATAAGTATAAGATATAAGTTTGTGGCATACACATGAGTATAGAATGTCATTTCATTAGTTAAGGATCACTGCCATGGATATCATAGTGGACTATATTTACATCCCATATGATCATTTACAGACTCAATGATCACTCCTAAGACTCTCATTGTAGAAAAATCCCCTTACTAAATTGGGATCATTCCCCATTCCCGCTCTTATTATCTAATGATAAATCATACTTTACCCAATGCATTAGAGGGATATATAATTCAGGACTTACTCATATCATAATGAAAACCATACATATGTTTTTTAAAATATCATAAAAATAGAATCATATAATTATAGTATAACACAAGGAAAATATGGGTTTTTTAAACATATCGTCATCACATAATCACATGTCCTCAAGAGAAAGAAAGTGGACTGTATATAATGAGAATTATTTATCTCATCATAATATAATTAGCCGTGGGGAATGATATGGTGTTCATTTAATTAGAATAATATAAAAATCATTATATTTCATATAGAACTTTGGATGGATTCATAATATTATATCCCTAGTGAAATATACCAATACATAAATGATGTTGACGTGGATGAAATATTTGATCAAAAGAGCATTCATACCATTCTTTGAAAACATGACAAAAATATCCCTTTCCATTGAGAAAATTTTGACTTAAAATTAAAAATTATTCTCTTATAAAATAAAATTATAGACATTTAATATAATATTCATGAAAAATAATGGTTATAAATGGGGGAAAATCTGTTGATAATATATGCATTAAAATAGAACTTTCTTTTTATACTTTTGTAAAAATTCAAAAACAACTTTTTTGGAAAAATTCCCCTTAAAATGATTCCATTTACAAAACTAAAAATAAAGACATAGGTAATGAAAATAACATTTTTTTCAAGTTTACATAAAACTTACAATTTATAACTTTTTAGTGCATACACACAGAAGAACAAGTTCATTGACTAAAAATTAAATAGCGTCTGATTTTCATTAAAAATATTTCTCGGTCAATTTTAATAAAAAATAGGATGATGGTACCAATACATTTAAATTACTATAATAATAATATGAAAATTAAATATATGGGGTTTGAATGATATAATCCATATAATTTCTCTCAAAGAAATTTTTAGTTAGATAATCTTGAAAAGAAATAATATTTTAACAGAAACCCTTACCCCAAGGCTCATCTTTATTTTTACATGTTCAAAATATCCTATATTTAAAATATATATTTATTATACATATTAAATAGATCCATATTATTAAATAACTTATTTTTATAATTGATTTATAATTTTAAATTATATTATTAATAATAATTTCTTCATTAAAATGAACATTCTGTTGATAAGATCATATAGTTTTAAATCATGTACTTAAGAAATTTTCATGGTTTCATTATATAAATGTTACTAATAATGTTATAATTATCATATTTATTAATCATATATAACTTTTATAAAAATTCATATAATATGGTAATGGAAATTGTATTACATCACTCTGAGGAGACGATATTTTGTATATACGCATGAGTAATATTTCTATTTTGTTATAGATGAAATAAAATAAAGTTAAATAATAATTCACTTTTATAGAATAATTATTATATCATATATATCAAATTCATTCATTAAAGTTATCCTTACAACTATCCATGTAAGTAAGAAATAAAAAATAATCACATCGCTTCATGGAGGTGGTAGTCTACTTGTATACACACACGATATTATTGTTTTCCTATTGATGGAAGGGTAAGAAGGTAGATAAGATCATATAATTAAAGATGAATAATTATGTAATAAATATTATATGTAAAATTTTAATGCATCATAATAAACATCTATGAATTATGGTGATGGAAAACGAACCATATCACTATATGGAGGTGGTAGTCAATACATACACATGAGCAACACATTCATTTATCATTTGAAAGAAAGGAAGAGAGAAATAGTGGTACCATAATAAAAAAACACATTATTATATTTATTAAATTACATTCATCATGTTATGATGGATAAAATATATTTATAGGAAGTATAATAAGTCATAAATTGTAAAATAATTAGGTAAGATAATTACCTCTTCATTGAGAGAACTCCATTGGCTTACATATTAAGGTTTCATATGATGTAATTAGGTTAATAACAAGATATAAATAAATAATTGAAGGAAGGTAGGATTATTTTTTGGTTTTTACTTTTCTTATCTATTGAGCCCAATTTTTTTGAATAATGGAAAACAATATGTACCCTTTTATTAGTGAGGTTGTGAAAATTCATGGAATTAATTAAGTGATTTAAATATTATAAAGTGATTTCCTTGAGCATGTGGATCTAAAAGAAAAAGAAATCCAAGTTAGGATATGAAATTTTTTTAATATCTCCATCCAATAAAATTTATATACGATCAGGTTTCATTTTTACCTTAACTCTTAATTTAACCTCACAGTAAACCCTATTTAACCATATTCATGGTACCAAAAATACTATTTTTAGAATTCATTATGACCAAAAT
Source organism: Viscum album (assembly GCA_963277665.1). Classification (NCBI taxonomy): domain Eukaryota; kingdom Viridiplantae; phylum Streptophyta; class Magnoliopsida; order Santalales; family Viscaceae; genus Viscum; species Viscum album. Next base: position 1,150,631,804 of record OY728138.1, read on the forward strand.
TAAGTTGACACTATTATATTTAATTATTTATTCTGATTATAGATATAGATTCTATTTTACAAGATAAAATTTATATATGTTTCATAAATTCATTTTAAAATAATTTTATAGTACACAATAAAAACTATTTTTTAGAAAAATGTATTTTTTTTTGTAAAAAAATGAGTATAACTTCATCATATTTTATGTGAAAATTATTAAATGAATGATAAAATATCACATTGTATATATATTTTTATAAATTTCATTAATATAATTATTAAATAGGTATTTATCTAATTTATTAAGAAATAACACATTGTGCACACATAAAAAAATATATTTTATGAAAAATAAATCATTTTAAATTCAAATGCATATATTTCTATTTATATCCAATTAAAAACCAATGAATTCATATTCTAAAAGTGTAATTTTTTTTGAAAATTTAATTGTTATTATACAGACATGCCAATATCATAGCTATGAAACCACTATAACTAAATAATAATTCAATAGTATGTTATGTATTGTTTAAACATTATATTTTTTGTAATTAAAGATATAATAGGAATTAAATTTACATAAAGATAAATATATCATAAAATATTGTGGAGTTATAAGAATAACCTAAAAATAATCATCACTCTACTATCCTTATCATAAAGAAGGGGGATATGGTGGCACATCTTAAGATGTTGTCCCACCATAAGTTTATTTAAAAAATCTATTGGAAAAATCGCATACTCCGGGTGTTGAAGAAGTTATTACACCATCACAAGTTGATGTTCAGATAAATAATTTAGGAAAAAAGTTTAAAAATATCCTTTATTGAAGGAAACTTTATTCCATACTATTATTATGGAAACCTCATACCTCAATAGGAGTTCTTTAAAAGTAGTTACTTTATTGAATGAAAATGTATATTTTTCTTTAACTTATTAATCATTATTTTTTTTGAAACGAAATGGTAGAATTTCACCAGAAGGAACTCATAAAAATGAAATTTATGTATAAAAATTTGATGAACCCATCATGTTATTTAATATCACTCCTTAAAAAGATAAAATTTGAAAAAAATCATTCCCAAGGACCTTAAGAACAAATAGAAGGATTTGATAGTTCCTCATAATTTGCTGCTATTACCTTATCATAAACAACATAAAAGGAGTTGAACATAAAAAATATATATTTTAACAATTTTTGACTATATATTTTTAATTAATTTAGAGATAAATTCTATATTTAATTTGATTCAAGGATATGTGACTAATTTTCATGGTGTTTTGTTGAAAAAAATTAGTAGTCTCTATCACTGAAGTTAAATAAAATTTGAGAAATCCTAAAGGAAAAAATGAATTTTATTTCCAAAAGATGAATTTTTTATAATTATTTTAAATATTTTTATAAATATTTTTAGTTTGTTGAGGAAGAAAATGATTCCCTATATTAAAATCTTTAGATTTTATATAGGATTTTATAATAGTTTTAATATCTTTCCAAGGATCAATATAAGAGAATTATCAAATATCAAAGACCATTGAATAAATAAAGAGTATTGTTATTCATAAAAATTAATGGATGGAATAAGAGTAATGAAATATCATTAATTAATAAGATCATTGCGTAGTTTATTAGATTAAAATTAAGAATACGATTTAGAATATTAGAAAAAAAAGATAAATATTTCAATTTCTAATATTTTTATGATGTTCTAATTTTTTGATGGATGTAATACCATACGTTTTAATATAATTTAAAACCTAAATGTGATTTATTTTTTAAAAGGGAGATTTTTTTTATGATTGTTAAATATATATTTTTTCAATATATGGTAGTGATAAATTTAGTTGATTGTATTAAAAGTGAGTAATCTATTTAATCCAAATGAATGAGAAAAGATATTTTATTTCATGATATTTATCTGAAATTTAAAGGGGAGAACATGCCAAAATAAAAATTGACCAAAAAAATTTATTTTTTCATTTCATATCTCAATTGAGAGAATAATTTTATTCTTTTTCAATAATATTTCTCTATGTGATATTTTTTCTATATCACTTAACACATATACTCACTTCCTTAAACAATTTTCTTAGATATTTTGATTATTTTTGATAATTAAAAATGGGGATATAATCTAACAATGATAAATCTTATTCCATATGATGGAGAAATTAAAAATATTATTTTAATAAAGGTAAGTGTAATGTGTTTATTTATTTCATATGGGGGAGTGATGTAATTGAATGAATTCATGATATTTTATTTCATCATAATCAGGATGTATTTATTGAGACATATAATTATTTACATGTATTTTTATTTTTAAGAAAGGGGAGATTATAGTTTCAAAATAAAAATTTCATATTTTTTTCTTAAAAATCACTATATATTTTACATTGATTTTTACATAACTTGAAGATTGGGTTTTATTTTTTTGTTATGAAAGATAAAAATATTATAACCTTAAATCTATAGAATTCACATTTTGGGTGAATTGTGTGAAAATATTTAAAATTTTTTATTGCTATATTTAATTTACTAGATGATGGATCATTATAGTAGTCTAGATTGATTTTATTGGATATTTTGTGCAATATTGAATCCATTATAATATAATGGTTTTTTCTTCCAATGTTTTCACTAAATCTTGAGGTTTAGAGAATACAATTATTGGAGTGTTTTTAATAGATAATGTCATTTCATCATGGAGTATAAGTACAATACATTAATGATGGATAATAGAAGATTCTCTAAAATATTATAGTCATTTGAAGTCTATAACACATTTTTGTCACGATTTTCTATAGATTTTGTTTTTGTTCTTTGTCATGAACAAAGATAGAGTGCCATCCAATCCCACACCCAACCTGATTCATGACATGGTTAGAAGGGCATTCCCAATCTCCACAGGCTGGAAACTAGTCCCCAAGTATCAATAAAATACCTTGGGAATGGTTTCACCTGAATTTATAATGATAAAGCACCTACAATTATAAACAAACCAAAATTTAAAACTCGTAAACAAACATGGAATAAAAAATTTCGAGATTCAAGTTTATAAATTTAAATAAAAACTAAAATGGTATATAGAAAAAAGGGAAAACCCAAGCTATCTCAAAAAAAAACAAAAATATAATTAAAGGAGCATCTTATTCATGCCACCACCACAATACCCAAAGGGATGACACCTATCATCCCAGAACACCATCTACAAACACCTTGCCTTTAACTGTGTCAAACATAATAAAGTATACTGACTGCCAAATGTGTAAGTAAAGTGTGATCCAAATCCTAGTAGGATTCCATCAAACAAAGATATTCAATACTATAAACATTATGAGATAAAATAAAATTCAAGATTTATAAAAAGTCTAGAAGTGTTTTTATAAAAATCGTTTTTAAAGGAATACATGCTTGATTTTTGAAAAAAAATGAGGTGAACCATATAAAGACAATATGTACAATATCACAAGAGAGTAATAAGACATGGGATATCCCTATAGGCACTATCTATGAGTGGTACCTTAGAGACATCGTATCTCTGTGAAAGGTGGTAAATGAACCACAATAATCTGCATCCTCATGCACGAACCGCTAGTGAGGAGAAAATTAATGAATTATAGTTTTCTCCAATCATCATCAATATTTAGTTAGTGTTTTCATCATCAATCCTATTTAGTGAATCTAGGTCAAAGCCACTTCCAAATCAATATCATACTAGTCTTAGTCCACCCACCAAGTCACATAGGATTACTTTTGTGCTCAATTTACATTTCACAAATCTCATACAATTTCTTTTTCATATATTCTTAAACCAAACACCATAATAAACATGATAAACTACTCTTTTCACATTCAAAACTCATTTTGAAACTAAAAAAAGACAAAAAACCTTTCAAAATAGGATTCTCACCACCCTCACATTTTATCAAATACCTTTAATACACAAAGTAAAGAAGAACATATGAAACACACATGGAATATAACACATTTCCTTTAAAAAATATTTTTAAACTTAAAATCACCATGAATTATTTTAAAAACACACTTCAAACCTCATATAAAAACCATAGAACATAAAAAGGAGAAAATAAACTATATTAAATTCATGAAATAATGTTTAATCACAGAACCACCTACCTTAAATTAATAAATTTCTAAAATCTGGTGGAAAACCACAACAACACCTCAATTGAACTCTATAAAGGCATGATAGAACCTTAAGTAAAATTATTGAACCCAAAAAATCAAGATCTAACCCTAAAAATGACATCGTACCTACTAGAGAAATAAAACCCCAATGAAAGGGAAAGAAAACCATAGAAAAGAGGTGGAAACCAAGAGATAATGGGACTTACTTGAATAATCAAGGAGAATACACACCAAAATTTACACCAAAACAGGGCACAAGGGAGAGGAGAGGAAGGTAGGATGTGTTCCATGGGAAAAATATTGTCTGAGGGGAGAAAAAGGATTGTTTGTGGTTAAAAATCAGGGAGAGAGAAAAAGGAAAACCAAAATTTTAATGACCAGGACATGCTACACGGTTTCCCCACAAGGTTTGACAAACCGTGTGATAACAATTAATCCCTTACTATCTAAGTAGAAACTATCACACTATTATCCCACACAGTTTATAAACTATGCGCTAACTGTGCGATAAGTCTCTATAAAAAAATAATACATTGGGGCACATTTTCTTGGGAAATGCATACGGTTTCCTGTAACTATGAGTTAGTTGTGCACCACCCTTGTCAAATTCAAATTTTACATTTTTCTCAAGAAACTCAAAAAAACCCCATGGTATTAACATAATATCTAAAAAAATAGTGTAAATACCTATAAATTAAGGCACATGTGTGACATTTTGAGTGTTTTACTAACAACTCCATCTATAGAGTGTTTTAAAATAATTTTTTTAGTGTTTTATCTATTTTTATTATAGTGTTTCTGACCATAGTATCATAGACCTTTTGGTGTGTGGTTGTGGTCTTTGGCTAATCAGTGTGATAAAGAGACTTTAGTGAGGAAGGAAAAGTTTCTACCAATTTTGGAGATCAAGGGGTCAACATGTGGAAGATATAGTGCCTTTCAATTTTAGTATAGTTGAGTGATTCTATGGATTCAAAGTTATGTACCTTAACACATGTTTAAATTTGAGGGACTATAATTTTGGAATAAGGATAGAGAAGTTCTTGTTTTAAAATCCTCAATATAATTTGGATTAGAATTTTGTTTTTAATAATATCCTTTATAGTACTGCGTGTATTTTTAGGTGGCACTCAATGTTTTTTTTTAAATTCCACTATGTTTGTTGTATTTTATTTTCTAATTTCTACAATATTAACATATATTATAAGAATAATTTAATTTTTTTTAAATAAACATTAATACTATTAATTTTTGGGATGATTAGAAATTTATAATTCCAATCAGTTTATACAAGATGTGGCAAAAAACATTTAGATTAATTTTTTATACTATAGTTCATCCCATATTCTCATTTAACTAATTTTAATTTCCAAGTAAAAAACCATGATCTCATTTTCAAAGTCTGATATATATAGATTGTATAGTTTACTCTAATGTGGGAACTTAATTCTAATCATCCCACATAGATACTATTGTTCCCATGTGCTATTCCACCATTCAAGATATCACAATTTCATTACTGAAATTATTTTCCATTCAAAATAGGCCTTTGATCAAACAAATAACATAAAACCTTCATTTCTATTTACAAAAAAATATTTAGAAGAATGTTTTTTTCCAATGTAAAAGAGGAAAATTTCTAGAAAATATACCACATATAGTAGGATTTAAATATTTTATAACATATTTTAAAACTAATATAATTTTTTAAGAAAAAGCAATCAAGGATTATAAATCAAAGGGAACTTATGAAATCGCATACCATAACAAAATAATATTACTAACAATAGGATGGAATCCACTAGAAAAAATTTGAAACAACCTTGAGGAATAAAGAGGACGACCTATATTGTAACACCTCGACCCCAGTAACCCAGATTTTGTGTATTATTTCATAACATTGGCATGATACCAGGAATCATGTCCCGATCGACAGATCAGTTTAGTATCCTTAGAAGTACTAGATACATACATAAGTTTTATATTACAACATGAAATAAAGAAAAAAACATTTTGCCTCCTTTTAAGACACTCATATCCTTTGGCCTATCCCTATTGGTTAATCATAATAAACTTCTTCACATCCTGGGAAAAAGAAAACATAAGAAAGGGGTGAGCTTAGATGCTCAGTAAGGATAAAGATATAGTAGAAACTATTATAAATAAGCATAATAATTTAAGGTAATGTATAAGATTAAAACACAAGCCTTTTAAAATTAAACTTAACAATAATAAGGAAAATATAAATCCTATAATGACATTTACTTATTTACATGGATTTTCTACAAGTCAAATAATTGCATGTAATATCAATAGCTAATTTCTTAATAATGGAATAAATAATGCTGGACATCATAAGAACATAGTCGAGGCCTCAGGCCAAGACTAAAAATAAGATTTTTCCAAGGGCTTGTTCCAAGACACTAGTTTTTTTTCATGAGACCTTCCGATTCATTGGTGAGATAAAACGGGCTCCACCTGTCACTTACTAAGTCCAATTCACTCTTCATATGAAAAGGTTGAAACAAAACATAAACATTCATATTAAAACTATCATACAAATTGTAAATAATTTAACCATAAACCATGAATGGTATAAAAATTCCCCATCCACATTCAAACGTATAACAAAAACTTCTATACAATATGGATTATTATATCATAACAAATCAACTTGAAACAAATAAAAAATCCATCAAAGGATGTTGACATAGATGAATCCAAAACTATTTGAGAGAAAAATCTCTTTCTATTTTGAAATCATTTAAAAGTCACATAATTATAATATATTTTTTTTGAAAATATTCTTATAATATTTTAAGGGAAGCTTCAAAGGTCTTATAATGGCATAAAATAGATGCACTCGCCATATAAGTTAAAAAAACATTCTTTCCTTAATTTTGTCAAAAAAGTCATAAAGGACCTTGTTTGGAAAAGGATAGAAATATTCCTTTATAAAAATTTTATAAAAATTCAAACAATGTTATAAATTACATTAATTCATAGTCTTGGAAATATTAAAATTGTTTTGAAATACATTTTTAAGTAACACGTATGTGGACGATAAAGAGATCCTAGTAGATACTCACGTACAAACAACCTTGGATAATGAAGAGATTGTTGAATTAACCCTTACCTTGTACTTTTCTTTGGTATAGGGTATGTTAAACTCCTGTATAATAGTTAAATCATTGTTATTAAATTATACAAGAAACATATATATAAATATTATATCATATATGATCTTATAATATTTATTTGTTAATAATATTTTAGTAGTATCATTGTTTCAGGTGTTGACAGATTCGTTTTCCTTTGTAGGTTTTGTTACATAAGTCATGTTTGTTATGGATAGGATGTATTTGATCCATATCCAGAATGATATTAAGTTCTTAAAAAAAAATTTAATCATAAAATGAAAATTATTCTTGAATGGTTATAATGAAGAATTAATCTTATCATGTTCGTGGAGACGGTAATCTGTACGTACGCACAAGCGACAATACCATTATATTGATGGTGAGGCCATATGTAATTGGATGATATGTCACATATAACAAATATTTAACATGTTATATTTATTATTTACATCAGTTATACATATTATTATACCCATATAAATAATGAAGTGTTGAATAACAAACTACACCACGACGTGGAGACGGTAAGTCGTACGTACACACGTATGGTGACTTTGTCATTCAAAGAATGGATAAAATAATGAATATGGTGGTAAAAAATTGATAAAAACATAAAATAATGTAGAATGTACTTGATTTATTATTTTGGCATGGAGACAACAAAGAAAGAGGAAGTGGAAGAAGAAAATAACTTTGAAAGAGGTGATGAAATAATTACCTATTATTCGTGTGATTCCTTTTGATTTGATCAAAAGAGATCCTTAGGTTTTCTTTATGACCAAAGTAAGTCCTCTAGAATGAATTGAGGTTAGTTGAGAAGATATATTAGTAGCGGTTGGTTGATCCAAATGGCTTTGGAGGTTTGATTTTGAGAGAAGGGGAAGTACCCTTTTTTGAGGGAGGTGAGGATCACTTTAGGAAAAGCTTGATATATTATTTTATTACAAAATCATTTTCGGTTTATAATGGATCCAAATGGATTTATTTATAGGATAATGTGGGGATGAGTCGATATACTCTCAAAAAATAGGTTTTAGATAAGTTTATATCACCATATTAACGTTATCTTATAGATTTAAATCTTAATTAAATATTTTAACTTTTACAATGTCTTCTTGTATTTTCATATTACGTGGTTAATAAACCTACTATAAAATGTTGAAAGAACCCCAAGTGGTTCATTAATTGAATATATATCATTATATATGTCCTTTGGATGAACAATATATTTTTAGTAATATTATATCATTTAATAATATTGTATTTCTTTCAAAAACCCATTTATGTCAATTTTGACACTATTTAGTATTTGATTTTTGTGAAAGTAAAAAAAACTTTATTACTTAAAAAAATATATTAAATCAATCCAAACATGTAATATTAACCTATAAAATTCATGTAATTCATCTGAAGTTTAAATTTACATTTATTGTTATATTTATAATATCAATTATTTAAATCTTTCATTAATAAGGTATTTACTGCATTATCATTGTGTCATTAATAAATTTAATTATTTAATTTATAAAAATTATAAATAAAATACCATTATGTAGGAAATTTTTAAGATTTATAATTTATATTTGTAGTCTAATTTATATTTTTTACAACCATATATTAAAAACGTTTTATTAATTAATATTTGAATTTAACATTTTTAACTCTTCTTTAAATAAAATAATAATAAAAGTTATAATCTAATAAAAGTGGATCAAAGAGGATCATATTTTATTCCTAAGGTTGATTTTGGTCAAAATAAAATTATCCAATAGAATTAGGACACGTTTTATGCTAATTATAATATCATTTTTACCTTTAATTACCCTATTTACTTTTAACTGCGGTAAATAAAATCCAAAAGTTACTATTCAAAAAAAATTACTTTCATCATATTGAACAAAATTTTACTTAATGATGTCAACCATGTCTCTAAGATTTTCTAAATTCAAATAACAAAAGTGGAAAAATTACGTTTTATGAAAATTTTCAAATGTTCCTAGAAGGTGGGTAAAAGACATTAAAAAGTTCAATAAAATTTTATACATCAAATATGATTATAAAATGACTCCAATGAATTATATTGAACTAATATAGGTATTATGTATCTATTTTTACTTAAAATAAATTTCAATAAAATATATAATTATTTAAATAAAAAGTTGATTTTAAACAACAATGTAGTGTTTCTCACTATTCATAAAAAATTTAACGTTTTCAGAAAAATACCCAAAATTCACTTTAAACTAATTTTGATATTTCAAATCCAAAAATGAAGTCCATTGTGAAAAATAAAATTTATAATATTTTTAAAAGTGGGTATTACTGTTCATAATGATTACTTTGATTGATCGTGGTGTGCTAGAACTCAAAGTTGTGTACAATGCAAGTGATTGTATTATTAAAAGAGAAGCGTACCATGGAAGATTGGGGTGTTACATTATTTCCTCATTCAAATAATTTCATCCTAGAAATTTCTAAAATATTAATACATAAAAAATTCAGGTGGTTCTTCATAATATGTTGCTCAGGTTCCTACGTTGGATCTTTCATCTTATGGTTTCTCCATAGAACTTTTACCAGACGAGTCATCCAGTTTCTCAACACTTGTTATCAGTTATCAAGAATCTTGACAGGCTCTTCAAAATTTGATATATCAAGTTCCAATTCTATATCTTCATAGGCGAGTACATGCATTGGTCCAGACATGTATTTCCTCAACAGTGATATGTGGAACACATCATGAACTTTGGAGGGACTTGGTGGCATTGCCAAACGGTAATCTACAACTCCAATTCGTTCTAGAATTTCAAAAGAACTGATGTAGTTTATACCTTATTTACCATTCTTACCGGATCATATAAAACCATTCCATGGAGATAACTTCAAGAAAATATGACCTCCTACTTGAAATTCCAAAATTAACCTTTGTCGACAAACACTTTTTCCTAATTTGAGCTCGTAAGTTGTGGGTTTAGATAATCTTCACCTTTTCCATTGTTTCCTCAACAAGTTCTAGGCCTACGAGTTTTCATTCACCCACATCATCCCAAAAAGATGGTGTGTGACATCTCTTTCCATATAACACTTCATATGGTTCCATCTGAATACTTAAATGGAAGCTATTGTTATTGGAAAATTCTACTAGAGGAAAATACTGATCCCACATACCTTTAAAGTCAAGTGATTAAGATCTAAAAATATATTCTAAGGTTTGAATAATATGTTCTGATTGTCCATAAGTTTGTGGTTGGTAGGCAGTGCTCAAATGAAGTTTAGTATCCAGGTCTTTCTGAATAATTCTCAAGAATCTTGTTGTAAAATAGGGGATCACGATCAGAAACAATCGATTGGGGTACACCAAGAAGTCTTAAAACTTCATTAATATATATTCTTTCTAATCATTCAAGTGGTTAATCTTCTCTTATAACATGAAAATGTGCTGATTTGGTAAGATGATGAACAATGACCCATATTGCATAAATCCTTCTTGGATTCTTTGGTAGCCCCATGACGAATTCCATTGTAATATCATCCCATTTCCACTTAGGTATGGGTAGAGGTTGCATAACCCCTCCACGATGTTGTCTTCCAGCCTTCACCTATTGAAAAACCATACATATTGACACATAATCTGTAATATCCGTCTTCAAGTTGTCAGACAAAAAATTTTCCTTCAAATCTATGTATATCTTAGTTTATAGTGCAATCATAATCCTAGAGTATTTTGAGCCATCTTCTTAGCCTAATGTTGAGTTATTTCTTTGAGAAAATATACTTCAAACTCTTGTGATTAGTATATATCTCACATTTTTTCACCATAGAGATAGTGTCTCCATGTATTAAAAAAAATATTATAGTTTCTAACTCAAAATCATGAGTAGGGTAGTTATATTCTTGATTTTTTAGCTGCCATGATGCATAGGAAGTATCTCTATCATTCTTGTATAAGGACACAACCAAGTCCTTTCTTTGATGCAACACAATAAATAACAAACCCATCATTCCCTGATGGTCGATTCAAGATAAGAGCATTTACTAATCTTCTATTCAGTTCTTCAAAAAAAATTCACACACTTTTGTCCAATCAAATTTTACCCCTTTACGTGTGTTCTTGGTAAATGGGTTAGCCAAGTGGGAAAAATTCTGGAAGAAACTCCAATAATTACTTGCTAAACCAATAAAACTGCATACCTCGATTATACTCATCAGTGTTTTCCATTATTGTATTGCTCTTTTATTAGAAGGATAAGCAAAGATTCCATACTTAGAGACAATATAGCAATGAATAGAAATATTATAAAGAATTAATTCACACTTGCTAAACATCCCGTATAATTCATTTCTTCTAAGAGTCTTTAGAATAATGCGCAAGTGATTTGAATGATCTTCATAGATTTTGGAGTATACCAAGATATCATCAATAAATACCAATACACATCCATAACGATATTGCTTTAAAACTATATTCAATATATCCATGAAGACAAAGGGTGCATTAGTCAGTTCAAAAGGCATTACTATAAACTCGTAATTCCCATACCATGTATAAAATGTTGTCTTCGGAATGTCCTCCTTCTCATACATAATTAATGATATCCATATCGAAGGTCAATCTTTTAAAAATATTGATCTCCATGAATTTGATTGAATAAATAATCAATGCGAGTTAGGGGATACATGTTTTTTATTATTATATCATTGATCTCACTGTAGTCAATGCACAACCTCATAGATCCGTATTTCTTCTTAACAAAAAGAACAGGGGATACCCAAGGAGAAACAAAAGGGAGGATAAATCTCTTATTACTAAATTACTCTACATTTTTATTTAGTTCCACAAATTCCACTATGACCATTCATTAAGGGGTCTTTGATATGGTCATTGAACCAATAATTAAATCAACAGAAAACACAATTTCTCCTTTTGGAGGATGTCTAGGTTAATCCTCTGGAAACATATCTATATATTTATACACAATAGGTACATCCCTAATTTGAACATTCCTTTCCTCACCCATAGTTATTTCACTCTCTCCCACCCCAATAATTGAATTTCATAGAGCTACTAGGGATGGATCTAGATAAGAATCAGATAGTGACATTTCTTCTCTTAACATACGGTACTTCTTATCACCATCGAAAATTGTAACCGTCTTTTTATTACAATAAATTTTCGCATCGTGGTCAAAAATCCAATCTATACCAAGGATTATATCAAATTGAATAATTGGTATGACAATGAGATCAAAAGATAAATCAAGTTTATATACCATAGTGAGAATTTATTCACAATACTTTTTTGTAATGATACTTTCCTTGGGAGTTTTGACTGACAAATCCATTGGTAAATGAAATTAGAAATATAAAATTTTCTTAGAAAATTGGGAAGATATAAAACAATGTGATGATCCAGAATAAAATAAATCCTCGGCTAAATTTTAGGAAACCATTAAATTACCTACCACCACGTCATTCAGAGCTTCAACCTTAGTAGTTGTTATCACATAAGCTTGGACTTGCTCTATTGGCCTTTTATGAGGTAGGTTTCCTTAACTGTTAGGAAATTCATTTGAACAATTCCCCATTTCTCTAAAATTAAAGCATTCAACATTGATAGCCTATTTCTTCCCCTTACAATCACAAGCATGGTGGACTTTTTCATGACACTTGTAAGAGACTCCCATTCTCTAAAGGAAAGTATCAGGGTGTTTCTTCCCACATTTTATGTTGGATAGAAATTCAAATTTTCCCTTATTCCCCTTATTTAAATTTCCAGTGTGTTCATCATATATCTTCTCCTCTTGATTTGTTTTAAATTATAAGACTGAATAAATTCCTTTTCTATTTTTATAGCCCATGAGACTATATCTTCGTACGACGAGAAATATTGTGAGACTAATACTTGACAAAGAAATGGTTTTAACCCATCAAAAAATTGGTCAATATTACTCCATGGGTTGCGTATATAATATTTTTCATGTTTTTATAACCTTATAAAGTTAGCATAATACTTTGATACATTCTTATCCTCCTTTTTCCATAGACTTAGAAATTGCCATTCCATATCAGCTCAATGGTCACGAGGAAATTATTTTTCTAAGAAAATCTATTTAAACTCCCTCCATTCCATATTTGATACTTCTTCATACTCTTTTTTGTTTTGAATTAATTACCACCATTGATCATCATCTCTTGTGAGGTGATAAATTTCCATGCCAACTTTTTCCCTTTCACTACTCCCCAAAGTATGAAATATTTTCTCTAAGGAACATATACATTTCTTAGTTTCAAATAGATTTTTAGTCCCATCGAATGTTGGTGGTTGTTTCCTCTGGCTGTGGTCTAACATTGATCTTCCTTGTTGTGGATCAGGGTGCTCCATACGGGTAAGTTTATTATTCATAATCAGAGTGAGTTGTCCCAGTATGGTTGAAAGCTGTTCAGCACCAGTTTCATCACTAACTCCACTATAATTATATTGAGTAGGAGGGAAATCCCTACATGAATTACAAGCGTTGATGCAGTTTCTATTCCTTACACTAGGTTCCATTTCTTAACAATGGAATACACTAGATTATTTTATGAATCACAATACATAAATCCAAACTTGTGAAATACCTAACATAAATTGAATAGTTTATGTATATAATCCACAATCATAAAAAAAAATTCATTAAGGATTTATTTAGTCACAAATCCTTCATAATGGTTATTAAATAAAATATGAATTATCCTAATCATATCCTTCAGGAGTGTCGTAACCAAGAGTGCATAAAGGCCCGTTGTTATGTACATGGATACCCCAGGTCAAGCTCGAAACTCCTTGTCAGAGTTTTCAATCCAAGGTACATCTATGCTAGATCCACCTCTACCTACTCATATCCATACATGGATTCATTTCTTGGAAAATACACAAAATCTCTACATTACTAAAATTCTAGGAAGTTAATCTATACTAATCCTCAATGTAGATCTTAGGGAAATGATCTCTAATAAGAGTTTTTCTAAATATAGTATCCAAGGTTTGTACTAAACTTTCTCTGATGCCAACTATAACACCCTGACCCTCCTTACCCAGGGTCTATGCATTATTACATAAAAGTTTCACGATATAAGGAATCATTTCCCGAAATACCGATCAGTTTAGTAGCCTTTAAATTACTAGATACAAACATAAGTTTTACATTATATCATGAAATAAATAAAAGAAACATTGTGTCCCCTTTGAACACACTCATATCCTTTGGCCTATCCCAATAGGCTAATCATTATAAGATTCTTCTCATCCTGGGAAAAACAAAACATAAGAAAAGGGTGAGCTTAGATGCTCAGTAAGGATAACGATATAGTAGAAACTATCATAAATAATCATAAAAATTTAAGGCAATATATAAGCCAAAAACAAAATCATTTTAAACATAATCTTCTGAATAATATGGAAAATATAAATCCTATAATTCCATTTACTTATTCACATGGATATTCTACTAGTCGAATTATCACATGTAATATCAATAGATAATTTCCTAATGATGGAATGCATAATGCCAGAATTCATAACCACTTAGTAAAGGCCTCATTCCAAGACTAAAAATAAGATTTTTTCAAGGCCTTCTGCCAAGAAACGTGTTTGTCTCATGATACCTACCGATTCATCGGTGAGATATAGCGGGCTCCACCCATCACTTACTAATTCCAATTCATTCCTCACATGAAAAGGTTGAAACATAACATATACATTCATATTAAAACTAGTATAAGAAATGTAAATAATTAATCTATAAACCATGAATGGTATAAAACTAGCACAACCATAGTAAAAAATATTACAAAACCTTCAATACAATATAGAATATTGCATCATAACAAATCAACTTCAAACAAACTTAAAATCCATCAAAGGATGTTGACATAGATGAAATAAAAACTATTTGAGAGAAATATCAATTTCTATTTTGAAATCATTTAAAATTAATATAATTATAATAGAAAACATTTATTTTTAAAATATTCTAATAATCTTGTAAGGGAATCTTCAAAGTAGTTATAATGGCATAAAATATCTACACTCACCGTATAAGTTAAAAAATCATCCTTTTCCTAATTTTTTTGAAAAAGTCATAAAGGACATTGTTTGGAAAATGATGAAAAGATTACTTTATAAATTTTTTATAAAAATTAAAACAAGGGTATAAATTACTTTAACCCATAGTCTTGGAAATAGTAAAAATGTTTTGAAATACATTTTAAAGAAACACAAATGTGTATGATAAAGAGGTCCCAGTAGATACTCACGTATAAACAACCTGAAATAATGAAGAGATTGTAGAATTAACCCTTACCTTGTACATTTCCATTGTTGAGGGTACGTTAACATCATGTATAATAGTTAAATCATTGTTATTAAACTATAAAATACCTACATACATAAATATGATATCATATATAATCTTCTAATACCACTTTGTTAATATTATTTTAGTAGTATCATTATTTCGGGTGTTGACTTATTCATTTATCATTATATGTTTTGTTAACTAAGTAATGTTTTTTATGGATAGGAATTATTTTATTCATATCCAGAATGATATTAAGTTTTTAAACATTATTTTTAATCATAAAATGGAAATTATTCTTGAATGGTTACAATGAGGAATGAATATTATCACGTTCCTGGAAACGGTAATCTGTACGTACGCATGAGAGAAAATACCATTATATTGATGGTGAAAAAATATGTTATTGGATGGTATATCATATATATAGAATCATTAATATGTTATATTTATTATTTATATCAATTATACTCATTATTATACCCATAAAAATAATGAAGTGTTGAATAACAAACTACACCATGACGTGGAGACGGTAAGCCGTACGTACGCACGTATAGTGACTTTGTCATTCATAGGATGGATAGAATAATTAATATGGTTTTAAAATATTTATAATAATATCATATTATGTAGAAGGAAATGGAGTAATATTTTGGTGTGGAAACAATAAAGAGATAGGAAGTGGAAAAAGAAAAGAACTTTGAAAGAGGTGATGAAATAATTACCTCTTCTTCAAGTGCTTCCTTTTGTTTTTATCAAAAGGTCTACCTAGGTTATCTTTATGATAAAATTAATGAATCTAGGATGAAGTTAGGGTATTTGGAAAGATATTTGAGCAGGTTTTTTCTGAGCCAAATGGCTTTGGAGGTGTGATTTTGGGAGAAGGGGAAGTACCCTTTTTTAAGAGAGGTGAGGTTCACTTTAGGAGAAGCTTGAAATATTATTTTATAATAAAATAATTTCCATTTTATAATGGATAAAAATGGATTTATTTAGAGGATAAGGTGGGTATGGGTGTAATTACTCTCAACCAATAGGTTTTAGATAAGTTTAGGTCACCATATTAATCTTATCTTTTAGACTTAACTCTTAGTTAATTAGTTAACTTTTACAATGCCGTCTTGTATTTTTATATTGCATGGTTAATAAAATTACGATAAAATTCCAAAATAACCCTAAGTATTACATAAATGAAATATAAATCATTATATAATTCCTTTGGAAGAACATTATATTTTTATAAATATTATATCATTTAATAATATTGTATTTGTTTTAAAAACTCATTTATGTCAATTATTACACTATTTAGTATATGGTTTTTTTGAAAGTCAAAATAACTAGATTAGTTTGGAAAATAAAATAAATCAATAAAAACATGTCTTATTAACCTATAAAATTTGTGGAATGAATCAGAAGTATCAATTTACATTTATTTTTATATTTATAATATTAATTATTTTAATCTTTCATTAATAAGGTAATTACTACATCATCATTGTGTCATAAATATATTTAATTATTTAATGTATAAAAATTATAAATAAAATTCCATTATGTATGAAATATTTTTATCCTTCTAATTAATATTTATAGATGAATTTATCTTATTTATAACCCTATATTAAAAATATTTTAGTTACTAAAATTTGAATTATACACTTTTAACTCATCTTTAAATAAAATAATAATAAATATCCAAATCTAATCCAAGTGGGTCAAAGAGGATCATATTTTATTCTTAAGGTTTATTTTGGTCTATATAAACTTATAAAATATAATCAGGACATGTTTTAGGGTAATTATAATATCATTTTTACCTTTAATTACCCTATTTACTTTTAACTGTGGTAAATAAAATCCAAAAGTTACTATTCACCAAAAATTATTTTCATCATATTGAACCAAATTTTACTTACTAATTTGAAAAGTTTCTCTTGGATTTTTGAAATTCTATTCATAGAATAGGTAAAATTATGTTTTCTGCACATTTGCAAATGTGCCTAGAAGGTGCTTAAAAGACATTAGAAAGTGTAATAAAATTTTATACATATAATCTTATTATAAAATGACTCCAATGAATAAAATTGAACGAATATAGGTATTATGTATCTATTTTTAGTTAAAATAAATTTTAATAAAATAAATACTTATTTAAATAAAGAGTCGGTTTAAAAAATAACAGTGTTTTTCACTATTCATCAAAAATTGAAAGTTTCCAGAAAAATACCAAAAATTCACCCTAAGCTATTTTTGATATTCCAAATTCAAAAATGAAGTCCATTTTGAAAAATAAAATTTATAAAAATTCAAAAAGAGGGTATTACTACTCATAACAGCTAGTTAGATTGGTCGTGGTGTGCTAGAACTCGAAGTTGCGTACAACACAAGATGTTGTATTATTCAAAGAGAAGTGTTATGTTGAAGCTTGGGGTATTACTTATATGAAAAAACTTATGCCATTAATTTTGGATAAATATATCCTCAGGCCACTATATCTATTGGTAATGATATAAATCCATGAAAAGAAGATATAGGACTAAGATTTGAGAATATGATCAATTAACTATGAGATTCCCTGAATAAAAAAAGTGATATTACACCCAAATTCAAGATAGGAAGGGGGAGGATGTTTATCAAGGGTGAAGACTAGAGGAGTTAAAATTGGTGGAAAATTAAGGGGTTTAGATTCAAAATCTAATAAGTGTAGATAGGAGATATTATACTTTTTATGTATCATGGAAGTTTACACTGTTTGGCCACCAAGTTTTCCAAATCACGCTCCATTCATATGTATGGGTCTAGACACACCTATGGAACTAACATGGTTTGGATGGATATTTAATAAAACCCTATAAAAACAGTATTAATCACAACTACTAAGAAAGTATAGTTTTTTATAGTGGTTTCATAGTTATCTATAACCATGTGACAACTATGGCATAATCATTATCCACCATTTTTATTCCTGAATTTCATATTAAAATACCATGAAAAAAATAATAAGTTAAATAACCAATAAACTAATGATCTTTAAATTAATATATCGTTGTGGGTGTGATAATTTTCCACACCATATCACTTTCTACCCCTAGAATGTCAGCTCGATGATTATGGGTCATGGAAGAGAAAGGCCACTACTGTATTAGAAAATACTCTCACACCCAAGTTTCATAGAATCAATCCTTTCATTATATATATCTCAAACTAAAGGGACATATTTCCCATAAACAACATTATCTATGGAATTAAATTTCCTTATTGGCTACTCAATCTAAAAAATAGTATCCGAAATGAGTTCTTTCCAATTTAAAACATTGGAGAGATCCATATTATACTTCATCAATTGGAAGATATGGAATATAATATGGGTTGATGTTAAATTAGGAGGTAAATAAAACTAATAAGAATCCTTTATAATATATCTTGGCGATACCTTGGTAGAAACCCCACAATAATTTATTGAAATCCTTCAAAACCACTCTTACCATATTTAAGTATCCATATATTAGTTCTTAAGGAATAAAATACCCATTAATGATTGAGACCATTCACTATTGGTATCTACACCATATAAAATTCTATCAATCCATCGACACTCTCCATCTCCTAGTTTGTTTTAGTGAATAACCTCATGAAGAGAATTATTCAATTGAGCACTAGAAATAATCATATCCACCTTATCATATTTTCCCACAAAATTCCTCTGAAAAAAGACCCATAATATTTCATCCATCAATGGACACTTTCAAATAAAAATATAGATACTTCATACTAAGAGAAATAGTGACCATGTTTCCTTATACATTGTATATAAGTGATGTTAAAATCAAGCGTTTGATGTTATTTAACACATAACATCAATATGAGGCTCATATAATTCTAAGAAAAGATATAGCTTAAACTATTATGATCAAAATAAACCATAGTGTTATACCCAAAGAGTCATTCTTACTAATAGTTGTGTTAATGAATAATTATGGTGACATTAAGGTCATATATAGGGTAGTTTTTCTTATTGGGTTAAAGACGGAGAGAGGACTTAGACAACACATTATTACCCTGAAGGATCATGCAACCCAAGACCATACATGATGAATTGAAATATAAAACATATACCTGACTAACCATTTATTTGATTAGGATAAAATATGAGGTTAACTACCACTTTAGCATATAAATAGGTATTTGGGCTTCATCCCTTAATTGTAATTTCACCCCATTTCGGGTTAGAGCTGTCATGGGTTATGATAACATGGATAAATCATTCAAAAATCACTAACAATACCTTGCAAGACCCAAGAATATTAAAATAATTAAGGCACTACTTAGCACATGAAAAGGAAAAACAAATCTTACCATATAAAGATCAACTAAAATTTCTTGTTCTAATACCACATTAGAAAATAAATTATCTTCTTATATCTACATGATGCACTTAGATAGATTTTTATAGGATTAGTCACTAGTGCAGAAAATGTTTTTTACGTCACCATTTTTTACGTCGGTTATATAAAACCGACGTCATAATATGTAAAATGAGGTTTTTTACGTCGGTTATTTAATAACCGACGTCAAAACCTGTGTTTAGTACACCTTTAACGTCGTTTATTTTTATAATCGACGTTATTAATCGCGCGGCTTCGTTTTTTACGTCGGTTATACATTAACCGCCGTAAAAAACAGAAGCGGGGGGTGTTTGTTACGTCGGTTATTGAATAACCGACGTAAAAAACGTGGTTTTTGAAGGCCTTTTTACGTCGGTATTTTATAACCGACGTAAAAAATGAATCCGCAGATGTTTTTGACATCGGTTATGGAATAACCGACGTAAAAAAACGCGGATTTTGAGCCCTTTATAATGTTGGTTATAAAATAACCGACGTAAAAGAAGAATCGGAGGAAGGTTTTTACGTCGGTTATTGAATAACCGACGTTATAGATGTTTTTAAAAAAATTATAACGTCGGTTATTGAATAACCGACGTGATAACTCATTTAAAAATTTACCCAGACCCGTGGATTGTCATTCGCGAGTTTACCTTAGACAGTCGCGACCCGTCTCTCTCGCGCGTAAACCCGAATCGGCTCATCCATTTCGTTGGTTTAGATTCGTTTTGCGATCAACGTTTCTCATATTTAATCTCCTCAGATCAATCATCTAAACTCGCAGCACTTAGGTAATCCTCCCACTCGTTCGTTTTTTTTCGCGGATAATATATATATATGTGTTGTGATTTTTTTGTTGAAACTAGCTAAGATTCTTCGATTGCGAACCCTTTTAACTCGTTTTGGCACCATAATCTTATTTATCATCCCTAGATCTATTAGTTCGACTTGCAATATTGACTAATTTTATGATTTCCCTAATTTTTCATCGTTTTCTATAAGTCCCCGAGAGGGTTGGGGCGTGTCCATTTGGATGGGTTGCCCTTTTACAGTTGTTAATACTTTATTCACACACAACTTCTTGTTATGGTAAATTTTCAGTGATTCCAGGGGGGTGGGAGGGCTATCAAGAGGGTTGGGGGGTGTCCAGGGGGGTGTCCAAGGGGGTAGGGTGTGGGGGGTGGTGTCCAGGAGGGGTGGGGGGCTGTCCAGAGGGGTCGGGGGGTGTCCATGGGGGGTTTACAAGGGGGTGGGTGGGTGTGGGGGGCTGTCCAAGGGTGTGGGTGGGTGTTGGGGGGTGTCCAGGGGGGTGTCCAAGGGGGTAGGGGGTGGGGGTGGTGTTTAGGAGGGGTGGGGGGGCTATCCAGAGGGTTGGGGGGTGTCCAGGGGGGGTGTTCAAGCAGGTCGGGGGTGGGGGGTTGTGTCCAGAGGGGTCGGGGGGTGTTCAGGGTGGTGTCCAAGGGGATGGGTGGGTGTGGGGGGCTGTCCAAGGGGGTGGCGGCCTGTCCAGAGGGGTCGGTGGGGTGTCCAGGGGGGTGTCCAAGGGGTTGGATGGGTGTGGGGGGCTGTCCAAGTGGGTGGCGGCCTCTCCAGAGGGTATTTGGGGTTGTCCGGGTGGGTGGGGGGGCTGTCCAGAGGGTTGGGGGATCTCCAGGGGGGTGTCCAAGGGGGTAGGGGGTGGGGGGTGGTGTCCAGGAGGGGTGGGGGGCTGTCTAGAGGGGTCGGGGGTGTCCATGGGGGGTTTACAAGGGGGTGGGTGGGTGTGGGGGGCTGTCCAAGGGTGTGGGTGGGTGTTGGGGGGTGTCAGGGGGGTGTCCAAGGGGGTAGGGGGTGGGGGGTGGTGTTTAGGAGGGGTGGGGGGGCTGTCCAGAGGGTTGGGGGGTGTCCAGGGGGGTGTCCAAGCAGGTCGGGGGTGGGGGGTTGTGTCCAGGAGGGGTGGGGGTGCTTTCTAGAGGGGTCGGGGGCTGTCCAGAGGGGTCGGGGGGTGTCCAGGGTGGTGTCCAAGGGGATGGGTGGGTGTGTGGGGCTGTCCAAGGGGGTGGCAGCCTGTCCAGAGGGGTCGGTGGCGTGTCCAGGGGGGTGTCCAAGGGGTTGGATGGGTGTGGGGGGCTGTCCAAGTGGGTGGCGGCCTCTCCAGAGGGTATTTGGGGTTTTCCGGGTGGGTGGGGGGGCTGTCCAGAGGGTTGGGGGATGTCCAGGGGGTGTCCAAGGGGGTAGGGGGTGGGGGGTGGTGTCCAGGAGGGGCGGGGGGCTGTCCAGAGGGGTCGGGGGGTGTCCAGGGGGGTTTACAAGGGGGTGGGTGGGTGTGGGGGGCTGTCCAAGGGTGTGGGTGGGTGTTGGGGGGTGTCCAGGGGGGTGTCCAAGGGGGTAGGGGGTGGGGGGTGGTGTTTAGGAGGGGTGGGGGGCTGTCCAGAGGGTTGGGGGGCGTCCAGGGGGGTGTCCAAGCAGGTCGGGGGTGGGGGGGTTGTGTCCAGGAGGGGTGGGGGTGCTTTCTAGAGGGGTCGGGGGCTGTCCATAGGGGTCGGGGGGTGTCCAGAGTGGTGTCCAAGGGGATGGGTGGGTGTGGGGGGCTGTCCAAGGGGGTGGCGGCCTGTCCAGAGGGGTCGGTGGGGTGTCCAGGGGGGTGTCCAAGGGGGTGGATGGGTGTGGGGGGCTGTCCAAGTGGGTGGCGGCCTCTCCAGAGGGTATTTGGGGTTGTCCGGGTGGGTGGGGGGCTGCCCAGAGGGTTGGGGGATGTCCAGGGGGGTGTCCAAGGGGGTAGGGGGTGGGGGGTGGTGTCCAGGAGGGGTGGGGGGCTGTCCAGAGGGGTCGGGGTGGTGTCCAGGGGGGTTTACAAGGGGGTGGGTGGGTGTGGGGGGCTGTCCAAGGGTGTGGGTGGGTGTTGGGGGGTGTCCAGGGGGGTGTCCAAGGGGGTAGGGGGTGGGGGGTGGTGTTTAGGAGGGGTGGGGGGGCTGTCCAGAGGGTTGGGGGGTGTCCAGGGGGGTGTCCAAGCAGGTCGGGGGTGGGGGGTTGGGTCCAGGAGGGGTGGGGGTGCTTTCTAGAGGGGTCGGGGGCTGTCCAGAGGGGTCGGGGGGTGTCCAAGGTGGTGTCCAAGGGGATGGGTGGGTGTGGGGGGCTGTCCAAGGGGGTGGCGGCCTGTCCAGAGGGGTCGGTGGGGTGTCCAGGGGGGTGTCCAAGGGGTTGGATGGGTGTGGGGGGATGTCCAAGTGGGTGGAGGCCTCTCTAGAGGGTATTTGGGGTTGTCCGGGTGGGTGGGGGGGCTGCCCAGAGGGTTGGGGGATGTCCAGGGGGGGTGTCCAAGGGGGTAGGGGGTGGGGGTGGTGTCCAGGAGGGGTGGGGGTGCTTTCTAGAGGGGTCGGGGGGTGTCCAGAGGGGTCGGGGGGGTGTCCAAGGGGTGGGGGGTGTTCAAGGGATATGGGAGGGGTGTCCAAGGGGTGTTTGGGGCTGTCCAAGGGCTCGGGGGTGTCTAGGGGTCGGGGGGGGGGGGGTGTCCAAGGGGTCTGGGAGGGCTGTCAAGGTGTGGGCGGGTGTCCAATGGGTGTTTGAGGCTGTACTAGGGGTCTTGGGGGTGTAAATGAGGGTGGGGGGGGGGGGGCTGTCCAAGGGGTGGGGGGGGGGTGTCCAAGGGGTGGGGGGTGTCCAAGGGATATATGAGGGGTGTCCAATGGGTGTTTGAGGCTGTACTAGGGGTCGTGGGGGTGTAAATGAGGGTGGGGGGGGGGATGTCCAAGGGGTGGGGGGGGGGGGGTGTCCAAGGGTTGTGGTGGGGCTCCAATGTGGTGGGGGAGGGCTGGCCAGGTTGTTAGGTGGGTATAGATGAGGGTGGGGTTCAGTTGGGGCTTGTGGGAGGGCTGGCATGGTTATTTTTGTTGTTTGGTTTCTGGTTGCTTTTTGGTGAGAGCAGTGCAATTATTTGAAAAAAAAAATATTGCTTTCACATCGGTTATTTTATTACCGACGTGCTAAATAAATCGGTAGGGGTTTATCACGTCGGTTTTTTCACGAACCGACGTGATAAACCGTTCCCAGGACTTTTATCACGTCGGTTCTTAATATAACCGACGTGATAAAAGTCCTGGGAATCGATTTACCACGTCGGTTATTGGATAACCGACGTGCTAAAACGTTTCCCAGGCCTTTTTATCACGTCGGTTATTTAAGAAACCGACGTGATAATAGGCCCGGGGAAGGGTTAATCACGTCGGTTATGTCATAACCGACATGATAAACGATATCCCAGGCGTTTTATCACGTCGGTTTAGAAAATAACCGACGTGATAACCCCCCCCCCCCGCGCATATTTATCACGTCCGTTATTAATGAACCGACGTGATAAACACCGTGATGTTAGGGATGTTACATCGGGTTTTAAATAACCGACGTAAAAAACATTATTTATAACGTTGTCCATATTAACGTCGCCTAAAAACCGACGTAAATAATGAAAAATAACCGACGTAAAAAATGTTTTCTGCACTAGTGAGTTATTATGAAAGGTTCCAATAATGATTCATAAATGATTCCCAAGATCATATTTATTAATTATAGAACCATAATGTCATCCAAAAATACCATAACAAAAGAATCAAGGTATCCATTGAATATCAATTTCAGAAGTTCCGTAAAGACTATTAGAGAATTAGTTAACATAAATGAAATCACCGGTTACTCAATGTGGAAACACATGATCCTATAGGTAGTCATGGGAATTTCAGATTACTTAAATCTAAGTTGATGATATCATGATCAGTGATTTATCATTGATAAACACCTCCCTACTAAAATATATTGAAGAATTCATTAATACAGGGAAAGGGGTATTTTTCTTAATGGTAACCGAATTTCAATTTTGATAATCAATACACAAGTGGAGAGTTATATCCAATTTATTAGTAAAGAGTAATGGGAATTCCCATGGAGACACTCCTCAGAATACAAATACTTTATCTTTTAATAATCTATACAAAAGTGAATGTTATTCTCAGCTTCCTACAAAAAAGTATACCGTTATAATGTTTCACCGCGATTTGATGAAATCTTATTTGGAGCTTAGTATTTGAAAACCACATCAAATATTTTATTTTTTTAATCATGCCATCAATATGGGTGGGGGATATATTTTCTTAATGGTTACCTAATTTAGCATTTTACAATCAATACACATGAAAGGAGTCTCATAATGTTTTCTAGCAAAGAGTTCCATAGAAGCCTTAGGAGATAATCTAGGGAGGTTGAAGCCTTTAGAATCCAAATACTCTATATAATTATTTAACTACATTAATTATATGGATGAAATAAGGTAAGAGTTTAATGATGTTGGATATGTTAAGAGAACTAGATTGATCGAGAAATCAATATACTATTCTAGGAGTGTACATGAAAATTCATCTAGAAATAGCTCCAGAAACTCCCTTTTGATAAGAGGAAGATGGATTCTGAGATTACCATTATTAGCCTCCATAGAGAGGGACATTATCATACATGTAAGGATACCCACAATACCATGTGAAAACATTTCATGATATGGTCATGGATCTTAGTCCCCTTAAAACACATGAAATACCCCCATCAATATTGGTGACTCTACCTATAAGATAAATTGGTTTTGAATTCATTCACTTAAGATTTGGGTCCTACTAATATGGAATAAATTGACTATAAATCACATATACTATGTGCTAATAAGCTTAAAACACTTCAATGAGTGGGTTTTGTATAAAAAATATTATAAGATAACCTTCATTACTACAATAATGGAAATCCTATGGGTTAAGTTTGACACAAAGGCCTCATATGAGTAGAACAACCATACTTATAATGTAAAATAGATCTACCATTGGAGGCCACTAATGCTGAAATATTAGGTAAGTGACTAGTTCCACTACTACCTTCTCTTCTTGCTTTATCATTATTCATTTTCATCTCAAAGATACAATGTCATATCTACCAAGAAAATATAGCACCCTGGTCATTCTGAACATCCCTGCCAAAATAATATATACACTTACAGACTTATATATTATAATAGAATTAGTTAGGAGCTTTAATAGGCAGACATGTGATGTGATGAAAGGCTAAATACAAATTTTATAACTCTAAGAATTCAATTTATCAATAGATACCATCTCTAGTGAAAAATAAATGATCATGATGAATTGGTTTTCATACTCTATGACCATTCTATCCCTTTATTGAAGGTAAACAAAATCTCAAGACTTATTTAGTCCCATATTGTGTGGATATAACTACTAGGTAATGTTGAACTTTAAATCCTTCAATTGAATATTATCATGTTACATTGCATAAAAAACTTACCCCCATCATTATCAGTTGGGACTGCAAATTTTAAAAGTAACACACATTACATTGATAAAATACAATGTCTCAAGGAACTAAAATATCCACACTAAGGTTTCATAAAAATAAATTTCATGTTGAGGATAATCATTTCCTGGGAAATATATAAGCTTATTATAGAGTTATTATTCAAAAAAATATTTATCTATGCCTAAAAAAACATATTTAGATTGATTGGGGATAGAGTTTTCTCTTTGGTTTATTTATTTGATGATTTGAATCACAAATTTAATATTATTTTGGACCACTGGGGGATTCTAATGTGTTAAATTATATGTTTATCCCTCTATTGGATTCATTGGAAGTATTCAAGGGGATTTTTACTACATAGGGAAAAATAAACTATTAAAAAATAATCATTCATAAATCTAAACCATAAGAATTAATCTATTAAATAGATAAATCTAAAATAATTACACAAAAAACTCTAACATCCATAAAAACATGGCATGTTTGTGGGGTAAACATCCCATGCATCCTACCCAAAATGAAGGGAAATTATATTTCAAAAATAAAAATCACATTCAAAACATCTCTTAGAAACTCACTGCTTAGTACTTGATGTTTTCTTTAGATAATTATTTATACCTCTTACTTGATCCTTGAAAACCATATCTTCTGTCTACTTGAATCTCCAATTAACATAAACTGAAGCTGAAATCCACACCATTTTCTTATAAACCAGCTCATGTTTCCCACAACTCAAGCACATGATCTAATCTACAATATATCCTAAATGGAATTCTAAATCCCTATAGGTTAGAATCTAATAGCTATACGAAAAGAAAAAAACCATTTGAATTGTTTTAGAAATTACTTTCAAAATGAATATCAATAGAGGACCTAACATGGTATTCACATAATTTTGAAAGACATACCTCTAATCAAGAGATTTTATGACATTAACAAACTCAAATATCAATATAAAATAAATCACATCTTAAAATTATTCAAGGTAGCCAATATAAAAATATAAACATTCATACATAAATAAACAGGATGGGATGGAAATAAAAATATGTGATATAATGTATTCCTAAAAACAAAAAAAAACAAAAAAGGTAGAAACCCATATCCATGTGATAAGAGGGTCAACTCCTCAACATGTCACCACCTCTAACATAGTATCCCCAAATAATAATACCCGTACCCATGATGCAAAGCCTTTCCTTTACCAAAACCTATGAAAATATTTTCTTTATACACCCATTGGGTGTATGTTGAGTTTATGAACAACTAGTATAGTGAGAACCAAAAAATAATTTCTTAATAAAATCTTTGTTCGAAAAATTCCAAGATTTCTATTTTGGAAACAAACCATATGAAGACATATATTTATCATTAAAAATGTATATAAAAATCTGTAAAATAAAAAAATAAAAGAGGTCATGACTTGTAAAAAAATATAAAATTCATAATTCGTGAAAAAACTTTTGTAAATACATCACAAGGGCTATCCATAAGGTAATTAAGGGTCTTGTGACTATATAATCCTTATACCATATTCTGATCCAATTGTTCAAAATTTATTATTTTCATAAAATGTTATAGAGATTATGTAATTTCTTAGAGGTATAGTTACACCCTTATAATGGAACTAAAACTAACCAACTGCTAAGGGGTGATTGTCTGAGACTAATATCATGGTAAAACCCATCTTATGGTTGTAATACCACATTATAAAATTTGGATATGTTTAGTTAGCATGGAATATCCTAAAGGGGGTACTTAATTCTAGTATTCCCTTATATATACCAAGGTTCCTATATGTTATTCCTCTATTAAAAAATTTTTGATTCCAATACCAAAAAAATTTACCTTCAATATGAGGCCTTTTATCAAACACACAAGAATTATCCCTCATTTCTATTTCCAAAACATGTTTTAAAATTCATATTTATTTAAAGATTAAAAATGTAAAATTTTCAAAAATTATTGCACATAATTTTTAATTTAAAAATTTTATAATAAACATAAAAATAAATATAAAAATTATTAAAAAAAATAATGAATTAATGGTTCAAAATAATAAGGGTAATTTATGAAACCACATAAATTCACAACAATGGTTGGAATCCACTGTCCTATAAGAGAGGAGACCTTACGGAGATAAAAAGAGGCTTTAAAAAATAAAACCATTCCTAAACATTAGCATGGTTCTAACCTTAAGATTCTTTGGCTATAGGTAATATGTGAACCCAAATATAATAGGAGAAATGATCTATAAGAGAGAATGAAATCACTTGAATAGGGGAATAATTTTTGAAAATTGTTGAAATCCCATGAAATTTCAAGAATAAAAAGAAGTGGGAGAGATTTTATTGAGGTAGAGTCCTGGAGGAATTGACATGTGGGGAGAAGGAAGGGTTGGGCATTAAAATCACATAAATTTATTTATCTAATTTAACATTTTTTAATGTTTATGTGAAAAATGTTCGGTTTGGTTGCACAATTTTCTAAAAAAAGCACAAATTTTGCATGTGGAATTGGATATAATGATGCCACTCATAAAGAAATCCATTCAACCATCACTAAAATAATCACTAATAAAAAACAGTATGTTTTTTGTGATTTTTCATGGTTATCTCTAACCATGATACAACCTTTCAACTAGAATGCCCTTTATTTTTTTAAATTTTTTTAAGGAAAACACCTAGAAACATAAAATTGTACAAAAAATAAATAAATAAATTATTAATATGTGAATATGAAACTATGGGTGTGACATGAAGGACCCCCTCAGTTTTCTATAATATATTTTCCCCAAAAGGGTAAAATTATAGCCTTTACCCTTCCTTTTACACATACCATTCCTTGAACTGATTAGATAAACCATTCCTCATTCCTCAATATCACTATCAATGAAAATCAGAATATATTATTCCATAAATTCATCCCTTAGTCTGAAAATTAAAATACTTTCCAAAAAATAACTTTCCTTTATAGAATTCCCATGATTAAACATGAACTACACTATCAAAATACCCATAAGATGACATCCATGTTTATAAGACTATACTATAACCCCAACACTATTATATTTACAATAAAATAAATCACAAAACCCACTTATAGTGCATATACCTTAAGAGACCAGAAAACATTGGCCTAAGAACCTCATATAAAAACCAAAAGCACATATATATTTTATTACAACTTTTTATAAACATATATAATATTACAACACCCAAAACCAGTATGTTTATTTTATAGGTAAGATTAAGTTTATACATAATAATTACACAAATATTTTAAAACATATTTAAATACATATAAATAGTAGTCCTATGGGATTTAATAATATCCATGATCATGTGATTACTTCATAACATAAATCAGAGAATGGGTGAGATAAAAATACCAACAATATGAATCTATATATGTCATGATCAATATGAGTACTTGGATAAAAATAATAACCCTAATCACATCATAATAATAAGATAATAAAAAAGGTAAGTAATTTTAATGATATATGAAATGTCATTCATACATAAGAATGAAACATCATAAGTTGAGGCTTACTCCTAATACATTGTAACCTAACGGAAAATTCTAACTATATAATGTACATACATAACATATTAGAACAATTTAATTAACTCACCTCTACACATAATGATATAATGAGATATAATACATTATCCCATAAATTTTAGGGATATATAATTCTAGACTATACTTTCATATCATAATTTGATCATATCCACGAAAGACACATTGAAAAGAAATATACAACAAGTATAAATATAAAATAAACTTATTAGAAAATAATTTCATTCATAATAAACTCATTAATCTTTTAATGCTTAAAAATATTATATATTTTCCAAAAGTAAAAAGTAAATAATTATTTTTACATTCAAGGGTAAAATTAATATATAAAATATAACATTTAATAAATAGAGGAAGAAAAGATGTAAAAGAAATCAATTATAATTATTGAGTGTAAAAGAATTATTAACATCAATGGGGGTAACATGAAATTCATAAAAAATAAGTAAAGAATTGTATATCAAATTAAAAAATAATTTTAAAATTAAATAAAAGTAATTCAAAATGGTTTTTTGAGCAATAATTCAAAATGATATAGAAAGAGATGATAAACCTAAAAGAAAATAGTTGAGTATGAGAGTCCCCTTACCTTAGGTCTCATTTTATTTTATCAAATTTATACCTCATATACAACCAATTTATTATTATTAAAACATTATTAAAAAAGTTTATAAATTAAATTTATGTTATTATTGATCAATTACAATCACTGGATGTTATTTTTTTACATTTCATTGAAGATTATATGGTTTGATGATATATTTGATTGATTATTTCATTTTCATGTTTATTTCATTATTTTTATTATTAGTTATTCAAATATTAATTAACTTATAATGATATTCCAATTAAAATTTAAAATTACTTAACTTTATAGATTATATGTAGGATAAGTTAAATTTCTATAAATATGGTTATAATTAATGAATTGATAATGTCTTCATTGGCTGTTAAACTAACCATTGACGTGACATTTTTAAAAAGAGGGAGATTGGTATGTCTACATTAAATATATTTATAATTATTATATTGTATCAAAATTAAATTCATATAATCATATATAAATTACAATAACAAACCATAATTTCATTGATACATGATGAGTTTTAAGCACCCTTGTAGATAAATAAAACTAACCATTAATCAGGCATGTCAAAAATAAGGGGAGAATAAATATATTATAATAATTTTATAATAGATGAAAAAAATTAATATCATGATAATGAAATAGATTAATTAATTATATGATGGTATCTTTTGAGATAAAAGGATAATTTTGGAAGATGAAAATTGAATGGAAAAATGAAGGAATGGTACATCATCCTTGATGTTTATTCCAATACTATTAAGATAATTCCTCGAAGGAATAACATGAGTTAAAAAAATCAGAAATGTTCTAAAGGGGATAAAGAGAAGATAATTTTTTATATATTTGGAAATAAAATTTATATGGTATGCGAGTTTTTATATATGTGAGAGGGGGTTTTATACATGAAGGGTAGTGGTTTTTTTCATAAAACAATGAGCAAAATATTATTCCATGATTTAGACTTGAAATCATGGTTATCTATAGGAATATGAATAATTTTTAATTATAAGTAATTTTTCTTTAATGTTAAACCTTTGCATGTTGATTTTTTTTATAAATGAAAGGAAGAAAAAATGAAAAATAGTTTTCACATTGAATAATTAATCTTTTCAGATATTGTAATATTTTTTTTGGAAAATGATTTTTTTCAAATTATATTTACTTTTGTAAATAGAATACTATATTTATATAATTAAATATATATTATATGTTTTTAATTTATTATTTATGATTTATAAGACATTATTACATCTTTATTATGTCAGAAAAAATGTATTTGAATAAATGCATTTTACTTTTCACTTGAAAATTCATGATTGTCATAAATTTAAAAAACATTACTCATGGATAATTTTTTTTGTGATGATTGAAAAAATGAAATTCATTTTATCAAAATAATTTATCAAAATTAGGTAACTATTATTTTAAAAAACTAAAATAAAATTGAGTTTTTATAAATAAATTCAATCAATACATTATTAAAAATATATACTTGTACATCCAATCAGTTTTGTAATTTAAATATTTTTCTAGTGATAGCGCTATATTTTTATTTATATATTTTATTTATATAAATTGATTTTACTAATCCATCGGTGAGGTTACTGTTATAGTGATCAAGTTAATGTTTTATTGGTTTGGTCACTATTTAAATTCCTATATTGCCTTTATACTTCTTATAAATAACTCTTATTTCTTTCATTCACAATTCACATAGTTTTATCTTAAAAAATATTGAAATATTTTATAATATTCTAATAATATATCAATTTTTTTACTTTTTTAGTGTTGTTTGTGGGTGTTACAATTTTTAGGTGACCATATACCTATGGATTCTAAAATTCTACAAATATTAATTTAATTTTCATTACAGTTTCATAAGAGTATTTTTAAATTTATGGAGTTTATTTGACCTTAAAATGTAATGTTATAAATTGGGGAATAATGTAGTGTTTTTTTATTGTGTGGTTCATGTGTTTTATTGAAAACCTTATACACAAATAAAACACACACACAAACATATATATATTAATATTTATATTGATAATGAAAATTTTATATAGAAAATTCTAGATTGTAAAATCTCATGTTAAAACTCACATCCAAGATCCTCCTCATTGTTTCCATTTCACTCAATATACCAATTATCACATAGTGACATGATACCAAACAATCCAACAAATCAATCCAATTCCATTAAATAATATATTCATTCATACAAAGGTTCTACCATTTTAATTATAACTAGTCGAACCCTTTATGGTTTAAAATAATTTAACTTGGTCATAAATACCAATTCTCACAAATCCCATTATACTTATAAAACACAAAATAGTATTTTTCTTAGTAATTTTGGGATTTTCTTCCTCATTTTGAATTTATGTACCTCAATGGCCATTTTTTCATTCATGTATGAGTCAATAAGGACAATCTTCAAATCTATAAGACCTTATCTTATGAAAAAATCATTAATTAATTATTTATAGAATTTATAATTAATTTATCAATTTTAAGTATTATTAATTTAAGAATTATAACACATATAAACTCACCAAGTACCATAAAAATTTCACAATCACAAACAATAGAGTTTAGATGACACATTGATGGATTATAGTACCCTAATGAACAAATTATATAAATTCCTAAACTAAAATTTCAACATATTCATCCCAAAATTAATGAAATTTCATTAAAATTATATAGGTAATATTATCTTAAAAAAATGGTGTAAAATGGTTGAAAATAATCATTTACTATCTTCATTTATGTGGCAAAAGAAAAATTCCCTTTATTAAGATTCAATTCCAAAATGCTCTAGAGATATTAAAACTCTATTACCTATCTCAAGTTCAACAAAATTATATAAAAATAAATATGAATAGAAATAATAAAATAATAATATGAGAGGTTATTTTTATTTTCATTATAAAAACTTGTTTTCATCACCTTTTATCATTGAAGTAAAAAATAGGGATAAAAAGTATTATGGTGTTCCTAATCTCATATCCATGCCAGGATAAAAAAGAAGACCTCATGAGTGGGGTATTTTATTACTCCGAATGACCCGAAGACATTATTTTTTATTTTTTATTATAAATAATCCCCGTTTTAAGGGTTGAAGTGGAACCCGAACATGACCCGTAGGCCCAAGGCCCAAGGCCCGACATGACCCGTAATACATGACCTGAAGGCCCAATGGTATACCATGCCCAATACATGACCTGTAGGCCCATCCCACTAGAACTACCCCTCTCCAGAATCTGCATCATTGATCCCATTTTTCTCCTCACCTGCATTGCTGATCGGCTAGCATTGCCCCGTAAGAAGATGTATGGTGCCTCGTCTTGATGGCAGTTGTTATACCCTCTCATTCTTCCAATTCGGTTAGCCCTGCTTCGGGTGATTGCTACTGTTTCTCTGATCCTTTTCTAGGGCCTGCTCTATGTGAACTGGGCTACTTCATTGTCTTCAATAGCCCGAAGGCCCTGTGGCCCGAAGGCATTTGATGGCCTGAAGACCCTTGAGACCCGATGGCCCAAACCAATGGCCCGAAGGCCCAAATCGGGTGAATAGTTCCGGCTACTACAGAACCGAACTGTACCGACCAAAACCTGCTATAGTACCTACTATAGTACTACTATAATACCTGCTACAGTACCAGAAATTGGCCTCCACCAAGTTTTGAACCTGGGTCTCTTGGATGCCATGCAGGAGCCCTTACCACTCAGGTACGGGATCGTTGGCAGTGGGGTATTTTATTCACATTCTAAAAAAGACCCAAAAATTACCCAATAGAGAAAACATGTCTATAAACCATTTAGTACCCATTGAAAATATACTAGGAACCTAGTGGACACCAGTTTCCATTACCTAATCCATCTACCAGCTGTTAGCTTTCTTAGTGTGTTCTTCGACCAATTAGAAATATATTATATATATAATGCATCCTAAAATAATACTTGTTGGATAATTATATAATATTATAGTAGATACAATCTATTTATCTCCCATATATATTTTTTGGTCACAACTAATTTTTTAAAACAATTTATTATTTATTTTCCTATTTACAAAAAAATCACAAGGATTCCATTTAAATCCTAATAATAAAATCACACTCAACTGAAGTTACTATGGAGTTTAATTTCTCTTTGATTCAATTTATTTATAGTGTAATGATATGTTTAACCTAAAATTATAAATATATACATGAAATTTTATAAACTACATAGAGAAGGGGAGGTAAGGGAGAAAATATAATAAGAGGAAAAATATCACCATACATTGAATTCATAAGGAAAAATGTATATGGTGTTGGAGAGATGAGGAGGTGGTAGGGGAAACCACTTTTCATTACTCTCATGGTGTACTACACAAAAACCCAATCATCTTAGGGTGTGAAATATAAAATGAGAAAACTCACAGATGCAAATGAAAATACTCAAACAGAAGGTTATATCAAGTTTATCCAAAGGTATAAACTAAGACTTCATGTCGAGGGGTGGAAATAAAGATATATTTTTTATTTTAATAGGTGTTTTGTAAGTTTATGGTACATAACATACACACAAACACACCTAAGGATCCTTAAACACAATACCACCCTACGCTACTATAATGACGAACCACTAGGATGTTCCTCACAAGGCATCAACATAATAATGATAATGATCATAGTAATTATAAAAACAATTTTTTAGATGTATTGGAGGTATTAAAACCATTTAAGTTAAAAAAATAACACACCTAATTTCAATCCATATTATGTAGAATAGAACTCCTCAAATGGTGCCACTCAATCCAAAAAGAACCTGATTTATATTATTATTTAATTTAGTTTTCACATATGAAATGCATTACTGGATTTTTCCTTACCTTCCATGCACCATTGGTACTGTAACCATTATTAAAATCATATTAGTTGTATAGCTTCATTTTTTATCATTGTGAAAGAAATACCATCATTTCATTCATTTCATTCCGTAAGCTTCACACACCTATACTACTCACCACCACTCTTTCTTAAGAATTCAACACATGATCCCCACTAATGAGTGTTTCCACCTTTCTGGAATCAGTCATGGAATCTATCACACATCACACCAACCAACACTGATACGAAAAATTCCATTAAATGGTCTTTAATTGATGGATTACCTTAAACATTAAATCTCTTACACAAGTGCCTATTTTTTTCAATCATCTCCACAGGTCCCACAACTTTAAAAGTTTTAGCTAATAGAAATTATTTGTAATATTTATTTGTTAATTTAATGACATGATAGAAAAAGTGTTAATAATAATTTTTTTAATTTTAATTTATTAATAAAAAATACAAAAAATTATCATTTCAAAAAGTGAAAACAAAAGGAAATTATTTTAAGTTGCTAAAGGTTTGAATTTAGTAGAATTTTTATAAAAATTCTAATAAAATATAGTTTCTACTAGCACATATTTTTATTATTTTGACTTGTATTAGAATTTATTAACATTTTTATAATAAAAATTTTATCATACACATTTTTTGAATTTTCATGTAAATTAATATCAAAGAAATTTATAAAAAATATAAAAAATAGAAAAATTAAAAAAAAGAGTTAATATTAAAATAAAAATAATATGTTTTGTATTCATATATATCTCATAGAAAATGTAATGATATATAAAAAACTCATAGATTGATCTAAAAAACTAAAATAAGTTCCAACAATTAATTTTATAGATCTATGCTCTAATGTAATAAAACACAGGTTAACATGTCTATTCTTCATCAATTGTGATACTCCTCATCAATAGACTGTAAAAATAAAACTAAATATTTCATAGAACTATTTGACTTCTCCTCTATCATGTATTCTTGAAAATATTCTATTCATCAAAAATAAAATGATACAAATTTCACTTTTAGTGATAAAGTTACCTAAATATTATAGAATAGGATTATATATTTTTATAAGAGTAGAGAAAAATAGTTAGTTCTTTAGGATTCTCATTCCCCTGTATAATAATAAATACTATTTGATAACAACTGGTTATCTCCATCTGAGGTTGAATAAAGAAACTGTTTAATAAAGTGGATGATCACTGATTACTATTATATTCAATGGATTTTTATTCTTATAATTATTCTGATACATTTCCTTCAATAAATAAACAATATTAATAGCCTAAAAAGGTCTAATCCCATATTGTTCAATAAAATTATTAGATATTAATCAGTTTTTTCAGGGTAATAGGGTAAAATATTCATGTATATAACATCTTAATTATAATTTAATGAAAACCGTTATGTTAATGCATAGTTTTAGCACATGGAAACATGGTTTTTTTCATAGAGAAATACATATTTATTGTTTCCATAGTAAATATAGATTATATAAAAATGAATATATAAAATATTATATTTTTATATCAGTTAGTGGAGTTTCTGGAAAGAAATAACTGTAATGGCTATCCCACGTACAAATCATTACAGAAGTAAAGAAAAATATTCCCTTTAAAATTAAATAGATAAAAATTTTAATTCTAAAGAATGAGAAATATCTAATGGAATATGTTATCTTTCCTTTGTGTATTTGAAAAATGTTATTGAAATATGATGATAAAACATATCAAAAAACCCTTATAAAAACTATTAGTATGTAATTATTCATAAATACATGTGAGATAGAACTTATTAAAAAGAACTTAAAAAAAGATGACAATAGTTATACATTGAATAAGTGAATGGGGATTGATATGAATCTACCATTCAAGAGTTTTATATTTTTGTATGGATTCATACGTATTATATAGGATAATGAAAACTATTAATAACATTGAAATAAATGGAAATAGTATGAAATAATTTATAAACATTTCATAGATTATATAATTGACAAGTTAAGAGAGGGATACTATTATTTCTCACACTATATATCTTCAATTCATCAAGTATAAAATAATAAATATATTTTCATTTTTCAAATGAATATTCATACTCCACATAAAATAAAAAATATCTTATATAAGAAATATTTTTAATAATTTATATGTAAATTCACTATAAAATATATGGATCGAAAACCATAAAATATTTTTGAAAAAAATAAAAATTCAGCCTGAGACTATCATAAAAACTGACACAACTCTTAGGATTTGATGATTTTAGTACTATAATTTAACATAAAATTATCCATAATCAGTAAAATCGTAGGGTATGTTTCCATATTACAAAATTTCACGAAACAATTTTCATCCGAAGATCCAATATTTAGGAAATATAATATATCTAAAGGGTTATAAAATTTTAAAAATCATTCCATGACCAATGAAAGATACAGTGTTGGATATTCTCAAATAATTTATATTGGTACTTGATTTTTTTATTTACTCAACATCATGTAATGAGGGATTATATAATTATACATACAACTTATATTATATATCTCATGGTGGATATGCTCAAATATATATATGAATATGTTTTATTGAGACCAACCCAGATACCATTATAGATTTAGTGGAAAAAATGTTTCACTATAGGCTGATCTATTCTTATATTAGTGAAATTGGTATTTCTTAATTTTTTCTACACTAAAATTACTTGTTGGGTCACACAGTTAAGCCTTAGAATAGTGAATTAAATTTTGTATAACATGTTTTTTTTCTAAAATTTAGTTTTTTTGATAAAACATATCTAAAGGACCATGGATGGATACTAAACGAGTTTTTATATATTTCATAATTTCATTATGGTATTTTAGTGAAAGAGGAATATGTTTGGTTATATATTAAAATAATGGGAAACACTTTATATAATTCATAAATATCTTAATCCAAGATATGAATGTGGTAAATATAGTAGGCTATGATCCTCTAAAATTTTATATTGGAATGAGTTGAAAAATTCTTATTATATGATTGTACAATTATATTAAAAATTTGAGTGAATGTATTTATCCACATCTTATAAATTATTTCCATTGGAATGGAATCAATAATATGATTCATTTATGGATTGATAAAAATGTTATAGTCATTTGAAATGTTCAAATGATTTTGTTCCTAATAGGATTACACTAAGGGTAAAACATAATAGTTGAAAAACATTAGTAGCTGATGCTCTACCTCCATTATTAAATGACATAATTCAATATAAGGAATAAATCCTCTTCTTGACGATGAGTGTGAGACTATATAGTCATAATGAAAGATCACTTCATGAATAGTTTGGTATTTATCTTCATTGAGGATGGTGATAGCATAAATTTTGTGTTGGTATGTTCCTATTATATAATATGAGGATTCAAGTAGCTGATGTACATGCATATAGAGGAAAAAGTCTATTTTTTATCACATGGTGATCACTATCAAATATACTCCATTAATATTGGTAGGGATGTTCCACACTGTGATTGAGGTGTGCATGGTTATTTTTCATTTTCTTCATTTCATATTAATTCAGTGATGAGAGATCATATATTAAAGAGTTATTATTATATTTTTTTATCATTAGATAATCATACAAAACCCTTAGACTAAATAATTATTTCCTTAATTGAATATTATATCAACTTTTTATTTTTTAGAAAATTTCATTTTTTATATGAAATTTTTTTCTTTTCTTAAGTACAATTGAATGATTTAATTATATTATTCAATGAGTATGTCAATTCAATATCTCTATTAGTAATTTATATGAATGGTAATGATCTAAAATATGGATTTTTATAGTTTTTCCTCAGGATTTCCCTCATTATGGACACATTACATATAATTTTCCTTCACATGATATTTAGTATCAGTGAACATTTATAGAAATTCTATGTAACCATGTTTTAGTGTCATGTTATATATGACATAAATATATTTATTATATATATGATTTATACATTTTTTTGTTACAATAATCTTATTTATATTACAACACAAAGAAAGGGGTATGGGATTAATTATCATTTTAGTTATTGAGAATGTTTTAATCTATGACATAAATGGTTTCATTTGACAAAGAAAGGGTTGTGTGAGCTTTCTAATTTTTGTGATTTAATTTACTACCGAATTTTATGAATTGTTTATGGAATTATATTAACGTTTCATTGAATCACATGGAATATTTCTTAGCAAGATATTTACTCTTTTTAATTACGTTTTTAATTAATTTATTTAGTGAAAATTATTAATTGTGATAATATAATAGTTGGTGGTGATATTATCATTTCATTTTAGTGGTTTCTTTTTTTACAAATTTTATTAGTTATATTTGGTGGGATAGCCATGTTTTACTTATTTATGGCCATGTTATTCGTTTATAAAATAGATTTTTTTAATATGATTTCTTTTTATTTTTATTATGGGGTTTGGGAATGCTTCTATACATGTGCCTATGAGTACCAATTTTTTTCAAGTGTATTGTTCTACCCCTTTTAGATTTTTTTGTATTTGTTTCTATTTTTCATCTTATTTATAATCTTTATATTTTTTCTTGTTCTAATTAGTATATAGTTTAATTATTTTATAATTCTATATATTTGTATTAAAAGTATATTTTTATAATTATATGACACATGACAATTATTTTTTCCTTATGTTTAGGGAGAATATCAGTATAATAATATGTTTTTACTATATTGTGTGTAATTATATTTTGTGTTTTAATTTTATATTTCATGAATAAATATTTCAAGGTTATTTTGGTTGTTTAAACATAAATAATTGGGGGCTTGAAGATATTTTATAGTCAAATTTTTAATGCACTGGACATTTCATATCATTTAAATGAATATGTATGGCCATTTTTAATAAGATGAACTTTACCTACCTTGTGATTATTTTATCTGGATGAGTTCATAGTTTATTTAAGACTCTAAGTGTAACACCCCAGGAAAATAAAGAATATAAAATTTTTATATTTATCCATATTTTTGAATAAAATTTTAATATTAATTTAAAGGTAATTTTATGCTCAATGGTATACCCAATATGCAACAACGAGTTTCTTTGAAATCTTACGTTGCACTCTAATAATAAAATAATATTATTTTAAATGGTAGTTAACGCCTAGCCATTGTAATTTATGGAATGTATAGAACTAAATACAAAATTATTATATATGTTTGTCAAATATTTTCACTTTTGACAATAAATTTTAGAGGATTAAAAATGCGAATGAATCTAATTTTAAGCGTAAACATTCTAATATTCTTTAAAAGGTCGATTAACCGGATTTTGATGGAGAACCTTTTTTAAATCCACTTTTTGAAAATTTCATATATTATATTGGACCAAATAAAATCCTTATTTAGAATCGGGACATCAAAATTAACTTTGTGTATGTTTTTGTTATGTTTTTCGATAAAGTTCATTTTTAATGATGATGTGAAAAATGTTGTATTTTAATTGAAAACCTCTTTTTAATATAATTTATTTATATGCTTAGATCATATTTTTAATTGGTTTTAAAGTTAAATTAGAATATATTTTTACCATTTAATACAATTGTGGTCATTGGAATTAATTTCACATTGAAATTGGACTTAAACTAGTGTCAATCTTTTAATAGATATTGTTTCTTAAAAACACGGTATTTGTTTTGACAGTGGGAATTAATTATTAAATTAATTAATGAAACTTATATGTTTTGAATTTTTTAAAATAGACCTAATTTTTTAATTCGGAATATCAAATATATCTTAGGGTGAATTTTTGGTATTTTTCAGAAAAACTTAAATTTTTGATGAATAGTGAAACCACTAAGTGGTAGTTAAAACAACTGATTTTTCATTTAAATGAAACTTTACCACTTCTGTTATTTGATTTTAAAAAATCCTACATATATGGTTGTCATTAGGATGTAAAATTTGGTTAAATGGGATGAAAATATTTTTTTGGTGAATTGTAACTTTTAAGTTCTATTAATCGCGATTAAAGGTAATTAGTGTAATTTAAGGCAAAGATAATGTTATAATAATATGGAATGACCTTGAAACATGTCTTAACCTTATTGGATGAGTCATGACTGACCAAGAAAATACATTGGTCAACTTGGGGACCCCATGGAGCCACTTTGGTAGGAAAATGACATTAATAACTATTTATTTAAAGTTAAAATAAAAATGTCACAAACATGTATAGTTTTACTAAAACAATTTTTACATGGGGTTATAAAAGTGATCATTTTGACTATAAATATTAATTAGAAAGATAAAAATATTTCCTACATCATGATATTGTTTTTAATTTTTATACATTAAATAAATTAAATTATTTATGACACCATGATGTTGTAGTGATTACCTCATTAATGAACGATTTAAATAAAATGGGAAGATAAGGTAAAATCTAAGACTTAAACATGTAAAAAACCTATTGGATGGGGGTATTTATAAACCTTATCACTTTACTCTAGAAATATATAATTTTGGGACCTTTAATATCTGAAGATAATTTTATAATAAAGTAACTTTTCAAGACATTTCAAGAGTGCCCCTCCTCCCTATTATAAAAGGCCCCCACCTCTACCTCCTTACCCACACCTCTCAAGCCTTTGGCTCGGCCAAAATCTGATCATTTTATCTCTCCACATACCTCTTTTCATCCTAGAAACCTTCATTTATGAAGAAATATCTTCAAGAAACCCTTTCGGTTCAAACCAAGAGGAGTTACCTGATTTAAAGGTAAAGTCACTACTGGAAAAACGGGCTATACCCACGGTTCAAAACCGTGGGTATAGCCCCCAAAACCGTGGGTATAGGCTATACCCACGGTTTTGCGAACTGCAGGCTGGAACAGCATCGGGATAGGGGGGTCACCCTATACCCACGGTTTGTAGAAACCGTAGGGATAGGTTTGTGGCAGCGTGGCAAGTGGGTGGCCACGCTGGCAATGCAGTGACCCCACGGTTTGAGAACCGTGGGGATTTAATTTTCAAAAAATTGAATCTGCTGGGAATCGAACCCATACCTCGCACAGCAGCAGGCGAATTCACAACACCCACTTCCCACACGAGCCATCAATTCAATACATTATTTATACATATATTAGCGTATATATATTAATATAGATTATATAATTTAAAAATGCAGTCTGGGAGGATCGAACCCGCGCTGGACGGGAAATCCTTAAACACACCGCTACATCGAACCAACTGAGCTACATTTCATATACGTTAATTATAAACATATCATCATATATATATATATATTAACATTGACTATTTAATTTAAAAAAGAAGCCAGCGGGAATCGAACCCGCACTTAACTAGATATCCCCGACCGCACCGATGAAACGACCAATCAAGCTATCTTTTAATTCGGTATTATATTTATACATCTTTCTATGTATATTAATATTAGTTCTATTATGAAAATTAAAAGCCGGCGGGAATCGAACCCGGGCTTCAGGAAGAATCGCTTCAAAGTGCCGAACGAAGGGACCGACTCAGCTGCGAAATATTACTGTCATTTAAGAATATAATTTTATATTTTTATTTATATTAATAAAAACCATGTTCCCGCCAATTTTTTCCCATTGTCCCGCGTAATTTGTTTCCACGCCTAATGGCGGGAAAGCTATACCCACGGTTCTGAAAACCGTGGGTATAGGTCTTGAAAAAAATAAACCCCAATACCCACGGTTTTGA
This sequence comes from Viscum album, assembly GCA_963277665.1. Taxonomy (NCBI): domain Eukaryota; kingdom Viridiplantae; phylum Streptophyta; class Magnoliopsida; order Santalales; family Viscaceae; genus Viscum; species Viscum album. The sequence continues at coordinate 1,150,674,934 of OY728138.1, forward strand.
GGAACCGTGGGTATAGGTCTTCTGGAAAACTCTACCCCCACGGTTTGGCCAAAACCATGGGTATACACCTTCAAAAAAAAAACACCTATACCCACGGTTTTGTAAAACCGTGGGTATAGGTCTTCAAAAATAATCTATACCCACGGTTTTGTGCAAAACCGTGGGTATAGGTGATCTATACCCACGGTTTTATGAAACCATGGGTATAGGTCACCATTTTACCCCTATACCCACGGGTTTGTACAAAACCGTGGGTATAGCCCCATTTTCCAGTAGTGAGTCTTTCCTAATGATCTTTTGTTTTATTTTGCTTCTCTAAAATCCTAAACTCTTTTTATTCCATTATTTTCTTACAACACCAATATCATAAATATACTAGGATGTTGTTATGATAAATTTTCGAGCTAAACATATACACACCTCCATGTAATGGTTAAAGAACATACTGTTTCTGTGGATGGTGAATTACTGCCTCACGAAACGATGATTGTTCAATCTTCTCTTAACACCTTTCATGGTGGCCATTATAATGTCACTATATTTTATATATGATATATATGGTATTTATGTTTTCTATATGCTTCTGTATTTTATATTTAAAACATATCTTTATGCTTTTCATGTTGTGCAAATGCGATAATTTCATACGAGGAAGTGTGGACTACCGTCCCCTCAAGTGATGTGAGTCATTAATGCAATACATGGAATGTATAAAGAATGAAATTAATGAACTTATGTGACCTATATATCATATATATTATACTGGAATTATAATATATATATATCTCATTTAGTTTTAAATCCTTTAATATGACAAAGAAATGAAAGTATTGTTTATGCGTACGTACGACCTACCGTCTCCATGAACGATGCATTTCATTTCTTTTTATCTTAAAATGTTATGGAATAATATAAAATTAATATATACTAGATATATATGATATTTAAATCATTATTACTATTCTGGATATGATCTACTTATAACTACATGGAAAATTCTTTTCCAACAAGTTCGATTTTTACTCATGTACCGAACATCGTCAAAAATGTCTGATATGAACTCACAATATTAACCAATTATTATAACATTATAATATGTGATATGAACTGAATAATAATATTTAAAGGAGGTACTTAAGCAATTATTAATTTTCCAAAGTTTATTATTCAGGAATATAAAGAAATGAACAAGACAAGTCGGACATAAGGTAAGGGATCCTACCTCTCTCTTTCTGTTCATGTATTATACTTTATGTCATTTATTTTAAGCTTAAAGTTTTTATGTTGGGGATGTTATTCTATATTCATAATACCATAATTTTTATGTTCATATGATGAGAGAACCCCTCTTTCTCTCATCAATTCATTCTAAGAATTTGTAAGTGGCGCCGTTAGGCTGCTGGATTTTTGTAAGGGATCCTACCTCTCTCTTATTTTTAAGTACTCTCTTTTATGTCATTTATTTTAAGCTCATGTTTATTATGTTTGGGTATATTCTTTTATATTAATCATTCTGTAATTTTCATTTCCATATTATGAGAGACCCTATTTGATCTCATAAATCCATTTTAGGAAGTTTATGTGGTGTTGTTAGGCTGCTGAGTTTTCGTAAGGGATTTTTCATCTCACTTGTATTCCTGTGAGATTTATGCTACATTTTCCACCATTTAATTTGATTGGTGTATGTACTGCCCATTATTCTACTCTTTGTGTAATATAATTTCATTTATGAGTATTTAAATCTATGTTTTATATTCCTTTTTTAATGGGGTGTACATTTCAAAAGTTACCCAAGTCGGTAAGGGAACCTTTCACCCTCCTCTTTTTAAAAAGACTTATTTTTTTATGCATTTTAATTTACATATTATTATGTTGGGACATGTTATTATATATCCTTATTGATTTAAACATTATGTCCAAGTGATTAGATACAATTTTCTCTCTCATCAACTCATTTTATGAATTTTATAGTGACACTATAAGGCTGTTGAATTCTTGAAAGGGAACTTCTTAACTCAATTTCAATCCTTTGGTTTAAACTTGTACTACTTGAATATGTCATGCTATGAATATGTGTGAATGACTCTTATTGTTTTAAAATTAATATCCACTTATATTGGGTGTATTTATATTTTTCACACATATATTATGTAATTGATTTATCCTTAATTTAAGGATACCTTCTTTATAAGGGATTTCATCTCATGTTACATTTCTATTGAGACTTCATTCTTGTTATGCACCAATTCTCTCTTATATGGTGTATATAATGTCCTTTGGAATATTATATCATGAATCTCTTTATTCTCATGATATTATAAAGTTCTCAAGTGTCTCTAATTTTGTTGAAAACTCGTTAACTAAAATATCGTTTTAAATGTTTTAATGATTTATTATTATAAATATTTATCAATAATATCCATGTTTTCAAAATGGTTTTAAGGATTTATTTATATAGATATTAATGGTTTAAAATGTTGAAAGCTTAAAAGTTGTATGTGACACCTTGATTCAAAAATCTCTTTATTAAAAATTTTAAATGGTTTTGAAAATGGTTTTGATAATGGATTTGTTATTTCAATATATTTAAGTTATATATTGTGATTGAAATGCGGAAATTTTTTCTTTCCATAATATTTGTTTTATGTATTATGATTTTGTAATGGTACTTGGACATTTGACGGGTGGTTATGTGATAAACCATATGAAGGGTGGTGCCGTGAATACCAGGATGGGTGGTTACCTTATAACCTCTAATGCATTGGGTATGGAAGTTGGCCATATGGCTATTCCATTTAGTGATATATGTGCATATTGACCGTATGGTTATTCCATTTAAGTATGTTTATGTCCCAAGTTACCTTTATATGTTATGTGTTCTTTATATGGGTTTTATGGTAATATTTTGGTTACAAAAGGTTAAGTGATGATCTTTTATTCAATGAAGAGTATTTACTAATTCTTAAAGGTGAAAAGTGTTACTTTGATAAAGTATTCATGGTTTACATGATGTTTTGAAAAACTAGCAGTTTTCCTTCTATGTGTGTCCCTTACTGAGCTTTTTATGCTCACCCCAAGTTTTTTTGAAATGTTTTTCACAGGAAATAATGTGGAATAGGGTCAAGGATGGGATCAAGGAAAAGACATGTTGTCTTAAACATGGAACTAGACATGACTCTTTTTTTAGAGTTCATGTTTTGTAAAAAAGGGAACTTTGTAGAAGTGTCTAATGTGTAATTTTTTGAGATGTAATAGTTATGATCTAAATCTCTAAAACTTTAAACCTGAAAAGATCCTCATTGTTAATTATTCATTTAATTCAATATTAAGTAATGTTTAAGGTTGGGGCCTTATACTAAGTCTATTTTCATTAAATTAATATTTTTCATTTTTAATATTCACAAAAAAAATTTATATATGAAAATATTTTGGTAATTATTTTTTGGCCGATAAATTTAATTTTTACTACAAACATCACACATTCAACATTGGCTTATCTAATTCACCTTTACTTTAGGTGGTCCCCTATATATATTACTCATTTACTCTTAGGTTTCTTTCCTCATTAAGAGATAATATATTTACTTGATTGGTGGTATATATAATCTCATCAACGGACTGTTTCATGAATTAACTGGGGTTATCATTGTCCGAGTACGTAAGTTAGCCTGTTATGTGGATAAAATGGAATCTTCCATCCCTATGGGCTAGAAACTAGTGTTTAGGAATCAGGGAGAGGTATTTGAGAAAAATTATTCCTAATAAATAACTTCTAATGGTTCATCCAAGAAATCTAACATTTTCCCACTATAGGATGAATGTCAAGAAATTGGATATTCTGTTAGGGAATCATGATTATCTAGTTCCTCTTAGTGGTGACTTTACCAGAATTTGTCAAATCCTGGTCTACATACACTTATATTTTTTATGTAGGGTTTGATAATAATTATCCCAATAGGATCTTATCATGGGTTTAATGAACCTTTTCTAGATAACCCAGTCATACTGGTCTGAAAATAACCATATTAAAATACACTTTCAAATATTATATAATAAATAACAAGATTTAATATATATGCACATAAAATTAAAATAAAATTATACCAAGAATTCAAATCAATCATCATTCGATTTTCCCATTGGAAACTTCAGTCAAGGATCCCTAATATCCACATACTAGTTTATAACAAAACCAAATATATAAAACTACAAAAAAATCACTCACCATAGTAGAATCCTAAAATAGAAGGAAGAGTCACTAAGAAGATTGGAATAATATATCAATGAAGTTATATTTAATAAACTTGGAATGGTTGGGTGAATGCCTAATGAGGTACTTTTCCTAGGTTCCCCACCCAAACACCCTAGATTCCTATGAAAAAAATTAATATAATAAATGATTAAACATAATTATTTGTTTTACTTTTTTTAATAGGAAAGTCATTTTATTTAACACATTTCAAAAACCACACCATGATTCCTTCTTATTGAAAGAAAACTTTTGTTATTAAAAAATTATATGGAATACTATAGTAATAATTTCAACATAAATATTGTTGGAATTATCAATTACTCATAAATTAAAAAAATTAATTGAAATATTTATATATTTAACCTAATAATTATATTACTTCTCTAATATAGATCACCTAAGAAAAACATACATTAATAATTCATCATTTTAGATTAATATTCAATCCATTTTATAATTATAAATGCATGAGAGCTATAAAGGTTATTTTATTTAGAGACTGGATACATAATTGTTAAACCCCAATATTATAGGAGAAGAATGTTGTACTCAATAGTGAATTAAATAGCAACACCTTTTTTAAATAGCCTAAAAAATGCATTTTTTTAAATTTAACATCTTCGATAGCTTGCAGAACATGCAACCCCGAGCCTAAATGAATTATAATTTAGTATATTGTTATAACTTAGCTGTTAAATTGGAAATTATAAATATTACTAAAGAAATTAAGAAAATTATGATTATTTTTTAATGGGAAATAAAATAATAATAATTAAAAATAAAAAGAAACCTTTTCTAAAAAAATATATTTCTCTAAAAAATGGTGTACTCACGCTTAACCCATATAAATAAAAATTAATTTGTACCAATTTTAGAAAATGTATTTTAACTATTTTAATTTATTTTTGATTTTATCATAACACAATTAACTTAGCGTGTTTTTATTTGATTTTCCTAAAATGTTTCATTTTTCGATGTATAGTGGAAAATATAGATTTCTATTGAAAGCTTCCTTTTCGTTTAAATAACATACCATATTAAATTATATTTTAATTTTGTTTTAAAATAATTTTTTAAAAAATAGATTACAATTTAACTAATTCAGGATAGTAGAATCAATTTCATGTAGAGAATAACCCATTTTGGTGGCCCTGTGGTGTGATAAAAGGGGGGGTGTAATTGAATTATTTTAAAAATTCAATATGTGTCCTCTCCGCCACTTATAAAAGGCCACCCCTTCTCCCCCCCAGCTTCATAATTCCAAATCCATTTGGTTCAACAAAGACTTGCCCAAATCACTACCTAAATCACCTTAAAACATCCTATATACCTTGTTTTTATAAAAAATCCTTCATAGAAGGATTTTGGTGCACACTTAAAGAAGCTGTCCGAAGAAGAGGTAATGTTCACAAACAAATATTTTTATCATGTTACTTATTACATATCCTTAAAATATTATCAAAACATTATTATATAATGAAACGATTATTTTAAATATACTAATATGTTATTATTATTTTTGTGAATTACATATATCTATCTTCTCTTCCTTCAAATGAGAAACAAAATTGTCGATCCTGTGTACGGAAGTCTGCATCCTAGCGAACCGATGTAACTCCTTTTCCATAACCACCATTAAAGGTTGGATATAATGATGGATTTAACTAATTTATATTATATTTATGATATTATAATACCATTTTAATTATAATATCACGTTTAAGTTCATAATTTCCATGTCATTTAAATTATGATAACGTCGCCTGTGTGTCCAACAGACTTGGGCCTCGTGAAGCGATGTGACTCATTTTTCACTTATTATTTATATGGAATGTAATAAGGATAAATTTAATGAATATTATATATATATGTAAAATTTTATTGTTTATCTAAAATTAATATATCCCACACTTTCTTACAATTTCACCCATTAAGGAAATGATAACGTGGCTCATGCATACCTGTAACCTACCATCTCCACGAAGAGATGTGATCGATTCCATATGTTAGTATTTAAAAATGATAATAAAACTATATATAATAAAAAAATTATATTTATAACTTTAATAAAATTATGGATATGATGGAATTATATAATATGTGCAAGAATTATAACTTTCGTGATAAAACATGCATTAGTAAATAAGGCAATTAACACCTGGAACAATAAAAGTATTGAAATGTTATTAACAAACTCATGGTAATATGTAATAAGAGGATCATATATGAAATTATAAATATGAATATAGATCTAATATAAATCTAAATCACGATTAAAACCATTATAAAGGAGTTTAAATCATGTTCAACCAAATGGAAGCTTGAGGTAAGGGACCACATCTCAATTCCCCTTTATTAAGACATATTATAATGTTATGAACCTAATTTTTTATTTATGGTGCATATACCTCCATTATGAATTGTAAAATAATGATTTATTAGTAATTCATGGAATTTTAAGTTTCAATTTGAATTGTTTCATCCAATAGTATTTGGATTATAATTTACCATGTGGTAAAGAACTTGATGTCTCAATTTCTTTTCATTGGGTTATATTATTTCTACATTATCACAGATATTATAAGATCATACGTGATATTAAATTTTATTATATTATGTTTTATTTCTGTTTGTTTTATGTGTAATTTTATTCATTACACAAAATATATTCATTTACTAATTCTCAGTTTAGAGTTATAATCATTATGAGGGTTAATTTCATAATCCCACTTTAATCAGTATTGTTTATGCTTGAATCTCTATTAATTGAAGTTATTTGATCATTTTATAATAAAACCATTCCATTTTATTCCACTCTAATTATTTATGTTTTTAAGTAATATTTCCATTTTTACACAATTTGGAACTTAAAATTATTTAAAAAATGTTTTTTATAAAATCTTACATTTCTCTCTCCGGTTGAAAACATTTTTTATTCCAAAACCATGTTTTCTTAAAAAAAATTTCAATAATGTTATTAAAATTTTAAAAATGATTTAATAAATAAATATTTACAAATTGTTTACATTTTGAAAAATATTTTCAAAATATTTTTCAAATCATTTTCTAAACAAGAAAAATTTGGCTTTTATCGAAAATGTGAAAGGAATCTTGGTTTTAATTTGTAGAAATGTAGGGAATTTCATTCCATAATAAAAAATAAACGTTTTAAATTACATTTTTATGTTTTAAAGGTTACTTTTATAGAAAAATATTTTCAAAAAATATTTTGATTTTTATTTTTAAAAATATTTTGAAAGTAAAAATGTTTTTTTTTCTCAAAAATGTTTTCAATGAAAATTTTATGGTATTATTATTCTTCAATGACAACAACCATTTATTTTACTTATAATCCACTAGGGATATGATATATTGAAATAATCTCTATATAATATTTGTATGGTTTATGATCATTTTGACAAATAAAATTGTTGAAATTTACTTTATAGATTCATTTTTTATAATTTTACCTTGAAATATTCACTTTCCTATGATCATTAGGCATTAAATTTTCCCTAAATATACATATTATTTATCATATAAATGTTTATTTCTTAAACAACATAACTTTTATACATATGTTATTCTACATTGACATTTATTTTTTTATCTGGGGAAATATTGGTCAATCCATATTATTTAATGAATATAGATATTTGATGATAAGGGACATTATTTATGAATAAAATCAATTATTAAATATATAGGGAATTATTTGGATATGAAAAGATGGGTGGGTCAAGAATTTTATATCCCCTAATATGAATCAATATTATTATGAGACAAATCAATAATATAAAATTAAATGTGTTTTTTCTTATGGTGTTAAACTATCTTATAAAAGGTCATTACAGTAGAGGTATCATGAAACCTGAGCTCATGACATCTAATAATTAAGCCTATCCTTTATTAAGAAATCAGTTATTATTATCAATGATATTTTTTTCAATGTTATTATCTTAATATTCAATTCATTCTCAGTCTATTGATTAAATGGAATGTGTTCTCGAATATTTACCTATTCATATGATTATTCATTATCTTATTATCCATGATATTTTCACAATGATATTATATATGGATGAATTTCATCCTTAGTTTATTGATTAAATATAATATGTTCTTAGATATTTATCTTTCCTTATTTATTATTACTTATTTTATTATTCCTGATATATTTTCAATGTAACTATCTCTGGATGCATTTTATTCTCATCTTATTGATTAAATGGAATGGGTCTTTAGATATTTACATTTTCACGTTGATTATTACTTATCTAATCATCACAGTAATGTTGTTGACTAAATTGAATGTGTATCACTTATTTACCTTCCATATTGATTATAATATATGATATTTTAACATTAATATTATCTTTAAATGCATTTCCTTATCAGTTTGTTGATTACATTTCATGTGCGTTCAATTGTTTACCTTTTTCATATTGATTATTATTATTTATTAATGATAGATTCCTCTGTAATTATCCTTACTAAGAATTTTATCTCCCCCTTATTTTCTTACTTTTCCTAGGATTCTCTGAAGTGTATTATGAATTATATACAAGGATATTCTATATAAAATAATTATATTCATGAAAAACAATATATTATAATTTATATATTCATATGTAATATGAAAATCATGTATTAAACTATTTTACCATGAATACTACACTATTTGGTCATTCAATATGTGACCCTTGTATCTTATTCCAATGTAATAAAGTCGACATTGACTCTGGATTACTAGGGTTAGGGAATTTACAGATGGAATAAGAGGGATTTCAGTTGAAATAATGGGAACTAGATTAAGGAAAACATAGATTAGGGAATATAAACCTATGATATACATTGAGGATAAGTATAGAAGAACTTACAAATATTTTTTTAATTAATAGTTTACATGGTTCTCGTTTTAAATTCATTCCTATATGGATACTTCAAGTGGATGTGGTTATGGAACAACTATACCTAGGGGTAATTATTCTCCAAATGGTAGGTCAGTCATGGATTGAGTGTTAACTGATATGTAAAAACATTCCTTACTGTACACCAAGTTTGAGACTCTCAATAGGTATTCATAGGCTGATCCAAATTTTATTTACATTATACAATGAAGGATTTGAATAGATGGTGAAAATGAACGACCTATGTTAAACATAAAGAGTATTAGATTGGATAGAATGTGTCATTATTTATATATCCTGAAAATGACTATATGTTTTTCCCACTATGATTATTGTCTCACACATTATGCATTTTGGGTTTAGTCAATGGTTATAATCTGAATAAATCATGTTAAGATTGAATATGAAGAAAAATTTGGTGGAATTGAGTAACCAAATGGGATGATTACTAGATTGAAATATGTTATGACTGTTCCTAATCAGTTATCCCAATATATTATTTACAGCCTATACCTTGATCAACTCATGGAATCACCAAATAAGAGAAGGATAAATTACTCTAAGAGATTGAGTGGTGGAGACCATAGAGGGAATAATTCTCGATTTCCTTAATGTAAAAAATGTTTAAATAGACACATATTAAAGCAACTCAAAGGAATAAGAAGATGTTTTACATGTGAAAATGAAGGGAATAAAGAAATGAAATTCCAATGAAAAATGAAGAGTATGATATAAGGAAATAAATTTCATCATAGGGTCCCATTTATAGTTTTTGTCTTAAATGTGGTAAACTTTGTCATTATTTGAGTTAATCCTATCTTCTAGAGGTGAAACCATGGAATAAGAAAGGAAATATGTTGAAATAAAATGGATTAACTATTTATGTATTGGGATTTAAGAATTAAATTGTAGAGCTATTTTTACTGATGGTATTTTTTTATAATACTCATGAATCATCTAAGGATTATGTTAAATTTTATAAGAATATATGAATTCATTAACGAAAGACATATATATACCATCATGGGTTTATGAGTTTAAGATTTATCATAATTTCAAAGCCTTAAACACAACTTTTTTAGGTTTTATGTGATAAGATTATACTATGATTAATGATATTTTGGGAGATATTTATGGAAATAAAACCCAGTGGTTTGGTATGTGTTTTAGGGGAAAATTAATTTAAGGAAGATTGAAATTACTATTTTGGGCACAATTTAAATGTATTAGTAACCATTATGGTATATCTTATCTTTTATGTTGAGGTAATTATAGGTTATTAAACTTTGGGAATGTTATTTGAATTATATTATTAAGGCTTTAGAAAAAGAAAAACCTGCATTTAAGGTGATAACCAATCACATCTTGGAGGTACATGTGGCTTAAACTCATAACCGAAGGGGGATAAGGGTTTAACACCTTCCCCCAGTCTACATGAAGTTCTGGTTAATATGTCATTATTTTTGCAATAATTATTTTATAAATAAATATTATTGATGAACCAGTGGTGTTACTATTGAGGTTTAGATATTATTGTATTATATTGGATAACTTATGCTAACCTTATTGGTTTTAGAAAATAGTTAGAGATAGAAAAAAGGACTTGTCACTCTTTTATGGGTCTTACGATCTGCTAAAATTGTATTTTAGTGATTCAGGCATAAAAAATCATTTTTGGATATTCATCTTTTGGAGTAAGAGTTGAATTGGAAGTTGATCAAGGCACAACCAAAGGATAGAATTTTTTTATCAAATAGAAAGATATAGATTAAGTATATTTACTAAAATTCCAAGACAGTAAAATAATTCCTCTGAATTTTTGAATGGGATGTTGAAACCAAAATGTTATCCTATTAGCTCAATATCTGATGAATCAAATGGTCTTTTAAATTATCAAAAATTTATGGTTTAAAGCCCTTAACTTTCTATTGATCATTCACTTTCTTGTGATAAATGAACTCTATCAATCCATGAACCTATTTACTCTTTTCTTCCATTTCTATATATTCACATTCCATATATATACTCTTACATAAAAACCCTGTTATTTTTTATTCCAAATGACATTTTATATTTCTATTTCCTTATTTTAAGATGAATTTTTGTTAAACATTTTTATGATGTTGGTTTTCAAAACAGAATTTCTAAATAGATATCCCTTGATTACCAAGATCAAGTTTAAGCTGGGAGAATAAAATCTATTAATGGTGGGAAGAATGTAATGCCCTATGATTTTAAAAGAAAACAATTTTATCCAATAGATTATGTGACATGAAACACCACCTTTAACAACCCATTAAATATATTTCATTAAATTTTACCTCTTTGATAGCTTGCAGCACATGCATCCCTGAGTCTAAATAAATAATAATATAGGTTAACATTATAAACTTGTCATTAAATTAGAAGGAATGAATAGTAATAAATAAATTATAAAAACAATGGTTTCCTATTGATTATAAATAATATATGTATCATTTAAAAAAAATATTTCCTAAGAAAATGTATTTTTCAAAAAAATTGGTTTAGGCACCGTTTTTGCACATAATTTAAAATTTATTTTTCCCACTTTTGGAAAATTGATTTTACGATATTAACTTAATTTTTAAAATTTTAAAATAATTTTTTTTGGGTGAAGTATTGGGATTTATTTAAAAGGTTTCATTTTTCTATGAATAGTGAAAATACTGATTTTTATTGAAAACTACATTTTTACTTAAATAATTTAAAAGGTGATATTATTTTTTAAATTTGTTTCAAAGTTAGTTTTTTTCTAAAATACTAAAATTTAAATAAATTATTTAATTGTAATCAATTTCATATTTAATTTCTTTAAACTTTCTATACTTATGAGAATGTTCTCATTGAAAAGCTTTTTCATCACGTCTATGTGTACAGTTTTAAATTGGATTTTCCACTTAAATTAATTTAATTTATAAAAATATATTAAATATTTATAATCAAAATAATATATATTATCTAATATGTCCAAATTAATTTTTGTTAACAATGAATAGTGAAAATAGTGAAAATTATTACAGCGGTTGCGGTAAAATCTGATTTACCAAGGGTTAAACTAGAAGCTATTGGTTAAAATGACCTACCAACTAGTTCAAAGCCCATTTTATAGCCAAATATTGACCATATATCCTATAAGGGCATATTATATAACATTTTTTGTATTTTTTTCATGATAAATTTTTTTGTTAATTGAATGTTTTCAAAACTTCCATATGTGTCCTATCCCCCACTTATAAAAGGTCACCCATTATCCTCCCCGATTCATACATTTAAAGCCCATTGTTTCCTCAAATTTGATACCAAATAACTTCTTTACTCCCGTAAAAACAACATATATCTATTATATTATTTGTGAAATCCATCCTATGAAGGCATTTGGTGAAAACATAAAAAATTTATCCGAATAAGAGGCAGCCTTTAGAAACGAGTGATTTTATTTTGCTTCTTCTTAAACCTCTTTAAGATAATATTAAACCATTATAATATAATAAATTAATTGTATTATATATATTTATATGATATAATGTTATTTTCATGAACTATATCCATCTCTACTTCCTTTAAATGGTAAGCAAAACCATCGATCCTTTGTATTACATATTACCGCCTTGCGAACTGAGGTAACCTATTTTTCATCACTACCTTTAAAGGATAGATATAATGATGCTTATAATTATTTTATATGATATTTTCTATATTATTGTAATTTTATAATTATAATATCACATATACCTTTTTACTTTTCATTTCATTTAAATTATAATAATACCACTCATGTGTACGACAGACTACAACTTCAAGAAGCGATGTGACTCATTTTTCACTTACACACTATATAGAATATAATAAGGATAAATTTAACAAATATATGTGATATATAATAGAAATTATATTTATTATCTAAAATTAAAATATCATACACTTCCTTATACTTCCACTCATTAAGGAAATGATAACATCACTCGTGCATATGTATGACGTATCATCGCAACGAAGTGATGCGATCCATTATCCTTGTTGAAATTTCAATAATGATTATAAAAATGGATATAATAGAAAAATGATATTTATAAAACTAATATAATTATAGATATAATTGAACTATTTAATATACACAAGAACCATAACATTCATGACAAAACACGCATGAGAAAACTAGGCTATTAACCCCCAAAATAATGAAAATAATGAAATATTATTAAACAATGGGAGATAAGATGTTTTAATAGGGTAATATATGATATTATAAATATTAATATGGTTATTTAATTAGTTAATAACGTTTTTATACCAATATATAGGAGTCTAGATCAATTTCAACCAAAAGTAAGTGTGAGGTGTTGGACGTTTTCGCAATTCCCCTTAATTGAAGAATACTATATTATTATACATTTAATATATACTGTATAGTGTATATAAAAAATTTTAACATGTAATATAATTAGTAATTAATATTTAATTATATTTTATGTTTCAATTTGAAATATTTCAACTAAGGGGATTTTAATTAAATTTTAACAAGTGGTAAAGAACTTCACATCACAATTTCTTTTCATTGGGTTATGTTACTACTTCATTGTATTTGATATTAAAAGACTATATACTTAAATATTTTTTATTAAATTATTATTTATGTATAATTTTTTTATGTAGATTTTAATTTTATACATATAAATTTATCATTGATGCATTCCGAGTTTAACGTCATAATCTTTATAAGGGTTTAATTTAAAATCTCATTTTTATCAGGATTGTTTAGGGATGAATTTCCATGAAAGGAAATTATTTGATTAGTGGATTATAAAAACCATTAATTTTCTTTTTATCTAGTAATTCATGAAATTTTAATGTAATTTTACTATTTCCCACTCTATAGTACTTAATGTTACTCAAATATTTTTAATAAAATATGACTTCAATTCTTTCTTCGATCTAAATACCTTTTTCTCCCAAAAACATGTTATCAAAAAAATTTCTCAAAAAGGTTTTTAACATTTTAAGATTTATTTATTAAATAATGTTTTACACAATTTTTACTTTGAAGAATTGTTTTCAAATGAATATTTATGTCATTTTCCAAATAAGGATTTTTGGTATTTTACTGAAAATATGAAATGAATATTTGTTTTAACATGTCTGGTATGTATGGAATTTATTACTATAATGACCACTAAATGTTATAAAGCTTACTTTATAAGTTTGAAATGTTGTTTTCTAACAAAATTATTTTAAAAATATTTTTGGATCATTTAGTTTTAAAAATGTTTTCAATGTAAAAATAGGTTATTTTCCTTAAGAATGTTTCCATGATATTTTTATAGTATTTTTATTCGTCAATAACAAAAACCATTTATTTTACATATAATACACTGGGAATATATTTCATTTACACTATCCATATTCATTATATGTTTTTTTATTATACTTTTGACTAATTAATGTATTGGAATTCACCTTTTGATTTATTGTTGTTGTCAATAACTTTAACTTGAAATATTGACTTTCCTGTGATTATTGGATATTAAATTTATCCTAAATATTCATATTATTTATCATGGATATGTTTACCTCTTAAACCATATATCATTTCTATATAAAATGTTTTAAATTGAATGTAATGTTTTTTATGGGAAATATTTATAGATTAGTACTCTTTACTCAATATGAGTATTTGATGATAAAGCACAATATTCATAAATTAAATCGATTATTAGATATATGAGGAATGATTTAGAAATAAAGGGTTTGGTTGGACCTAGAATTATTTATCCCCTTGATGCATCAGTAGTCTAATATAGAGAATTAGTAAGATAACATTAAATATTTTTTTACCCATAGTTATAAACTATCTTGTGAATGGTCTTGATAGTATATGTATCATGGATCCTAAGATCTTGATGTCCAGTAATTAATAATTTCCATCATTAAGAGGTTAATTATTATTATCCATGTTATTTTCAAAATGATATTATATCTATATTCATTTTAGTATTATATTATTGATTTAATAGAATGCCCGTTTAGATATTTACCTTGCCATATTGATTATGCCCTATAATATTATCCAAGATATTTTCACAATGAAATTATCCCTAGATGAATTTAATTCTCAGTATATTGATTTAATGGAACGTGATATTAAATAGTTACCTTTCAATATTGATTATGACTTATATTATTATCGAAGAGTTTTTCCCAATGATATTATCTCTAGATACATTTAATTCTCAGCTTATTTATTAAATGAAATTTTTGTTTAGATACTTACCTTCCCATATTGATTATTCCTTATATAAACATTATAATCATGTTTTCTGTTAAATTATATGTGAATTAGTTATTTAACTTTCCCAATTAATTATTATTCATGATATTTTCACATTAATATTATCTCTAGATGATTTTCCTTATCAGTTTATTGATTTTATTGCATTTATGTTTAGTTATTTATCTTATCTTTTTGATTATGCTGATTGATTCATGATATATTCCATTATACTTGTAACGCCCCAAGCTTCCACGATATGCTTCTCTTTGAATAATACAGCAGCGTGTGTTGTACACAACTTTGAGTTCTAACACACACCACAACCAGTCAAACTAGCCGTTATAAATAGTAATACCCACTTTTTGAAATTTTATAAATTTTATTTCAAAATGGACTTCATTTTTGGATTTGGAATATCGAAATTAGATTAGAGTAAATTCTTGGTATTTTTCTGAAAACATTCAACTTATGATGAATAGTGAAAAACACTGAGTTATAGTTTAAAACCGAATTTTTATTTAAATAATTATTTATTTTATTTGAATTTAATATAGGTCAAAATAGATACATAATATCTATATAATCTAAATGTAATTCATTGGAGTTAGTTTAGAATAATTTTAGATATATAAGAATTTTATTGAACTTTTCACCGTCTTTTACCCACCTCCTAGGAGAATTTCCAAATTGACATAAAACATAATTTTACAGCTTTTGTGAGGGGAATTTTGAAAATCTGATAGACACGGATAATATCAAGGAGTAAAATGTGGTTCAATGAGGTAAAATTAATTTTTGGTGAATAGTAACTTTTTACTTTTATTTACCACGGTTAAAAGTAAATAGGGTAATTATGGGTAAAAATGATATTAATATTACCCTAACACAAGTCCAAATTTTATTGGAAAAGTGTATCTCGACCAAAAACAACCTTAAAAATAAAATATTATCATTTAGGTCCACTTTGATTATATTAATACATTTATTATTATTTAATTCAATGAAGAGTTGAAAGAGTTAAAATCAAAGTTTAATTACTCATTTTTTTTAATATAGAGTTACACAAAAGATAAATTCAATTGTAAATTTTCATTAGAATGCTACACAGATTTCTTACATCATGGTATTTTTTTAATAATTTTTAAACATTAAATAATTTAATTAATTTATGACACAATGGTGATGCAGTAATTACATAATTAATGAAATATTAAAATAATTGATATTATAAATATCCAAATAAATGTAATTTGAGACTTTTTATTAATTTAACTAATTTTATAGGTTAATATGACATGTTAGTATTGATTTAATTATGATTTTTAGAAGTAATCATGCTTTTATTATTTTTACAAAAATAAAATACCAAATAGTGTCAAAATTGACATAAAAGAGTTTTTAAAACAAATATTATATTATTGAATGATATTCAATTCCTAGAAATCTATGGTTCAGAAAAGAGACTTATATAATGATAGGTGTATAATTAATGAACCACTTTGGGTTTCTTGGATCTATATAGTAGGTTTATTAACCATATAATATAAAAATACAAAGAGACATGGTAAATGTCAAACTATTTAACTAAGAGTTAAATATAAATGATAAGGTTAATTTAGTGACCCAAACTTTTCTAAAATCTATTGGTTGAAAGGATTTCAACCCATACCCACTTTATCATCGAAATAAGTCACTTTTTAGCCATTATAAACCGAATATTAATTTTTTGTAAAATAATATTTTATGTTTTTCCTAAGGTGCCCCCACCCCTCTTATTAAAGGGAACTCCCGCTTCTCACTAATTCACACCTTCAAATCCATTTGTATTGGCCAGCCCCTGACCAAATATTCTCTCAAATTCCATCACTTCAACCTAGAGGACATATTTTTATCATAAAACCAACTTAAGGAGCCCTTTTGATCAAATCAAAAGGAAGAACACGAAGAAGAGGTAATGTTTTCACCACCCTCTTTCAAGTTTCTTTCTTCTTCAACTTCTTCTTTATTTGTTATTTCCATTATAAAATAATAAATCAATTATATTTTATATACTATGATTTTATTATAAATATGGTGCAACCATATTCAGTATTCTGTCCATCCTTTGAATGACATGTCACTATACGTGCGTACGTATGACTTACCATCTCCACGTCGTGGTGTAATTGTTATTCAGAACATTATTATTTGGATGGGTATGATAATGATGTGTAATTAATGTATATAATAAATATAACATGATAATGATTCTGTATATATGATATAAAATCCAATTATATATTATTTTAGTATCAAAAGAATGATATTGTCGCTCGTGCGTACGTACGGACTACCATCTCCCCGAACGTGATGAGAGTCATTCCATATCATATCCATGCAAGTATAATTATAATTTGATGATTAAAAATAATTTTTAAGGACTTGATATCATTTTGTATATGAATAAGATAAAACCTATACATAACAAACATGACTTATGATACAAAAAATATAAAAGAAAACAAGTAAGTTAACACCCGAAATGACGATAATACTAGGATATTATTAACAAAGCAATGTTAAAAGATCATATATGATATCATATTAAAGTATATTATTCTTGTATAATTTAATAACAATTATTTCACCATTATATAGGAGGTTAACCTACCCTCAACCAAAGAAAAGTACAAGGTTAGGGATTATTTCACAATCTCTTCATTATCCGAGGTTGTTTATACGTAATTATCTACTGAGACCACTTTATCATCCACATCCATGTTTCTTAAAAATTAATTTCAAATCATTATTTCTATTTTAAAAACTATGGGTTAAATTCATTTATACCCTTATTGACTTTTTATAAGATGTTTATAAAGGAATCTTTCTATCGTTTTCCAAACAAGTTCCTTTTTAACCTTTTCGACAGAATTAAGGTAAGAATGTATTTTTTAACTTATATGGTGGGTGTGTCTATTTTCCGCCGTTATAAAATCTTCGAATCATCCCTTACAAGATTATAAGAATATTTTGAAAGTAAATGTTTTATTTTATAATTATGTGACTTTTAAATGATTTCAAAATAAGAGATATTTATCTCAAATAGTTTTGATTTCATATATGTCAACATTATTTGATAAATTTTAATCTTAATTGAAGTTGATTTATTATGATACAAAACTTCCATATAGTATTGAAGGTTTTGTGATATGTTTGACTATAGATTTTTTATTTTTATATCATTCATGGTTTAAGGAGAAAGTATTGACATTTCGTATTCTAGTTTTAATACGAATATTTATGTTATGTTTAAACCTCTTCATATGAGGAATTTATTGGACTTAATAAGTGAGGGGTGGAGCCCGCTATAGCTCCTTGATGCATTGGTAGGAATAATGTGACAAACTAGTGTCTTGGCAGAAGTCCTTGAAAAAACTATTTTTGTAGTCTTGGCACAAGGCCTTGACTATGTGGTTATGATAGTCTGGCATTTTGAATTCCATCATTATAAAAGTGGTTATTGATATTGGATGTGATTATTCGACTAGTAGAATATATATGTGAATAAATAAATGGTATTATTTCATTTTATTTCTGCCAATTATGCTGAATTTCATGTTTAAAAGGCTTTTGTTTTAGTTATACAATGCCTTAAATGTTTATGCTTATTTATGAAAGTTTCCACTATATTGTTATCCTTACTGGGCATTTGAGATCACCCCATTCTATGTTTTATTTTTCCCAGGATGTGAAGAAGTATTTTATGAATGACTTGTAGGGATAATATTAGGGGATATGAGTGTGGATACAAGAAGTTATTTTAGTTTTCACTTTATGATGTAATGTAAACTTTATGAATGTATCTTGTGATTCTAAGGCTACTAAACTAATCGATCTTTCGAGACTTGATCTTTTGTGATCATGGAAATGTTATGTAATAATGCACCGACTCTGGGTAACTAGGGTCAGGGTGTTACAGTTGGTATCAGAGGGTGTTTAGTACAAACCTTGGAATCTAGATTTAGATAAACTCTGATTAGAGCACATAGACCTAAGATGGAATTTGAGGATTAGTATAGAAGAACTTCCTAGAATTTTGGTATTATAGATATTTTGTGAGTTTTCCAAGCAATACATCCCTCTCTGGATATGAGTAAGTAGAGGAAGCTCTAGCACAGATGTTCCTAAGGGTAAAACCCGAAAACACCGCTTTGAGCTAGACTCGAACGGGAACTGGTGCACAACAACGGGCCTTACTTCACTCTTGGTTACGACACTCCTAGGGGATATTCTTAGGATAATTTTCATTTTATTTAGAAGTCATTATGAAGGGTTTAAGAGTGTATAATTCCTCAAAGAAAACATTTTTATGATTATGGATTATATCCATAAATAGTTCAATTTATGTTAAGTGTTTTACAAGTATGGAATTATGTATTTTGATTCATAAACTGATCTAGTTTATGCCATTTTTTAGAAATGGTGCCTAGTGGAAGATATGGAAACTGTATCAATGCATGCACTCTATATAAGGATTTCCCTCTTGCTCAAGATAATTATAGTGGAGTTGGTGATGCAACTGGTACTGATCAACTAATCACCATACTGGGACAACTCACTCAGGTTATGAATACTAACCTTACCCGTATGGAGTACCCTGATCCGCAGTGTGGAGGATCAATTTTAGACCGCTTCATGAGGCAAAAAAACCCAACATTAAATGGGAGTACAAATCCACTAGTAGATAAGAAATGGATAAATTCCTTAGAAAAAATATTCCATGTCTTGGGGAGTAGTGAAAGGGAAAAAGTTATCATGGCAGTTTACCGCCTCACTAGAGATGTTGATAAATGGTGGTCATTGATTCAAAACACGAAGGAAGATGATGAAGTATGAAATATGGAATGGACAGAGTTGAAAGATCTTTTCTTAGAAAAATACATTCCTCGTGACCATCGAGCAGATATAGAAAGGAAATTTCTGAGCCTAATACAAAAGGAGGATGAGAATGTCGCAAAGTATGAGGCTTACTTTACAAGGGTAGAGAGGCATGTTTTATGTTATATATGTAACCCAATAATTAATATTGATCATTTCTTTGATGGGTTAAAATCGTTTCTCCATCGAGCATTAGTCTCACAATCCTTCTCGTCATACGAAGATATTTTCTCATGTGCTATTAAGAAAGAAAAAGAGTTCTCTAAGTCTTATGACTTTAAAGAAAAGCAAGAGAAGAAGAGATATTATGATCACTCTTTAAATAAAAATAAGGGGAAGAAGGGAAAAGTTGAATATCAATCCGGTTGTAAATGTGGGAAGAAACACCCCGGTACTTTCTTGAAGGGAATGGGGGTCTGTTAAAAGTTTGGTGAAAAAGGCCACCAAGCTCGTGATTGCAAAGGGAAGAAATAAGCTACCGATGTTCAGTGCTACAATTGAAGGGAGATGGGACATTATGAAAATGAATTTCCTAAGTGTCAGGGGAACTTATCTCAGAAAGGGCCAAGGGATGAAGACCAAGCTTATGTTATCACTACTGTTGAGGTAAAAGCTCCAAAAGACGTGGTGGTAGGTAATTTAATGGTTTCCTCAAGTTTAGCCAATGCTTTATTTGATTATGGATCATTTCATTGTTTCATATCTCCCTAGTTTTCTAGGAAAATTACATATTTCCAATTTGATTTAACAAGGGAGTTGTCAGTTAAAACTCTTAAGAGAAGTATCATTGCTACAATGTTTTGTGGATCTGTTCCCATTAGGGCATATAAATTTTCTTTATCTGCTGATCTCATCGTCATACCCATGATTGAATTTGATATAATCCTAGGTATGGATTGGATTTCGGACTATGATGTGAAAATTTATTATAAGAAGAAGGAGGTTATGATTTTTTAATGATTATGATAAAGAACACCTTATCTTTAGAGCAGAATCATCACCGCTTGATTCTTACCTAGATCCACCCCCAGTAGCTCAAATAAATTCAATTATAGTGGAGGAAGATAATGAAATAACTGTGGGTAAGGAAAGGAATGTTCAAATAGAGGATGTAACTATTGTGAAAGTATATGTAGATGTGTTTCTGGATGATTTAACTAGACTACCTCCAGAATGAGAAATTGAGTTTTCCATTGAGTTAATCCAGGGTTCAAGGCCCATATCAAAGACCCCTTATAGAATGGCCACTATGGAATTAGTTGAACTAATGAAATAACTAGAGAAATTGAGTAATAAGGGATTTATTCACCCTAGTTTTTTCTCCATGGGGAGCCCCTATCATTTTTGTTAAGAAGAAATATGGGTCTATGAGGTTATGTATCGACTACCGGGAAATCAATGCTATAAAAATAAAGAACAAGTATCCCCTACCTCTCATTGATGACTTATTTGACCAAATAAATGGAGATCAGTAATTTTCAAAGATTGACCTTTGATCTTGATACCATCAGTTGTGTGTGAAGAAGGAATACATTCTGAAGACAGCATTTCAAACCAGGTACGAGCATTATGAGTTTACAGTAATGCCTTTCGGATTGACTAATGCACCCTCTGTATTCATGGAACTAATGAATAGAGTTTTCATGGAATATATCAATGATTTTGTGTTGGTATTTATTGATGATATCTTGGTATACTCCTAAAGCTAAAAAGATCATGAAAATCACTTGCGCAATATCCTGAAGACTCTTAGAAGACATGAATTATTTGGGAATTTTAGAAAGTGTGAATTATGGCTTTAGGATATTTATTTTTTTTGGCCATATTATCTCCAAATATGGAATATATTTTGATACTTATAAGAACAAGGAAATCTAAGAATGGCCAGTACTGACGAGTATAACTGAGGTACACAGTTTTATTAGTTTAGCAGGTTATTATCGGTGTTTCGTCCAGAATGTTTCCCGATTTTCTAACCCATTAACAAAGCACACACATAAAGGGGTTAAATTTGTTTAGAAAATAGAGTGAGAATAATGTTTCGAAGAACTGAAGAGAATATTAGTCAATTCCCCTATATTGACTCTACCATTGGGGATTGATGGGTTCGTTATTTATAGTGATGCATTGAAGAAAGGAATGGGTTGTGTCCTTATGCAGAATGATAGAGTTATTTCCTATGCATCATGATAGTTAAAAATTCACGAGCAAAACTATCCTACTCATGATCTTGATTTAGCTACTGTAATATTTTCTTTGAAGATATGGAGCCATTATCTCTATGGGGAAAGATGTGAGATTTATACTGATCACAAGAGTTTGAGGTATATTTTTTCACAAAAAGAACTCAACATGAGGCAAAGGATATGGATTGAACTACTCAAGGATTATGATTGCATGATACACTACCACCCAAGGAAGGCAAATAAGGTGGAAGATGCTTTGAGTAGAAAGGATCATGGAGTTTTGAACATGATAAGAGTTGAAAGGGATCCTATTTTCATGGATCTAGTAAATATGGATATGAGAATCACAATGGTAGGTGAAACATCAATAATTTCTCAAATGGTTGCCAAACCATCTTTCCTAGAAATGATAAAGAGTTCTCAGGCCGATGATGAAGAGTTTAAAAAGAAAATCAAACCTGTGAATGAAGGGATATTAAGTGACTTTGTGTGTGAAGATGGAATTTTAAAATTTGGGAAGAGACTTTGTGTTCCCTATATACCTGATCTAAAAAGAGAATTGTTGGATGATGCTCATAATTCCAATTTCTCTATACACCATGGGAGCACCAAGATGTATAGAGATTTGAAGGAACATTTTTGGTGGGACAACATGAAGAGGGAGATTGCTAATTTTTTGTCAAGATGTATGGTTTGTCAACAAGTGAAAGCTGGAAGGAAACAACCCAGAGGAGTCATGCAACCTCTTTCTATACCTGAGTGGAAATGGGATAATATCACGATGGACTTTGTTATGGGACTACAAAGACTCCTAGAAGGAACGATGCAATATGGGTCATTGTTGGTCTTTTTACCAAGTCAACACATTTTCTTTCTATAAGGGAAGATTTACCACTTGAACGTCTAGCAAGGATATTTATTAATGAAGTTGTGAGATTCATGGAGTAACCCTATTGATTGTTTCTGATCATAATCCCTGTTTTACTTTAAGATTCTGGAGGAGTATTCAGATGGACTTAGATACTGAACTTCGTTTGAGCACTGCCTACCACCCTCAAATAGATGGAAAATTGGAATGGACTATTCAAACCTTAGAAGACATTTTGAAATCATGATCACTTGAATTTCTGGGTATGTGGGATCAATATTTACCTCTGGTATAAGTTTCTTATAACAATAGCTTCCATTCAAGTATTCAGATGTCACCATATGAAGTGTTATATGGAAAGAGATGTCGCACACCAACCTGTTGGGATGGTGTTGGTGAAATAAAACTCGTAGGCCCAAAACTGGTGGATGAAATGATGGAAAAGGTGAAGTTAATCCAAAACCACATCAAAGCAGCTCAAATTAGGTAGAAGAGCTATGCTGACAACAGAAGAAATGATTTGTAATTTCAGGAAGGTGATCATGTTTCCTTGAAGGTATCTCCATGGAAGGGTGTTCTACGTTTCGGTAAGAAGGGAAAATCGAGTCCCAGATACATCGGACCATTCAAAATTCTAGAACGAATTGGGGTTGTAGCTTACCGTTTGGAAATAACGCCAAGCGTCTCCAAAGTTCACGGTGTGTTCCACACATCACTATTGAGAAAATACATGCCCGACCTAATGCATGTACTCACTTATGAAAAATTAGAACTAGAACCTGATCTGTCTTATTGCGAAGATCCTGCCAATATTCTTGATACGAGAGAACAAGTGCTGAGAAACCGGATGACTTGCCTGGTAAAAGTTCTATGGAGAAACCATAAGATGGAAGAGGCAACGTGGGAACCCAAGGAACTTATGATGAAGAACCACCTGAGTCTTTTCATGCGGTAGTGTTCTAGAAATTCGGGGACGAAATTATTTGGAGGAGAGAATGTAACACCCAAATCTTCCACGGTATGCTTATCTTTGAATAATACAGTAGCGTGTTTTGTACACAACTTCAAGTTCTAACACACACCACAACCAATCAAACTAGACTTTAGGAATAGTAATACCCACTTTTTGAAATTTATAAATTTTATCTTCAAAAATGGACTTCATTTTTGGATTCAGAATATCGAAATTAGTTTAGGGTGAATTTTTGGTATTTTTCTAAAAACATTCAATTTCTGATGAATAGTAAAAAACATTGAGTTATAGTTTAAAACCGAATTTTTATTTAAATAATTATTTATTCTATTTAAATTTAATTAAGATAAAAATAGATAATTAATATCTATATAAGCTCAATGTATTTCATTGGAGTTCATTTAGAATAATTTTAGATATATAAGAATTTTATTGAACTTTTCACCGTCTTTTACCCACCTACTAGGAGAATTTCCAAATTCACATAAAAATTAATTTTACTGCTTCTGTGAGTGGAATTTCAAAAATCTGAGAGCCATGGTTAATATCAAGGAGAAAAATGTGGTTCAATGAGATAAAAATAATTTTTGGTGAATAGTAACTTTTTTACTTTTATTTACCACGGTTAAAAGTAAATAGAGTAATTAAGGGTAAAAATGATATTAATATTACCCTAACACATGTCATAATTCTATTGTACAAGTGTATCTCAACCAAAAACTACCTTAGGAATAAAATATTATCATTTAGGTCCACTTGGATTAGATTAGGATATTTATTATTATTTAACTCCAAGAAGAGTTGAAAGAGTTAAAATTTAAGTTTAATTACTATTTTTTTTAATATAGAGTTATACATAAGATAAATTCGATTGTAATTTTTCATTAGAATGCTAAAAAGATTTTTTACATCATGGTATTTTATTTATAATTTTTAGACATTAAATAATTTAATTTATTTATGACATAATGGTGATGAAGTAATTACCTAATT
Organism: Viscum album; assembly: GCA_963277665.1. Lineage (NCBI taxonomy): Eukaryota > Viridiplantae > Streptophyta > Magnoliopsida > Santalales > Viscaceae > Viscum > Viscum album. The sequence continues at coordinate 1,150,700,322 of OY728138.1, forward strand.
AATGAAATAATAAAATAATTGATATTATAAATATCCAAATAAATGTAATTTGAGACATTTTATGAATTCAAATATTTTTAAATGTTAATATGAAATGTTATTATTGATTTAGTTATGTTTTTTTGAAGTAATCATGCTGTTATTATTTTCAGAAAAATCAAATAAAAAATAGTGTCAAAATTGACATAAAAGAGTTTTTAAAAAAAATATTTTATTATTAATTGATATTCAATTTCTAAAAATATACGGATTTGAAAAGAGACTTATATAATGATAGGTGTATCATTAATGAACCATTTGGGGTTTTCTTGGATGTATATGGTAAGTTTATTAACCATATAATATAAAAATACAAAGAGACATGGTAAATGTCAAAGTATTTAGCTAAGAGTTAAATATAAATGATAAGGTTAATTTAGTGACCCAAACCAGTATAAAATCAATTGGTTGAAATTATATAGACCCATCCCCACCTTATCATCGAAATAAGTCAATTTAGAGCCATTATAAACTGAATATGAATTTATTATAAAATAATATTTTATGTTTTTCCTTAGGTTCCCCTCACCCCTCTTATAAAAGGGTACTCCCCCTTATCACTAATTCACACCTTCCAATCTATTTGGATCGACCTACACCAGACCAAATATTATCTAAAATTCCATCTATTCAACCTAGTGACCTTATTTTGATCATAAAGCCAACCTAAGGATCCATTTTGATCAAATGAAAATAAAGAACCCGAAGAAGAGGTAAGGTTTTCACCACCCTCTTTCAAGTTCCTTTCTTCTCCAACTTCTTCTTTATTTGTTATTTCCATTATAATATTATAACTCCAGTATCTTCTATATAACGTGATGTTATTATAAATATGGTACAACCATATTCATTATTCTATCCATCTTTTGAATGACATGTCACTATACGTGTGTACGTACGACTTACCGTCTCCACGTCGTGGTGTAATTGTTATTCAACACATTATTATTTGGATGGGTATGATAATGATGTGTAATTGATGTAAATAATAAATATAACATGATAATTAATTTTTATATATGATATAACATCCAATTATATATTATTTTAGTATCAAAAGAATGATATTGTCACTCGTGCGTACGTACGGACTACCGTCTCCACGAACGCGATGAGATTCATTCTCTATCGTTTCCATGCAAGTATAATTATTGTTTGATGATTAAGAATAATGTTTAAGGACTTGATATAATTCTTTATATGAATAAGATACAACCTATTCATAACAAACATGACTTATGTAACAAAACATATAAATGAAAACAAGTAAGTTAACACCCAAAATGTCGATAATACTAAGATATTATTAACAAAGAAATGTTAAAAGATCATATATGATATCATATTAAAGTATATGATTCCTGTATAATTTAATAAAAATTATTCCACCATTATACAGGAGTTTAACCTACCCTCAACCAAAGAAAAGTACAAGGTATGGTTTTATTTCACAATCTATTCATTATCCGAGGTTGTTTATACGTAATTATCTACTGAGACCTCTTTATCATCCACATCCATGTTTCTCAAAAATGTATTTCAAGTCATTCTTAATAATTTAAATACTATGGGTTAAATTCATTTATACCCTCATTGACTTTTTATAAGAAGTTTATAGAGGAATATTTCTGTCATTTTCCAAACAAGGTCCTTTTTAACCTTTTCGACAGAATTATGGTAAGAATGTCTTTTTTAACTTATACGGCAGGTGTGGCTATTTTTTGCCATTATAAAATCTTTGAATCTTCCCTTACAAGATTATAAGAATATTTTGAAATTAAAATTAAAATTTTATAATTATGTGACTTTTAAAAGATTTCATAAAAAGATATATTTATCTCAAATAGTTTTGATTTCATATATGTCAACATCCTTTGATAGATTTTAAGATTATTTGAAGTTGATTTATTATGATACAAAACTTCCATATTGTATTGAAGGTTTTGTGATATGTTTGTCTATGGATGTGTTATTTTTATACCATTCATGGTTTATGGAGAAAGTATTGACATTTCGTATGCTAGTTTTAATATGAATGTTTATGTTATGTTTAAACCTATTCATATGAGGAATGCATTGGACTTAATAAGTGACGGGTGGAGCTCGCTATAGCTCATCGATGCATCAGTAGGTCTCATGAGACAAACTATTGTATTGGCACAATTCCTTGACAAAATCTTATTTGTATTCTTGGCACAAGGCCTTGACTATGTGGTTATGATAGTCTGGCATTATGCATTCCATCTTTATGAAAGTGGTTATTTATATTGCATGTGATTATTAGACTAATAGAATATCCTTGTGAATAAGTAAATGGAATTATTCCATTTTATTTCTACCATATTATGTTGAAGTTCAAGTTTAAAAGGCTTTGTTTTAGTTATTCATTACCTTAAATGCTTATGCTTATTTTTGAAAGTTTTTGCTATATTGTTATCCTTACTGGGCGTTTGAGCTCACCCCATTCTATGTTTTATTTTTCCCAGGATGTGAAGAATTATTTTATGAACGAACTTCAGGGATAGTATAAGGGGATATGAGTGTGGAGACAATATGTTGTTGTAGTTTTCACTTTATGGTGTAATGTAAACTTTATGAATGTATCTAGTGATTCCAAGGCTACTAAACTAATAGGTCTTTCGAGACTTGATCTTTTGTGATCATGCCAATGTTATGTAATAATGCACCGACTTTGGGTAACTGGGGTTGGGGCATTATAGTGCTTATAACTTACTAATGATTTAATCTTACACTTATTTTTTTCTTTCTGTGGAATCCTGGAAGTATACTATGAATGGTATAAAAGGATATTCTAGTGGAAATAAGGATATTCTTGGAAAAAATTACTTTTAAATTGGTATGTTCTAATGTAATATATGAATCATATATGTATCTAGTTTACCAAGACTACTCAACTATTCGGTCCATTGAGAAGTGATTCTTTGTATTTAATGCGAATGCAATTAAGTAGACACCCGCTCAAGGTTAGTGGAGTTAGGGACATTACCATTGGTATTATAATAAGTTTAGTGGATACAGTGGGAACTTGATTAAGGAAAATAAAAATTAAGGAACATAACCCTATTATAGACTTAGAGGATAAGTATAAAAGAACAACCTAATGTTTTGGAAAGGAATATATTATGTTATATTTACTAGAAAATATCCATTTTATGGATCATACAGGTGGATGTGGTTCTAGAACATTTGAACAGAAAGGTATTAATTCTGAAAATGATGTTTCAAGCATGGCTTGTGTGCTACCTGGTACATGGCAATAGTCCTTACTATGCACTGGGTTTGAAACTCCTATGAGATATTCTTATGATAACCCAAATTTTCATTACATAAAAATATGAAGGATTTGAATAGATTATGAAGATGAATTAACTAGGTTAAACCCAATGTGTATTTGATTTAAAAGAATGTGTCATTATTTAGAAATCCTATGAATGATTATATGGTTTCCCATTAAGATTATTATTACTCAAACTATTCTATTTGGTTTTAGTCAATCAATGGAATGCGAATAAATGATGTTAACATTGAATATGATAGATAATGTAGTAACTATAAAAAACCAAATGGCTTGTTTTCATAAATGTGGGGAACCTGTGAATTATTTGAGTCAATAACATCTTCTAAAGGTTAAATCTGACACCAAGGAAGGACCTATGTTGATATAAAAAGGATGAAGTATTTATGTATTGGGATTCAATAATTAAATAATATAAGTATTTTCACCAATGGTACTTTTTTTATAAGACTCATAAAACATCTAAGGATTGTGTTCAATTTTATAAGAATATATGTCATAATTAACATAATCCTTATGGATACAATCATCTATCTATCATCATGTAAAAGTTTATTCAAAGAAAATAAGAAATAGTATAAGCACGACCCACAAAGGCGGGACAAAAGAATCATATAACTAGGGGGTCCAAAATAGTGGAGACAGAGGGAATCCCCTATAATGATATTAATCCCCACAGACTTCAGGCTGTGTAAGATATGAAAAAATAAGCTTTACGAGTCTGGAATGTCAATCGAGGCTAGGTAGTCAGAGACTTTATTACCCTCCCTCCAGGTGTGGATTACTTTGGTGGTATTGTGTAGGATTACGTGACAATTTCTGATGATATAATCAATAGACTAAGGGGTAACTCTGAGGCCATGCAAGCCACTCTGAAATAGCATGGAATCTGTTTTAGTTTCCATAATAACTAAACTAATCATCTGACACACATTGAGACCTGTGAGCATGGACATAAACTTTGTCTGGATAGATGTACCTTGGCTCATCCAGATAGTAAATTCCATTATGACCAATCCATTGCTATCGAGAATGAATTCCCCACCTTTGATAACACTTGAGGCACAAGATCTATCTATGTTGAGCTTCAATCCCATAGGTGGAGGATACTTCAAAACCCATTTATCGGTAGTAATATTTTTACCAAGAGGCAGATCATAGAAAGCTACTATAAACCATTGAAAATATGGTGCCACCCTCTAGTTTATTAGTACCCTGACCATATATATTACTAGTCTTTTAGTTTTAATGACAATTGAGTGATCGTTCGAGGGCACCCCTCATATAACCTCTTATTCCTCTCCTTCCACAAACACCAATAGCATGAATGCATAAATAAGGTGCGAGACCTTCTCTCTGGGCCCCTCTCCTAAGCTATGGAACTAATGATCACGAAAGAGCTGATTAGCCATGGCCAGAATAGAGAAAGCTATGAACTCACCAAAAATCTTCCATACCTCAATCGCCCATTCACACTCAAAGAACAGGTGGCCTGATCTTTCCACCTTATTCATACTACATCAAGCACACCTAGAAGCCATGTTAACACCACAATGATTAATGTTTTCATCCTTGGGGAGAAACTTGTTTCAGAGTCTCCATTAAAGGAATTTGTATTTCATTAGGATAATCTTGGACCAATGAAAATCATTACACTCATCCATAGGGGGATGCATGGTAAGGACCTGACAATAGTCCTTTGTCGTTAATGAAACCGAGGGAAATGGGGTGAACACACACCTATTTGGGTCTGAGTTCAGCTCAATGAGATGGAACTTTTCCTGTGGGTCCCTATCCAGAACAATGTTGGTGAAATCCAGATAGAGGCTGGATTCACTGAAAGATTTGTTTGTGGTAGGATATCCCGTATATTCGACGACTGCCCCACTCAAATTGTTTCCCCAGAAAGAGACCTCACCTATCATGATGATATAACGTGTATGGGGTCTGAGTGAATTAATGGGGGGGGGGAGATCTCAGTCCAGAGGGGGGGGGAGCATGGATATCCATTTTTCCCTAATCCTTATAATAACTACCATGCATGGTTATCCCCCACAAGGTTTTTTGTTATAGAACCTCCCATGCCAATTTAGAATGGAAGAAGGTATGGGTGTCGTTTAGACTACGAACATTGATACCACATTCATTGAGAGTTCTTACCATCCTGTTCTAGGAAACCCAGTGTCTTCTTCACTCAAGCATGCGATCCCTAATGAATCCAGAAATAATTCTATCCATATTTTTAATAACACCTTTTGTAACATGATAGATGATAGAGCATGAACCAGAGTGGCCAAGATCATATTGTTTACCAATGCTATAATACCCCAATGGATAAGTACTTATTCTTCAAGTTAAGATCCCACTCATTGATCTTGCTGATGAGGGGGTTTAAATCATGAATACGAAATCTCTCAGAGGGTATAGGTGCTCCCTTATACACCATGGGGAGGTCCCCTCTCTACATGCCTTGAATGTGGCTCACAGTATACACCCAACTAGCAGAGAAAATATTGGAGATGTAAATATTGTTCTATCTCTTGTTTATAACATGACCACTCCAACAGATATACTCTTCTAATACCCTGTTCAATAACCACAAATATTTCCACATCACATTTATGAATATGATTGAATCATCTGTGAACATGAGGTGTGACATAGATGGGTATCTCAACCTTCTGCAGTACAAGAGTATTTCACCATTATTTGAGCTACGGTATATGAGGTGGATGAGGATATCCTGGGAAATGAAAAAAGTTGCTTAGAGAGATGGGGCCCCTTATCATGGGCCACCGATTTCCTTAAAGAAACATAATGTTTTCCCCATGAGCATTATCACCAACCACTTTGAGCTAAAACAATGAAATTGGATGTCAATATTACAAGGATTAAGACCCATACCTGCAAGCACTTTTTTAATGAATCCCTATTAAATATGGTCGTAATACTTGCTCATATCAAGATTGAACTCCATATTAGAGCTGTGTGTTTTGAAGTTGATATCCCTAATCATTTCTTGGGACAACGTGATCACCTCTGGATAGAACTCTCCTCCCAAATCCTTGCTATTCCCTAGAGATCCATTAGAGGATATTGAGGTAAGGACTTGTATTAATAATTCTAGAGAGGATCTTGTAGGGAATGTTATACATTCTTACTAGATGAAAATGAGTGATTGCAGTAGGGGACTAGGATTTGGGGATGAGCATGGTAGTGGTAGCACCTACAACTCATGGTAGATGAAAAACTTAAAAGAACTCTTGGATAGAAATAATTACATCATACTTTACCATCTCCCACAAGGATCTATTGAAGAAGCTAGAGAATCTGTCTGGACCCACCATGCTATCGGGTTTCATATTAAGTATGGCATCATGAATCACTTTCTCTTAAGGAATGACCCCCATGTCATTATTGTCTCATGAATAAAAAAGATTTTGAATCACAATAGAGATCCCTATGTTTATTCTAAATATCCATTGGTTAGGTGGGTGTTGGGGATAGTAAGTAGATCTCAAAATCAAGAGTTATCTAGATGTCCCATGACCTCCCTTTCATCGGTATACGTACTTTACTCTAACTTTATGTTCAGTTTAAACCACATTTTCCTTTTATGAATATAAGAAATAAAATATGTTGTATTCGTATTAACCTTTATGGTCCACTGAACCGTCACATCCTCTTTGGTGATTGACTCTTATTTCATTAACATGTCTATCAGATGATCCATCCTAACAGTGAGGTCTTCAAAGACCCATTCATTCCAGTACTCTTCTAAACTCTTTTAAAGACAGTCTAAATCTTTCATGGTGGCCTCTAAGTCTCTTCCTGATGAGGGGATATCCTTCAACCACACCTACATCGTCATCTTTATCCATCTCCATTTTTTATGTAACGTAATCTATGTGTGTCACTGCGTGGGATCATTCCAGGAGTATCTAACTAGGTCATGGTAGTCGAGGGTACTAACCCAATGTTGGTAGTAGTGAAACCCAGTGTGATTCTCATGCCTGAAAGACAGTGAGATCGAGATACGGGAATGGTCTGATATACCACACACCAGGTGAGAAACCCTAGTATTTTTTTAAGTAGATATGACATGAATTTTGGCCAAATAGCTATCCAAACAGATCCACAACCTTCAGTTTTCCTGTTGGTTATTGCACCACATAAACTGATCACCCGAGTATCTGAGATCCATAAGGCCCCTACCCACCATGAATTGAGAGAAGTCTAAGCTGACATTATTGTTAAAAGTACCACTTCCCTTCCTCTTCTCTGAGTTTGAAAAAACATTAATGTCTCCCATGATTATCCAAGGAATATTTCTTAGTTTGAACGCATTGAGATCATTCCACAAGGTCTCCCTCTACAGAGGACCATAAATCCTATAAATGAAATATGCATAGAAGGAACAAATGACGTGGGTTTCATTAACATTTTAAAACTACTCTCCAATCTAGGATAGATCAACTTTAAAACCCCTATGCAAGAAAACCTATATGTGCCTATTGGAAGGATCAACGTACATGAAGCCATGCATTCTTAGTTTCTTGTGGAAGTCACTAGTCCTGTTATTTGCAGATTTTGTTTGAGGACTTCCACCATTGCAACTTTATGTTTGGTAATCTATAAGGCCATGAAATTCATATTTACCCAATTTATAATGCCTCGGGTATTCTAGATGAGTGATAGAATCATTAAGAAATGAGTTCTCTAAGACTGGGCCCAGAACATGTATCTTCCTCAAAGTGGGACCCGCACCATCGGTTTCCTAGACTAATACCTTGTACAGGTGCCAATAACATTGGATAGGATCATGTTTGAGGATGTTTCAGAATCTTTTTAAAGGGTGGAAAACGTTCCTCTTATGCCTGGGGATGATTGGGATCCCCTACTCGAGACATTAGACTTATTCTGGGGATAGACCATTATAGGAACTAGATGGTATACTCATGGGGGAAGGGTAGATGTCCCCAAAGGGGGGGGGTATTCCAAAGGCACCACATCTTAAGGCCACTCATACCCTACAAGAGAACTTTAAGGTAGAACTAAACCAAGGAGAAGTAAAGCTAGCAAGCTATCAGGGTGAAAATGGGGGGAGAGAAGGGAAGGGATATTGCCAAATAGGACCCAGGGCAACCAACTCAGAAAACAGGGAAATAAGTCCCAATATAGATCCTAATAACCCACCATTTCTAGGCCAGGAGGAAGCTCAAGGGACATGACTGAAGGGTGGGGGTCACATAATTAGCACCATAAGCCTGGGACGCCTCCATATCCACACTGAGAATATCACTATTATGATGACCCCATCGAGAACCTCTGTACTCAAAATCCTAGGATAAATGTAGGCATATGTCCTATCCTTTCTGATGAAACACCTGTAGGTAATTACCCTGAAGAAGGAAATGAGAATAGAAGCATGGGAACATAGGATAAGGTATGTTTGGAACCCAACAAAAGGAGTATTGAACCCGAAGGACAAGCTTATCTGACATAGGGTCAGAGAGATCCAACTACACATAGATTTGGGTCACTAAGGAATTTTCACATCACCTAGTCCTAGAATCCAAGCACGAGAATCCACCTAGGGAGTCCCTAATCAGATTGAGAAAGAATTTGTTTTGGAAAGGTAATGGAATCCCCAAGAGGCTAATCTTCAAATTTCTATTGATCGTTCAATTTCTTATGATCAATGACCTCTGTCACTCTTTATAATTAATTATTATTTTCATCTATTTCCATATATTAACTATCCACCTATATTACCCTATATGGAAACCTAGTTATTTTTAATTCCAGATGACCTTTCGTATTAAACTTTCCCTTTGTTATTGGTATTTTCTTTTAGCCATTTTTACTATGTGGGTTTAAAAAAAACAAATAGAAATCCATCCATTACCGAGATCAAGTTTAAATTGTGTGGATGAAAGTTATTGAGGGTGGGGAGAATGTAATAGCTTGAGATTTTAAAATTAGAATATTTTATTTAATATCATATATTACATACAACATTTATCTTAAACAACCCATGAAATATATTTCTTTAAATTCAATATCTTTGATAAGTTAAGGAAAATGCAACACGAAGCCTAAATGAACCATAAAATAATATATCAATATAAACTAGACATTAAATTGTGGGGAATGAATATTATTAACTATGTTTATTTTTTTATTAGAAATAAAATTAGATTCATTAAAAATAAAAATAAATGTTTTTTGAAAAATTGTATTTTCTAAATAACTGTTTAATCGCGATGTGCCACATAATTTAGCATTAATTTATACCAAATTTATATAATTTATTTAAGAAATTAACTTCATTTTTTAAAAAATAAAATGAATATTATATTAAGGAAAATATTTGGGATATTTCTGAAAAGTTTAATTTTTCAATAAGTACTGAAAAATTATTGATTTTTATTGAAAACTTCATTTTTGTTTAAATAATTTACAAGGATAAGTCGTATTAAATATTGGTTTTAACGTAAAATAAATTCAATTTTATTTTAATTTAAATAATTTAGGTTAGTGTAATCAATTTTATATTAATGTTTCATATGAAAACCTTTGACATTCATAAGAATTTTCTCTTTAGAAACTCGCTTTGTCGTTGTGTCTACACGTATAATTTTAAATTTGATTCTACCAATTATATGAATTGATTTTTAAAAAATGAATTCCATATTTTTAATAATAATAATTTATATTATATAATAATTTCAACTTAATTTATTTCAATAATTTATATTAAAAACAATAAGAATTAATTTTCGTGGTTAAGGTAAAAACTGATTTACTGTAAATTAAAATAATAAGATAAGGGTCAAAATAACCTAATGTTTTTCCAAAAAAACAACTGTATGGATATATTTAGATATTATAAACTATATGGGTATATATTTTCCATTAATTAGGCTTTTGGAATGATATAAATGGGGGTGTAATTGAATCTTTTAAAAAATTCCATGTGTGTCCTCTCCCCCACTTCTAAAAGGTCACCCATTCTCCTCCCATTTTGAAACATCCAAAGATATTTAGATTAGCCAATACATGTAAAAATAATTTCCTTAATCCTATAAAAACAACATATATCCCTTGGTTTGATTTAAAACCCATTCTAGTAAGGGTATGGAAGATGTGAGGGTCGGGCTATTCTCATCCCCCCAAATTTATTGGAAAGAAAAAAGAGACACAGCAGACAAGGAAAACAAAATTATTCATGTGTACGGTGGACTACCTCCTCACGAACAGATATAACTGGTTTTACAACTCATCCATTCAAGATTGGATATATTGATGGATTTAACTCTTGAATTTTAAATTAATTATTTTATTATTATTCTATAATTATAATACGACATATATATTTTTACTTTTCATGGTGTTTAAATTACTATAATGCCGCTCGTGTGTACGGAGGACTACTATCTCTCAAAGTGTTGTGATTAATTTTTCACATAAACATTACATGGAATATATTAAGGAAAAATTTAATAAATATATGGGATAAATATATAAAAAATTATATTTAGTCATAAATATGTATATATCACACACTTTATTTCCCTTTCACCCATCATGGAAATTATAATGTCTCTCATGCATACGTATGGCCTACCATATCTATGAAGTGATGTGATAATTTATCCATGTTCAAAATTTAGTAATGATTATAAAAATATTTTTAATTAGAAAAATATATTAATAACATTAAAATCATTTTAAAAATTATGGAATTATATAATATGTTCAATAACAATAACTTTAATGAAAAAAACCAACATGAGAAACTAATGCAATTAATACTAGAAACAATGAAAATAGTGAAATATTATTAATGGAAAGGTGGTAAAATGTTATAATAGGCTCATATATTACAAAAAAATATGAATATGGTTTAGGATTAAATTAATAACATTATCAAAACAACTATATATGAGTTTAAAGAACATTGAACCAAAAGAAAGTGTGAGGTAAGGGACTTCGTATCAATTTCCATTCATTAAGGCATAATTTCAAGTTATGAAACTAATATTTTTTTTATGGTGTATATACCTTCACTTTTACATGTTATGTTATGATAATTTAGTAATTCATGATACTGTAGGTTTCAATTTGATTGAATTCATCCAAGGGGATTTTACTTAATATTATCAAGTGGTAAAGTGCTTCATATCTCAATTTAACATTATACAATAAACCCATTTAATTTTCTTCTTTTATAGTTATTAATGTTATTTTCTATTAATATTACCATTTTTACACTATTTGGAACTTGAACTAATTGACATTATGTTTTTGATAAATATTCTACATCATTTCTCTATTTGGTAAAAACACATTTTTATTCCAAAACCTTGTTTCCAAGAAATGATTTCAATAAATTTTTAAAGTTTTACAAATGATTTATTAAATATATGTCAACCCATGTTTAACTGTTTACAATTTTTTTCAATGGAATCTTCATGCCAGTTTTTTAACAAGGCATGTTTGGATTTTACCACAATTGTGAAATGAATCTTTATTTCAACATGTATGACATATATAGAATTTCCTACAATAACAACTACTCATTATTTTTAATAATACTTTATATGATTCAATGATTATTTTAAAAGATAAGTATTTTGAAAATATTTTGTGATATTTTAATTTTGAAAATATTTTCAAAGGGAAATTTGATATTTTCCTCAAGAATGTATTTAATGACATTTTTATTGTATTTATATACATTGAAGAGAACAAACCTTTATTTTAACTATATTCCACTACAGATATGTTGTATCAATACCATTTATATCCATTATTGGGATGGTTTATGATCATTTTGACCAAGGAATGTATTAACATTCACTATCTTGATTCATTTTTTTATCAATAACATTCCCTTGATGTATTCACTTTCCTGTGATCATGGGACATTAAATTTCCCCTAAATATTCATATATTATCATGGATATGTTTATTGATTAAACTATAGTAATTTTTATATGCGGTGTTCAATATTTAATGTTATTTTTATATCTAGTAAAATATTGATAAATCTGTATTATTTATTAAATATGAATATTTGATGATAAGGAACACTATTTAGGAATTAAATATGTTATTTGATATATGTAGAATGCTTTGGATAGATAGTGGTGGGTGGGGTTAGACATTTTATATCCCCTTGATGAATCAGTAGTCTCATAAGGGGAATCAGTATGCTAAAATTAATTGGATTTTACCCACTTTTTTTAAATCGGATTGTAAAATGTCTTGATACTAGAGGTATCATGAAACCTGAAATTAGGATGTCCAAAAATTAAGCTCATCCTTCATTAAGAATACAATTATTATTATCCATGATTTTTTTATAATTATTTAATCTATAAATAAATTTCATTATTAGTTTATGGATTAAACTTAATATGTTATCATATATTTACCATTGCATATTTATTATTCCTTATCTTATTATCCGTGATATCTTCATAATGATATTATAACTAGAATCATTTAATTTTATGGTTATTGATTAATTGTATTGTGTACTTAGATATTTTCCTTTCCATATTTATTATTTTCAATATTGTTATCCATGATATTTTTGGAGTGATATTATCTCTAGATTTATTTTATTCTTAGATTGTTGATTAATTGGATTGTATGTTAAGATATTTTCCTTTCCATATTCATTATTCCATATCTGATCCAGATAATAAAGTTAATAATTAAATGGAATGTGTTTCAGCCATTTACATATCCATATTGATTATTATTTTTGAGATTTTTTCTTTGATAAAATCTATAGATGCATTTCATTCTCATTTTACTGATTACATGGAATGTGTGTTCAGTTATTTAACCTTATATTTTGATAATTATTATTTATTAATTATAGATTCCACTTTACTTATCCCTTACAGAGCATTTGAGCAAGCCCTTATTTTTTACATTTCTAGGAATCTAGGAAGTGTACTTTGAATGATAATTGGGATACTCTAGATGGAATAATGATATTCTAAAAAATTTTTGTTGTGATTTTTAGATTCAAATTTATCATGGGAATCATTTTTGTATCTAGTTTACAAGGAATACTAATCTATTTGGTCCTTCGAGATGTGATTCCTTTAATTTTATATGACAATGTAAAAAAGTTGATACTGGCTCTGGTTTACTATATTAGAGGACATTAAAATAATAATATTATTTCATTAATGATATTTAACATCTCCAACAAATTTTTTATCTTGTTTTACCCTTGTTAGACATATTTCACAAAATACATTTCTCCATAACCCAGGATGAAGGAATCGTATGAAGGGAGGAACTCAGATGCTCAATGATGGTAAATATATGAGATATTAATCAATGATCATATTTGATTATAAACATAATGGTATGAGAACGTGATCATAAATTAAGAAATTCATACTTAATCAGTCAAGGATATTTATTCACATATCCTAGAATAAGTTTTTTTATATCAAAATTCACTATACATTAGATTGATGAATCATAAATAGTCAGTCATGAGCTTTGAGAAAAATATGACATAAAAATACATATGTTTGTGCATGAACATAAGTATATAAAATCATTTCCATAATCAAGGATCACTTCTATGGCTAACATAGTGCATTGGATTCACTCCCCATACTATTATCTCCTTAGTCAAGTTCTACTCACAAGACTATTTTGGTGGATAGAGTCTCTTAACAATCTAGGTTATCTCCCCATCAATTCCATATTATATCATGAGACATAATTTTTTTACATATTTCTCTGGAGGACAATATAATTCTATTCCCACACATCACATAATGAAAAACATACAAATGCATTTCTAATGTTCAAAAAAAAATTATTCATATCATTATAAAATATCCTTTGTAAAATAAATGGTATTTCTATACATCTCATCATCACATAATCTTATTATATCCACAAAAAACTGATAATATCACAATATAATTCACTATATCATCCCATCCTAATGAACCCATGGGGAAGAAATTGGTTTTATTTAATAATCCTAAAAACATCATCATAATAATTAATATAAAAAAGTTTATGGAATAAAGATATAATATCCCTAAAGATAAATAAAAATCCATAAATTATGTTGGTATAGATGAAATGTACCTCTAAAATAATATTAATACATTTCTTTGGAAAAAAGTTAAAAATATCCTTTTCATTTGATAACATTTTGTCTAAAATTCACAGAATATTTATAAAATTATTTTTCTTCAAAACAACCATGGATGATTATAAATAAATTTTCAATGAATGGAATTTTTAGGAGATTAGTAACGTCAATTGACAATGTATATGTTAAAATATAACATTATTCTCATGCTTTTTCAAAAGGTCAAAAAATAACTTGTTTGGAAAATGTATCAATAAAAAGAGTACTTTTAACATTTTTAAATAATTTAAAAGACAATTAATGTAAAATTTTAATAATATGTCAATAATAGGTAAAAATATCTATAAAATAATTTTTATGAGCACACACATGGAAAAGTGGTCATTGACCAAAGATGGACTAAGGTTAGATTTTCTGAAAAACATATTCTTGATCATTTGGAGTAAAAATGAGAGGGAAATGATGATATTAATATAATATTCTAGGAATAAAAATAGGATAAGCAAATATATGGGGTTTAATGAATATTATTTATATAATTTCTCTCTATAAATTTAACATATACAATCCGGAAAAGATATTAGATTATATCATGATCCATTACTCGATGTCTCTTATTTATTTATGTGAGTTAAAATATACTATATAATAAATATATAATTATTTAAATATATTCCAAAACCATATTCATACTTAACACAATATGTATCATTCCATTATAATTGAAAATTATCCTATTTATTAACAATTTATTCATTAAAATGAATATTTTGGTGAAAACCAACCTTTATCTTATATATATTCATAATCAAGAAATAAGTATCATATTTATTCATCATATAGTTCTTCATAATCATTAATTTAAGGTATAATGAAAAATGAATTATAACTTTTAATGGATATGGTAGTCCATTCATAAATGTAAGGGATGCTTCCACCTTTTGATGGATAGATTAAAAATAGTTAAACAATAATTGAGCTTTATAGAAACATTAATATATCATAAATATCATATATATTCATTAAAAATCAATATTACGAACCATGTAAATTGTAAATTTAAAATGAATCACATCTATTCATAGAGGTGGAAGTCCACATGTACACACAATCGACATTATTGTTTTTCAATGGGAGGAAAGGTAAGAGGGTAGATATGATATTATAATTATATAAGGAACATTATGTCATAAATAAAATATATAAATATTATATCCATTATAATTACCATGCATGAAATGTTGTGATAAAAAATGTATCATATCACTACGTGGAAGAAGTAGTCAACACGTATGCACGCGTGATGCTTTCTTTTCTCAATTGATGGGAAGAAGGTGGAAAGTGGTTTTCCCATAATAATTATAACATTAAAATATATCGACATTAATATTTTCATCATGTAATTATGGATTCAAATAATTTAACGGAATTATAAGAGGAGATAAAATTTAAAGAGTCACATAAGAAGATTATATCTTCTTTGAGAAACCTCCTTAAACATACACCTTAAGCTAGTATAAGATTGTTTTTGTTTAAGACCTGGAGATCTATAATGAAGGGATGTAATCTACTAATGTGTTTGGGTATGGATTGGTTCCAATATAGTGTTTAATGTATATAAATAAGGATGATATGAGGTTCATTTTTATAAGTGATGAGACGGAAACATAAAGAATTACTTAAAATATTTAACTAATATAATGTCACTCTCAGGTGAATGGAAATCCAAATGGATAGGAATTTAGTGTTAGGTTGTGATAAGTTTAAAATATATTCTACCAATAAGGTTTGGACACGTTTAATTGGAGTTTTTATCCTTATCTATAACTTTTACCCCTTGGTAAACCCTTTTTAAGACTAATTGAAAATCATTTTTTATTATAAAATCTATTTTGTGGAAATAGTAAGAAACCTCACAAGATCCAAGTAGAGAAACATAATACAAATATAATATTAATAAATTATTAAAAGTAAATGCGAACCAATTAGAATAAATCTCTTTATATAAATTTTAGAAAAGTACAGTTACCTTCTTATCAAGTTCATCCTTGATAATGTCTTCAAACTGATAATCCATCTTTCCCTTAGAATGGATGAATTACACCATAGTTATCTTATTTGAATTGAATCCTCTTTAAAAAATTAGATATTTCTTATTTATAACATCACTTTACTAATTATTTATGTCCACTTTAGTTAGTCTCCCTTATATCTTGTCTGTATCCCCATCATAAATATGAATAATCAATACCTCCTCTAGCAATTCTTCCCCAGAGTGCAGGGAAATTCCCAGTACTTTTCCCCTACTTCCTCAACCAATGCTCACAGTGTTCCATCCTTAAACTCCAATGGTGCATCAATTTGTTTATATCCCTTACCTAAAATCAACTAAGTAACCATTATAGCATCTTTAATAATCACAAAGGCTCCCCGAGACTGATCTTTCATCATGCCACCCATCTTCTCAAGAGGTTGTTCTTTAGAAACACCACCTATGATCATTGTATATCCACTCAAAAGCATAAATATAATATACCTCACCTTATATTTAATATAAGTATCACAATACATAACTGTTATGAGTAATTATTACAGCCCTTGAATTTCATTCGGTTGATCATGATGCAACTCCCCAGATCCATGTTCCCTATTTTCCTCTCCTTCCTCCATGGGATGTGAATTCCTCTATATGAACTCCCTTTATAATGTCATCTAGTATTAGGCTATAACTCTCCCTCTGTCTATTCCCCTGAGGAGCAGTGCCCTTGGTTGGGGCTATCCGTCTATACTTCTTCGCCTAGTCCTTTAAAGTGATTACTCAGGTTTAAACAAGACATGGTCTTTCTTGGATTGTTCCATTTCCTAGTATCCATGCAACCATTAGAAAAATTATGTGTTTTATCCAAATGTCATACCTTATATCCACCCTCACTTTTCAATTATTCCCCAACTTTAGGGTTAATTCCACTGTAATGTCACACAAACCCTCCCTAGTCCCATTGAACCTAAATGAACTTGTAAAATAGAATTGGGATCACAAAAAAATTCCTCAAGTGATTAAAATCTGTAAAACCTTTGGGTCAACATCATGTGATCCATAGTGACCAAACTCCACATTAATTCGATCCATAGGAACACCCAAAAGGATTTATTCTATTTATCCTTCACCAGAACCAGATACTAATCCTTTACCTCTACCTCATGAATTCATATACACATGCTAAGGGATGTTCATCCACCCACCCATGAAAACTACCATTTAGTGAATCAATTTCTTAAATGAAAAACAAAATTCAGTCCATGAATCAAATATAAAAAGTTTTTTGTAGTATAAATCTTCCCTGACTATAATCCAAATTTATTCTGATGGACGTTTTGAAACATGAACTTCCACACATATTTGGGGATGGACAAGGTGAAAAACCAATTTATTTATACCATCAAAACATAGATATCTACCAATGAGATTCCCTATCACATGAATAATTGAATGATTTTGAAACAGTGATGAGAGAATAGGGAAACAAAACCAAATTGCGATGGTTTGGGTGTCACTCTTGATGTAAAAATTGTAATTCCACCTAAATAATTAGAATTGGAATCCATTGTAGTTGTGAGGGGGAACTGGACCAAAACATGAAAAAGTCATTCTATGAAGGAACCGAATCATGATATTATTTCTATCAAGAAAACCCACAATTTCCTGATCTTGTAATCCCCATAATCTAATATATACCCATAAAACATATTTGTAACATTAAGGGTATGTTAAATCTAAGGTAAGGAGAGAGGGCGGAAAGGATGTTGGGTTTAAAAATGTGGGAGAAGGAACGAGATAGAGCCCCATCAAAGGAGAGTGAAGGTCCCCCCCCCATAATTAGGGGAGGGAATCAACCTACAACCATTGTTTTTAGGAAATAACGGGAGGCACCATTACAAGCACTAAGCTTCCCCTCAATTCCCAAATACCTTGTTTTAAGACTAATTAGGAAAGAATTAGTATATTAACTAATAACTATGAACAAAAAATATTTTGAAACTATTATATTATATTCATTATGAAAACTAAAATTATAAAATATTTTTAAAAAATCAATTTCAATAAGTGGTAGAAATTCATGTTAAAAGATGTTTGAAAAGTGCAATGAAAAACATCATTTATAAAAATGTATTTTAAGCATAAAAATATGTTTATCGTCATTCATTTAAATTTAAAACCCATTTAATGTTTTTTAAAATTTCTGATTGAATATATAATATATATAGTTCATTAATATCATTTATCTATATTTATTTATTTAATTTATTAAAATAAAACACATTTTACACACATAAGAATATTTTGATGAAAAATAGCTCATTTTTATTCAAATTCATTCATTTTTATTTATAACCAATGCATAATCAAAAATTTCATTTCATAGATTTCTATATATTACTTTTTCATAATCTAGTTGGTCTTATTAATAACATCCAATATTAGGTCTAGGGGATAACTTCCACTTAATAATAATTCACTAGTATATTGATGGTTGTTTAAACTTGGTGTTGTGGGTAAAGAAAGCTATGGATAAAATAATTTTTTTTAAAAAAAATATCATAAAATAATAGGGTTCTATATTCACCCCCCTTTATAAAAACATCACACATAAAATTTCCATACTTAGATACAGACAAATATGGATACTTCTGCCTCATAATATGCTCAAGTTCTTGTATTTCATCCTCAAATTTATGGTTTCATCACAAAACATTGACCAGGTGAGTGGTTTTGTTTTTCTACAATTTCTCTCATTAATCTAAAATCCACACCAGTTTTTCCACATAAGAGAGATCAATATCCAGTTGTACAAACACTATGTTTAGTACATGTAAATGATTAGGTATGTACTTCCTTAGAATAGATAAAAGGAACACATCATGAAAATGTAAAATATTCGGTGGAAGACCCATTTGATATGAAATTGTCCCAATATGATTAATAATTTCAAAGGGACCAATATATATATGTATCCACTTTACCTTATTACAAAATATTATAAACTTCATCCAAGGACATATTAAATGGAATAGATTTTCACCAACATCAAATACAATATTTATCCAATGATTATCAACCTAACATTTCTTAGTTAGCTCAGGAACCAATAACTTTATTTCTCTAATATGATCCCATCACGTTGGAGTTCTACACTTCCTTCCATATATGTATTCATAATTATCTATCTAAATACTCATGTGAAAGATATTATTGAAATAAAACTCATGAAAGGGGTTTATCCCAACCGCCATTTAAATCCATAGAATAATCTCTCAAAATATGATCTAGGGATTGAATGGTACTCTTATACTATTCATCTTTCTGAGGTTGATATGTTGTAATAATGGTAAACTCTATATTAAAGGCTTGCTAATGGGTTCTGCATAACTTTTAGGTAAATCATGAATCTCAACTAGATATAATAAAATGTTCTACTAAAATAAATATTACACTATATATAATGTATTTCATGAAAATATAATCAATAATGAAATCTTCTTAGATGGAAATTAAATATGTTTATTTTGTATGAAAATTAACTAAAACCCAAATATCATTATGGTTTTTAGTTATTTTGTACAGTATGATGATGTACTATTTGGAAATTCTTCCCATTTACATTTTGGTATAGGAAATGATTGTGAAATACTCTTTGGAGTTTATCTCTCATCATTTATATGCTTACTTACCACACATTGAGATAAATACTTTGTAGTATCCCTTATCTTGGAATTTAGCTAGAAATTATCTTTTAGATCTATTTTAATCTTTATACTTATGTGAGTAATAGTGATTGATGAACCATGAGCTTCATCCAATACATCCTTCATCAATTATAGTATTTATGGGACATATTCTTGATAATAAAACTATATCATTCGATCAGAAAATTTGTTGAAATCTGGAAAATTTCTCAAATTCGTCTACAATTTAAAATCTTCCTTTTGTGCCCCTATATTCCTTATATTGATGGAAGGTTGAACATAAATCTTTGAAAGATATGATATTTCCATATTCTTCATGATATCAAGATATATAATCATCAAATTCATAAGAATTGAATCCATTTTAATACTTATTATGGATACAGTAGTATTGATTTTCTAAATTGGAGCATTAGCCATCATATTCACCTTTCTAGGGAGGTAATGTATTGGGAATTCATAATCATTATTCAACTAAAAATATCTCATTTAGTTTAAATTATACACCACAATAGTGAATATAAACTTAATGTTTTTTGATCATAATATATATAAAATATTTTACTATAAAGATAAAGCCTTCAATGTTTAAAGACAAAATCACTACTACAAACTCTATATCATGAGTTGGGTAATTTTTATCCTGAATTTTCAATTATAGTGAGAAAAAATCTATAACAAAATCATTATACAGGTGGATTTATCCTTTTAATATATTCAATGAACTATTATATATCATAAACCCTTCTCTATTGTAGTGTATTGAAATCATAGGCATAATAACCAACATTATTCACTTATCCATGAAATTTTCCACATATTTTTATATCCAAAGGAACTTCTCTCCCTTTTGAGTCAACTTTGTTATTGAATTTGATATTTTGATAGATCCATCACATTGTATCATTTGTATCTTACCATTACAAAAAAACTACGGATCTTGGACAGAAAGGATATTTTGACATAGAGCATAACAACATATATTTTTCAGGATCTAATGATATACCCTATCATGAGATTGTACGACCCAAGAATTAATCACTTTATAGCTAGAATTTATTTTTTCTAAATTTTTATTCAATTAACCTTCCTCAAGATTGTGAATAGAGTATTCAAATAATCTTCATACTCTTCCTGTAACTTTGAACATATAATAATATAATCTATAAAGATGACAAAAAACTGATCAAGTTAATTCCAAAAGACTATATTCATTAAATCCATGGTGATGGTGGGGGAATTTTTGAGTACAAATGGAATCACTATAAATTCATAATTACCATACATCATATGGAAGGTTGTATTTTGTATATCCTCCATATATAACATTAATTATAGATATATGAAATGAAGGTAAATCGTGGAAATATATTAATCTCTATACATTAGATAATTTTTTTACTAATATAAGGTAAACGATAGTTTTTTTATTAATACAGATATTGTTATGTTCTTGATAACTAATGAAAAGATGAATTGACCCATATTTTGTTAAATAAAACAAGATTTCCACTTGGTGGTTCACTAAGGAATATGAATCCCCTAACAATATTATTTTGGAGTTTCTTCTTCTATTTCAAAAACTCAATTATTTTCATTTTACATGGGGTTATAAAAATAGGTGTAACAACATATATGAGTTTTATTGAATACTTAATTTC
This sequence comes from Viscum album, assembly GCA_963277665.1. Taxonomy (NCBI): domain Eukaryota; kingdom Viridiplantae; phylum Streptophyta; class Magnoliopsida; order Santalales; family Viscaceae; genus Viscum; species Viscum album. The sequence goes on from OY728138.1 coordinate 1,150,722,232, forward strand.
TTGATTCAGGGGATGACTAGGAAATTATGTAGAAAATACATTATAAATTAATCATTGGATAATTATAATGTTATTTATGTTGATTTTCTCCCCAACCAATTGATATAAATATAACTCATGAATAGGTAGTAAGACCTATATAACCATAGTAACTTCCAATGGATGTTGATATTAATTTTTACAACCAAGAGGATCATAGGTTGATTCTAAATATCAAATAGTACTTAACTTCCTCAACAGTCGATATGGTATCTATATAGAGAGTTAAAAGAAATTCCCAATTTAATCAAAATCAAATAGAGGTTTTGTCATGTGATTTTAAAGAATCACATTCCCATAATCATATATTAAAGAGGAGCTATATCCTTAATATGTTATCATCATACCATTAGGAGTTTATATTGATAACTCAACAATTAACTATTCATTTGCTAACATGGTTCCATAATAAAATTCATACAATTTTGAATGAGTGGGTAGTTCTAAAATTAAATAAAAATTTACAGTTCTAGAGTGGATGGTAAGTGTACCTTTGACCACTTCGTTCTCATGACCCACTTCAGTAGTTATGATCTCATGAACCTCCCATTTTCTCTTAGATTAGGTGGTTGATGATCTTAATTTTCATAATTGACCAATATATTGATGCAATTATTGAAATAATATCCATAATCCTTATAATTATTGAATTGGACTGTGGGTGAGTATTCATTTGATTTTTTTCACATTTTCATTCATTGACTGGCCTCTTCAAATTAATTCACAATTCATCTCCTATATGGCCTTCTTTTCCATACTTAAAATGTTTACAAAAACCCATGATTAAAATTCATAAATGATTTATTCTCTAATTGTGACATGAAGTGATATTAAATTTCTTTCCTTTAAGTTTTTTCTTATTATAATTTCCTAAAAAATCCATAATTTGTTTTCTACCAAAAAACATAAGAACACTAGAGTCTCTATTTTTTATTCCTAATCAGAGATCACATCAAATATTTATTTATAGATATAAAATTATATCATATAAAATTCCTTATAAATATTTTGTTGAAACTAAATAATGAAAATATCAAATTTTATTTTATGATCAATGATAAAACCCAAATAATTACATAAATTTCTCGTGAAATATTCATCATAGGTACTAAGTGATTCGTCATCATTTTTCATTAGTTATAGATATCACCTTTCCATTTTAATGATAATATTATGAAGAAAATACTTATTGAGAAATAACTTTTCAAAATTTTTCCATCTAATGGATTTAATTTCCTCCCCTTAGATATTATTCCTGATAAGATTCTACAATTGATCCACTTAACCATCGATATGACACACAACCAAAATAATCTTCTCTTTGATTGATCATTGAATAGTAGGTAATATCATTTCTATAACATTAATTCATATGTCAAAACTAAGTGTATCAGAGGAATCATTGATGGTAGGTGGAAATTTCTATATAAAGGATTAAATAGTGAGTTGATCCTTCATTTTTTCATTTTTAAGTTCAGCATGACTCATGTTAGGTTTTATAGATTCAAATAGTTATATGATAGTAACCAAAAGATTTTGAATCCCATATTCAATTTCCATTGGTTTTTCATGAGGTCAGATATTTCATTTCCCACCACATTTGGCATTAGCATGATTCCTCATAGTTCAAAATGTTGAATAAATAAAAAGTGTGAGAAACATTAATCAATGTGAGTAATCATATAATCATAAAAAATGTTTCATTGGAAATATAAATCATGATATCGTTTTCCTATTTATGACACATTATGTTTTTCCTAGGTCTTCCATGGTATTTATCTATTCAAATACTCAAAAATGATTCCTAAATAAAAAGTGAATTAATCCAAGTATACCACTATGAGTGTTTAGAATGGTGTGATATTTTAGCTATATTCATCATGCACTAGTGACCATTGAGTTAATACAAAATACTCCACCTTCAGAGTTGTCACACCTAGGTGAAACTATTCTACAAGTAAATTAAACTCCCATATATATATATAGGGATACATTTTCTAGTAAAACTACAAAATTTTTACTTTAGTAATGTTTTTGGATGTTATATTATACTTAAAATTATCCCTCAGGTTTTATATAAAGTTATATAATCTTAATCTCAATAGAAAATTAAACCATACTCTAATAAAAACAAAGGAAACTTGAGAAAAACATATATAAATATTAAATCATTTTAAATGATTATTCAATAAATTACACACTAATACACACCTGAGGACTTTAAATGTTTGGTTTATTTTTAGTTTTGAAAAAAAAAATCTTCTTATTTTATAAAGGATCATCAATAACTCTGAGAAAGTTCTTCTCTAATTGTACGCTTCTTAAAAATTTCATTCATAATACCATTATCAATAACCTTGGGAAGAATGATTCATATAAAAGGGTGAGTTAAGATTCTCAGTAAGGATAAAAATTGATGATATAAATCAATGATTACAAGCAAGCATAATCATAAGTGTGTGAGAATATGATAGAAACTTATGAAATTAATACTCAATAAATCAAATAATTTTAATCATGAATCATGTAATAATTATTCTTAAACGAGTAGATATAATACATAAGAGTAAAAAATCATTATCCATAAATCAAAATTCATGAAAAGTATCATTATCATATTACACAAATTTTTTAAATAAAAATAATAATAGAAAATAAATTCCATGGTCAAGTTTTGCTTCTAAGGCCATTATTGTGGATTCGGTTCAATTGTCATTCCATCATTTCTTTAGTCCATTTTCACTCATGGTACTATCATAGTTGATAGTGTCCCTTACCCAGAAAGGTTCACACGCCAATCTACTATTTATTATCCCTTGAGATATCATTATTTACTCAATTCATTGTAGGGATATATAATTTCAATCCCCCCAAATAACATAATGAATACCATACATATGTGTCCCATGAGAATATAAAACATTTATCATAACATCATGAAATAACACCTGAAAAATAAATTGGTTTTTAAAATATTTCATCACCACATAATCATAATCCATCGAGAGAAGTAATCTTTTGGGTTTCATAAGAGAATCAATTATCTCGTAATATATTAATTTACCCATGGGAAACAAATTTGTTTTAAGTAATCAACCACATACCTTAATGTTCAAAATCCATCCAATAAATTTGATGGAATCATAAGTGAATATCCCTAGTAAACCATAAAATTCTTAAAAGATAATGAAATTGATGAAAAATACCATTAAAATAACAATAGAACATTTCATTGAAATCATGAGAAAAATATCATTTCATTTTGATAAAATTTTTACTAAAAGTTTCAAAATTAATAATAAAATTATTTTCATTTAAAAATAACAAAGATGTTTTTAAATGAGGATTCAATGTAAATAATTTTTATTATGGTGTGATTTTTTTTCCATACTATATAAGTTAAAAGTATCCATTTTTCACACTTTAAAAAAAGACAAAAACAACAAGTTTGGAGAATGATTCCTTTGAAAGAATCTTTTTAAACCTTTTTATATAAAGTAAAATGTAATTCAAATTAAATTTTTACAACATTAAATGTATAGGTAAAAAACCCTAAAATAATTTCTTTGTTCATTGACATTGAAAAAAATTTGTTGGCCAAATAAAAAATAATGTCATATTTTATTTAAAATCATTTATTTATTATTTTTAAAGTCAAAGATAGAAAAATGGTAATATTACCCAAAATTTTATGAATTACCAGATAAGTATACAATATATTGTTTGATGGTTCCAGTCCCTACACCTTTATCATCATTTCATTATATAAATAATCTTTATAATAACATAGTTACCATGTTTATTCCTAATACACATTATTAAAGTCATTCATAAAAATTGTTGATGAAAGAAGAATTACATTATTTCTTGTAGAAGGTAGTCCATAAGTATATAGGAGTGTTTTCCACCTTTTTATGGATAGAAGGAATGATTGGTAAAAAATAATTCAACTTTATAGAATAAATATTATATTATAAACATTATATATATTCAATAAATCCATCTTTAATAATATATACTTTAATTGGAAATAAAAAATGAATCACTTCTTTTTGTGGAGGTGGTAATCAACACATACACATGAGCATCATTATAAATTTTTAACATATAGGAAGTTAAAATTTAGATAGTATAGTATCGTTATTGAATCATAATTATGTCATAAATATATTATATGAACATAAAATATATTATAATAACCCTTCATGGATGATGGTGATGTAAAATAAATCATATCGCTATGTGGTGGTGATAGTCCACACGTATGCAAGATTGATAATTTAATTTCCAATTTGATGGAAAGGAAGTGGAAAATGGATTCTAAATAATATTAATAGCATCTAAATAAATTTATGATACTGTATTTATCATGTTATGATGGATATAGTAGATTTATATCATGAATATAATAGATAATTGTTGAAAGAGTTTGGTAAGATGACTACACCTTATTTGAGAGGATTCATTTTTCTTTCAATATATGCCTTTATTGGATAGACTTATGATGAGAAAAGGAAATCAATAATGAAGGTAATTATTTTAGTAAGGTGTTTATTCATTAACTATTTGAGTTTTAGTTATCACATTTTGGGAATAATAAGAGATAAGAGGTCCCCATTGTCTGTTTGGGGTGGGACACACATGGTAATACAAAAAAAATTTTAGTAATACACAATAAATTTATTGTGAAAGAGTGTCTAAATCAAAAATAAATTCAATTTAGAATAACATAAAGTCAAAATATTTTCATCATATAATATTTAGATAAGTTTATCTTCTATTTTTTAACAAAAATCTTCATTTAACCGAAACCCCATACTAAATACCTTTTCTCCATTGTAAGGGTAGAAAAATTCTAGTGTTTTTAATATTTATTATGTAGAAAAATTAAGTTAAAACTATTTAATTATATTAATTATTTTTATTAAATATTTAGAATTCATTTTACATGATTTTATTTCTTTATGTTTTAGAAATCAATTTTAATATAAGTGTGCAAATTATAAAGAAGTTGTTTTTCAGAGAAAGTCATTATTGATCATAAAAAAATTGTACACACATTACATTACATTTAAAAACTATTAGATGAATGTTAAAAAATATAATAAAATATATATTCTATAAATTTCATTAAAATCATTAATAAATAGTGACTTATTTAATTTATTTTGATAAAAACACATTACACAGAGATAAAAAAATAGTTTTTTGAAAAATAACTAATTTTACCTTCAAATTATTTTATTTTAATTTCTAAATAGTTGAAAAAATAAATTAATTTTATAAAGGTGTATAAAATTAATTTTCATAACATATTTGCTCTTATCCATACCTTACAATCCTATGGGTAGGCAATAACATTCACTTAATAATAGTTCAATAGTTTTTCATAGTTAATTTAAACTCAATGTTTTATGTAAAGTAGTCTATCAATGAAATTAATGTTATTTAAATTGATATATATTATAAAATTTCTAGTTATTACACTAATATGATATATTTAAATTTAGAACATAATTTTAGAAAAAACTAGGCACATGTCATTCTTTACAAAAATAAAGAACACATAAATTCATACCTCAAATCAATTAAACCAAAGTGAATAGTGGGAATACACTATATAAGAGTAATGACACCCCTTTCCAACTGATTAAAATATATAAATCCTAAAAATAAATATATATAATTCATCTAAATTAAACAATAGGTCTCTTTATCCACATGAGAGGGAGAAACATGATAGAAAAGGTGGGTGAGGATCATAAGAGGTATGGAAAACTAATTATATTGATTTTTTTGATGAATTAAGGAAATGAATTGAAATGAATGCATGGAAAAGTGTGCGAGTAACAAGGTTTTATATAAAACAATCCTTTAATTTTTGGATTTTGGAGAAGGGAAGTCCATATTACATTTTATTAACTAGTGTTCATAAAAAAAATTAGCATTTTTTATTTATAGTTAGCCTACAAGATTTTGTAAAACATGTGACAACCGTGTGAATGGAAGAAAAAAACATTCCTCAGGATCACATTGTTTCAACTAGGAATGTCTGATTAACATGTATGGTCACTTTTAATCATGTTCTAACCATGAAACCATCTCCCTATATTTGGTTGTTTCACATATATTCCACTAACCCTTGTATGATTTACCCACTTGATTTGTATAACTATGAACCAAACATGAATAATTCACTTCTTTGAAGGTTAGTAGGGAACAATTCAATTATATAACCCTTTATCTAAGTGAGTAGTCATTTATTTTAATTAGGTTTTAGTATCTGATAACTTCCTCAATTGCATGGTTCTTTACATTATTCCTCCAGTGAATCGTAAGGAACGATGATAACCAGGGAAGATATAGTCATTGGTATTTTGTATGAACATTACATAATGTATTTTTTATATTTTTATTCATAAATTGGATTCCAAGTAAGATCTTAATTCAAGAAAATCATTGTGGTCTTCATTTAATATTATTTTGACTATGTATCATATACCAATTAGTGTAGAAATTATCGAAGAAAATCCCTTATTACATGAGGTACATTCCATTGGCCTAAAAGTATTATTTTTTATGTTGTGTGTCTCTATATTCTCTAGTATTATCTAGCAGTTCAAAATATAGATAGTTTATTTTGTTTTATGTTTTAATATTTCATATTTGATGTTATTTTCATAACACTACACTTTATTCAGAAAACCACAATTAAAAGGAGTTTCTTAGGAATTGATATTGTTTTTTTACTCAAATTTTAGTATTTATTCCTCTAATCATTTATATAATTTTTAGGTGAAACTACTGTCCCCATAGAGATAAAACCAAAAAATTCTATGTGCTATAATAGTGAAGTCATGGTTACACTCCTAGGAATGTAGTTTAATTAATTAATTATAAATTAATATTTTTTTAATTAACTACATGTATTTTTCTTGAATTTTATACAAAGTAGAACATTTAGGTTGTAGTCCAGTTTTTTAATTATAGTGTAAGTGTGAAAAATATCAAGGTATAATGATACACAAGCTTTATGAAAATCATTTCGATTTAATTTAATGACTAAATAACATGTTTTCAAATGATTGTGTTTATTATGTTTTGGAGTTCAAAATGTGTTTTTAGATTATATATATGAATTGAATGAAATTAATTCCAATAGAAAAAAAATCATATATTAAATTTTTTTGATGCCTTTTCATATCATTACTCATTAAAAATGGAACAAAATATGAATGATAAAATTTCAACTTTAGAGGGTAAAATTTACTCATAATCATGATTGTACCTTCATTATTATATGAAAAAATGTTCAGTATTCATTTAACATTTATTATATTCTATGTTATTATTCTATATTATAAAAATTGAAATATTTATGTGAAATAAATTTATTTTCAATTTTTTCACATCGATGTTTCTTCACAAGAAGATTGTGTCTTGTTGTAAATTTTTTTCATATTTTATATATTTATCATGATAATTTTATAATTATTATAGAATTATTAAGATCAATATGAAATAAAAACAAGGGAATCATTTCAAGTTAATAACTCCATTCCTTAGATATTTTTATAAGCCAAAATTCCCTAAGGCATAATGAATTCCATATTATACATTTCCTGAATTCATATTGAGGAATGAATGAGAATTCATTCACATACATGGTGACAAACATTGAATTTATATTTTATGTTCTTTTATACTAAATAGATTAAAATAAAACACTCATTTAATTCTGACAGATTAAAATATTATTTGTTGTCATTAATTTCCTTTTGTTAATTATTGATTAGCTACTCAAAAGTTCATAATTTCTCATTAGATAATCGTTTATAGTTGATTATTCATTAAAATGAGCTTAGTGACTCAATGGTTTTTGATTTTCACTTCTAAAATACAAATCTATAAGGGAATTTATAATAAATTTATAAATTCTTCTGAAACTATCTAATTAAATAATTTGAATTTGTAATGATTTCTTACTTCTTTTTCATAAAGTTCTTAATATCTCCTTTTGGTTTTTTATATTGAACAAGATAAGCCAGAATTAGTTTGGATAAAAATTCCATCCATTGATGGTCCCTCATTTTATAAATATTTAAGAACCATATTGTGAGTTTATATCATTGAAAGGTCCCAACCTGGCTTACAAATATCACCACCCCTGGTAGGTTAGTTACATGAACTCATGTGCACCAACCCACACAAAAGAGGCTACCGACCATCAACGAGGGCCAAATATAAAACATAGGGAGACTATACCTTCTTTATAAAAGTAGTATAATATCTGAAATAGATAAACAATATCCAAGTGATAATTGCCAATAACATAAATAATACTATTACAAAAACAAATTAGTATCAAATGATAAACAAAAATTGGGAAACAATATACCAATAAAAATAGTAGATATGTCATGCCATATATGTGTCCATTGTCAAATAAAAATACAAAATAAAGATACACCAACAACTCCCAAGTGGGTCTTCTCACTATGCCAGGTTCCCTCATCCATAATCCATCTCAACTCATCCATCTAACATCAGGATCTTACCCTTACCCTATCCCGCAAACATGAAGATTATTCAGGTATTGATCTGGTTTCCTGAGTAGGGTGTGAGTAAAACTTAGTAGGACACCACCAATGATGTCTAAAACAAAATCCAATCTATAAAAATGTATGCAGTTTTATATAGAATAATGTACAAAAGATAAGGAAATAGTTTTCACAATTTAAATTCTTCTTTAATTAACCACATAAAATCCCTGGTTCATAATGAAACCCAAACCAACAATTCCTTCTTCAGCCGATGCCAAAGTCTTAACCATATCACACAGGGAATCACAATTCAATATATCACAGGCTTTCATTATTCATTTAAATCCAATTTCATAACAAGACTACATGGGATTCCAGTATAATTCCAATATCATGGGGCCTAGAACATCATTTATACCATCCCATGGATATTTTGAGCATAAATCCATATCCCACACCTCAGGGGTATTTATAACATCAGTCTATATCCCTTACATCAATAATCACATGCATACATTTGGTTCTATAATTTCATGTATGGATCCCCATTGGTATTTGTAGCATCATTCCTTATCTCACACCTAGTTTATCAATCAATCATATATATCATATATATATTATTCATCTATATTAATAATCATAAACCTTCTTATCAGACATTATCATCACGACACACTATTTCAATTTGTTATAATTATCATTGTTAATTATGTAAATCATGCTTAATAATATGAAAACTTCAAAATTAAACAATTTATAAACATTTAATCATATAATCTATGGACCCTTCAAGGTAAACATAACCATCCCTTAATTCACCTTATCAAAAAATTCATAATCAAATTAATCAACCAATTTCATAAACCCAATAGTCCTCGAATTCCACAATATAATTATTACACTAATTTAATAATCACATAGTTCAATTAATTAATTCAATTCCAAAATAAAATTTCCCAACATGGAAATTACAATTGCAAAAATACATATATGAAATTATAATTAATACTATGGGAATTGGTGATTATACCACCTACCTCAATATTTTTGATGGGTGTTGTCCAAACCAAATCCCCCAAATTGATGTAGAATGTTCAAGATCACAATGGAACAAATGATCTAGGACCAAAGCCTAAGATCAAGATTAAATGGAACACAACCATCAAAAACTAGATCTAAAAACAACTATAATATGGGAGAAGTCATTCCTCTTCATCAGGAAAGAGAGTAAAGAGAGATAGGAATCCAAATGAGGAAGAAAAAACATACCATAGAGTAGATGATCCTTTGATCAGATCATTCATTCGTTAATAAATTTGTTCAAGGAGCCTTGGAACCCTCCAGAGAGATTATAAAGTCAAAATAAAAAGGTTAGGTCTGAGTGGGGGTGAATAGGAATTAAAACCAGGGTTTAAAAAATTAAAATAATTTTTTAGGTAATGAACAAAGGACATGCATTGTTTCTTGGGAAGCAGAACATTGTTTTCCAAACTTTGTGCCTTAATCTTGCTCCTCTTCTCAGGGGGAGAATAGTTTCTCTTAAGAGGAACACATTTCAAAAAACCATACACAAACCATTAAAAACCCCTCTGTTTAAGGGTGTAGAGTTTGGGGAGGATGGTTACAGGGTTTGGGAAAACCTTGCACCGATTGTGCACCACCTTCTATCACACAAAACAAGGCACACAGTTTCTTGGGGAATGTCTAATGGTTTTCCCTAACCGTGAATAGCCCCATGGACTTCCAATCACTGAAAAGTTCACCTGAAACATCAAAAAATAAAAACTAAACCATTATATACTCAATCAAAAGGGTAAAAGAGTTCCTAAAAATAAAAAAAAGACACCTATAGAAAGGTCATAATCTTACAATCTCCCCACCTTATAATTTCTTTTCCTCAAGCTACATTAAAGGGAATCTATAATATTATGAGGTAAAAAAGTTGGGCCACTAGGCCTTTATATCCACTTATCTCTCCCATTTTTCTTCTAGAACATTCCCATGTTTCCAAAATGCTCAAACTAATAGAACAATATTTCCCCACAACACTTTATCACTATAATCCACAACACAAATCAAATGATCCTCAAAGGATGCATCTATCTCAAGATCAAAATCATTAACATAAATCCCATGAGAAGGGTCAGGGTGATATTGGTGAAGTAATGAAACATGGAAAACATTATTCAGAACACTATACCTCTATGGAAGATCGAATTGGTATGCCATCAGACCGATTCTCTCTGGAATCTCAGAAGATCCCAAAAACATGGGCACCAAATTTCCTTGTCTTTAAATCATATGACAACCAAATCTTGGTGACACCAAAAGGAATACATGACCACCTACTATAAAATAAAGGGGTCGTTGATGTCTATCATCATATGACATCTTATTACTCTAATCCATAATAATACAATTCCGAATCATGTTAACCTACTATGATGTCTTCTGTACGAGACTTGGTCCTGATAACTCTGACTCACCAGCCTCCATCCAACAAAGAGGTGATCCACATGTCCTATCATAAAGTTTCGCATATGGTTCGATATGAATATTTGTGTGATAACTATTTCTATAGGTGAACTCAATGAGTGCTAAGTGTTTTTACCAAGACCCACCAATGTCTAGGATACACACCCATAGCATATCCTGAAATACCAGTATAATACATTCCTACCTCCCATATGTTTGCGATTCGGAATCTGTGCTCATAAATACATGTATACTAAGCACCTTCTGCAAGACATGTGAGAAGAACAAAGAGAAACACGAGTTATGGTCTGAAACTATACTCCATGGAACCTGACATAGACATACTATTTACCAAATGTACAAGTCTCCCAACTAATCCACTAAGAATGTCTCCTGGATAGGAAAGAGTTCCACTTTCATAATTTGATCTACTATGACACATTTATCATTATTCTTCTATGGAATCCTCAAAAGCACAACTAAAAAATCCATTGTAACGTCATCCCACTTCCATTATGGAAAGAGAAACTGTTGTAGTAAACAATCAGGTTATTTATGGTTAGACTTAATCTATTGACATGTGTAACATCATGTTGTTAACCCTAAAATCTTGTTTTTCACGCCTGACCTCCAATATTATCAATGCAGGTCACAATACATTTTGGTAAAACATGGATGTACAACCCACATTGAGGTATAAATATCATATATCTGCTCCTCTTGCATACTTGTAGGCACAAAAACTCAATTCTGGATATAGATGATCCCAAAATCATCTATGGTACAATCCAAAGGTGACTACCCACCTTCAAGGATTTTCCTCAAGTCTAGACACTCAGCATCCTCATATTTTCTCTCCTTGATCGGGTTCAAAATTGTAGATTCCAATGGTACTAATCTGAGGTTTATCTTTTCTTGATCCTCCCAAACCACAAAAAGAATCTCATCTAGCGCGACCGTCATCTTACACTCGAAACTAGTATCCTAAACTATTTGAGTCTGAGTTTTCTTTCTCAATGTTTCAACAATAATATTTCCCTTCCCTGTTGTATATGATAGCTCAAAATCAAATTATTGCATATACTCAACAAATATTCAATCCAAGATATACAAATATTGTTATAGAAAGATATATGTTAATCTTTTGTTATTGGTATACTTAGTAATTGTTTTTCACAAATGATAATTCCACCAACACATCAAGGAATAAACCACCATAACTAACTCAAGATCATGTATAGGTTAATTCCATTCATGTGGTGTAAACTTCCATGACCCATAAACTAAAACTCAACCCCTTCATAAACACAACTCTAAGAATGATCCCATATGTGTCACAAAACACCATATGATCTTCCCCTGGGGTGGATTTGATCAACATTGGCGTAGTATTCAATTATTTTTTAAACTCTTAGAATGAATTGTCACATGCTCCCGAATATTCAAAATCGATCATTTTTTTGTTCAATACTAAAATTGGTTCTACCAAGTATTAATATTCATGGATGAACCTTTGATAATATCCTTCCAAACCAATAAATCTAAAAATATCAAAAAATTCTTAGGCCACTCATAATAAACCAATTATTGCACCTTCTCACGGTCCACCGATATGACTTCCTCTGAGATGTTGTGACCCAAGCATTTTATCCTCTTGATCAAAAATTAACACCTATATATATTGGTTTACAGTTGATACTTTGTTAGTTTATTCAAGTGGATGTCAAGATATTGGGAATAATTATATAGAGTCTTAGAGTACACCAAGATGTGATCCACAAACACAAAGAAAAACTGATCCAAGTACGGGTGGATAATTTTGTACATCAAGGCCATAAACACAACCGAAACATTTCTCAACATGAATGGGCTGAAAAAAAACTCATAAAGTCCATACCTTCTTATGAATTCTTTTAGTGGTATTTCAGAAGGTAGAACTATGAGATGATTATAACCTGATCTCAAGTTAATCAAAGAGATCACAAAAACTCCTCTCAACTAGTCCAAAAAATCATCTATACATGGAAGAGGATACAAGTTCTTTACTTTCACTCGGTTCAACTTCAGGTAATCAACACATAAGCAAAAATTCCTCTAATCCTTCTAGAAAATTGGAATGGGGAACCCCAAGGCGATGTACTCAGATGGAAAAACCTGTTATTCATTAACTCTTCAAGATAAGTCTTGAGTTCTTGAAGCCCTATTGATATCATTATGTAAGGTGGAATAGAATATATTTTAGCTATAAGAATGATATCAATCATAAACATAACATCTCTATCAAGTGGAAACCCTGAGATTTACTCAGGAAACACATTCTAGAATTAGTCCACTATTGGTGGAAATATATCATGCTTCACACCCCTATAATCTAATTAAAGACTTGGAACCTAGGTTGTGAGCTCCCCTAGTTGCTGATGAACTGGACCTGCATGGAATTCCATGATATCCCTATCTCTATGATGAATATAACTATAACCCTCAGGAGACATAAAGGTCCCTATCATATGGTAAAATTCAATGTGGGAATGGTATGCAACCAACCAATCCATACACAAAAAATTAAAATCTTGAAATAGAAAGTATGTAAAGATCCCAACAAAAATGATACTACCCAACCTTGAGAGAACACCACTTGCACAAATAGATGTACCTCTACCACACTCCAAATGAAGCGTCAATATTCATAACCCCACACAAAAAGTCCACCATCAAAATAAAAAAATTCACATGTTGTGTAGATATAAAATAATAAGAGGTCCATGAATCAAATAAAGCACTAGAAAGAATAAAATCAATAAGAATATTACAATTTATTACTAATGGACCATCCATATTATCCACAATTTTATGATGAAATGAATGCAACTATCCAAACCCTCTATCCTGTGCTACAATTTGAGTCTGTTGAGATGCACCACCCTACTAATAAATGTGATCTTTCCCAATTATATCATGTCCATAGTCTCAACTTCCATGTCTAGAAGAACTAAAACTATCACACTAATATGGGATAGAATACCCCCTTCCTGTATTATTTCTTTCTATGGCTCGTTTGTCCGTACCATAGGTCAAGGGTTCTTGTAAAACCATTATAGATGTCCCATTCTATCACAAGCTCAACACTCTACTAGTGGTCAAGGTAATTGTCTAAGAAATTTACTAGGCCTACCTCACTAGTGTAAAATCTCTCAGGTAATGTCCGGAGTGACTAGTCCTTCCTTCTGGCCACTCCACTTTTCACTAACGTGGTAAATATTCTCATAGAAACACTTTCAAGTCTTAGAAGACATACCTCCCGCTCGTACAACAAAAAACACTTGTCCTCTACTAGAATCCTTCTTCTGGTCCCCCTTAGTTAAGAGAGATGGATTCACTACTTTAGAAAAATCATTCACCCAAAAGATGTTATCTCAAGACATAATCTCAAATTTTATCCCATACTAGAAAAGCATCACTATAGTAGACTCATCTCCATCCGATTCTAGAACAAATCACTGAAAATTAGTGAAGTGTCTAGCATAATCCATCACAAACATGCTCCCTTGGTTCAACCACCTAAACTTAGCTTTCCTCTCCCACTTGAGAATATTAGGATAATAGTTATCCAAGGACTTATACTAAAATTTCAACTACTCCATGCTCTCCATATATCCATCCCGAGTCTGGATGTCCCACCAATGTTTCACTAGACCACATAACATATATACAATTAGTTTGACTCTCTTCTCAGTGAGAGTCTCTAAGTGGTCAAGGATCATCTAGATAGACTCAATCCAAAACTTTACAGCCTCAAGACCGCCCTCTTCAGGGAATGTCTTAGGGTGTTGTAACTAGAACTCCCATGTCAAGTCAGAAATATTTCAGAAAACCCACCCTATGACTCTTTCCATAAACCGTATGATGTGGGAAAAGTTACCATGGAACTAGTCTCATAATCTTTCACACAGAACTATTAGAGCCTCTAGTTCCACTACTGGAGGATCATTTCTAGACATGTACTTCTATTATCCTATCAAAAAGTGTCGTCCTGGAGAAATATCTCTATAATGCAAAAAATGCACAATATGACACACAACACAATAATATCACATTTCAATGTGAGGGATTCATAATAATCTATAATAATTCATCTCTCATATTATACCACATAGTCAAAACTGAGGTGTTATCACTACCCTCAAACATCCCTCATCTAGGTAATTGCTAACATAGAGTAAACACATTCCAAATTAAATTTTACCATTAGAAACCCATTTATCACTTTCAAATTACCACTTTTAGAATCATTTACATTTTTCAATTTCATATTTGGAACCTTTTTATCTTTAATTATTCAAATAGAGAAATTAATATCATTTTAACAACTCACCCAAGACGTTCTTCTCTGTTCGTTCCTAAAATGATGCATATCAAAATAATTTCTAAGTTTATTGAATGCTGCTTATATACACAACTATCATTATATACCAGGCCTTGAATAAAATATAATAAAAATTATAACATCACATAAGAAGTGCATTTCCCAAGGTGAAATAACAATGAATTTTAACAAACAACATAAATAAAAATAATCCCACCCTAGGTAATTGGGTTTATCCCCTATGGATGGGTTAGATACTCCCATACACGAGCTCATAACCAAGGTCAAAATCATATTATTCTCCTGTCTACATTTACCATACAATAATTCCAAAGAAATTATCGAAAAACCTAAGGATCTAATACCACTTTGTAGCATCCCAACTCGGGTGCCACATACTGATTCATCGAGCTAGTTGGTTATGTGACCTCAGGTGTGCCTCACTGTATGTAGAGGCTTCCAAATAGTTGTAAGGGTCTAATATATAATATGGGGAGACTATACCCTCTTTATAAAAGTATCCAAACAACATAAATTTAAAAAAAGTATCCAATTGATAATAACTAATAAACATAATAACACCATAACCAAAACAGACTAGTATCACATGATAAAACATGTTAGGGAAACAATATACAAACCAAAATAATAGATATTTTGTTCCATATATAAGTCAAGTTTCAAATGAAAAATCAAAATAATGACACACTAACAACTCCCATGAAAGCCCCATCATCTTGTCTGGTTCCCTCACCAATGTTCCATACAAACTCCACTATCTTCTATAGGACTCTTTCCCATACCCTGTACTTCAAACATAAATTCAATTCAGATACAGATTAGGCAGCCCATGTAGGGTGTGATTACAAAATATTAGTCAACCACCAATGATATCAAAAAAAAATCCAATCTATAACATTGTATGAAGTTTTATAAAGAATAATGTAAAAAACACAAGGATACAATTTTAACATTTAAAATTATTCTTTAATTAACCACATAAAACCTCAGGTTCTTAATGATACCCAAACCAACAAAACCTTATTTTCTCAATGCTAGATTCTAAACCATATCACATAGGGAATAAAAATTCATTATATCATGGGATTTTATTATTAATTTAAATTAAATTTCATAACATGACTACTTGGAATGCTTGTACAATGCCAAGATCATGGCACCTATAATGTCATCTCTAGAAACCCATGGGTATTTAGAGCATCAGTCCCTATCCCTTGCCTCATGGGTATTTAAATCATCAGTCCTCGGTCCATAAATTAATAATCCCATGCATAAATTTGGGCCTATAACTTCATGTCTGGAACCCATAGGTATTTAGAGCATCATTCCTTATCTCACACCTCATTTATCAATAAGTCACATATATTCCATATATCATATTCATAAAATTTAATCCTCATTAACCATATTATCCAATATTATCATGATGGGGAACTATTTCAATTTATCACAACAATCATTGTTCTTCATTTAAACCACATTGAATAATACGAACACTTCAACATCAAACCACTTATCAAAATTTAATCATATAATCCATCAGCTCGTCATGGTTAATCTAACCATCCTTTAACCCCCATCATCAGCAAATTCATAATCACTTTAATCAATAAATTTCATAAACCCACAATTCATTCTATTCTATAATATCATTATTCCAAAAATTAAATAATATCGCTGATTAATCAATTAGTTCAATTCTATAATGAAATTTCCCAATGTGGGAATTTAATTTCAACAAATACACACACACAATTATAATCAAGACTATGGTAATGGGATATTATGCCACTTACCTCAGGATCGTTTATGGGAATTAAATGATTTCATAAGAAAATAAACAAATTAAGTTGTTTTTCATGATATGTATCTCACCAACCTCAGGTAATGATTTTTTATAATAATCATAAACCCCTAAGTATATCAATGATGAAATAAAATTACATGTTATATATAAAACTGGATTAATCTAGATAACTTGTCGTGACTTTTTTTCTCATGAGTTTATAATTTATATATCATATATAACTCTTTATATCATGTATATGATTCTATTTAAAATACCCCAGGTTTTTTTATATTTTAAATTAATACTATCTTTAATATCTTTTGACACACACAACACCGAACTTACATGCTACTCAACAAAAACAATGCACGATATATTAAAAATACATGAATAATATAATCATTAGTATATAAAGGAATTATAATTGATTAAAATAATTTATACTATTATTCTCTTTTGATTGATATCATAAATTGGTTCCTCTCAAGGAACCATTAAAATAAGGGTATTCTATTTTACCTTAATCAATTAAATTAATCATTATTGATACTTTATCATAAAAAGTAATATTTAGATTTATAAACTAAGATATAATTATTCATTAATTTAGAAATATAAATAAAATAAAACTGAAATCACTTGACGTTTAAAAACCTATTTTTTCAATGAAATAAGTTTTAATTTGCATAATTTATTTTCATTTAAAATGAAATTTTGATTTTTTTTAAAATTTTGTTTGAAAAAAATTAAAATTAGTTTTTGGTTAAACATGTGAATATTATCTTGTGATGAATTTTTTATATTGTTAAAAAATTGATTTTAAGTTGAATAGTGAAAAAAAATATTTACGGATAACCTTATTTTATGATAGTATTAGTATATTAGTATGAATCATAAATTATTGATTCCTTTTTATAAGACTGCATATGCATATTATAATTGAATTTATAAATTTAAATATGATTTAGTTAATTTTCAAATATATATTTGAACTCTTTGGATTTAGGTTATATTTTATAAAATATTTTATTATAAATACATTACAAAATTTTTAGAAAATTAATTTATATCACTTTTAGAAATAAAATGAAATAAAATGGATTTAAAATTTGAAATTAAAATGTCCAATTTATTTATTAATGATCATTTTATTTTTGGGTCTAAAGGATGTGCTACCTAAGAAAAAATTAGTTACCAAAAAAAATAAAAAATGTTAAAATTAAAAACCTAAGATTAAAAGATCCTATAGAGATTATTTTTTCAAATGGCCCTAAAGAACCACAGTGTAATTAAAATTATTGTCCTGCTGGTTTGAATTCTTCTGCTCTTACTTTGGTCATTGATTATTTTTCAGCCCCTTCGCCTCTCGATATGGCTCTGCCTGATAGTATATTGGTGTCGATGTCATCGATGCCTTCGCTTCAGTTGGAGAAAGTGGTTGTGGTATTTCTATTAGGTATCATCATCTAGAATCATTACCTCTAGAATATGGGTCTTTTAAGGTGAAAATATCTTGTGGTCCTCCTACTATTTAGAAGGCCCCTCTTCCATTGATCCCCTTGATCTCACTTTATTTAAAGCTTAGGGAATATTTGGAGGGCTGGCTGACATTGACATTTAAATGGGATGAGATCAATCTTTATTCCAAATAATAATGGTTTTCACTCTTCTCTATGTTTGGGAATTGATTAGACATCTTTACTAATTTTGTAATATTTCATCCGATCATAGAACCTAACCGGCCCATCTTCCATTTCCATTTTAAATATCTAATTATTCTATATTCATTCGTTCTCTAAGATTTATTTCATTCATGATTGGGACACATGGTCTAGATTTTGTGAGAGAAGGAATTTCATGTTGTTTTTATAGTGTAATAATGCTCATAGGGTACAAGACTCTACATTAGTCATTCTTCTGATCTCCCTTCTATGGAATCCACTTTCATTCAAAAAAACATCCATTCTCAAGGCCCTTGGTAGCGCCATTGGATTTTTTTTTTGTGTGGAGGACGCTATGATTTAGATGAAATGCACTATAGTGGCTCACGTCTACTTGGAAATGGAAAATTATTCTCCAATCCCATAGTACATATTCTTTCATATAGGAACATATATTACCTTCTAGAAAACATTATGTTTCACCAAAACAATCGGTTTATACATGAATTTCCATATTCAGGGTCACTCATGGCTAGAATGTAGGAATAATAGATCATTAAATCCCACTAGCAGATGGCCATGGTGACTTTTCATTTTCATAAGAGGAGATCTTATTATGAGAACCCATCTCACTATAAATCTTGTGATGTTAGAGAGTCATCTAATAGGACATCACTGATTCCCCATCAGTAATGATGCTTTAATAGTGGTTCTTCATCTTGGTCATTCTCCTTTGATTTTATCTTCTAGGTTAGTTTCAAC
The DNA here is from genome assembly GCA_963277665.1 of Viscum album. Lineage (NCBI taxonomy): Eukaryota > Viridiplantae > Streptophyta > Magnoliopsida > Santalales > Viscaceae > Viscum > Viscum album. Next base: position 1,150,741,885 of record OY728138.1, read on the forward strand.
TCCATTCTTAGAGGGAATTGACCCCTCTCACACCATTCATTGTGTTTATATTATTATATATTCTCGAAATATTTTTGATGGTGTTGATGCCTCTTTCTCTCTTTTTTATACCAAATTTCATGCAATTTACTTCTCATTATTAGGATTCTTGGTTCCCTCAACTGATTTCGTAGTGTGAAAGGTCCTATAATTTCTCTTCCATTAGCTACTTTCAAGGAGATTTCATTGCCTCTCTTTGGGGTGAGAATTCCAGTGGATCTAGTGGTCCCTCTTCCTCCAGGATCAAGGATACAGATCCTCAATCATCTTTTCTGACTATGATCCTTGAAACTCACAAAACATTTGATTATGTATTGATAGTTTAAGGTGATGTTTCCCTAAAACACCGATTAATGGAAAATAGAACAAGAACATGATGGTATACTCTTCTCTAAGGGATATAATTTATCTCTCCATGCTTTCAGTTGGAAATGGTAGATATACATCCAACACTATTGGTTACATAGAAATCTTATCCCAACCTTCCTTTTCTCCATGTATTTTAATTTGATTTGGAATTCCAGGGTATTTGTATCCTAGGACAAATATATGTGTCAATATAAATTTATCAAGAACAATTACATGTCTTTACTCTTTGTTATAGAACTAATAATCAATTTATATTATATCCAGGATCAATCCTTCAAAATCTATATGGATAATTATTTACATGTCAGCCCAATTAATACTCATATTCAGACTTTTAGGAATAAAAAATTCTAGATGATCTTACCAGTAACCCTCCTCAATAAATTATATTCAAAGTATAATAACATTAGAGGAAGTGGAATAATATAGAGTTGTTTTGATATGTTTTTGGGTGACATTAATGTTGCGACCAGTTTCTCAGGTTCATCTGTCTTTCACCTGGAATAGTCATTATCTAATCATTCCCCACTATTGATTCAAATTTAGGCTTTTACGTATTCTATAAAAGGGTTTTAAATTTACAATGGATAGATGAAGGATGCTAATTTCATGTCTACTATCCATAAATCATGTAATGAACCTTTATAGAGGAATACATGGGTGAAATTATATAATAAGATGATTATATTAAAAAAACAATTATTGAATTGATTAATAAACATCCTCTTCCTATATATCTTTGGATAAAATTCATGATAAAATTTAACATCTCAATAGATAACTTAATGATGATTTGGATTATGATATTTTCATTACTATTTTTATAAAAATTATCCATCTAAGAGAATGGTAGATTGAGGAAGAACATCATGATCTTGATCACTCTTGCATCATATTATTTTATGATAGTGATCAAAATACAGTGTATTTCTATAAATGAATTAGTGAAAATAAATCTAACAGTAAAATAAACCTTCATGATGATGATGATAATTTTAGTAGTGATGTGGAGAACATAGGTCCATAGGAGTTCACTAATCTTAGGTATATCTTTTTTGGCCCCAGGTAAAATGATATAGAGGAATTTACTCATAGAGTAGGTGAATCCCACTTCTATGATTATATCCATCACTTGATTATAGATGTTAATAATTATTGTCTATAATAAATATCAGAGGAGAAATAAATCTTAGAGGAAATAAAAGGTCTCAATATAGACAAAACCCTTATCCCAAAAGGGATTCCTAATTTTTTCAACATTGAATCTTGTGATTTCATCAATAATTATCTAAAAGTGATAGTTCAATATTTCTTTGAGGTAAGTACTCTTACTCATGTCACAAAATCCTTTTTTCTAGTTCTCAATAAATTTTTTTTCCATCCCAATAGTTTTAGGGAATTTATTCCCATCATGTTGTTCAATTTATTATATAAGTCACCCTTTTAATTTCTTGAAAATAAAATTTTCATGTTCTTATATTCATAAATATCATATTAACAACATATATTTTTTAATGGAAGAATAATTCAAGGGGATTTCAATCTCATCTAAGAAATTCTTGAGAACATTTACAGGATAGTGGTCACATCCAATGCCATGATCAAACTATAGATAGAGAAATCCAATGAAAATATTGAAAGGCGTATAATCATGAATGTTCTTAGTTGTTGTGAAATTTTATTAAGGGGTTGTGATATATTATTTTATTTTATTCTCCTAATTTTTTAGGTGAAAAAGATTTGGGGTTTTCGAATATTTGTGTCGTCTCTTCGAAGGAGATCCTATATCTTATAGTATTTTTATCCTCACCTAGGATGTAATTAGAAGAAAAATATTTGGTGAAATTTATAGTTGAATGGTACATTTTTTTAGAGGTTGTACCCTATGTGAATATTGTGACACACATGTGCAATGTATCATGGTTATCAAGAGAATTATTTATATTACAAAACAATTATCTGGTAGAAAATCCAAAGCTATTAAAAATAAGTTTGGAATTTCTAGAAGAAAACTTCTTATGGTATATATGGGTGTTGATTTGTAAAATATAAATAAATCATTGAATCCTTTGAAGGTATGATTAGAAAAATTAGGGGTTATATTATAAACCGGAATATCCTCTTCATTCTTTTTGGTTGATGAACCACCCATTTCATCAATATTCTCTTGTGTATTCCCATGAAAAAAATTTCAGTCATATGAACCCCAATGTTTATCATCGTCGATATAAAAATTAATTCTTAACAATTTCATTTGGGACTCATAATAGGAAGGAAGACATCACAAGACTAGTTGGTCTAGGCTCGTGAGGCCTAATATAGAGGTAGGTTTCAATCGTCAAATAATTGAAGATTCCATAAAATGTATACATGATAAATTGGAATAGGAATCTATTTCTGGAAAATTAACATCCATAATATTTATCCATAAAAATACTATATGTCTTTTATGTATTGGTTTGGGTAGGTTTTTAAGGGATCTCAACATTTTAAGGGTTTGTGAAACCCCGTTCCTGACATTCTATCCAACTCCTAGTGGATTATTGGCAGGGGGATTTTGATTTCTAGAAATATAATTAGGCTGGTAAATCTATTATTTTATCTAAATTCCAAGTCCCTAACATTAGTTTTAGGCAAGACATATTGCATCTGGTGTTCATTTTTGTAGTTCTTTATGAGGACTAGCGCTCTCTGCATTCTTGCATGCTTGATTCTTATGCCTTCAATTTAACTCCCTCAATTTATTTTAACATTTCTGGATTTCATTGTCTTATTATTTTTCAGTAATGTGAGGATACCTTGATTGAAATACTTTGGTTTAAATAGTTCATTGGTGAAATAAATTTTCTGGTATGAAATTCTCATAAACATGCATTACCTATGGCCATTAAATTGAAAAAGAAAGGTATTTCAATAAATTCTAAACGTGTCTACAACGAGAGGGATGACATGGAACAATTATAAAATTTTATTGTCTAAGAGGAGTGGTATCGTCTCATCTACTTCCGTCTAATGATAAAATCATGGTATTACACTCATTTCCACCCATTGACCAGTTCCTGTGTTATTATTTTGGGATTTCTCTTACAGTTTTAAGATTTCTCTACCATACCTGACCTTCTTCATCATGAGGTTTCAGTTGATATGGTCTATGGGTACCAACACCCACCATCAATTTGGTAAAATTATGGAAGGATATATTAAATTTAATCTCTTATCTAGTTACGTATTTACTCCCACTCTATAAGATAGTTTCTTCTTCTTCAGTCATTAGAAAATAGCCTCATTTCATACCTCTCTGAATTGTGGCAGTATCTAGTGTTTGTGCGAGTCAATGGGATTGCTGGAATGCTCCCATCAGTTGTATAAAGGTGATATCATATGGATAATCTTATAAAGGAACTGTGCATGGTGGATGTCTTATTCTCAACCATGGGGGCTCAGTCCCTTTGGATTTTTTAGATTTTTATAGTGTGGGTAAATCACTAATCGTCAAGCACTACACACTTACTTCTAGTTAATTCCTATGATCCTTGAAGAATATCTCTCTTGTTGTGAATGAATTGGATTGAATTTTAAATTTTCATCTCATTTTGGATGATCTCCCTTGTCAGTAGAGCATTTATTATACCATCAAAAACTATAGATGGATGCTTCAACCAAGAACAGATATGTTACACACTTGGTGCAAGGGGAATTTCATGGAGGACTATCATGCTTCGGAAAGAGTCTTTGATAAGGATATGATTATATACTTGAGTTTAGGTTCTCTCCCTTATGATTTAATGGATTTTATTAAATAACATGCTCGGGGGTTCCATCATTTTAGATCCACTACATGTTTTTTTGTTTCACCTTTTTATGGGGTTTCACCTTCTTAAATAAATAAAATCAAATGGTCATTTAAGAGTAAAAGACCCCATAGATGTTTAAAAAATGTGTGGGAATGTGTAGTTATGGACTTGTATGAAATGATAACTTATTATTTTCATTATTTATCAATATTTTATCAAATTTCCTTGATAGTGACTTTCCAATATTTATATGTTTTGGGTATTTGAAAAATGTCCACCCTTTTCTCTTATAAAAGGGTTTCTCCTCACCTCACTTCTCCTCACACCAAAACCCATTCCTTTTTACCATAATATATACTACAATATTATCAACATGAAAATACTCCTTAAAAAGTTATGTACTTCTCAATATACCAACTATCAAAGGTTAAATCCCCTTTACAAAGGATAAAATCCTTGTAGTAAGGTATTTATTTCTATCTGCTCCTCCCTCACTCCAATTTAGTTATGATCAATTAATCCACCTAAAATTTATATCCACCAAATAATAATGAGATAACATATATAATTATTATATTTTTATTTTATTATAATTATGTTATAAGTATTAACCACCCTCTATATTTCCTCTAAGAATAATAAAAACGTGAATCATGTGTTCTACAGACTACCACCTCCACTATTCCACCTGGTTCATTTTTATTCAAGACCTTAGAAGGATGTTCCAGATAGAGTAGTTAATATATAATTATAATATTTATGAAATATTTTTTATACCTAAATGTTAAACCACATTACTCTTTATCCCTTTTCCATAAAAAGTGAAGTCACCATTCATTATTACATGTGGACTACTGTCTCCATGGAATGATCGATTTCTATTTTTCATTTCATCCCCACCATATAAGGATGGTATTAAAAATGGGTTTAATGGAATAATATGTTTTTAATGATATGAATAATATCATGTAAAGAAACACTCCTCTTGATATGAATGGGAGAGAATCATGATAAAATTAATTGTCTAAAACAAGTGATTTAAGAGAGAAATAATTTATTCAAACAATGAAATTGTTTCTTATCCATCACTTATTTTATTATTTATTCAAAATTATAATATATCCAAAAAAAATATTAAATGATATCCTTATGATACTGATATTATGATATTGTAACTTAATCAACTCATAATCATCTATTAATCATGGTATGGCCATGTTTGGTTCGGTTTCACCACCTAATTCAACAATGCTATGAAATTATGTCATGGATGACTATAAAAACATATTAAATGGTATAATATAATACAAATATGTAAATAATAATTTTTATGGAAAGGATACATCAATATTTAACACATTAACTAAGAAAAAACGCCTTATTGTTTATAAATAATAGAAAAATGCTCACTTTTGACTTCATCTTCTATGATAAAGTCAAAATTCAACATGAAAAGTAATTTAAAATTAATAAATAATTATAAAAAATAAAATACAATAGAATTATTTAGTTTTTAAATATGAACTTTTTAATAATATAATACCGATAATGATCTTATGAAAATAGATCCAAACTATCAAGATTACCCACACCCGACGTCAGAAATAAGAAATAACTAATTAATATAAATTAAGTTAATAATTAAAATTATTGATTATAAAAGCTTATTTATATTAAAATATTTAATTAATAAGTTATTTAAGTATTTTTATGAAATATTATAGAGTACTTTAGACTATAGGGGAAACAAGTTAAGGGTTTCATTGTCCCAATTTTAACTATATGGGAAATGTTTTTATAATATATACCATAATTACTATTATATGATATAATCACTACTTGATGTATTTCACATATATAAATATCTTACATTAACTGATATTTTAATTTTGACTTCATTTTTTCCTCTCATTCTATATTGATTATAAAATTACAAATTATGTGATAATTTAATTGACATAATTTCCAATTCCTTAGGTCATAAAATTTCTAAATTGAATATAAATTTAAATCACACATAGATTATAGAATTCTCCTATTATATATGTAATTTCCTTTTTATCTTTTTGAAAATTACATTTCATCATAAATAACCACTTCTTTGATAAATTTTTTTCTAAAATAAAGTGTTAATGTTTGTAATATTAACTATCAATTTCACAAAAGAATATTTTCTTCAATGTCCATAATTTCCATCCTACCAATGTTCTACCCTATTTTGGGTAATCTTAATATGGACTGTTTTCTATGATTCCCATAATTCCATGTATCACTTTTGAAAAGGAAAACTTATCACTCTATTTATAATGTTAGTTTTTAAAAAATTATCTTAAAAAATATTTAAATATTTTTACAATCCTTAAAAAATGAAATGTCTTAATTTCCACCCAAAATTTAATTTGATTACTTCTATGTCCTTCAAATGATCCATCATAAAATTTTCTACTTCAAAAAAAAATGTATTCATTATTCCAAATTCACTCCATTTAGAAAATAACATTTGAAAGTGAACTGTAATTTTTTTATAATGTTAAAAATATTTTCTAAGATATCTTTTTAATATTCCTCCTACTTTTTTATTTTTATAATAATTTTTCTTTATATTTTTTCCATAGGAAATTAGTTTTCTCTTAATTTTTTTTTAAAAAATATTTTAAAATACTTTCAATGGGTCAAGAATATTTCTTATTTTTATTATGTTTTTTCTAAATCATTAAATAGTGTTTTCTATATAAGGTATTATCCTTTGATACATCTTATTCATGGTTAAGAATATTTTTTAAATGATACAATCCAACATCATTATATATATGTATAATAAAATGTTCTTTTCTATAATGTAAATGATACATCACAACCTTTTACATTCCTAGTCTTGGAAGAGTTATAAATGTAGAGTCATGTGTTTTTTAACTGGACTAAAGTACAATGGTTTTATATGTTTTTCAATTACTGGACAAGTCCTTTTTAAAACAAAACTTCAGAAATAAATTTTGAGAGTTTTAATTCTTAAAAGCAATTTTTTTACATGGGTGAAGGCCCGATAGCTTTCCCAGGTAGCTTGAGGAGTTTTGGCAGCACCAAACTGGGAAAAGAATGTTTTAAATGAACTATAGAAGGATCATGGTTTTTCTGAAACTATGTAGACCATAGTAGGTAACTTTGTGGGATAATTCAAGTGAGAAAGTTATGTCGCACGGTCTGTGCATGGTTGGGATAATTGTGCGAGTGGGGTCTTTTTGGTATAGGGGTAACGCACGGTCGATGCATGGTTGGCCACACCGTGTGGTGTATTTTTTTGAAATTAATTTAATTAAAATAAAATAAAATAAAACCAAAACTAAACTCTCCCCCACCCCTCTCTTACTCGACCCGCATCATAATACACCATAAGGGGTTACACTTCATTGCATTCCTCCCCTTCTCTACACCTCCTCATATCTTTTTTTTGTCATATCTCCCTATATTTCTCAAATGATCCTTCACGGTGATCCTTATACTTCTGTCCCCCCTTTCTCAGATTCATTTCGGCATATCCGTCACCCCATAGTGTTCGGATGAACCCTAGCTATTTTGGATTAACCTGATTTCAATTTTACTTTGATGTTAGTTTGTGGGAATGGTCTCTTGGATCCTTTGGTTTCGTGTTTCAAAAACCACCACCAAATCCGAGGCTGTTTAAGTCGATTCATTCCACTATCTTCGATTTGATGAGAGGATTTCTACATGTCATTTCTTTAACACCCCCAATTTTTGGTCTTATAGTGTTTTTGAGCCCATGGTCTTTTACTTGAGGTGCATTAAACCTTACTGCTAAGTTTTTGGGATTCTAGGATATGTTGTAATGAATTTTAATCAACTATTTAGGGTATGCATGCATATACTTACAGTATATATATAATATATATAAATATGTCCTCTATGTATGTATTCCCACATGTTGTGAGGAATACATGCATTGGTTTATGAAAATATATGTATATATTGGTATGTGTATAAGAGGCAGGCCAACTACGAGTGGTCATTGACTTTTCTGTCAAGTGATGGATATTAAATAAATTCCACCCTGTGGTAGGGTCCCTTTTCAAGTCCTATTTTTTTAAATGATTTAATAAACTTATTAATACACATTTTTTAGAATTTAATTCATGCAGTGAAGTATTTAGATTAAATTAGCCTTAAATATATATTTATAATTTTTCATTATTTAAAATTCTAAATTTAATAAATGATCTGTGTGATAAGTAATATCAAGATTTTATAACAAAACCCCTCCAACAGAAGTGCGCTATCTTCAAGATAAGAGCAATAAATAGAATTTTTTTCTTTCTTGTATTGTTTTATTGATAAATATTTATTTCCATGATGTTACATTTGAAATATTACATGATTAGGACATTACACTTAATGGAATTAGAAGAATTAATTTTTCCATTTTAAATGTTTTAAGAGCCAGGGCACCATCTGAGTGCATGGTCCAGTTTTTATATTAGAATTACCCAGGTAGGTGATTTATTTTTTCAATTGACACCTCTTATGTAACCCATAGATCCATATGAATACAATTTACATTCATCTGGTAAGAACCTAGCTTTTATTTCGGTTTGGATCCTTTAAATTTGGATCTAAATCTTTAATTTGGAGGCCAAATGAATTAGCAAAGGTCTAAAGGGTGTCCAGGGAAAGTTTGGAGCCCAAAACCAACTTTTTTGGGAAACTTTCCATATGGTACAATTAGAGCACGGTTGAAGCACAATTTGGATAACCATACAGATGGAAATTTCTGGACAGAACCAAATTGCACGGTTTTTGCATGGTTTTTCAAACTGTGCAGACAAACTGGGCACATGCTAATTTTCTAGGTAATTTTACAAATTTACCATTAATGATCTAAATATATCCCGTATTATTCCCTAATATGAGAGATAGAGGGATTAACCTATTTCTCTCTAAATTTGGAGCTTTTTGAAGACCTAATGTATAAATAAAAATATCTACTTTATCTAAGATCTATTTTAGCTTCCATTCATCACGTTGGATGAACAACGATAAGTACTCAAGTATGTTTAACCCTTTCTCCTTCCCTTTTTCTCACAACCTTGTTATTGTGGTGTAAGAATTTTTCCTATTTATTTAGATCTACTCTGATAGAAGATAAATCAAGGTCTAATACTAGATGAGGCGAGTTTTAAAACCCTAAGTTGGATGGTCTATAACTCATCCCTAAAGTTCATTGATTTTCGAATAATTATGTGGGGATCTTTGATTTCATCAGTGTTGTTTATAGAATTTATATGCCATGATTATAATCAAATGAAACTTATGGATATGCTCTTTATATATATGTGATTAATTTTTTTGGTTATGCCCATAACTCTATCCATCCCATGTAGGATGTTATATCATAATTATGTGTTTAGTATTTGACATGTTTGAACCACTGTTCAGATGTGCCTTGGCTTGACCTTTATAAGGGTAAGTTTTTCTATATTAAATGGATAGATTTAAATTGTGAATTGAATGATCTAAAGTACCATGTATGTTTACCACTTGACCTACCTAAGGTAAGTGCTTGATATTGATAATTAAACATAAAATGGAAATTTGAAAGTATGCTAAGTATATGAATTAATCAGATTAAATGTGAATGATTAATAGGTTACATGTCTATAGCACCCTTTTCCACATTAATAGAAGGTAGTGGAATTGACCTTGGAATTGGAATATGTCTGAAATAGATTAAATGAATGGTTGTAAGCTACTTTGAGTATTCACATTGATGAATGAAAAGTCTTGAACCAATGGTTTTATGAAACCTGAATTTATCACGCCAATGAAAGGAAATGCTTTTAAAAAATAAAATGTCATGTGTCTTCATAATTAAAGAGGACTGGTCTGACCTGAACTCACCCTAGATTCTTATCGGGTAATTCCTTGACCACTTGGGAACCCCATTCCGATTCAAGGATACATCTTACTTAGGTTGAGACCCACCTGGATCCCGATCCTTTTTTATTCACAGTATGACATCATAGGATCTCTCACATAATATTACAGGATTCCTTGGATAGACTCCTTGGATCCATCATTGACAAATAGGTTCCATTGTTATAACTCAATGGTCCCTATCTCTATTTAGTTCTATTTTACATTTTATGATCACCTAGGATTTGGTAGGTATATTATTGTGGAATGATTGGATTATGATCCTTGGATTATAATCTTACCCTTAGCTAGGCTATTGTTATTACTAAGTTGCAGACACTTGAGGTCTATGTTGCCTTGGTTATCACATTATAACTTCATTATTAAATTTTATTACAGGTTTCCATGTTATAACTTGAACCTTTACTATTGTTAACATGTGACTTATTTATAAACTGGTAATAATTATTTAATGATTTGGTTATGTCGAGATTCCAACTGAGGGATGAAGTAAAAACTTTTTTATTTAGTTATATTGTACTGCTTTACTTTATATTTGCATGCTTGCACACTGTTACATTTCTATTACACAAACTAGATAGTATAGACACCATTGTTGGTTCCCCCCCTAAGATTTATTTCTCACTCTCTCCAAGTGCTTTTTGGTACCCAAAGTAGATTACATGGTTTTAGGTGTTGAAAAAGGGAAGCATATCACTTCAAACACTTGATTTCTTGATATTTCATATGCATCTTGATAGCAGATGATGGAGTAAGATCTTTGGATGCTTGGGATAGACTTTTGATTCCTTTATAATTTTTTGGAACATGTTATTTCTACTGTATTGTATCCATGTTTCTCTGTTTCTTAGAAACATGACATATCATCATCAACTATTGTATGCTTGGATGTTATTCTAGTTATTTCAGTTATTGTTATTGTTGTCTCTATTTTCTGATGTGCCTTCTATTTTCTTTTATTGCTTCCACTATTTAATGATGTTTACATTCATCCACTATGCTACACTTTGGTAATGGGGGAATAAGCTCCCCATAGACACACTGTGGGCTCTCATTCGTGGTCAGAAACCTATAGCATTTGTGTAGATGCACTTGAGAGTATGTGTCCCACCGAGTTTGGGGCACCAGTTATGTGGCATATGAGTCTGATACATCACAATGTGGTATCAGAGGGAGGCTTTATTTTCTTGGTTTTCTATTTAGATACAATAGATTAGAGATTATGAATGCTTGGGACTTGGTCAAAAGCTGTTCTTTGGAGTGACGAACCCATGTTCGGTGTAAAAATCAAGTTTCCAAAAATTAAAATTTTTGTTTTATTCCCTACTACAATTTATATTATTTCACTTTTTTTGATGGACATGTTGTGTGGAGTCTTTTATTATTACTCTATTTGGGGATTTTCTTTCATCCTTATCCCGATGATATGGGGGCAAGGAGAATTGTTACCAGAATCATTGGAGGAAAATAGAATTCACATATCATGCATATCTCCATGCCATATAGGTGAATTTCAATGCATTTCATTGATTGATATTCCTGTGATTGTTGAGTGATGATGTGATAGTTACCTTGTACAAGTATTACTTTTGGATTCGATTGAGTGATTTCCTATCTCAATTAATGAGGTTTATGGGACCTCAGGGGTTGGGATTAGTAATTTACCGAGTCGATCCATTATGCTATAATTAAATGGGATTTGTTTAATATGATAGGAGTATGGGTAGTGATTCACCAAAAATGGATATCCATTATAAAGTGAATCGGGAAATCTAAAATGAATTGTCTTTACATCCATGTCCTACCATGTAATGTTTATAAGAGGTACAGGTGTGAACCAGGTAATTAAAGGTAAAATCAAATGGAACTTCATCTTGACCACTTACCGATACTTGGCTGTCTAAGATGGTTGTTGGGATAGAATTCCTTGAGTAGTGAGTTTTATTACGTTCAGCTTCTATTAGTGAGGTTATCATTCTTCTTAAGCTTATTCTAGGGTGTTTTCTTGGCATTTTTATACCAGTGCCACCACGATGTCCTCATATCGTATGCTAGGAGGGTGTAAATGACCATGCTACATATGTAGCGGGCTCTAAACCACTAGTCTTACCTGTAGGAGTGACACTTGAGTTATTGAAAACTATACCTGATAGGGGCACTACTACCCAATTTTGTGATAGTTTCCTATATCTGATGTATTCCATGCATGGTACTGCACATCTTACACCTATTTTGGTTGATCCGACTCATGAGTTGCAGTAGCAGCCTCCTACGACATCTTCCGGGGATGACGGTCCACAGGTTGCTGAGTACTAACAAGAAGAAACACTATCTATCTTTGAGCATCTGGAGATTCCTCCAGGGTGGATGGTCAATAATTCCACATACATGATTCAGGATTCAACCAAGCCCTTTTAAGATGTGATTATCTAGGATGGTAATCATCAGGGCATGTTGTGGGATTATTTCTATACTGCCTTCTATGATCAGTTCTTTCCTCAGAGGCTAAGAGTTGACCGAGCCAGAGAGTTATTGCATCTCAAACATGGTGTTATATTAGTTATGGATTATTCAATAAAATTCTTGGAGTTGCATCACTTTGAACCTCTTCAAACCGGTGATGGGATTTCGTGTGTTTGAAGTTTCGAGGATGGGATCTAGTATGTCATCTGTATGCAGGTGAATGTCTTTTTCCTACCTAACATTTCTTTAATTGTAAATAAGGATATTATAAATGAGCACAACTTGAAGGACGAAAACTATACCTGGAATAGAGGACCAGTGCCTCATTAGTTGAGTAGTTCTTCTGGTGGTAGGAAATGTTCTATCTAGGTTTCTCATCAGGGGAGTGACAACCAGAGTGCCTGTTTTGATAGCTCCAAAGTGTTTCATCAGTGTAGATGATGAGGGCACCAGAAGCCTCATTATGATAGAGACCCACTAGAGTGCTGGTCTTCCAGACATATGGGGAATCTTCAACGTTTCTATAGGACCCTTCAACCAGCTTCTAGTGGGAAGCGATCAATGCCAAATCTACCTTCAGGAGTGGGTTCCTTTACACCGCGTACGGAGGGGAGTTGGAATAACATCGGTAGGTCTGGCTGAGGAGGAGGTCATGGTCCTGGTATCCATACCGTTGATTACTAACAATGTCAATAGAGTAGTTTGTATCTTGGTAGTCTATCTGTTGCATAGAGATATGGATTAGGCTAGTTGAATGCAGTACAACCAATACCCTAGGATCTGGCTATAAGACCATCTATAGTACGAGGTAAACTTCTTGTGGCATCTACTATAGTATCTATCTAACAACCCAAGTTTGATGTACATGGACATTACATTTCTTTTGAAAAATACTTAATACATTACAAAAATCAATTCCCAAAGACTGTATTTGTTTAGTGCCTTTTAAAATGTGTAACACATTCTTCTAACGTGGTGGAAGATCTTCAACATCTCCCATAAAGATCTTCACCATTAATTTTCCTACTTAAATATTAATTTATATCCTATGGAAAATAAAACATAAAAAGGGAGAGCTCAGATGCTCAGAAAGGGTAAACATTGAGAACATCAAACAAAACATAAATATAATAATTTAAAAATATGAACATATACTTTGAATATCAAAATCTTGAGTCATAAAATAAATATTGGAAATACGTAAGGCGTAAATATTTATGAAACATGAACCATGATAAATTAGCACTGGCATAAAACATGTAATTGTGGAAAATATTTAAGAATAGAAATCATTTCCATTTTATCCAAGGATCATTTCCATGACCATCATAGTAGAAAAAGTCTATCACTGAACCTAATTTACATGTTGTTCCAACCCTGTATTACTAAACCAGATTTACTTTCCATTTTAGCCATGTATTTCTAAATCGGATTTTTTGGACGTTCCAGTCTTGTCTATCTCATGAGATGTAAATCTTTACCCAATGTATTAGAGGGTGATATAGGTCCCACCCAACTCATAATGAAATCATTCTTATGTGTTCCACATAAACATAAATAATTTATCATAAACATAACCCATGGAATAAAATGGGTTTCTTAAACATCATTCCATCATAACACAATTCCTGTAAAACTAATTAATTCCATAAATAGAATCACATCATAAACAAAATTAACCATAAGAATATTAGTGATAGTATACTTTAAAAATATTATTAATCTTAGATGGAAAATAATTTTGATTAAACAATTGTAATTAATTCTTGAGAAAAATATCATTTCTTCTTCAAAAACGTTTTCTATTGTTATAAAATCATGTAATTTGAAAACAAATAAATTTCTTTGAAAATAACCTCTTAAACTTGTAAGATAAGATTCATGGAAATAAGGCATTATAAAATCATATAAATTCATTCATGATGTATAAGTTAAAAAAACATTCTTCTCATACATTTTCTGAAAAAGTAAAAAAGTACCTCATATGGAAATCATTTTTAGGAAACATGGAAAAGAATGATAAATAAACCCCAGTAAATACTTATGTATATACAACCTCGAAAAATAATGAGATTACGAAATTATCCCTTACCTTGTGTCTTAAATCTCTTCATACTCATAAAAGATCCATGTATAATAAATATAATTTCAATATAAAACTTTTATAAAATAATATTATGATATATAATAGCATACATGGTTTTATTATGACTTTATATTACCCACTTTTTAACGATCCTATGTTAAGGATTTACTTCAGATAATATTTTCTTTGTTCTTCACATGTGTCTTAATTTGTTATATCATTGGTCTTTATACTTATATCATGATTCTAGAATGTATATCATGATATAAATATCATGTATATCCATTATATGTATATTGTAATAATCTATATCCTAAATAAGTAAGAAATGGAATACACTGTTCATAGAGAATGTAAGTCATACGTACGCATGAACGATGTTTCTGTTTTAATTGTCGTGTTGAAAGAAAGTGTATAAATATCATATATATATATATATATCATTATTCTATTATAATTTTTATATCTTATAATTTTACTAAACCCATCATTAAAACTTTACATTTGGCGTGTGAATGAATCACATTGCTTTGAGGGGTCGGTAGTTTACAGTTCCTCAAATGAGATTGTCGTATTAACAAAAAATGGAATGTAAAATGGTATGAGTTTTAAAAAGGAATAAAATAGCATAAAGACATAATAAATATAACATAATACATATATAAATAGATTTTCTACTATAATGGCCACCATGATTAGTGGTAAAGGAAAAATGAACAATCTTAGTTTTGTGTGGTCGTAATTCATTGTACACAAAAATAGTATGTTCAATATCCATTAGATGGAGGTGTGTGTAAGTGTAGGTCAAATCCTGATCCTGAAAAATACTAGTATATTAATTATACTTGTTTTTTCATACAATAATGTAATAAATAGGGTGGATAAGTAAAATAAACGAAAGGAGCTTGAGAGAAGATGTTACCTATTAATCGGGTAACTCCTTTTGGTTTGTGACAAAAGGATTCCTTCAGTTGATTATGAAAAAGGGTAGGATCCTATAATGATATAATGGAGTTTAGGGGATTATATTATCATATTTTGGGTGATAAAAGGGGCCTTAGAGGTGTGAGGAAGTAGATAGAGGTGGTGTCTTTTATAAGAGGGAAGATGGGAACTTTAAGAAACTCCAAAACTATTAATTTATTATAAACTGAAACAACATACAAAAACCAAAAAAATGTCATTTTTTAGAACATGATATGAGTTAAGTTTGTAATATCATCAAATAACAAATTTTAGACAAGTGTTTAGGTCAATTTAAACCTTATCATTTTAATTTCAAACTTAGTTATTCTGTTTCATTTTAATTAGGGTAACAATTATTTGAATGTTAGAAAGGGGGGAATATTTACTAATCTGATTTAAATTAAATCATGAATAAATAATTTATATTATTTTATATAATATCATAATTATTATATATTTCAAAAATGTTTTAATGTTTTGAAGTAATTTAATAAACCATTGTTTTGACAAAACAAAAATAGTGTCAATTTTGAGATTATTCAATTCATGGATTTTAAAAAATATCAATGTAAGATGTTATCATTGAAACAATTAGTTTATTATATCTCTATTGGGTTCATGTAATCTATAAAAATCATTTTACAAAGTAATTAGAGAAAATTATATTTATTTTTATATTTTTAATAACATTAATTTCATATTTCTATTAATAAAATAATAACAACATCATTTTTATGTAACTATTTAATACACTTATTTGTTGGGTAAAAATTAAAAATGAAATACTATGATGAAGATAAATCTACTATATATTATAATCATACTTATAGTAGAATTTATCTTCTATAAAATCCAACATTAAAAATTTTATACTTATTAAATTATGAATGTTAAAACCTTAACATCACTTTAAATAAAACAATATAAGTGTCACAATATCTTACATATGCCTCCAAATGGATAATAATGTGACCATTGGATTTTTATGGTCGATATATTCTTGACTAATAATAATTGGGAATTTTGTTTGGTCTTTTTATGGTAATTATAATTTTATTAATAATTTTTTTATTGATTTCTCATCTATTAATTAATTTATACATCATCAAAGTATAAGTCCATAAAGTAATTATATATTTCCTAAAAAAATAAAAATAAATTACCATGATAAAGATTTTTTTTCTATTTCAAATAGTTATTTATAATATAATTTATTTTCTATATATCCTTATATAATTTTTTTTATTTATTAAGATTTGAGTGAGACAAATTTAAATTTTGTTTAAATAAAATATATTAAATGTCCTAATCTCATCCAAGTGGGTTCAAAAGGGTATCATTTCGACCAAATGATAGGTTAGGTCGAAACTCACTTATCCAATAATATTAGGAAAAATGTTAAGGCAATTTTTAATATTAAATCTATCCTTAATTTCCTAATTTACCTGTTTATCGTATTAATAAAAATTACTAATGTCACAATTCATAATGCCTAAAAATAAAATAATGATATTAAAATAACTTTGACCTTCTCATTCCATATATTTAATCCATTTTTTTAAAATTAAAACCATATAAGTTTTAGTAATTAATTTAAAATCAATCTAGTTGTTAGAATGAAAAAATGGGTTTTTAAATGTTAACACATTGCAAAAGATTGAAATTTTTTTACATATGAATTCAATGTAGAATTAATTACAATGAACTATATTATATTAACTTATTAAAATATATTTAGTTATACATTAAAACCATTAAATACTGAAATTTCACAATATAAATTATTTTGTTGAATTGTTTTTTATCAATTAAAATTTAGAGTATTTTATCTAATCATAAAAACATGAAAGTTAACATAAAAATATGAAAAACACGTCCAAATTAAATTTTTATATCCTGATTTAGAAAATATTGATTTTGTTAAATATAATATATATAAGTGTCAAAAACTATATTTAAAGTGGGTGTACCATCAAAAGACAACAAAACATCATTTTTTGAAAAATAATTCTTTTCTGAAAATTGTATTATTTATTATATCATATATATAAAATATTTAATATGAATTTTACACATTATATTGAATATTTTATATATATGTATATATTTATATATTATATTAATAATATCCATCAAGAGTGATTTTATTATATTATTTTCATTTTAATTTTTTCCAGAAGAATGTTTATACTGTTCATACCTTTCATTATAATGACTAGGTTCTAAAGTAACATGATAATATTTAGTTGTTCATTTAAACTTGGTATTGAATGAAATGGAATCTATAAAAATAAAATTAAATTTTGGGGAACACAATCCAATTATAGTATTGTGTATACTGCAAGCTCAGATGATGTTTCTTATAGCACATGCAATTATTGGTGTAGCGTACAACATAAGACATCAAAAAAATTAAAAAGAATATATCTCATTAAATATTGAGGTGTTACATTCTACCCCCCTTAAAATGAATTTATACTTAAAAATTCCTCTTGGTTATAAAATGATAGAAACCCTCATTTTAAAAATAATACTTCCTTTTAAAGAGGAATAGTCGGAAAATGATAGTTACGCAAAGTAAATCATAACCAGGTCTCTTTGTAGGAGAACATAGGTGAAGATTGGGAATGAAGGAAAATAATTAATAATCATATAAATTGATAAATATCACTTATCATTTGAAGGTTAATGATCTATAAAATGCTAACAATGAAAAAATAATAAACTAAAGAAGCGTGAAAGAGAGCATTAATATCACAAAAAATGATGCAAATAAGACACCCTTTTACATCCAGATCCCTTTTCCTAATATTATAAAATTTTCATGACATGAAATACATACATTATTTCAGTAAAATATCACCATTTATCATGCCTTGAACAATTTTCACTTCATATCTTATTCAAATAAATAAAGTTGAATTTTTCATTCCTAAAGTGTTAACTGATCATGTGATCCATAAATAGAATTATAGGCCATTCCATCTGTCTCAACAAAAAGGTGATAACGGGGTATAAAATATACCTAATTACACCTATTATAATATAATAAATTAATCTAACATAATTATACCATATTATAACTTATTCTATCCGTAAATGGATAACCTTACTATCCTTCCAATAACAAAAAATATAAAACTTTAGAAAGAGGTGAACTAAATCATGTTAACATTTACCTCTCATATCACATAATGAAATTATTGGTTTTTATATTTTCAAAAATGTTAAAACCTTAATCATGTATTATCTTTCCGATACATCCTTATTAATAACATGTATGTTTCCTTATGCTTAAGTCCAAAAAGATTTAAAGTTCATCCATGATTGCAAAAACCACTTTTTAACAATCCTTAATCAGTTTTGAGGATATCATTACTATATAATTTATTTATTGATGTCTAATATATCATTATATGAATATCATTATCTCATCATAATTCTCATATAAGGGGTTATCGTTCCATTAATCACATCTTTTACAAAAACATCAACTTACTACTTCAATCAAAATTCATTTTTACAAGTAGCATTTAGTATATGCTCTTAAATCATTATGAAAAAACTATAGTATACCAATACATAGATGTTCCATTATTCCATAATACTATAAATTTACTTCCATAACATTATTCTTGAATTGTAATATATAAACACTCAATCATTCCACCACTTCATTGTAATATGCCACATCACCAAAAGTGATCAGATGTGACTTTCCTTTATCTTTTTCCTTAAGATATTTTTGACTTCGAGCATCATAATTAACCCTTGAATTTGGGAATTGTTTATCATAATGGAAATTTTACTTGAAATTGTAACATTGACTTACAGGAGGTTCACACTTCGGATATTTCTATTTATTCCCATTATTTTGGCAGCAAAATGCTCGATAGCATTCATTACTACACTAAAAACATTTATCGGTCCCCTTAAGACAATTTCATCCATGTTTCCTTCTACACTTTGAGAATAATGAAAATCGAATATTATTTTCTTCATAATTTTTAGAGTTTCCTTTGAATTATATCCTTATTTTCTTATCATAACCATGAAATAGATGGGAAAATGAAATCTCCGTCTTTATAAGAAGAACAAGAGTAAGGTACATAGTTAAAAATACGTTCTCGAACTCACCCCAATCAATGGATTAAATATTATCTTTTTTCCTCATATTCTTGATAAAGTTCCACTGTATATTCTCTTTACCTTCCATGTAATATGTGCACCACATAAAATTTTAATATTCTAAAAAGTGGAGAATAAAAAATATATTTTCTTTGCACATATCCATTTCGTAGAAATTATTGGACTGGTCATTCCACTAAAGAATGTGGACACTGCCTTAAGATGTATTCAATAGAACATTTTTCCCACCATTGTAAATTTGGAAGCCTAGCAGGATTTGCAGTCATAGAAACAAGATTCCTTGTTATAGCTCCCATAACATTCAGTTTTTTAGGAGGAAAATCCTTGAATTTATTATTACATTCATCATTAACATGGTTCCTTTGGGTTCCAACCATTGTCTAAATCACAAAAATAATAATGTGAGAGGTAATAATAATACTTGGAAAATAACATAGTCAAGGGGGAGAACTTTCAATCTCTAACATCATAGGTTTAATCCTAGGTTATTCATAATAATAACAAATATTTTAGGATTGTAACCTATAATTAGACTTATCTTTAGGACATCTCTAGATATAACATAAAAATATCTCTAGGGATCTCACCAATGATTTCACATCATATATTCCAAAGGTTGTCTAAACATTTTCTCTGAAGCCAACTCTAATGACCCAAGCTTGATGTACATGGGCATTACATTTCTTTTGAGTAATATTAAATACATTACACAAATAGACACCTAAAGACCATATTTGTATAGTGTCTTTGGAAACATGGACCAAATTCTTCTAACTTGGGGAATAATCTTCATCATTTCCCATTAATATCTTCAACTTTAGTTTTCCTACCTAAAACCTTTATTTATGTCCCAAGGAAAGGAAAACATAAAAAGGGTGAGACAAAATGATAAGTAAAGTAAAAAATTGAGAACATGAAACAATAAATCAATATAATAATTTAAAAACATGAACATATATTTTTAATATCAAAATCTTGAGTCATAAAATAAATATTGGTAGTATGTAAAGCATAAATCCTAAATAAACATGAACCGTGAGAAAATATCAATGGAATAAAACATAGAATTGTGGAAAACACATAACCATAAAAAATAATTTCCATATTTTCCAACACTCATTTCCAAGATCATCATAGAAAACAAAGTCTATTATTGAACTGGATTTACTTACCGTTTCATCCCTGTATTACTAAACCGGATTTACTTGTTGTTCCAGCCCTGTATTACATAATTAGATTTTCATTCCATTCCATTCCTGTCTATCTCATGATATACAAATATTTACCTAATTCATTGGATAGATATATAGGTCCACCATATAATAATTAATAATTCTTATGTGTTCCAAAATAACATAATTCATTTATTATAAACATAACCCAAGGAATAAAATGGGTTTCTTAAACAAAAAACCATCATAACATAGTTCATGTGAAAAAATGGATTTCATAAATAGAATACCATCATAAACATTATAAAACATAATATTAGTAGGTATAATATACTTTATGGATATTCTTAATCTTAAATAAGAAATAATTTTTATTAAACTTTTGAAATTAATTCTTGAGGAAAATATCATTTCTTCTTCAAAAATGTTTTCTTTTGTTGAAACACCACACAATTTGAAAAGAAACGAATTTCAATGAAAATAACTTTAAAAAATTGTAAGATAATATTCATGGAAATAATTAATTATGGAAGCGTATAAATCCATTCATGTCATATAAGTTAAAAAAACATTATTCTCATACCTTTTCTAGAAAATTCAAAAATACCTCGTATGGAAAACAAAAAAATAGATTCCTTCCAAACCTTGTAGTAAAAAATAAAAATTGGTAAAAATTACGTTAAACAACCATAAGATAATAGTAAAACATTATATGAAATAATTTTTAGGAAACATGAGCATTGGTGATTAATAAACACCCGTAAATATGTAGGTATAAATAATCTCAAATAATAATGAGATTGTAAAATTATCCCTTACCTTGTGTATTGACTCTCTCCGTACTCGTACAATATTTATGTATAATAAATATAAGTTTATTTTAAATATTTTAAAAAATAATATTTTTATACATAATACCATATATGGTTTTATTATTAACTCTACTTACCCACTTGTTAACAGTCTAATGTTAAGGTTTTACTTTAGGTAATATTCACTTTGTTCTTCGCATATGTCTTAATTTGTTATATCATTGGATCTTATATTTATATAATGATTCCATAAAGTAGATAATTATATAAATAACAAGTATATACATTATATGTATACTTATAACAATTCATAGCTTAAATGGGTACGAAATGGAATATGTCGTTCATGGAGACGGTAAGCCGTACATATGCATGAATGTTATTTCTGTTTTAATTGTCTCATTTAATGAAAGTGTATAAATGATATATATATATATATCATTATTCAAATATCATTATTATATCATATAGGTACACTAAACCCATCACTAAAACATTTCATGTGGTGTGTGAATGAATCACATCACTTTGCGGGGGATATAGTTCACACTTCCTCAAATAATATTACCGTGTTAAAAACCAATGGAAATTAAAATGGTATGAGTTGTAAAAAGGAATAATGAAGCTTAAAGAAATAATAAATATAATATAATACATATATAAACAGAGTTTTCACCATAATGGCCACCATGATTAGTGGAAAATAAAAATGAACAATCGTCATTTTATGAGGTACTAGTTAGCAGTACATAGAAATTGTATGTTCAATATCCATTAGATGGAGGTGTGTATAAGTGTGGGAAAAAACTTGTGCGTAAAAACATCCTAGTATAAGGATTATACTGTGGTTTTCATACCACAATGGAATAAAGAGGGTGGATAGGAAAATAAAGGAAAGGTGTTTGAGAGAAGACATTACCTCTTAATCGGGTAACTCCTTTTGGTTTGTGCCAAAAGGATTCATTGATTTGACTTATACCCAAGGGAAGGATACATGGAGAAGGAATGGAATTTGGTAGATTATTTGATCAGATTTTGGGCAATACAAGGGGATTGAGAGGTGTGAGGAAGTGGGTAGAGTGGTGACCTTTTATAAGAGAAAGGAGGGGCACTTTTGGAAACTCCAAAACTATTAATTTAATATAAACTCAAACCACATAAAAAAACCCTCAACATATGATAGTTTTGAATATGAAATGCTATGATACTATAATATAATCAACAAATAAATTTTGGAAAAATTGTTATTAAAATTTAAACTTTATCAATTTAATTTAACACAAAGTTATTCTATTTCATTTTAACCAGGGTAACAATTATTTCAATATTAAAAGGGAGAAATATTTTCTTATCTGATGTAAATTAAATATTAAATAAATAATTTATATCATTTTAGACCATATAATAATTATTATATATTTTAAAAAATGATTAATTATTTTTAAATAATTTAATAACACATTGTTGTCACCAAACTACAATTGTGTCAATTTTGACACTATTCATTTGATGGTTTAAAAAAAATATTAAGATAAGATTTTATCAACAAAATATATATTTTATTATATCAATATTGGGTCTAGGCCATCTTGAAAAATAATTTTACATATTAATTATCTCTAATTATATTTATTTTAATAATTCTAGTAACATTAATTTCATATTTACATTAACAAAATAATTACTGCATCAGTTTTCTGTGATTTTTTAATATTCTTTTTGAGAGAAAAATTAAAAATTAAATACTATTATGTATATAAATCTATTATATTCCATAAGAAAACTTTTAGTCAAATTTATATTTTGGGAAATCCAGTATTAAAAAATCTATACTTATTAAATTATGCATGTGACAACTTTAACATCACTTCAAATAAAATAATATTACTATGAAAATCTCATAAATATGGATCCAAATGGTCAATAACTCAACCCTTGGATGATTATGATCGATATATACTCAAATAAAATTGGGAATGTTTTTGGTTCTTTTTATGGTTATTATAACATTAATAATAATAGTTTTACTGATTTCTCATCAATTAATTAAATTGTACATCATCAAAGTATAAGTATTTAAGGAAATTATATATTTTCTAAAAATTTAAAATAAATTACCATGATAAATAAAAGTATTTTATATTTCAAATAATTATTTATAATATAATTTATCTTCTCTAAAACCTTATATAAAAAATGGCTTAGTTATTAAAATTTGAGTGAGACAAATTTATCTTTTCTTTAACTAAAATGTATTAAATGTCCTAATCTCATTAAAGTGGATTCCAAAAGGTATAATTTATACCCTATGATGATTTAGGAATAAAATCACTCATCCAAACATATTAGAACAAGTTTTATGGTAATTTTATAATTTTCTACCTTCAATTACCTGATTTACCTTTTTTACCGTATTAATAAAAGTTTCTGATGTTACTATTCATAAAGCCCAAAAAATAAAATAATGAAATTAAAATAATTTAGAACATTTGATTCAAAATATGTAATCCATTTTTTAAAATTCATAACACATAATTTCTAGTAATTTTTTTTAAAATTAATCCCTTTGTTGGAATGAAAAAACAGGTTTTTAAAAGTTAAAATATTCCAAAAGATTAGAATGTTTTTACATCTGACTTCAATGTAGAATTAATTACAATGACCAACATTATATTAAATGATAAAAATATATTATATTTATACATTAAGACCCTTCAATACTATAATTTAACCAGATAAATTGTTTTTATGAAAAAAGTTGTTTTCAGTTAGAAATTATTGTATTTTAACTATTCATCAAAACATGAATGTTATCAGAAAAATATCAAAAATTCATCCAAATTAAATTTTTATATCCCGATTCCTATAAAAATTTTAATTTTGTTAAATAGAATATATATAGGTTTCAAAAAATATATTTAAAATGGGTGCACCATCAAAATGTGGGAAAATTGAATTTTTTTAAAAATACTTCTTTTATTTGAAACTTTTATTTTTTTCAAATATCATGTCTAGAAAAAAATATAAGATTAATTTTAAACATTAGATTGAATATTATATATATATATATATATATATCATTAATAAAATCCATCAAGAGTGATTTCATTATTTTATTTTCATTTAAATAGGTTTTCAGAAGAATGTTAATATTTTTCATACCTTCCATTATAATGACTATGTTCTAAAGTAACAAATTAATATTTAGATGTTTACTTAAAATATGTCTTGAATTAAATGGATTCAATCAAAAGAACCCAAAATGGTGTGTATCCCAAGCCAAGTATAGTGTTGCGTATACCTCAAGCTTAAGTGGTGTTGCATATAGAACATGCTAATCTTGGTGTAGCGTACAACACAAGACATCAATGAAATTTGAAATAATATATATCAAAAAATCTTGGGCTTTTACAATATTCCTTATTTGATATATGTTCTTCTGACTCTTTTATCTATGTATCTATCATGAAAAGTCTTATATTGGAGATACAATGTTACTATGGTGTAATGACCATGGATACAATTACCTACATAAGGGTGAGTGGGATCTCTAGTCTAATAGAGAGGGACTAGAACATAATAGGATAGGTGGAGTGACCACCCATATTGTAAATCTATTCATAGAGAATGAGGTTTTTTTACAATCTGATTTCCCTCTCCTTGTGGATCATTTCATGGATGTCTTTTCTGGTGAAATTTTTAGCTTATCTTTTGAAAGGGATATAGAGTTTAATATAGATATTATTCTAGGAGTAGATATAGTGTCCATTCCTCCATATAATATGGAACCAACAAATATTTAAGATCTCAAGAGTAAGTTAGAGGATTTAAAGTCCAAAAGCATTATATGCCCCAATACATCATCATGGGGTTCGCCCATGCCTTTTGGAAAGAAGGTGGATGGAATCTTACATCTATGTTTAGATTATAGAAGGTTGAAATAGCTTACGGTCAAGAACTGATATCCACTTCCATGAATATATGATCTCTCTGACCAGCTTCGACGAGCAAAGTTCTTCTCTAAGATCGACATGAGATTAGGTTATTATCAGGTATGATTCAGGCCATCAAACATACCTTGTACAACTTTTTGCAATAGTTATGTTCTGCATAAGTACCTTATTATACCATTTGGTCTTAAAACGTGCCCTCCATTTTCATGGCTATGATGAATAGGGGTTTCCATCACTATTTTGATTCTTTTACATGGTATTGTGGATGAAATCTTGGTTTATTCTCAGACTCTTAGATACCATGCCAAAAATATTGAGAACATTTTGAGTACCCTAAGAGGGCTTAAAATTTATGCCATGCATTCTAAGTGCCACTTCTAGGTCGAAAAATTTCACTTCATGGGTCATATTATCTTAGAATCAGGTGTATCTATTGACCTAGAAATGGTTATTACTATAGTTTTCCGAGAGCATCCCAGGAACATGTTTGATATACAAAGTTTCCTGGAGATGGATAGATATTATAGGCATTTCATAAAAGACTAATCACATATGTCTTCACCTCTTACTAGTCTTACAAAGATGGGTGTCAAGTTCATATGGTCAGAAGCATGTGAGAAATCCCTTCAGGAGCGGAAAGGGAGGCTTGTATCAACACCCATTCCGACTCTTCCTGAGCCATGCATAGGTTATACCATCTTTTGTGATGCGTCAGAAATTGTCCTAAGAGTAGTGTTGATGCAGGAGGATAAAGTTGTTGCATATGGATCTCAGAAGTTGAGGCCTCATGAGAGGAATTACCCCATGCATTACCTTGAGCTAGAAGCAGTTATCTATGCCTTACATTTCTAGACACATTATCTTTTGGGTGAGAAATATGTGGTCTACACAGACCATGAAAGCCTAAAATATATATTCTTCTCAGCATGAGTTGAACCTCAGACAACAAATATGGGTTGAATATCTACAATCCTTTGATTTTGAGATTTTCTATATGCTTGGGAAGGAAATGTGGTTGTGGATGCACTGATTCGAAAAACTCAGGCATAAGCAGTGTGGGTAGCTAGTGTTTAAAGAAATTTAATGGCCCTCTTTTCTGAGCTACAACTAGAGTTTCATAATAATCATGGGTAGTATTACCTCTCATCCTTGACAGTTACCTCTTCCCTCCTAAAAAGGTGAAGAGTGGGCAATTTTTGAATCTGGACAGCTTGGTTCTCCTTGAGAGTATTTCATGAGATAAACCGCCTCCATATTGGACTATAGACAAAGATAACATCATGCATGTATATGGACCTATTTGGATTCCTATAGATATGATATATGAGTTAATGAAAGGGTTAAACACTTCTCAGTGTGTAGTTCATCCAGGAAACTCCAAAATGTATTGATATGTGCAACACCAGTATTGGTGTCCTAGGATGACCCATCATATAACATGATTTATCAATAGGTGTTCCACCTATCAGATGGTGAAGATGGGGCTCTATAAACCTGTAGGATTTTTAAAAATTCTTCCAGTCTCGAAATAGAAATGGTAAGATTTTTCCATGGATTTTGTAGTCTAATAACCTAGGTTGTTGAGGGGTAGTGATGCTATATGGGTATTCATTGACCGAATAATGAAATAATCCCACTGAAATAATATTTGGTAGTCTCTCTCAGTTGATGAGCTAGGAATATTGTATGTCTGTGAGATCATACGACTCCATGAGGTCCCTCATACTATCATTTTAGAGAGGGATGTTAGTTTCACTTCATGGTTCTAGAAGGGTTTTCAAAAGGTTATGGGAACACAGGTGATTCTAAGAACATCTTTTCACCCTCATACTGATGAATAATCATAATGAAAAATACATGTTCTAGATGATATTCTCTGATCATGTGTCCTTGATTTTGGTGGTTATTGGGAAAATCATATGCCTATCATCATATTTTCCTATAATAATTGCTTTTAGGACACAATTCAGATGGATCATTTTGAGGCCTTATATGGTAGGCCATTCCATTTAATCTTGTACTATCTAGAGGTAGGCGAGAAAACCCTACTAGGTCCCCATATCATTTAGGAAACTTTGGATTAGGTTCAGTTGATCAGAAAGCGTATACCTACTGCTTAGTCCAGAAAAAAAATTCTTATGTTGATTGCAATCTATGACCTATAGAGTCTGAGGATGGGGATAATTTTTTCCTTCGGGTATCACTCATGCTAGGGAATATATGGTTATGAAAGCATGGAAATATGTCACCTCGTTATGTAGGTATTTTTTAAATTATAGAGGAATTGGGCCTGTATCTTATCGATTGCTATTACCTCAGAGGTATCATGCCATGAATGCCATATTTTATGTTTTATAGCTTCACCAATATCATGACGACCCCTCTCATACCTTTGATACTAAAGAATTTGAGTTAGATGATGATGCTACCTTTGCGGTGTATCCATTATGCATCATTGACTAGAGCATGAAGGCTCTCTGAGGCCTGTTTGTCCCTCTATTATAGGTGCTATAGTAGTATGACTGAGTACAGGATGAGACATGAGAGGGGGAAGCTGGAATACATGCTCAGTGGAGAAAATTTCCCTCAGACACTATTTCTCCACCCTTGGAAGGTGAACTTGGGGACAAATTATTTTAAGGGGGAAGACTTTAAGAACCCAGTTTTTCACTCAGGTAT
This sequence comes from Viscum album, assembly GCA_963277665.1. Taxonomy (NCBI): domain Eukaryota; kingdom Viridiplantae; phylum Streptophyta; class Magnoliopsida; order Santalales; family Viscaceae; genus Viscum; species Viscum album. The sequence continues at coordinate 1,150,770,313 of OY728138.1, forward strand.
AGATCCTTTATATTTTGGTCTAAATGTTGATTTTGAATGCCTAATGTGTTTAAAAAGGACTCAAGGGTGTCTGAGGAATGTTCAGAGGCCAAAAACCATCTTTTTGGGGAAACATGCCATGTTGTATGTTTAGTGCATGGTTGGCCCACAGTTTGGCTAAACATACAGATAGAAACTACCTAACAGAACCAAATCACATGGTTTGCGCATACCTGTGCTGCCTAACCATGCAAGTGGCCCTTCTGACCAGGTATCCAAGCACAGTTTTTACATGTTTTTTCAAATCGTGTGGACAAACTATGCACATGCTAAATTTTTGGCTAATTTTACAAATTTTCCCTTAAGGATCTAATTAGATCCCTCCTTCTTCCCTAATCTGAGAACCAGCGGGATTAACCTTTTTATCTCTCAATTTTGTGATTTTTGAAGAACTAAGGTATGAATCAAGATATATCCTTCCTATGGGATCTATTTGAGATTCCGTTCATCGCATTGGATTCACAATGGTATGTACTCGAGTCTATATAAGTCTTTCTCTTTCTCTTTTTCTCTTAACCTAGTTATCCTGGTTTGATCGTTTTTCTTCTTTTCTTAGTTTGACCCTGATCTAAGTCAAATCAAGGGCCAATACTAGAGGAGGATAGTTGTACAACCCTAATGTGGGTGGTATATAACTCATCCCTCAAGTTCGTTGATTCTGGAATTGTCGTGTGGGGCCCACTGATTTCATCGGGTGTTGTTTACAGAATTTATAATCATTTATTATAATAATTAGAATTGTATGGATATGATCTTTAGAGATATGTGATTAGTTTTTGGTGTTTATTCCAAAAACATGATCCATTCCATGTTGGATGTTATTCCATAATTGGGTTTTTAGTATTTGACGTGTTTGAAGAACCATTCGGGTGTTACTTGGATTGACCTTTATAAGGTTAATATTTCCTATATTAAATGGATGATTTGAATTGTGAATTGCATAATGGAAAGTACCATGTATGTTTACCCCATGACCAGCCTATGTTAAGTGCTTGATATTGATAATTAAATACAAAATAGAAATTTGAAAGTATACTATGTATATGACTTAATCAAATTAAATGTGAATGATTAATAGGTTACATGTTTATATCATCCCTTTCCATTTTAGTGGAATGTAGGGGAATGAACCTTGGATATGTAATATGCTTTAAATAGATTAAATGAATAGTTGCATGATACTTGGACTATTCACACTAATAAAAGGAAAGACTTGAACAAGAAGTTACTTGACCTTTTCACACTAATGAAAGGAAAGTAATCAACCAAATGAAATATTACATGACTTCATAATTAACAAGGAGTTTCCCGACTTTAGCTCACCTTGTATTCTTACTGGGGAATATGTTGAGCACTCAGGAACCCTATTCTGATTCAAGGATATGACTTTCTTGGGTTGTATCCCACCTAGATCCCGATCTTTATCTATTCTTGGATGCCCGATATGACAACATAGGATCCCTCACATAGTATTATGGGATGCCTTGGATACACTCCTTGGTTACAGAATTGACAATTAGGTTTCATGGTTAAAGCTCATAGGGCCCTATCTCTACTTAGCAACGTTTTTCCTTGGACGATCACCTTGGATTTGGTAGGTATCTTATTGTGGAATTCCTCATATTATGATACTTGAATTACCCTCTTACCCTTATCTAGACTATAGTTATTAATGAGTCAGTGACCCTTGAGGTCTATATTCCCTTGGTTATCACCTTGGAACTTCATTATTAAATGTCATTATAGGCATCCTTGTCATAACTTTGAACCTTCACTATTGTTAACTTGTGACTTATTTATAAATTGGTAATAATTAATTAATGGATTGGTTATGTTCAGATGTTAGCTGAGGATTGAAGCAGACACATGGGTATTTTGTTTCTCTGTACTGATTTACTTTATATAATCATGCTTGCACGCTGTTACATTTCCATTAAAAGGACCAGATGTTATATACACCGTTGGTGGTGGCCCACTGAGATTTATCTCATAACCTCTTCGGGTGCCTTTTGGTACCCAAAGTAGATTACATGGCTGCAGGTGTTGACAAAGAGAAGCATGAAACTTCAAACACTTGACTGCTTGCTGTTTAATATGGATATTGATAGTATACGAATAATCGAGAGCTTGGGATACTTAGAATAGTATTTTGATTCCTTTATACTTATTTGGAACATGTTTGGCCTAAAGTCTTGTATCCACGTTTTCCAGTTTTCTATGATACATGACATATCATTATCAATTATTGTATGCTTTAATGTTATTCAAATTATTTCAGTTATTGTTAGTGTTGTCTCTATTTTCCATTGTCCCTTTTATTTACTTATATTTCCTCCTCTATTTACCGATGTTTAAATCCATCCACTATGGTACACTTTTGTAATGAGTTAATAGTCTCCCCATGGACCCACCCTAGTCCCTCACTACTATTCGGAATCCTTTGTAGTTCCGGGATATGTGGTTGAGGCCATGTGGCCTCCCAGGTTGGGGGCATCAATTAAGTGGCATTTGGGTCCAGGACGCCACACTTTGGTAAATTAAATGAGTTGATTTAAGGGAAATTGTTAATGGATGATGATTAACCATCATATAAGATTATTAAATTATTTTAAATGTATTTAATGATATTAACACCTTCGGTGACACATGGATTATCAAGTAGGAATGTCATGGATGGACTCAATGATTTATCATACTTATACCTTTGGTGATACATGGATTCCCATATAGGAATTCCATAGACAGACTCATGTTCATAAATTAATAATAGGCTTCCTGTCCATATCACCCCTTACTATGTTATTGGAATGTAGCCGAGTGAACATTAACTATTGAATATATCATAAATTGATTAATTGAATGGTTTGAAGCTACTTGAACTTGTCAATCTAATGATAGGAAAGTCTTGAACCAAATGGAATTATCAATTAATTTTAGCTTTTATAAATGGTTGAATGATACTTGGCCTTATCACACTAATGAAAGTAAAGGATTAAAATGAATGATATATTAAGTGACCTCATTATAAAATAAGACTAGCCTGAATCAAGCTCGTCCTGGATTCTTATCAGGGAATGCCTTGAGCACCCAGGAACCCCATTCCAATTCAAGGATTCAGCTTATTTGGTTGAGACAAACCTATATCCCAATCCTTGTCTATTTCTAGATTCATGGTATGACACACAGGATCCCTCACATATTATTAGAGGATGCCTTGGATACACTCCATGGATCCTTCATTGATAAGTAGGTGCCACAGTTAAAACCCATAGGGCCTAGTCACTGATTATACCCATTTTACAATGGATGAACACCTTGGATTCAGTAGGTGTATTATTGTGGAATTACTCAGAATATGCTCCTTGGATTACACTCTTTCCTTTAGCCATGCGATAGTTATCACTGAGTGGGAGACCCTTTAAGTCTATGTCGCCTTGGTTGTTACCTTCGGACTTTACTAGTATATATCATTGTAGGTTTATTTATTACATATTATAACCTCTCTTTTGATAACAAGTGAATTATTTATAAACTTCTAATAATCAATTTACAAACTAGTTACGTGTTAAGACACAAGATACAAGCTGAAGTAGGTATGGTCGTCTTTTGTCTCATAGGAACATGGATGGGTGATGTTAATTTATTCCACCTCTTATTATTCTTCATACCTACACACTATTTAATATATATTACTACATGGGGATTGGGATATAAATCAATTTGTGCCAACCTATTGAGATATTATATCTCACACCCTGGTCAAGTACCCTTGGTACCCATGTAGACCTTATATTTTCTGGACCAAGGTTTTTTGTTGTGTTGCTAATAACTAGAGTCAGGAGCAGAGGACCGAGTTCGATCTCGAGATGCTCAAGGAGATCACTCATGGGGAATTTTTTCTTTTCCTTGTTTTTATATTGTATTGGATACATGTTTTACTATTTAATACATTAATATTTGTATCATCACCGTGTCATTCATTCAATTGTTGTGTTATCTAGAGTTGACCACTTTTATTAAATTGAATATAGGAGTTTGTCTCCTACTGCTTTATCATTTCTACTTATTTCTTTCACTATTTATTGTTATTTACTCTGTTATACCACTAAAAACTTGGATAAGAGGGTACAGTCTCCCCACTATCACCTCTGGAGACCCTCACTGCTAGGCATAAGCTTCTGGTATATGGGGAGGCGCAATTGAAGCCATGCGGCGACCGGTCTGTCCACCATCATAGTGGTGATCCGGGTTAGGATGTTACAAAGTGGTATCATAGGGGGTTAAATAATTTTCATTATCTTACTGTTTGGGTTGGTAGACTGGATACTAGGAATTATTTAGTGCTTGTTTAATAGCCGTGCTTGGGAATAATCACTCCACGTAAGGAAAATAACAAAATGGATAGGGATGGTATTGTTACTTATGTTGTTCGTTGTTAGATTTGATTTGATTTCACCTCGAGTGATTTGTGTAATTTACACTTCTTATGATTTATGGAATTTATATAATTTTTTCCCTTGGTTTGATATGTCAGGAAAGCTTTATTCCATGAATCATATAGCTACATAGAAGATTCACATTCTATGAATAATGATATGCCATGTTGTTGCATTTTAGTTTTCCAGTTGATTGGATTTTATTCCATGAGTACTATGCCATGCCTAGATTTATACCTATGGAGGTAATTCCTTGGAATTCCTTCTGTGTTTACTACTCGCTATAGAATTATTATGTGATTTCATCATGTTTCTTTGTATTAACTGATTATAGTGACATGTTTTGATATATGTAAATGGTTTCATGGGATAATTTATTGGTTTCAGTTACGAAGAGAGATAGTTTTTAGTTATAAGGTGTATGTGAATCTTATAGATGGAAAAAGGTAACCCATGTATTCAAACCATTGTAAAAGTCTATGAGTGTTAAAATGCCAAGGTAAGTTGGTTTTGAGTAAAGGGGTCCAAATGCCAAACTATAATGTGTACGGGTTCTTTAAATATTGGTAGATGGCCACCCATATAAATTGGATAGTAATGTTTGAGCATGCTAAATTTTGAAATGTAATTGGTTTCAATTAATGGAAGACAATTTTTAATCCATGAAGTTTGCAGGGGATTTATTGATTTAGAAAATGGGAACCCATATTAAATATAATGACATGCAGTACCTTGAGACATTTATAAATATAAAAGTTGTTTAGTTTTAACTTGAAATTAATTGGTTCAATGCTTAAATGTGCAACCAGACCCATGTAGGTCTGTTTGGGAATGTTTGTATGAGATGAACCGATATGGGTGTGTGAAGTTTTAATGACATGAAAATTGATATTGGGATTCATTTTGATGAATCAAGGTTGGTTAAAATGGGACCCTTTTAGGTCTCTTTTTTTTTGTTAAAAAGAAATTTAGATGCCAAATTACCTATTTATGATGAGATGGTAATATATTTTTAATGGATCAAATGGGGTGTTATAAAAAATGATTTCTTTGACCTTGGGGTGTTTGTTAAAATCGTGTAACTTGGGATTTTTTTTAAAAATGGCACTCTATGTTTTGATTAAATCAATTGATGATTGAAGATTAAGTGTGATTAAATATAATGGGCTTTCAAATATAACCTGTAGTGGTTTCCCCTATTTAAAGCACTCGTGTAAGGGTGGTTGAAGCTTCTTTGAGTTTTCAAGGAATAGAACCTTTAACAATGGATTATATGAACAGATTTTGAGCCTAATGGATTTTTTTTGGCATTACCTAGTGTTAGGGTCAATTCCTGTACTTAGTAAGGGGATAGCATGTGGTAGGTATCACCCTTAAAATTTAAATTCCTTGATAATGCAGTGATATTTCATGATGTTTGGTGTCGTTCGGGTACCATTTTCTAGAGTAGGAACTTCATTCTGAAATTACACCCTTGTTCGTATGGTTGGTCATGTCTTTATTTGGCCTTTATGGTTAGCTTGAGCATCACTAAATGCTCATTTTCAGAAGGTTTTCATGCCTCAGGCATGGTCAACTTCTTTATTGGTTGTTTGAGAATTTCTCATTCTTAGTAATGGACGAATAGTCATGGTTTCACCTAGGATAATGGTCATATGAGGCAATACAAATCTCAGATAAATCTATTGTGTTGTTGAGTGTGGTATCAGGCCATCTCTGTAGTGGAGTTACCTAGCATTAATGAAATGGATTCATCTTAATGCTTGGGAATCCTTTTAGAATACTCAAAAAATTTGAAACGCCGGTCTCGTTGCTTCAAACTTTTTTGTATGTTTTGACACTGTGAACATGGCTATGGAAGAGTCAAACGTTTTTTAATTTATTTTGATCTAGCATGATTATGAATAGCTAGTTTTATTTCCTTTTTCAACTAGGATACCCCTAAGGTGGGTAGTTTCATGTTGAACCTGGTAAATGTGTCCTTCTATATAGATGGAGCAACCTCCTATAAGGAATACAATTTGTAAATGGTCAATCTTACATGAATTACCCTGAGTCTTTTAGGTTTTAATTATGTGTCAGTGCTTGGTCGGAAACATGATGATGATTAGGTTTGATATGTATGCAACCACTGGAAAAAAATGTGGGTCATATGAGACTTAGGAGGTTAAATATAGAGTGATCACAGAGTTACTTGGGTAGTAAAGGCATGTGTTCGGTCAAGTCATGGTGCATTAGCAGGTGAATCCGAGATTCTTCCTCGAAGTCGACCAGTAGTGGTTCGATCATTTTTCCTTCCAGTTGTTGGGTGTCTTTGAATGGAAACCATTTTAACCCTCACAGTGTATTATTCTAAGAGCCGAGCGTGTACCCTATCTTCTTGTTTTCCTATATACACTAAGAGAATGTCGATATTACGCTGCACTAAAACTTAAAAATCTATTGAACTTGTTGGGTGATTCTTATCTGTGTTACACACTAACATGTGGTTTTTATCGGGGAATGATAAGTCCTGAGTGATTCATGGGTTACCAAGTAGGAATTCCTTGGTCGGACTCATAGACTCCAACAATTGCTTCTGAATTGTGACAACCACGTAATATAGACACCTTCGAGATTAGTCAACCATGTTTCTCGACTCATTTTCTCTCTATCTTTCTCTCTTATTCAATGTTCATGGTCATTTGGGACCATTTTAAATCACATTTCTAGGTAAAGAAAAGTGTGGTTTTAAGATTAGAAGTTTCGTCTGAGAAATATTTCGTTATTAGTTTATATTAGGTTTATTGGGATCCGTCCATTCCATTTTAATGAAATCATGCCAAGAGCACTATAAGAACACTCAGAGACGTGTTTTTTATTGAAATTCCACTGGTGGACGTATCATGGCTTGGAATTGGCCACTTTAATTAGTTAATACCTATGGTAGGGAGAAACATCAGTCAAATTTTTATCAAGACAAATACATGATCATGTTTCAATATTAATAGGATTGGGTAAGATCTATTTTGACAATATTATTTTTTGATTTTAGGAAGATGCTTTAAGGCTGAGCGGTAACCATAGACAGACATCAAGCGAGAATCCAAGATACAAAATCCTGAAATGAAATTTGAACATCAAACATACAAACACCGAGCCTAAGGGACCTCGATCCAAGAGTTACCCATGTCATGTCGCCTGCCATCTTCCATCTTCCATCATAAATGTAACAAGGACCTCCGTCGGTGCCGTCCATCGCCACCAGAGCCAGTGACCAGAGCATTCAAAACAAAAGATCCCTTCAACCACACTATCACCCCATAGAAAATACTCCATAAGTCCCAGGAGTTGCAACTTATCTCGAAACAAGAACCCATCCACCATGAAGCCTTCACCAGTCGCCGAAACCAAGGACGGAATCCCACCTCTATCCCACCCCCAACTATCCGTAGACACCAGAGGAACGAGGCCTCAACAGAGTCTGAATCGCGCACAGGAAGCAATAAGAGAAGCAGGAAGCCTCCAACGATGGTGATGGTGCACACACCCAGACGAACTTCAAACATCAAAACAAAAATAACGAAACCCCTTACCGTACAGACCTCCAGAGATAAACCTACGAGGGAAAAACAAGAAGACCACCACAAGACAGAACCAAAAATACCATCGTCGTCTTTGAGACCGCGCACGACAGCCTGATCCTCCAAACGTGCCCCCAACCGACTCTGATGTGATTCATCAACCTTTACCGCAACAGTAGGAAGCTCGAACATTGAACCCTCATGGATCCTCCATGGAATGTCGGTCCATATTGAAGGAAGGAGTGCGGAAGAGGCCGGAAAACAGAGAGAAGAAGAACTTGTCCAGGAAGACATGTAGCTGCAGGAGAGACACCGCATGCCACGTGCTCACCGAGCTGAAGCAACTAAATCCAGCCGATCCACCATGGGTAAGAGGAAGGCAGTGGCAGGGCGGAACGTCCTAGTGCAGAGCCCCTTACGGGTACATCTAGGAGCTCTATTTCAATGTTCTTGTAGGAATATGAGGGTTGGATCATGTTATAAAGACTTAAGTGCAGAATACATAAGTAATTATTAACTGTGAATTGGGCATTATAATCACAATGAAATCGTATGAATGAAAATTCATAACCCTTATAGGTTGGGTGATGTTTTCCTTGTTTCTGAAGGATTCTCTATAATGATAAATTTTAAGGTGGGGAGATTTCAAAGTCCCGTGTTTTTGAACTAGACTTAAATATGAAGGTTTTTTAACTTTTCCAACTACTGGATGGGTTGTTTTTGAAACTAATATTTGGAACAAACTTCCAAGAGTTATAATTCTTAAAAATATGTTTTTGGACTTGAGTGAAAGAACAAGAGCTTTATTGGGCAGCTCATGGAGTTTCGGGAGTGACATACTGGGAAAAGCTAGTTTTAAAGGATCTACAGAGGGCACACAGATTTTCAGAAATTGTGGGGCCCATAGCAGGTAACCATGTTGGATAATTAAGGTTGAAAGAGGATATCATATGGTTTGTGTGTAGTCTGGATAAATATGTAGAAAAACTATGCGAGTGGAGTCTCTTAGGTAGAGAGGTGCCGCACTGTCGGTGCACAGGTTGGAAAACCGTGCGGTGTATTTGTTTGAAATTAATTTAATTTAAAAGAAATAAAATTAATACAAAACTAAACTCTCCCTAAACCCTCTCTTTAATTATTCACACAACACAGTACCCTATGTGTGGTTCCCCTTCAATGCACGTCAGCCCTCCTATACACCTCCTCATATATTCGTTTTTGGATGGATCTATCTTGATTTCTCGTAAGATCCTTCATGGTGATCCCTCTACTCCATTATCCTCCATTTTACCAGCTTAATTTAGTCATATCCATCAACCCTTAGGGTTAGTTTGAACACTATTTATTTTGGGTTGACCCAATTTTAGTTTTCTTTCAATGTTAGGTCATAAGAATGGTCTCCCAAAACCTTTGGGTTCGTATTCTAACAACCACCACTGAAGGCAAGGCAGTTTTAGTCGATTCGGTACACCATTGTCGATTTGAGGTAAGTATTTCTACTGCATATTTGTTTCTCACCCTCCAATTTAGGGTCTTATGGTGTTTATGAGTCCCTAATCTTTTATTTGACATGCGTTGAACCTTGCTGTAATGTTTTTGGGATTCTATGATATGTTGTAGTGATGTTTAATCAACATTTGAGGACGCACACATGTATAATTAAGGTATATATATATATATATATAATATATGTCCTCCATGTACGTATTACCTCATCGGGCATGGAATACATTAATTAGATTATGGATATATATATATATGTGTGTGTTTTTTACTGTGGGCATATTACGAGTGGTCTACGCCTTTTCTGTCAAGTATTGTATATTAAATAAATTCCACCCTTAGGTTGGGTCCCTTTCTAAGTCATCAAATTTTATAAATGGTTTAATAAAATACTTTCTTCAATTTTGTTTAGAATTTAATTCATGCAGTGAATTATTTATTTTAAATGCCTCTTAAATGTGAATTTAGCATGTTTCATGATTTAAAATGAGAAAATTAATAAATTATTAGTGTGTATCATGATTTCATAATAAAAACCATCTAATAGAGGTGAACTATCTTCAAGATAAAATTATTGAATATACTTTTATGATTTCTTGTATTGTTGTATTTATATTTCTATATGGCCTTAATGTTACATTTGGAATATGACATGTTTTTGACATGACCCCTAATGGCATTAGAAGAACATATTTTTCGTTTTTAAATGATTTGAGACAAGACACCCAATAATTGCTTGGTCTAGTTTTTAGATTTGAATTACAAATGTAGGTGACTTCCTTTTTCTATTGACACCTCCTATGTGACCCAGGGAGCCAAATTATTACAATTGACTTGATTTGGTAAATTGAATGAGTTGAATTATGTGAAATGGTAAATGCATGATGATTTAAATTAAAATGATATTATTAAAATATTTTGAATATATTGAGTGATGTTAACACCTTGGGCGACACATGGATTCCCAGTAGTAATTTCATTGATGGACTAAATTGTTTATTATACTTATACCTTGGGTGATACATGGATTACCATGTAATAATTCCATGAAAAAACACATGTTCATAAATGAATAATATGTTTCATGTTTGTAGCACCCCTTACCATGTAAATGGAAGGTAGCGAAGTGATCCTTAATTATTGAATATATATTAAATGGATTAAGTGAATGGTTTCCAGCTACATGACATTGTCAAACTAATGAAAGGCAAGGCTTGAATTAAAAGGACTTATCGATTGATTTTATCTTGATTTAATGTTGGAATTATACCTAGAATGATCTTACTAATGAACGAAAGGGCTCAAAAAAATGAAATATTAAATAAGATCATTATCAAATAGGAGTGGACTCACTTGAGCTTAGCTTGCATTCTTATTGGGGAATGCCTTGAGGACTCGGGAACCCTATTCCAATTCAAGGATGTGGCTTGCTTAGGTTGAGGCAAACCTATATCTCTATCCTCTTATATTCCTGGATTCCCGATATGCCATTGTAGGATCCCTAACATATTATTAAATGATGAATTGGATAAACTCCTTGGATCCGTTACTGAAAGGTAGGTTCAATGGTTAAAGTCCATAGGTCCCAATCACTGCTTAGCCCTATTTTACCTCTGATGATCACCCTAGATTCGGTAGACATATTATTATAGAATGACATGGACTATACTCCTTGAATTCCAATCTTACCATTTTCCATGCTACAATTATTACTAAGTTGGTGACCCTTGAGGTCTATGTCAACAATGTTGTTACCTTGGGACATCACTAGCTGATATCATTACAGGTTACCTTGTTACATCTTGGAACCTCACTATTTTTAATAGGTAAATTATTTAAAAACTGGTCATAATCAATTAATGAACTTTTTACATGTCTAGAAGCTAGCCAAGGGCTAAAGCAGGTATAGTCATGAGGTGTCTGATAGGAACTTGGATAGGTGATGTTAATTTATTCTATCAGTTATTATTCTGCATACCTACACACTATTTAGTTTATATTACACTGTCGAGATTGGGATAGACATCGGTGGTTAATGAAATACTGAGATTCATATCTCACACCCTGGTTGGGTAACCTTGGTACCTAAGTAGACCTTTTATTTTCATGACCTATGTTGTTTACTCTGTTGCACATACAAGGAGTTAAGAGCAAAGGACCGAGCTGGAGCTCGGGATTCTATAGGAGATCGCACGTGGGGGATTGCAATATTTTCATTTTTTTTATTTTGTATTGGAAAGATTTTTCTACTATTTACTTGTTTCATATATGTATCATCTCCATTCCATGAATTCATCTATTGTGTAAACTATCATTGGAAACTTTTATTAAATTGAATATAAGAATCTATCTTCCACTGCTTTATCATTTCTACTCACTAATTCTATTTTTAATTGTTTTTTACACTATTATACCACTTCACAACTCTAATAAGAGGGTATAGTCTCCCTACTATCACCTTATGTGAACCTCGCCGCAAGTTGATAGCCTCTGGAATACAATGAGGCACACTTGAGTCCATGCGGTGACCAGTCCTTCCACCAACATAGTGGTGAGCTGGGTCGGAACGTTACTATACAAATAATTTTATTCCAATGCATTCCCATAATGAATACTCTTTTTGATTCATTTTATAAAATGTTGTCCACCTAGATACAATACATTGATTTGTTGTGGAAATTATTACCTTAACGGTATACCCTTTAATCATTAAAATGAATAAATTATCTTCTTTATTAACTTGATTGACAATTGATTACATTGAATTTAATTTAATTTATTTTGATACTAATTTATTTTCCATGATTTTATCATCTTATGATTATTAATGGAATTATGAATGTTTTACTTGTGTGATTTTAGTTGAAAAGTATATGAAACCCATTTTCTTTTCATTGGTTCTTTATAATGTGTTGAATGAAACCCATTTTCATCCCGTGGGTTCATTTTGATATCATGAATGAATGATTTCTTATCTGATATGTATGTATGGTTGATGACAGGTGGAATCCAATATTAGCCTCCAATGCATTGATTACGAGTTAATATCTCATAATATGTGTATTCACAAGTTTATTTTAATTTCTCATGAGAATGGGAAATAATGGTGAGGTTCATGAATTTTTTGGTCCCCATGTTGATATATGTTCCATATTAGAAACAAGTTTCACAATTTTATGCTTACTTTCATGACTATACTTTTATCTGATGTCTCATGATGATTGAATCACTCTTTTGATTCAAGTATTATTTTATATCAATCTATATGCCGTGCTTATAACCTATTCTTTTTAGATATTATTTTCTTATGTATCTTGATTATTGATATATTTTAATCTTACGATAACTTATGATCTTTGATTGTTATCACTTATGTTTATACTTATTGTGAATCTATTCTCACCACATCTTATGATTCCATTTCCTTGAGTTACAAAGATAATAAATCTATGAAATTTATAGGAGAATAGCTTATGTAACTACTTTTTTGGAGATGATGGAGACATTCTATTGATATTGTAGTTTTTGAAATAGTGGGAAAATGTCCATTAAGTAAAAAATATGTGAGTTTTATTAGTTACTTTTTTATCCTAATTCATGAAAACTATAAACCTAAATTTTCAGGGAACTGCATTGAAATTAAATATTTTCTATAAGATATTAAATTATATATTGATTAGGTATAAGTTATCATAATTCATATTAGATTATGGTTTAGAGAACATTATAGATTAGGATTATATTCATTGAGGACAAATTTGGAGTTATAAATGTCATAAAATATCGATAAGTTATGGTTGATTATAATTTTAATTGTATTGATAAAAATTTAGTTCAGTAGAGTTAATATTTGAGGGATTAGGAATAGATAAATTTTGTGAAAACTCTAGGGGTAATTCTATAGGATAAAAGTATTTATAGGATATCAACTTGAAATTTTAGTAAAGTAGAGATTGTGTGGATTTCATTTAAAATATTCCCCTATCCCGATTTTGGAAATTAGAAACATGATCTATCAAATTTGTACCAAGGGGTAATAACTATAAAAAAATGTTGTATTGGGTATTAACTCAATTGTGTCCTGGTGAAGACAAAAGCGCCTAACTACACCCCTGTCTAGACACTCTTAGGATATATTATTTGATCAACCACATTCTCATTATGAATAATTATGAAGGATTTATTTTTTAATTACATTAATGAATTAGGTTAAGAATTATTCATGAAAAAAAATTAATGCATCTAATATAGAACCAAGGGAGTTATATAATTAATTGGGTATGACATATTTGAAATAAAATTATCATTGGTTGAAATGAAGGTTTTATTGGATATAAAATTTTTTGATTGAGATTTAATATTCAAATACTATTTTTATTTTACATCTTATCAAAACCATTATGGTTTCTTGTTGGAACATGATAATTTAAATAAATTTGAGAATGATATGTATCTAGAAACCATTATCTTATAACCAAATAAGGGATCACACTTATATGGTGATGAATTTTTGTATATTAATGTTATTATAAATATGTTAGTTTCTTAGTCTTACATATGGTAGTGGGGTTTACTTTATAATAGATATTAAATATTTATACTCTCAGAGATGTTCAATAGTGAGTGAAATCAATTTATGGCATTTAGATATATCATAAAAGATATTTTTTTAATATGAAACATATAATGATTTTTCTTGAGTAGTTTTGAATTAAAGGTGAAGAAACATATAAAAAAAGTAATCAATAACCATGAAAATTGATTTTATAAAAAAGATTTATTTTTTGAAATAACCATGGTAGAACACTTGATTCATTTATGAAAATCTTTTCTATTTAATATATGCACAATTTTGATGAATTAAAGAGTTGATGGATTTATAAAATGTATGTTATACTGTATTGGTATACATTGGACTGATAGTTTATTCGTGATATTTTCAAAGACATTTATCTCATTTTCGGGACTATATTGAGTAGAGTTTAAATTTATGAACAAGTGGTTTAATATTAAGGAATATCTTGGAAGAATATTTGAATTCTCTATGGTTTAAATTCATATAGATTAAAATTGTTTTGGGAAAGGATTAATTTTTAGAATATATCATTAGGGTATAAATAATATTTGTTTTTTAGGAGAGATAATTATATTGATCTATCATAGTATAGTAAGGTAGATGTAATAGTGGTAGTAATATATAGAAAAATAAATTTTTATGAATATCATTTGATACTTTTATCATTGGGTACTAATTATAATTATGGAGCTAAATTTTTTTTACGGGGGTATAATATAACGACCTTGGATTATGGATTTTTAAAATTAATATTTATTCAATATATTTTTCCATATGTAACATCAAACTAACACAACACCCAACAAAAGAGAAGCCTGAGATATTGAAAATACACGAATAATATAATCATTAGAAGATACAAGTATAAAACTCAAGTTACTATATATATATATATATTATTCAAATATATTAATATTTTAAAATAGTGTCTTTTTAATGAAACATTTTAAAAAAGGATTTATATTTTAATTTAATAAAATAAGTTGATTATAGTTAAAATTTTTACATAGTAGGTAGTATTTATATTTATAAAATAATATAATAATACTCAATTATTTAGAAATATATATGATATAAGATTAACAACAAATGATGTTTAATATGGTCATTTTAAAAAAATAATCAGTTATTCTTAATATATTTTATTTTTTTTAAATGATAATGTATAAATATTAAAATTTGAATTAAAAAAAACACTAATTATGGTTTAATAATGTTGATATTATCTTAATATGAATGTTTTGGTATTTTTTCGAAAAATATTGAAATTTTAGTGAATAGAGTAAACCACCATTTTTATAAATAAAAACAGTTTTATTAAATTATTATTAAAAAATAATGAATTTAATTTTTTAAACCTTTTTATAAGTCCAGATATGTATTTTATATGTGACATTTTAATTTTAAAATTTTTTAATATTACATATCCATATTTTACATTTCAGTACATTAGTTATATTTTTTAAAATAATTCTTTAATCCTTGTAGAATTAGTTTTAACAATAAATTTTATCACTATTAAAAATTCAATAAATAATGGATTTAAAATTTTGAATCATTAGATAAATGTTATATAACAAGTGATATTTTTTTGTCATAAAATTTATTTTAGCCTAGAAAAAAACTATTAATCGAGGTAAATACTAAAATGATAAAAGTAAAAAGATAAGAGAAAAAGACCGAAACAAGTTTCCAAAATCTTTGGGAATGTGTTTTTAGAAATGTATTGGACTTATGACTTCATATTGAAATTATTTATCAATTTTGGAACCACATACCTTTATAGTGACATCCCTTTTTTGGAAAGTCATAGGTATTTACAAAAATGTCACCCCTTTTCTATTATAAATGGGTATTTAACCTCCCCACTTAACCTCAAATAAAATCTAATATTTTCTTACAATACTCTTCCCAAACCTATTCTAAACACTCATATGGAACTTAATGATGTTCTGTTCTTCTTAGGATATCACCCCTCAAATTATAAATAACCTTTGCAAATGAGATACTCCAAGAAGTAAGGTATAGATTTATAATTTCTCCTCACTCTTTAAAATTTAATTATGTGCCCTTATTATTCCCCAAATTTATTTACAAAATTTCATAATTATAACACTAGTGTAATTTATATACTGGTATGTTATTACAATGATTCCCTAAACATTATCACCCTTTCGGTTTCTAGTAAGAAAAACAAAAATGTGAATCATGTGTTGTGCCGCCTACTACCTTCATGATGCAACAAGAATTATTTTACATCACCACCATATAAGGATGTTCCAAATTGACAAGTTAAAGTATATTTATTAAATTTATGAATTATTTTATATTTTTATGTGACAAACCATTTTATTCAATTTCACGATATATGGAAAATGAAATTTTCATCTGTGCGTATGTGTGGGGTACCACCTCCATGGAATGATCATTTTTTGGTTTTTAGTACATCACCACCTTAAAATTATTGTCATGAGAATCATTTAAAATTATAAATATGAATTTTATGATATGAATATCTTCCAGTAAATTAAAATTGAATATCCTCTAAATTATATTAATGATAAACATTCATTATAAAATTAACATTCTTAAATAAGGGAACTAAAATGAAAATAATTTTTTTGAAAATATGAAATTGTTTTATATCCATCGTTGGTTATACTTATTATTTCCAATTATATAATATCACGCTATTAATGGATTAATTATACCTTTATTATTCTAGTATCAGGATATTGCAAAATCATCTAGTAATCATCCAATAATCATGATTTTTTCATGTTTGAGTCAGTTTGACTACCTACTTGAATCGTGCTATGAAATTTTATAGTGGATGATTATAAAAATAATAATTTATGGTATAGTATTATATAAATATGTATATAATATATTTTTTTGGTTCTATTAAGGATACATCAATATTTGAATCATTAATTAAGAAAACACCATTCATAGGATAAAAATCCCCAAAAATTGTTAATAGTATATTTCATCTTCTAGGAAAAAGACTAAAGTTATCATGAAATAAAATTTGAAAATATAAATCATTATAAAAAATACATAACAGAAACATTAATTAGTTGTACATTATGTAATTTGGAATAAGAATGAATGTAGACACAGCTATAATAAAACTGGTTAAAAAATATCAAGATTACCCACACTCGACATTATATGTGATACAAAACTAATATAAATAATGAAAATAATTATAAATAAAGTTTATAAATGATTTGGTATATTAAAAAGGTACTAACATATGTTAGTAATATATTTTTGTTTTCTTTATAGGATCATAGAGTGCATTTAAATATGTAGGGAAACAAGATAAGTGTTTCTCTCTCTCATTTTCAACTCCATGGGAAATGTTTTGATGTTGTGCATTATAATTGGTTTTATATGTTGTAATATATATCCAATTTCATTCATATAGAAAATAAAATTAATTTAATGATATTTAAATGTTTATTTTTGGATATGTTTATCATGATCCATTGATTATTACGTTATAAATTCTATGTGTAACACCCCAAGCTTCTACGGTACGCTTCTCTTTGAATAATACAGTAGCGTGTGTTGTACGCAACTTCGAGTTCTAACACACCACAACAAATCAAACTAGACGTTATGAATAGTAATACCAAATTTTTGAAATTTTATAAATTTTATCTTTCAAAATGGACTTCATTTTTTTATTCAGAATATCAAAATTAGCTTAGGGTGATTTTTTGGTATTTTTCTAAAAACATTCAATTTTTTATGAATAGTGAAAAAAACTAAGTTATAGTTTAAAACAAAATTTCTATTTAAATAATTATTTATTTTATTTCAATTTTAAAAAATGTAAAAATAGATAAATAATACCTATATAAGTTCAATGTAATTCATTGGAGTTAGTTTAGAATAATTTTAGATATACAAAAATTTTATTAAACTTTTCACCGTCTTTTTACCCACATCCTAGGAGAATTTGAAAATTCACATAAAACTTAATTTTACTGCATTTGCGAGTGGAATTTATAAAATATTAGAGACAAGGTTAATATAAAGGAGTAAAATTTTGTTCAATGAGATAAAAATAATTTTTGGTGAATAGAAACTTTTTACTTTTATTTACCACTGTTAAAAGTAAATAAGGAAACTAAGGGTAAAAATGATATTAATATTACCCTAACACATGTACTAATTCTAATTGAAAAGTTTATCTCAACCAAAAACAACATTAGAAATAAAATATTATCATTTATGTCCACTTGTATTAGATTAGGACATTTATTATTATTTAATTCAAATAAGAGTTAAAAGAGTTAAAATCAAAGTTTAATTACAAAAACATTTTTAATATAGGGTTATACATAAGATAATTTCTATTTTAAATATTAATTAGAAATATAAAATTATATCCTAAATAATGGTATTTTATTTATAATTTTTAGACACTAAATAATTTAATTTATTTATGACACAATAGTGATGTAGTAATTACCTAATTAAAGAAATATTAAAATAATTGATATTATAAATATCGAAATAAGTGTAATTTGAGACTTTTTATGATTTCCGATACTTGTTTAGGTTACTATGACATATTATTATTGGTTATATGAATTTTATTCGAGGTAACAATGCTGTTATAAATTTATGAAAAACAAAATACCCAATAGTGTCAAAATTGACATAAAAGAGTTTTTAAAACATATATTATATTATTAATTTATATTCTACTCCTAAAAATCTAAAGATCTGCCAAAATACTTATATCATGATAGATGTATCATTAATTGACCACATGGGGGTATCATGGAAGTATATAGTATGTTTATTAACTATATAATATAAAAATACAAAGTGACACAGTAAATGTCAAACTATTTAACTAAGAGCTAAATAAAAAAGATAAAGTTCATATAGTGACCCAAAACTATCTAAAACCTATTGGTTGAGTGGTTTTAGACCTATCCCCACCTTAAACTTTAAATAATTCACTTTGGAGCCATTATAAACCAAATATGAATTTATTATAAAATAATATTTCTAGATTTTCCTAAGGTGCCCCTAACCCCTCTTATAAAAGGGAACCCCCTTCTCACTAATTCACACCTTAAAAGCCATTTTGAACCACCAAAACCAGCCCAAATATTCTCTAAACATACATAAATTAATCCTAGAGGCCTTAGTTTGATTATAAATATAACGACCCATACTTTACATACATTGTTAATACTTCACAACATATGACAAAACCACAAAGGACCGTATAAGTATAGTGTCTTTAGAAACTGGGAAACATAAACAACTGGTTCATAAATCTTCTACGGTGTCTCTCATTTATTTCATCATATCTAGGGTCCCTTTTAGCATATTCTACTTAATATCCATCTTCCTGACCTGGGGAAAAGAAAACATAAAAGGGTGAGCTCAAATGCTCAGCAAGGGAAAATAAAGGAAATAAAAATCATATCATATCTTTTTGAAAATCATAACCTGCAAAAGAGATCATAAAATCTTAACATGGAATAAATCATAGAAGTGAAAATGAGATCCCCATAATCATAACATGAAACTTGAAACTTTGTGGCATGCACACATAATCATGGAAAATCATTTCTTGTTAGTCATGACTCATTGCCAAGACTATCTTAGTGGACAAAGTCCCTTTCTGAACCGAGTCACCCTCGTTCCAGTCCTGTTTCACTGAACCGGTATAACCTACCATTCCAGACATTTCTATCTCATGAGATATAAAATCATTACCCAATGCATTGTAGGGAGATATAGGTCCCACCCATCTTATAATGAATCCTTTCTTATGTGTGCCACATAATCATAAATCATACATCATCGCATAACACATGTAACAAAAATGGGATTCTTGAAACATCATGACATCATAAAACAAATCTTATAAGGCAAATGACTTCATAAAAATAATTCCCTCACAACATAATCAAATCAATGTAATTAAAGGGATAAAAACAGAACCCTTTATTATCATAGATGAAAAATAATTTTGATAAAACACTTGAACACCATTCCTGAGGAAAATATACTTTCTTCTTCAAAAACACTTTTCTTTTCTTAATATGTCATACAATTATAAACTAAAAGAAGTTGATTAAAAATAAACTTGAAAACTAGTAAAGGAAGCTTCTTGGAAATAATGTTTTAAAAATCCATTCATGCCGTATAAGTTAAAAAAAACATTCTTCGTACTTTTGTCGGAAAAGTCAAAAAGTACCCCGTACGACAAAAGATTCCTCATACATATTACTAAAAACTCATTGAAGGGTAAAAATGGATTTAAAAAATTGTAGGTGGATGGAAATAATATTACATATTGATGAAACATGGATGTGGATGATAAAATACACCCCAGTAAATACTTACGAATAAACAATCTCGGATAAAAATGAGATTGTGATATAATTACTATGTAATAATGATCATGTAGAACGAGTCGCATCACTTCGTGGAGACGGTATTCCGTACGTACGCACGAGTGATGATATCATTCCTATGATCGTGGAACTGTATTGGAGTATATATATATTATTTCAGTATCAATATTAATTTATAATAATCATAAATAGTTACTCATTACACCATTATACCCATCCTTGTAAAGTGATGGTGGAAAAATAGATTACACCACGGCGTGGAGATGGTATTCCGTACGTACGCACGCGCGGTGATTTCATTTTTCCGTAGGATGGATAGAAGGTGAATTAGGGTTGTTTCATATTTATAATAACATATCAGTATGTAAGTAATACTGATGTTATTACTTCATCATGAAACAACTAAAGAAGAAGAAGTTGAAGAAGAAAGAAATTGAAAAGATCGGTAATGGATATTACCTCTTCTTTGGAACGCCTCTTTGAATCCTCCACTTATGGAACTAAGATTGGTCTTTGAAGAGGAACAGGACCTCTAGGATTATTCTAGGGAAGTGGAGAGGATAAAATGGCAGGGGTTGGCCGAGCTTGAGTGCTCAAATTGGTGTGAGGAGGAGGGGGAGGAGGTGCCCTTTTATAAGGGAGGAGAGGGGCACCTTAGGAACATCTCAAAATATTATTTTAAATTAAAGTCAAAATCAGTTTATAATGGTTACAAAGGGTCTTATTTCGAATCTAAAGTGGGGATGGGTCGAAAGCCTATCAACCAATAGGATTTAGACAAGTTTAGGGTATTATTTTAACCTTATCAATTAGATTTAACTCTAAGTTAAATAAATTAACTTTTACCGTGTCTTTTTGTTTCCTTTCACTATATGGTTAATAAACTTACTATAACATGCCAAACGAACCCCAAATTGTTTATTATTAATATATATATCCTTATATAAGTCATTTGGCCGAACCTTAGATTTTTAGGAATTAAATAACAATTAATAATATAATATTTTATTTAAAAACTATTTTGTGTCAATTTTGACACTATTTGATATATGATTTTTGTAAAAGTCATAACAGAATTATATGTTCGAATAAAGTTGATTAATTCAACACTAATATATCATAGTAACCTAGAAAATTAGTGTAATTCATAAAAAGTCTCAAATGACATTTATTTTGGTGTTTATAACACCAATTATGTGAATATTACATTAATAAGATAATTACTCCATCATCATTGTGTCATAAATAAATTAAATTATTTAATGTCTAAAAATTATAAATAAAATACCATTATGTAGGGAATCTTTTTAGCTTTCTAATTAATATTTATAGTCTAATTTATCTTATGTATAACCCCATATTAAAAATGATTTACTTATTAAACGTTGATTTTAACTATTTTAACCCTTCTTTAAATAAATTAATAATAAATGTCCTAATCTAATCCAAGTGGACCTAAATGGTCATATTTTATTCCTAAGTTTGTTTTTGGTCGAATTACACTTGTCCAATAGAATTAGGACATGTGTTAGGGTAATATTAATATCATATTTACCCTTAGTTACCCTATTTACTATTAACCGCGGTAAAAAAAGTAAAAAGTTACTATTCACCAAAAAATTATTTTTATCTCATTGAACCACATTTTACTTACTGATATCAACCGTGTCTGTCGGATTTTTGAAATTCCATTAACAGAAGCGGTAAAATTATGTTTTATGCAAAATTCAGTTTTTTAACCTACCACTTAGTGGTTTCACTGTTCATCAAAAATTGAAAGTTTTCAGAAAAATACCAAAATTTCACCCTAGGCTAATTTCGATATTCTGAGTCCAAAAATGAAGTCCATTTTGAAAAATAAAATTTATAAAATTTCAAAAAGTGGTTATTACTATTCATAACGGCTAGTTTTAATAGCATATTGTTGTTTAGTGAAACTCGGTATTGCGTACGACGCAAGCTATTGAGGAAGGTCACAATTGCGTGTAAAGAAAGCCAAGCAAGTGTTGTGTAGAAAAAGATTCCTTTGATGATTTATATAACATAAAAGTATCGGGTGTTACATTCTACCCCCCTTAAAAAGAATTTCTCCCTCGAAATTCGTCACTTTGTAACAAACAGATGAGGATACTTCTCCCTCATCATATCCTCAAGCTCCCATGTAGCTTCTTCAAGTTGGTGGTTCCTCCATAAAACTTTCACCAATCGAGTGGTCTTATTTCGTAGGAATTTTTCGCTACGATCCAGAATCTCTATCGGCCGTTCTTCATAAGAAAGATCTTGCTCCAGCGGTACAACTTCTGAGCTGAGTACATGTGAAGGATCTGGTATGTACTTTTCAGGAGAGATACATGGAACACATCGTGAACTTGAGAGAGATTCGGTGGAAGCGCCAATCGGTAAGCTAGATTCCCAACACGATCCAGTATTTCAAAAGGACCGATATATCTAGGGCTCAACTTCCCCTTCTTTCCAAATCTCATAACCCTCTTCCAGGGAGATATTCGTAAGAACACTTTATCACCCACTTCAAACTCTAGGTCTTTTATTCGGTTGTCGGCATAACTTTTCTGTCGACTCTGAGTTGCTCTTATGTGTTGTTGAATAGATCTGACCTTTTCTGCCATTTCATCAACGAGATCAGGTCCTAATAGCTTTCTTTCCCCAACTTTATCCCAGCAAGTTGGAGTCCTGCATTTCTTTCCATAGAGAGCTTCATAAGGAGGCATCTGAATACTGGAGTGAAAGCTATTATTATAAGAAAATTCCACCAAAGGTAGGTGTTGATCCCAACCTCCTTTGAAATCCATAGAGCAAGCTCTCAACATATCTTCTAGGGTTTTTATTGTTCTCTCAGACTGACCGTCTGTCTGGGGATGATAAGCAGTGCTGAAACTCAACTCTGTATCCAGAGTATGCTGAAGACTTCTCCAGAACTTCGAGGTAAATCTCGGATCCCGATCAGATATAATAGAAAGTGGTACTCCATGCAATCTTACCACTTCCTTTACATATATCCTGGCAAGCTGATCTAGAGAGAAATCCTCTCTAATAGCAATGAAGTGTGCAGACTTTGTAAGACGATCAACTATGGCCCAAATATCATTATTTCCTTTGGATGTTTTAGGAAGTCCGGTGACAAAGTCCATAGTGATGTTTTCCCATTTCCATTCGGGTATGGGTAATGGTTGTAACATCCCCTTAGACTTCTGTCTCTCAGCTTTAACTTGTTGACAAACCAAGCATCGAGAGACATATTCAACAACATCTCTTTTCATGCCATCCCACCAGAAGTACACTTTCAGGTCCCTATACATCTTCGTGCTTCCGGGATGAATAGAGAATGATGAACTATGAGCCTCATCTAGCAGCTCCTTCTTTAATTCGGGGATGGAAGGAACACAAACCCGATTCCTGAACTTTATTATCCCATCATAATCAAGGTTGAATTCAGGAACATTTCTCACCTTCTTTTGTAACTCAACATCTTCTTTCTGTGCCTCTTTAATCTTCACATGTATAGATGGTTGAACATTCATTTGAGAAAGATTAGATTTTCCCCTTCCATTATAATTCCAAGATCAATCCTTTGTAAATCCATTAATATTGGATCTTTTGTGATCCTCATCATGGATAAACTAGCATGGTCTTGTCGACTTAATGCATCTGCCACCTTGTTTGCTTTCCCAGGGTGGTAATGGATTGAGCAGTCATAATCCTTAATCAGCTCCAACCATCTTCTTTGGCGCATATTCAGCTCCTTTTGTGTGAAAATATACTTTAAACTTTTATGATCAGTATAAATATCACACCTTTTACCATAAAGGTAATGCCTCCAAATCTTTAATGCAAAGATTACCGCAGCCAACTCCAAATCATGTGTTGGGTAATTTTCCTCATGGATTTTCAACTATCGTGAGGCATAAGCTATCACCATATCATTTTGCATAAGAACACACCCCAATCCCTTCTTGGATGCATCACTGTAGATCACAAACCTTTCTCTACTACAAGGCAGTGTGAGCACAGGTGCACTGGATAACCTTCTTTTCAACTCCTTGAAATTCTCTTCACATTCCTCTGTCCAGACAAACATAACTCCTTTCCGAGTCAACTTGGTGAGTGGATTAGATAATCGTGAAAAATCTTTTACAAAACTTCGATAATATCCAGCCAAACCAAGAAAACTTCGGATCTCAGTTACTGTTGTTGGTCTCGACCATCTTTCGATAACCTCTGTTTTTTCTGGATCCACATATATCCCCTCTTTTGAGATTATGTGACCAAAAAATGCAACTTTTTGAAGCCAAAATTCACACTTGGTAAATTTGGAATAAAGCTTCTCCTTTCTCAAGGTCTTCAATATAATTCTCAAGTGATCTTCATGCTCTTCCTTGCTCTTTGAATAGACAAGAATATCGTCTATAAAGACTACCAAAAATTGATCAAGATAGTCTCTAAAGACTCTATTCATTAGATCCATGAAGATAGTAGGGGCATTAGTAATACCAAATGGCATCACTATAAATTCATTGTGTCCATACCTTGTACGGAAAGCCGTCTTTGGTATATCCTCCCTTTTGACCCTTAATTGATGATACCCTGAACGAAGATCAATCTTGGAAAAGTATTGAGCTCCGCGTAGTTGGTCAAATAAGTAATCAATGTGTGGGAGAGGATATTTGTTCTTGATAGTGATCTTGTTAAGTTCTCAATAATCAATGCAGAGTCTCATTGATCCATCTTTCTTCTTAACAAATAGAACATGTTCTCCCCAAAGTGACGCACTAGGGCGTATGAATCCCTTATCAAGATTCTCTTGGAGTTGCTTCTTCAATTCATGCAACTCAATTGGGGCCATTCTATAAGGTGTCTTTGAAATAGGCAAAGCACCCGGTACGAGTTCTATTGAAAACTCAACTTCACGATTTGGTGGGAGACCCGGTAATTCCTCCAGAAAGACATCATCAAACTCCCGTACAATGGGCATATTCTTAATCGTGAGTTTCTCACCAACCATTTGAGATAAATAACCTTCATTTAGTGGAATCAAGACCCATAAGATGGAAGGAATTTCCACTGGAAGGTTATGTTCATCCTTGCATTGATAGATGATCGTAGATTGATCTGGAATATGAAATGTGACTTCCCTTCTTTGGAAATTGATATGAGCTCCATGTAGAGAAATCCAATCCATGCCAAGAATCACATCAAATTCCACTAAAGGAAGGATCACAAGATTTGTAGGAAGCACTTTCCCACAAACTTCGATCGGAGAAGAATTATAAACTTTTGATGTGACTGTTGTGCCATTAGGTGTTGTCACAGCTAACTCAACATCTAATTGTTGAGGTAATACGGCTATACCCTTAGAAAATTCTTTAGAAATAAAAGAGTGGGTGGATCCAGAATCAAATAAAACATTTGCTACTTTAGAGTGGACGGTAAGTGTACCTTTCACCACTTCGTTATCGTACTCCACATCGCTAATAGAAATTGCATGTGACTTTCCTTTGTCTTTAGCCTTAAGATTTTGTTGAAGTCGACCATCATCATCAACCCTTGGATTTGGGCATTGATTGGAATAATTCCCCATCTCCTTGCACTTGAAACATTGAAGTATAGTAGGTTCATTCTGTGTATCCCTTCCTTTGTTTGCATCATTAGACATCTTCTTCCCATTATCGCGGCATTCAAATGCCCGATGACCTTCCTTTCCACATTTAAAACATTTACTTGTCCCTTTAAGACAACTCCCTCCATGTTTCTTTCCACACTTTGAGCATAAGGAAAAGCTCATCTTCTTTTCCGTGTGCTCTTTAGATTTTTCTTTGAATTCCATCTTCCTCTTCTTATCAAACCCATGTGATTGATGGGTTACTCCAATCTCCATCTCGACTTTGAGAGCACATCGAACGATTTACTCGTAGCTATTGAAGTCCCTTATGGCTAACGCCCTTCGAATACTTGGTTTTAAGCCACTAAAGAATCGATCGATCTTACTCTCAGGTTGGATAATAATACCAGAAGCGTACCTTGCAAGTCTTGTAAAATTTGCTTCATAGGTACCAACAGATTCATCATCCCTTTGCTTCAGTTCAAGAAACTCTTTCTCCATCTTTGTTCGGAGAATACGAGGGAAGTACTTATTGAAAAATAAGTTCTTGAACTCCTCCCATTCCATAGACTCAATTTCATCCCTTTGCCTCGTATTCTTAATAAGATTCCACCATTGACCAGCATCTCCTTCCAAACGATACACTGCTAGGATGACTTTATCATGTTCAGAACATTGAAGAACTGAAAATATATTTTCAGTAGTACTAATCCATTGTTCAGAAACTAATGGATCAGTAGACCCGCTGAAAGAAGGTGGACGCTGCCTGATGAAGGATTCAACAGAATGTTGCTCCTTCCTTTGCTCGTTTGGAAGTCCTGCATGATTCATAGCTTGAGAAAGTTGTGTGAGCATGGCTATAAGATTTTTCATTCCAGCTCCCATATCGTTTGGTTGCTCAGGGGGACAATCATTGCATTGCCCATCGCATTCCGCATTAACACGGTTCCTTCGGGTTCCAGCCATTGACTAAAACCAAGAAGAATAGTGTGAGCAACACTAATTATAATAGGAAAACCACATAATTCAAGAATAAAATTTTCATGCTTAAGGTCTTATCCTAGGTTATTCATGGCCATTTCTAAAACACTAAGATTGGGTTCTATGCTTAGACTTATCCTTAGGGGTCTTACTAAGGCTTTCACATCCTAGTTTCCAACAGTTGACTATACCATTCCTCTAATACCAACTATAACGACCCATACTTTACATACATTATTAATACTTCACAACATATGACAAAACCACAAAGGACCGTATAGGTATAGTGTCTTTAGAAACTGGGAAACATAAACAACTGGTTCATAAATCTTCTACGGTGTCTCCCATTTATTTCATCATATCTAGGGTCCCTTTTATCATATTCTACTTAATATCCATCTTCCTGACCTGGGGAAAAGAAAACATAAAAGGGTGAGCTCAAATGCTCAGCAAGGGCAAATAAAGGAAATAAAAATCATATCATATCTTTTTGAAAATCATAACCTGCAAAAGAGATCATAAAATCTTAACATGGAATAAATCATAGAAGTGAAAATGAGATCCCCATAATCATAACATGAAACTTGAAACATTGTGGCATGCACACATAATCATGGAAAATCATTTCTTGTTAGTCATGACTCATTTCCAAGACTATCTTAGTGGACAAAGTCCCTTTCTGAACCGAGTCACCCTCGTTCCAGTCCTGTTTCACTGAACCGGTATAACCTACCGTTCCAGCCATGTCTATCTCATGAGATATAAAATCTTTACCCAATTCATTGGAGGGAGATATAGGTCCCACCCATCTTATAATTAATCCTTTCTTATGTGTGCCACATAATCATAAATCATACATCATCGCATAACACATGTAACAAAAATGGGATTCTTGAAACATCATGACATCATAAAACAAATCTTATAAGGAAAATGAATTCATAAAAATAATTTCCTCACAACATAATCAAATCAATGTAATTAAAGGGATAAAAACAGAACCCTTTATTATCTTAGATGGAAAATAATTTTGATAAAACACTTGAACACCATTCTTGAGGAAAATATCCTTTCTTTTTCAAAAACACTTTTCTTTTCTTAATATGTCATACAATTATATACTAAAAGAAGTTGATTAAAAATAAACTTGAAAACTTGTAAAGGAAGCTTCTTGGAAATAATGTTTTAAAAATCCATTCATGCCGTATAAGTTAAAAAAAACATTCTTCGTACTTTTGTCGGAAAAGTCAAAAAGTACCTCGTATGACAAAAGATTCCTTTCATACATATTACTAAAAACTCACCGAAGGGTAAAAATGGATTTAAACAATTGTAGGTGGATGGAAATAATATTACATATTGATGAAACATGGATGTGGATGATAAAATACACCCCAGTAAATACTTACGAATAAACAATCTCGGATAAAAATGAGATTGTGATATTTCCCTTACCTTTGGTCCGATTTTCTTTGTACATGTCCGAAGATCCTGTATAATGGTTTAAATAATGTTATTGACTTATTCTAGAATCATACATATTGATATGATATCATATATGGTCATATTCTTAGCTTCTTGTTAGTAATATTTCATTGTTACTTGTTACTCGGGTCTTTATTGCCGTTTGTTCTTATGCGTGTTTTGCCGAATACATTCTTATTCTTCTTTTAAGGTTATAGATACCTTATATCCAGAATGGTATTAGTTTAACATATATAATATTTATTCATTCAATTCATTTATATAATTACTATGTAATGATGATCATGTAGAACGAGTCGCATCACATCGTGGAGACGATATTCCGTACGTACGCACGAGTGATGATATCGTTCCTATGTTCGTGGAACTGTATTGGAGTATATATATATTATTTCAGTATCAATATTACTTTATAATAATCATAAATAGTTACTCATTACACCATTATACCCATCCTTGTAAAGTGATGGTGGAAAAATATATTACACCACGGCGTCGGTATTCAGTACGTACGCACGCGCGATGATTTCATTTTTCCGTAGGATGGATAGAAGGTGAATTAGGTTTGTTTAATATTTATAATAACATATCAGTATGTAAGTAATACTGATTTTATTACTTCATCATGAAACAACTAAATAAGAAGAAGTTGAAGACGAAGGAAATTGAAAAGATCGGTAATGGATATTACCTCTTCTTTGGAACGCCTCTTTGAATCCTCCACTTAGGAAACTAAGATTGGTCTTTGAAGAATACCAGGACCTCTAGGATTATTCTAGGGAAGTGGAGAGGAGAAAATGGCAGGGGTTGGCCGAGCTTGAGTGCTCAAATTGGTGTGAGGAGGAGGGGGAGGAGGTGCCCTTTTATAAGGGAGGAGAGGGGAACCTTAGGAATATCTCAAAATATTATTTTATATTAAAGTCAAAATCGGTTTATAATGGTTCCAAAGGGTCTTATTTCGAAAATAAAGTGGGTATGGGTCGAAATCCTATCAAACAATAGGATTTAGACAAGTTTAGGGTATTATTTTAACCTTATCAATTAGATTTAACTCTAAGTTAAATAATTTAACTTTTACCGTGTCTTTTTGTTTTCTTTCACTATATGGTTAATACACTTAATATAACATGCCAAACGAACCCCACATTGTTTATTATTAATATATATATCCTTATCTAAGTCATTTGGCCGAACCTTAGATTTTTAGGAATAAACTAACAATTAATAATATAATATTTGATTTAAAAACTATTTTGTGTCAATTTTGACACTATTTGATATATGATTTTTGTGAAAGTCATAACAGAATTATATGTTCTCATAAAGTTGATTAAATCAACACTAATATTTCATAGTAACCTAGAAAATTAGTGTAATTTATAAAAAGTCTCAAATGACATTTATTTTGGTGTTTATAACACCAATTATGTGAATATTTCATTAATAAGATAATTACTGCATCATCATTGTGTCATAAATAAATTAAATTATTTAATGTCTAAAAATTATAAATAAAATAAAATTATGTAGGAACTCTTTTTATCTTTCTAATGAATATTTATAGTCTAATTTATCTTATGTATAACCCCATATTAAAAATGAGTTACTTATTAAACTTTGATTTTAACTATTTTAACCCTTCTTTAAATAAATTAATAACAAATGTCCTAATCTAATCCAAGTGGATCTAAATGGTCATATTTTATTCCTAAGTTTGTTTTTGGTCGAATTACACTTGTCCAATAGAATTAGGACATGTGTTAGGGTCATATTAATATCATATTTACCCTTAGTTGCCCTATTTACTATTAACCGCTGTAAAAAAAGTAAAAAGTTACTATTCACCAAAAAATTATTTTTATCTCATTGAACCACATTTTACTTACTGATATCAACCGTGTCTGTCAGATTTTTGAAATTCCATTCACAGAAGCGGTAAAATTAAGTTTTATGCAAAATTCAGTTTTTTAACCTACCACTTAGTGGTTTCACTATTCATCAAAAATTGAAAGTTTTCAGAAAAATACCAAAATTTCACCCTAGGATAATTTCGATATTCTGAGTCCAAAAATGAAGTCCATTTTGAAAAATAAAATTTATAAAATTTCAAAAAGTGGTTATTACTATTCATAACGGCTAGTTTTAATAGCATATTGTTGTTTAGTGAAACTCGGTATTGCGTACGACGCAAGCTATCGAGGAAGGTCGCGATTGCGTGTAAAGCAAGCCAAGAAAGTGTTTTGTAGAAAAAGATTCCTTTGATGATTTATATAACATAAAAGTTTCGGGTGTTACAATAAAGCCAACCTAAGGAGCCCTTTTGTTCAAATCAAAAGGAAGAACCCGAATAAGAGGTAATGTTTTCCCCACCCTCTTTCAAGTTCCATTATTCTTCAACTTATTCTTTCTTTATTATTTCTATTCTATAATAATAAATCCATTATATTCTATATAATTTTATGTTTTTATAAATATGATACAACCATATTCAGCATTCTATCCATCCTTTGAATGACATGTCACCATATGTGCGTACGTACGGCTTACCGTCTCCACGTCGTGGTGTAATTGTTATTCAAAACATTATTATTTGGATGGGTATAATAATGATGTGTAATTCATGTAAATAATAAATATAACATGATAATTATTCTATATATATGATACACAATCCAATTATATATTATTTTAATATCAAAAGAATGATATTGTCACACGTGCGTACGTACGGACTACTGTCTCCACGAACACGATGAGATTCATTCCCCATCGTATCCATTCAAGACTAATTTTATTTTGATGATTAAAAATAATGTTTAAGGACTTGATATCATTCTGTATATGAATAAGATAAAACCTATTCATAAAAAACACGGTTTACGTAACAAAGTATATAAAGGAAAACGAATCAGTTAAATCCCGAAACAACGATAATACTAAGATATTATTAACAAAGAAATATTAAAATATCATATAAGAAATCATAATTAATGTATATGATTATTGTATAATTTAATAACAATTATTTCACCATTATACAGGAGGTTAACCTACCCTCGACTAAGGAAAAGTATAAGGTAAGGGTTTATTTCACAATCTCTTCATTATCCGAGGTTGTTTATACATAATTATCTACTAGGACATCTTTATCATCCACATCCATGTTTCTTAAAAATGTATTTCAAAACATTCTTACTATTTTATAGAATATGGGTTAAATTCATTTATACCCTTGTTTGACTTTTTAATGATGTTTATAAAGGAATCTTTCTATCGTTTTCCAAACAAGGTCCTTTTTAACCTTTTCGAAAAAAGTAAGGTAAAAATGTCTTTTTTTAACTTATGCGGCAGGTGTGGCTATTTTCTGCCATTAAAAAATATTTGAAGCTTCCCTTACAAGATTATAATAATATTTTCAAAGTAAATGTTTTCTTTTATAATTATGTGACTTTTAAATGATTTCAAAAAAAGATATATTTCTCTCAAATAGTTTTGATTTCATCTATTTCAACATCCTCTGATGGATTTTAAGCTTATTTGAAGTTTATTTATTATGATACAAAACTTCCATATTGTACTGAAGGTTTTTTGATATGTTTGACTATGTATGTGTTATTTTTATACCATTCATGGTTTATGGAGATATTATTGACATTTCATATGATAGTTTTAATATGAATGTTTATGTTATGTTTAAACCTCTTAATATGAGGAAGGAATAGGACTTAATAAGTGATTGTTGGAGACCTCTATAGCTCGTTGATGCATTGGTAGGTCTCATGAGACAAACTAGTGTCTTGGCACAAGGCCTTGGAAAAATATTATTTGTAGTCTTGGCCCAAGGCCTTGAATATGTGGTTATGATAGTCTGGAATTATGCATTCCATCAATATGAAAGTGGTTACTAATATTGTATGTGATTATTCCACTAGTAGAATATTCATGTGAATAAGTAAACGGAATTATTCCATTTTATTTCTACCATATTATGCTGAAGTTCATGTTTAAAAGGCTTTTGTTTTAGTTATACATTGCCTTAAATGTTTATGCTTATTTATGAAAGTTTCCACTATATTGTTATCCTTACTGGGCATTTGAGCTCACCCCTTTCTATGTTTTATTTTTCGCAGGATGTGAAGAAGTATTTTATGATTGACTTTCAGGGAAAGTATAAGGGGATATGAGTGTGGAGACAATATGTTGCTGTAGTTTTCACTTTTTGAAGTAATGTAAGACTTATGAATGTATCTATTGATTCCATGGAAACTAAACTTATCGGTCTTTCAAGACATGATCTCTTGTGATCCTTCCAATGTTATGTAATAATGCACAGACTCTGGGTAATTGGGGTTGGGGAATTACAGTTGGAATCAGAGGAAGTTTAGTACAAACCTTGGGAGCAAGATTTAAATAAACTCTGATTAGAGAAGATAGACCTAAGATGGACTTTGAGCATTAGTATATAAGAACTTATAGAATATTGGTATTGTAGAGATTTTTTAAGTTTTCCGAGAAATACATCCTTGTCTGGATACGAGAAGGTAGAGGTGGCTCTGACAATGATGTACCTAGGGGTAAAACCCAAAAACACCTCTTTGAGCTAGACTCAAATGGGAAATGGTGCACGACAACGGGCCCTGATGCACTCTTGGTTACGACACTCTCATGGGATATGCTTAGGATAATTCTCATTTTCTTTAAAAATCATTATAAAGGGTTTATGAGTATAAACTTCCTCAAAGAAAACATTTTTTTTATGATTATGGATTATATCCATAAATAGATCAATTTTTGTTAAGTGTTTTACAAGTATGGAATTATGTATTTTGATTCATAAAATGATCTAGTTTATGCAATTGTTTAGAAATGCTGCCTAGTGGAAGAAATGTAAACCGTATTAATGCACACACTCCATGTAGGGATTTCCCTCCTACTCAAGATAATTATAGTAGAGCTGGTGATGCAACTTGTGCTGATCAGCTAATCACCATACTGGGACAACTCACTCAGGTTCTGAATAATAAACTTTCCCATATGGAACACCCAGATCCCCAGTGTGGGGGATCAATGTTAGATCGGTTCAAGAGGAAAAAACCGCCAACATTCAATGGGAGTACAAATATCTTAGTAGATGAGCAATGAATAAATTCCTTAGAGAAAATATTCCATGCCTTGGGGAGTAGTGAAAGGGAAAAAGTTTTCATGGCAGTTTACCGCCTCACTGGAGATGCTGACCAATGGTGGTCATTGATTCAAAACAAGAAGGAAGATGATGAAGTATCAAATATGGAATGGAGTGATTTCAAAGAGATTTTATTAGAAAAATACTTTCCTCATAACCATCGAGCAGATATGGAAAGGCAATTTCTGAGTCTGAGGCAAAAGGAGGATGAGAATGTTGCAATGTATGAGGCTAATTTTACAAGGTTAGTGAGGTATGCTGCAGATTATATACGTAACCCTATAAGTAAGATTGATCATTTCTTTGATGGGTTAAAACCATTTCTCCGTTGAGAATTAGTCTCACAATCCTTCTTGTCGTACGAAGATATTTTCTCATGTTCTATGAAGACAAAAAAAGAATTCTCTAAGTCTTATGAATTTAACGAAAAGTAAGAGAAGAAGAGATCTGCTGATCTCTCTGGAAATTGAAATAAGGGGAAAAAGGGGAAAGTTGAATATACATCCTGTAGTGAATGTGGGAATAAACACCCCGGTACTTTCTTGAAAGGAATGAGAGTCTGTTACAAGTGTGGTGAAAAAGGCCACCATGCTCGTGATTCAAAGGGGAAGAAAGAAGCTACCGATGTTCAATGCTACAACTTCAGGGAGATGGGACATTATTCAAATGAATTTCCTAAGTCTTAGGGGAAATTACCTCACAAAAGGCCAAGGTATCAAGTCCAAGCTTATGCTATCACTACTGCTGAGGTAGAAGCTTTGAAAGATGTGGTGGCAGGTAATTTAATGGTTTCCTCAAGTTTAGAAAATGCATTATTCGATTCCAGATCATCATGTTGTTTCATATTTTCCCAGTTTGATAAGAAAATTAGATATTTCCAATTTTATTTAACAAGGGAGTTGTTAGTTAAAACTCCTAAGGGAAGTATCATTGCTACAAAGTTCTGTGGATCAGTCACCATTAGAGCACATAAATGTTCTTTATCTACGGATCTAATCATCATACCAAAAATTGAATTTGATATAATCCTCTGTATGGATTGGATTTCGGACCACGATGCAAATATTTATTATAGGAAGAAGTAGGTTACGATTTTTGATGATGATGATAAGGAACACCTTATCTTTAGAGCATAATCATTACCACCTAATTCTTATCTAGATCCACCCCTAGTAGCTCAACTAAATTCAATTATTGGGGAGGAAGAGAATAAAATAATTGTGGGTGAGGAAATAAATGTTCAAATAGAGGATGTACCTATTGTAAAATAATATGTACATGTGTTTCTGGAAGATTTACCTGGACATCATCCAGAATGAGAAATTGAGTTTTCCATTGATTTAATTCCTGGTTCAAGGCCCATATCAAAGACCCATTATAGAATGGACACTGTGGAATTTGTAGAACGAAAGAAACAACTGGAGGAATTGAGTAATAAGGGATTTATTTTACCTAGTGTTTCTCCATGGGGAGCCCCTATCCTTTTTGTTAAGAAGAAAGATGGATCTATGAGGTTGTGCATTGACTACAGGGAGATAAATTCTATAACAATAAAGAACAAGTATCCCCTACCTCGCATTTATGATTGATTTAACCAATTTCATGGAGCTCAATACTTTTCAAAGATTGGACTTCGATCTGGATACCATCAGTTGTGTGTGAAAAAGGAAGACATTCCGAAGACATCATTTCGATCCAGGTACATGCATTACGAGTTTACAGTAATTCCTTTTGGATTGACTAATTCACCCTATGCATTCATGGATCTAATGAACAGAGTATTCAAGGAATACCTCGCTGATTTTTACTGGTATTTATTGATGATAACTTGGTATAATCCAAAAGCTACGAAGATCATGAAAATCACATGCGCATTATCCTGAAGACTCTTAGAAGACATGAATTATATGGGAAGTTTAGCAAGTGTGAATTCTGGCTTCAGGAGATTTCTTTTCTTGGACATATTGTCTCCAAATATGGAATCTCTGTTGATCCTTCTAAGACCAAGGCAATCCAAGAATGGCCAACACCGACGAGTATAACCGAGGTACGCAGTTTTATTGGTTTAGCAGGTTATTATTGGCATTTCGTCCAGAATTTTGCCCGATTGGCTAACCCATTAACGAAGCTCACACGTAAAGGGTTTAAATATGTTTGGAAAAAAGACTATGAAGAATGTTTTAAATAAATGAAGATAAGATTAGTCAATGATCCTATATTGAATCTACCATCGGGGAATGATGGGCTCGTTATTTATAGTGATGCATCGAAGAAAGGATTTGGTTGTGTCCTTATGCAGAATGATAGAGTTATTGACCATGCATCATGACAACTGAAAATTCACGAGAAAAATTATCCTACTAATGATCTTAAGTTAGCTGGTGTAATATATTCTTTGATGATATGGAGACATTATCTCTATGGTGAAAAATGTGAGATTTATACTGATCGCAAGAGTTTGAAGTATATTTTCTCACAGAAAGAACTCAACATGAGGCAAAGGATATGGCTTGAACTACTCAAGGATTATGATTGCATGATACACTAACACCCAGGGAAGGCAAATAAGTTGGAAGATGCTTTGAGTATAAAGGATCATGCAGTTTTGAACAAGATGAGAGTTGAAAGGGATCCTATATACATGGATCTAATAAATATGGAAATACGAATCACCATGGAAGGTGAAACATCAATACTTTTTCAAATGGTTGCGAAACCATCTTTACTAGAAAGGATAAAGAGTTCTCAGACTGGTGATGAAGAGTTTCAAAAGAAGATTAATGTTTTGAATGATTGGAGATTGAGTGACTTTGTGTATGAAGATGGAATTTTGATGTTTGGGAAGAGACTTTGTGTTCCCAATATACCTGATCTAAAAAGAGAATTATTGGATGATGCTCATAGTTCCAATTTCTTTATACACCCTGGGAGCACCAAAATGTATATAGATTTAAAGGAACATTTTTGGTGGGACAATATGAAGAGGGAGATTGCTGATTTTGTGTAAAGATCCATGGTTTATCAACAAGTGAAAGCTGGAAGGCAACAACTTGGAGGAGTCATGCAACCTCTTCCCATACCTGAGTGGAAATGGGATAATATCACGATGGAATTTGTCATGGGACTACCAAAGCCTCCTAGAAGGAACGATGAAATATGGTTCATTATTTATTGTCTTACCAAGTCTGCACATTTTTTTGCTATAAGAGAAGATATACCCCTTGAATGTTTAGCAAGACTATATATTAATGAAGTAGTGAGACTTCATGGAGTACCAATATCGATTGTTTCTGATCATGACCCCCATTTCACATCAAGATTCTGGAGGAGTCTTCAGAAATCCCTGGATACTTAACTTCATTTGAGCAGTACCTACCACCCCCAAACTGATGGATAATCGGAATAGACTATTCAAAACATATAATACATGTTGATATCTTGCTCACTAGACTTTTAGGGTATGTGGGATCAATATTTACATCTATTGTAATTTTCCTATAATAATAGCATACATTCAAGTATTTGGATGGCACCATATGAAGCGTTATACGGAAAGAGATGTCGCACACCAACATGTTGGGATGATATTGGTGAAAGAAAACTCATAGGCCTAGAACTGGTGGAGGAAACAATGGAAAAGGTGAAGGTAATCTAAAACCACGTCAAAGAATCTCAATGAAGGCAGAAGAGCTATGCTGATAACTGAAGGAAGGATTTGGAATTTCAGGTAGGAGATCATGTATTCTTGAAGGTATCTCCATGGAAGGGAGTTATACATTTTGGTAAGAAAGGTAAATTTAGTTCCAGGTACATCAGACCTTTTGAAATTCTAGAATGAATTAGGGTTGTAGCTTATCGTTTGGAAATGCCACCAAATCTCTCCGAAGTTCACGATGTGTTCCACGTATCACTTTTGAGAAAATACATGCCTAACCCAACACATGTACTCACCTATGGGGAATTAGAACTGAAACCCGATCTTTCTTATTGTGAAGAGCTTGTAAAGATTCTTGATACGAGAGAACAAGTGTTGAGAAACCGGACAACTCGTCTGGTAAAAGTTCTATGGGGAAACCATAAGATGGAAGAGGCAACGTGGGAACCTGAGGAACTTATGATGAAGAAGCACCAGAGTTTTTTCTTGCGATAGTATTCTAGAAATTTCTAGGAAAAAATTATTTGTAGGAGGGGAGAATGTAACAACCGAAGCTTCTACGGTACACTTCTCTTTGAATAATATAGTAGCGTGTGTTGCGCACAACTTCAAGTTCTAACACACCACAACCAATCAAACTAGCCGTTAGGAATAGTTATACCCACTTTATGAAATTTTATAATTTTTATCTATCAAAATGGACTTCATTTTTTTATTCAGAATATCGAAATTATCTTAGGGTGATTTTTTGGTATTTTTCTGAAAACATTCAATTTTTGATGAATAGTTAAAAAACATTGAGTTATAGTTTAAAACCGAATTTTTATTTAAATAATTATTTATTTTAATTATATTTAATTAAGGTAAAAATAGATTCATTATACTTATACAAGTCCAATTTAATTCATTAGAGTTAGTTTAGAATAATTTTAGATATATAAAAATATTATTGAACTTTTCACTATCTTTTACCCACCTCCTAGGAGAATTTGAAAATTCACAAAAAACTTAATTTTAACGCTTCTGTGAGTGGAATTTCAAAAATCTGAGAGACATGGTTAATATAAAGTAGTAAAATGTGGTTCAATGAGATAAAAATAATTTTTGGTGAATAGTAACTTTTTACTTTTATTTACCAAGATTAAAAGTAAATAGGGTAATTAAAGGTAAAAATGATATTAATATTACCCTAAAACATGTCCTTATTCTATTTTAAAAGCCTATATTGACTAAAAACAACGTTAGGAATAAAATATTGTCATTTAGGTCCACTTGGATTAGATTTGGACATTTATTATTATTTAATTCAAAGAACATTTAAAAGAGTCAAAATCAAACTTTAATTACTAAAAAATTTTTAATATTGGGTTATACATAAGATAAATTCGATTGTAAATATTAATTAGAAATATAAACAGATTTTCTACATAATGGTATTTTATTTATAAATTTTAGACATTAAATAATTTAATTTATTTATGACACAATGGTGATGCAGTAATTACCTAATTAATGAAATATTAAAATAATTGATATTATAAATATCCAAATAAATGTAATTTGAAACTATTTATGAATTACAATAATTTTATAGGTTACTATGAAATAATAGGATTGGTTATATGAGTTTTTTTCAAAGTAATAACGCTTTTATTAATTTATCAAAAACAAAATACCTAATAGTGTCAAAATTGTCATAAAAGAGTTTTTAAAATAATATTATATTATTAATTGATATTATATTCCTAAAAAACTACGGTTTTGCCAAAGTACTTATATCATGATAGTTGTATCATTAATGGGCCACTTGGAGGCCTCTTGGAAGTATATAGTGAGTTTATTAACTATATAATAAAAAAATACATAGAGACATGGTAAATGTCAAACTATTTAACTAAGAGTTAAATCAAAACGATAAAGTTAATATAGCGACCCAGACCTCTCTAAAACCTATTGGTTGAGTGGTTTTCGACCTATCCCCACCTTAAACTTTAAATAATCCACTTTTTATCCATTATAAACCGAATATGAATTTATTATAAAATAACATTTCTAGCTTTCCATAAGGTGCCCCTCACCCCTCTTATAAAAGGGCACTCCCCCTTCTCACTACTTCACACCTTCAAAGCCATCTGGCTCGGCCAAAACCATCCCAAATATTCTCCCAACTTCCATCACTTAAACCTAGAGGCATTAGTTTGACCAGAAAGCCAACCTAAAGAGCCCTTTTGATCAAATCAAAAGGAAGAACCCGAAGAAGAGGTAATGTTTTCACCACCCTCTTTCAAGTTCCTTTCTTCTTTAACTTTTTCTTTCTTTGTTATTTCCATTCTATAATAATAACTCCATTATCTTCCATATACTGTGATGTTATTATAAATATGGTACAACCATATTCAGTATTCTATCCATCCTTTGAATGACATGTCACCATACGTGCGTACGTATGACTTACCGTCTCCACGTCATGGTGTAATTGTTATTCAAAACATTATTATTTGGATCGGTATAATAATGATGTGTAATTCATGTAAATAATAAATATAACTTTATAATTATTCTTTATATATGATACACAGTCCAATTATATAT
Organism: Viscum album; assembly: GCA_963277665.1. Classification (NCBI taxonomy): domain Eukaryota; kingdom Viridiplantae; phylum Streptophyta; class Magnoliopsida; order Santalales; family Viscaceae; genus Viscum; species Viscum album. The sequence goes on from OY728138.1 coordinate 1,150,810,340, forward strand.
TATTTTAATATCAAAAGAATGATATTGTCGCTCGTGCGTACGGAAGGACTACCTTCTCCACGAACATGATGAGATTCATTCCCCATTGTATCCATTCAAGACTAATTTTAATTTGATGATTAAAAATAATGTTTAAGTACTTGATATCATTCTGGATATGAATAAGATACGACCTATCCTTAACAAACAAGGATTACGTAACAAAGCATATAAAGGAAAACGAATCAGTTAACACCCGAAACAATGATAATACAAAGATATTATTAACAAAGAAATGTTAAAAGAGCGTATATGATATCATATTTATTTTATTTGATTATTTTATAATTTAATAACAATTATCTTACCATCATACCAGAGGTTAACCTACCATCGACCAAGGGAAAGTACAAGGTAAGCGTCTATTTCACAATCTCTTCATTATTCGAGGTTGTTTATATGTAATTATTTACTAGGACCTCTTTATCATCCACATCCATGTTTCTTAAAAATGCATTTCACAACATTCTAACTATTTTAAAGAATATGGTTTAATTTAATTTATACCCTTGTTTGACTTTTTTTATGATTTTTATAAATGAATCTTTCTGTCATTTCCCAAATAAGGTCCTTTTTAACCTTTTCGACAAAATTAAGGTAAGAATGTCTTTTTTTTAACTTATACGGCGAGAGCTGCTATTTTCCACCGTTATAAAATCTCTGAAGTTTCCCTTAAAAGCTTATAAGAATATTTTCAAACTAAATGTTCTCATTTATAATTATGTTACTTTTAAATGATTTCAAAAAAAAAGAGATATTTCTCTCAAATAGTTTTGATTTCATCTATGTCAACATCCTTTGATGGATTTTAAGATTATTTGAAGTTGATTTATTATGATACAAAAAATCCATATTGTATTGAAGGTTTTGTGATATTTTTGACTGTGGATGTGTTGTATTTTTAATACCATTCATGGTTTATGGAGAATTTATTGACATTTCATATGCTAGTTTTAATACGAAAGTTTATGTTATGTTTAAACCTATTCGTTTGAGGAATGAATTGGACTTAATAAGTGATGGGTGGAGCCCGCTATAGCTCCAAGATGCATCGGTAGGTCTAATGAGACAAACTAGTGTCTTGGCACAATGTCTTGACAAAATATTATTTGTAGTCTTGGCACAAGGCCTTTACTATGTGGTTATGATAGTTTGGAATTATACTGACTAAAATGCCCGAAGGCCGATTTTTTTTATTAATTTTGGATAAGCCCCATTTTAAGGGTGATGGTGGGGAAACCAAGACTTCAAGACATCCAGACATTAACAAGATTCGAAAAACAAGATGGTTTCAACAAAGAACAAGACACAAAGTAATGCTTAGTCCTAGTATCAATAGAATTAAGACACACCTCCACCAAAGCCTGGCTACTCAGCAAGTTGTCCCGTTTAAGAATGCACGGGCCCGGTACCGATGGCAACACCATACCCTCTCAATCTTCCAAGCCTGAAAAGTCAATCATGGTGAATAGTTTGGAATTATGCATTCCATCATTATGAAAGTGGTTATTCATATTGAATGTTATTATTCCACTAGTAGAATATCCATGTGAATAAGTAAATGGAATTATTTCATTTCATTTCTTCCATATTATGCATAAGTTCATGTTTAAAAGGATTTTGTTTTAGTTAAACATTTCCTTAAATTTTATACTTATTTATGAAAGTTTCTGCTATATTGTTATCCTTACTGGGAATTTGAGCTCACCCCTTTATATGTTTTATTTTCCCCAGGATGTGAAGAAGTATTTTATGAATGACTTGCAGGGATAGTATAAGGGGATAGGAGTGTGGAGACAAGATGTTGTTGTAGATTTCACTTTATGATTTAATGTAAGACTTATGAATGTATCAAGTTATTTTAAGCTACTAAACTAATTAGTCTTTCGAGACTTGATATTTTGTGATCATTCCAGTGTTATGTAATAATACACCGACTCTGGGTAACTGGGGTCGGGGCGTTACACTATGAGAGTTTCATCATCGAAATTTTCAATTTGTTGAGTCAAAGTATTTATAATTTGATTATACCATTAAATATTTCCTTGATCATACCAATATCATAATATATATTTTATTTCCATTTTTTCATTTTGTAATATACATATTAACTTCTATAAAAACTTCTTTGATAAGATATTTTTTGAAATTAATGTCCAACGTTGCTAACAATAACTCATATCCTTAGCAATTAATATTATCCTTCATTTTTATATTTACAATACCTCTATTGTTCTCAACTATTTTATAGAAATATATAATGAATTATTTTCTATGGTTTCCATAACCATCTTTACCAGTTTCTTGTAGAAAAATAAATACTATTTTTACAATTTGGGTTTCCAAATAAAGGTATTTATAAATAGTTAAAACAATTTTCCATCCTTTCAAAATATAATGATTTATATTCTTTTTCACATTTACGATTATAAAATTTACATAAATTCAAGGATAAATTATTGATGTTTCATTTCAATCTTTTCAATCCATCATTTTTGAAAACAACTTTTTAAAGTGACTTGTAAATTATTTTTTTAAAATAAGGATATAAATATTTTCTAAAATATATCTTTATGTCTAGTTATCAATTTCAATTCACCATGAAACGTCCTCTCTACATGGTTTCTAAAAGAAATTATTTCTTACATAGTTTTATAAATAAATTTTCTTTTAAAATGTTTTCAAAATATCTTGAATATTTCTTATATCCAATGTGATTTTTTATTAATATTGATTAAGGGTATTTTTTAATTGATAAAATAAACTATTTTTCTCTAGATAACTTTCAAAATTTTCTTTTTTATCATGGAAATGATACATCACTTTCTTAATCATTCATAGTCATTCATGGTTTATAAAACAATTTCTTCTATTGGACTCCATATATAAAAAAAATATTTGTGATACCATTGATTGAATGGTGTTAACCTAGATTTGATACATTTATTGATTGGGGAAATTATTTTTCTTAACTATGTATATTTATATATACGGTGTAAATACCATATTATTTATTAGCTGGATTGACTAGTTTTTAACTAGAAAGTTAATTTATTTCATTTGATATCCATTTATTTTCCATGGGTTCACCGTGTTATATTTATTTATAGAATTGTTAATGTTTTATTCTTGTGAAACCATTTAAGAAGTATATAAATCCCATTTTCTATCCTTGGGTTCTTTATAATGCATAAATGATGTTCATTTTATTTCCATGATTTATTTATGAAAGGATGACTTTTCTTGATTTTTTATAGAACATGCAAGTATATATGATGCATAGAGTGGTACTATATCTCCATCCAATTCATTGGTTAAGAGTTTATATATCATAGGATAGGTATTAAAAAGTGTTCCTTTGTTGAATCTATGAATGGTCATTGATGGTGTGGATCATGGATGCTACGTTCCATAAAATAATGTTCATTCCCTATTAGAAATGTGTTTAAATGATTTTTCCCTATTGTCATGGTCTCATGGATTGTGTATATTTAATCACAATTTTGATTCATGGAAATTTTTTTGTTAATAATTATGCAATTATTATTACCTAATTTTTTTGGATATGATTTTCAAATGTTCCCTAAATTTTCCTATATGGTCATATTATTCTCACTTATGATCCTTTCATGTAATCAATAATGTTTACCCTTATCGGGATCAGATATCATCCCTTATTATGTTTCTATTTCAAAAGGTTGTAATGATAAGAAAAGAATGAAATATATATATGGGTATCTTATGTGAAGAATTAGGATGATATGTTAAATAATTATTATTGATTAAGTGTTTTCTCCTATAGTGTGAAAATTTAAATTATTTGAAAAAGATATGAGTTTTTAGTTAATTTTTTGTTCTAATTCTCTAAAAATTTAGACCTAACTGGTCATGGGAATGTATTGTAATATAATATTTTATTATGAAATGTTATTAATAAATTATTTGGTATGGTATTTCATAATCCTTATGAAAATTTTAATATACAATCACAACCTAAAAAATAGAGTGATGACAATAAATTTCAATCACTCAAATTCATACATTTTGTAGTACTTATCATTACATTATTCATAAAATATAATTCACCAGAAATTTTTTGATGATAAATTTTTAATGAATATATTATAAAACAATGTGACAATTTTTAAACTCTACAACTAATCAAACATGTATCTGATATTAAGAGATTTTACATGGAAATAATTATTTTATATCATTAATGATTGTTTCCAATGATCTACTAAATTTTATTATATATCCACAAAAAATATTTTAAATCTCTTGTATATAAAATCTAAGGGCTTATGTGGTATTTTCTTGAAAGTGTTTTTTCCTTCGGTGACACCAAAATTCCTTTTCCTAAGAAAAAACTCTATTATTTTCACAATAATGCGCAGTTTATCTATGAATGTTAGGATCCACCCAAGGATTAGTGATGAACTTCTTGATCTAAATTGATTAATTTTCATTATCTGATGCATTGATATACTCTAGCTCTATTACAATGTCCATAATTGGTTATTTCGAATTATTACAACTTATATCTCAACTGTATACAAAAAATGAAAAGAATATTGAGATATCATATCAAAATTGTCCAATTGTAAACTAGAAACAATTTAACACCTTATAATGTGTTCATCCTCCCTTATAAAAAATTTGAATACATACTTAATTATTATCTACTAATTAAGGATGTTCTTAACCATAGTCTAGTGACTAAATAAAATTATTCTACTATCTTATTTTTATATCAAAGCATATTGGTCATCAAGATGATTACATAACTTGTAATTAATGATTGATAATTTGGCTTACACATAAGAAATATTATCCCACCTTTCTAATACATTAGATAGATTTTTAATATTCCTATGATTTGTTCCATGAATAACTAATAAAGATCCCTTATTGGATTTTCCCATGCTAAAATTACTTACCCCCATAAAAATATATGTGTTTTGAATTGATGTGAAAATATATTCAATCTATCTCTATATATATTTATACCTAATTTGTAGGTTTTTTTGCTGATGTGTTCAATCGAATAAATTTTCCTAACTATACTATCCTAGATTGTATTACGAGGATATTTTTTCTAATTAGAAGTAATTCATACACTTAAAATATTAAAAATTCCATAAGGCTGCAATTAATATTATTACGTAAAAATATTTCTTTTTTCATATAACCACGCTATTTGATTTAATCATAAAAAATTGTATTACAACTTCTAGAATCTTGATTTAATCTATAAATGGAAGGCTTCAATTTTTAAACCATAGAATACATAATATCTAAATCAATATATTTATATTGTATCATATACAGACCCTTAACTAAATTCTCATAGTAGAAAGTATTTTTGATATCCATTTGATATAACTCAAAATCATAAAAGGCTTCCATGTCTAAAAATATTTGAATATACATTATAAATTTTACTGGTAAAAAGGTCTCTTTATAGTAGATTCCTTGAATTTGACTATAAACTATTCTAAAAGAATAAATTTATAGGTAGACACTATACTGAAAATTTTATTTTTCTATGAGAAAAATCACTTTTCTTTATGGGTCCCACGCATTCAGATGTATCCAATAATTCCAAACATGGTGTTTGTATATGTATTCTATTTTAAATTTCATGAAATTTATCCTATTCACATAATCAGATAACCAAATATCCTCTCAATAAGTAGTAGACTCATCATTCCTGAAAATTACATCATCATCATTTTCTGTAAGAAATACATATCTCTTGGGCTCATAAAAAATCATTTTATACCATTAAGGTTCTTGGGTACCGTTGGTTGGTTTCTATTCCAAAATAATTTATGGATATTACTCAAAATCTATAGTAGTAATTTTTTATTTCTTGAAATATAACATCTCCAAGATCAACTTTCCCCCAAATAAAACCTTGATTAATATATTCCTTCTCAAAAAATATATAGCATGTGGTTACAATCAGTTTCATCTTAGTAAAACTATTGGAATAATTTTTTATAATTTTCTATGGATAATGGGAAAATATGAATGTATGATACTTAGGGTTATGTTTATTAGAATCAAAACATTTTATGTATGTTTCACTTCACTATATCGTCATAAAATAGTTATTATTTTACTTAACAAACTGTATCTCATATTATTTATTTATGAAAACTTGAAAATGTGTCTAGTTAAGTCAAAATACCACTATTTTGAAATATTATTCCAAAAAAATAGAAAGGTCGCACTAACTTATCATAAATCAAACCATGTATATCATTATATAATTTATCCTCTCTCTTTGTCACTCACACACCATTACTCTATTGTATTTTAAATTGAGTATGATTTAAAACAATTAAAAAAGTCTAATAGATGATTATTGAATTCATTTCTCAAGTATTCACCATCTCGATGTGATAATAGAATAACCAATATTTTGACCATATGATTTGGAACTTCTTTTGAAACCTGTGAAATATTAAAAAAGTGTTAAACAATTGTCTCATAAAAGAACATATATATTAAATAGAATCATCTGTAATGGTTATGATGTACATATAATAACGAAATTCTTGAGTACTTATTGGTCCTCATATATCACTATCTATTCGATAAAATAATCCACTATCCATTTCACATATTCTATTAAGATGTCCTTTTTTCGTTTTTCCTAAAAAAATAATATTCTATCATATCAAATGAATTATTGTTGAATGAGCTCAAAAATAATTCTCTACATTTTCCTTGAATTTGTTTCTCTTTTATACCTTCATTGTGATAATTCCAATGGAAACTAGTGTTAAAATAAATCTTGATGTTCTAATTTTGAATGTTATGGATTGTATTATCCAGGTAAATAATATATAAACCATTTACCATATTTCAATTTCCAAAAACATTTCATTATTTTATATAGAATACAACTTATTGTTATTAATTCATTAAAATATAATGAACCAAACATTTTACACATATCAGTACATAGTTTTTTTATATAAAAATTCAATAAACACAACCCAATGAATGAGATGCATATTGTATTTGGAAGAATAGGTATATAAAACATCATGATGAAAATGAAATAAAACATCATAATTTCAATCTATATAATGAGATCCTAAATTCCTATGATTTCTTAAAACTATATAGGATAACAATGGGAATACATAAACAAAATGGGTGTGATAAAAAGCATAGTAAGGGAATATAAAATCTAACGAAGTGTTTGATGTGAGTCAAAAGGAATAATATTATATCCTAAAAGACAAGGATTATGAATAATAACATGGTATCATAACATAAAGAAAGAGGAATCATAATATCATGGAAATTTAAGAATGCTAAAATAATAAGAAACATGATATAAGCATAAGTTAATGAAAAATACCATGAAAACATCATATTCTGGATAAATTACAATCATATATTAGGTTCAAGCATTAGTACCACACATATTTTATCATAGTAAAAAATCATTAACCAATGAATTTGGGCAATATTTGGCTGTAACCATCACAACATGTACATGCTTATATGTGACATAAATGGATATCAAATGTAATGAATAGACACAATAATTATACATGAAAATGAGAGGGTTGCATTATCTTTACTCATATCAAAATCAAAGTATATTTTTTAAAATTACAAAGATAATAATGAATTATAATTTTATTTGCACATAACTCAATAAATTAGAATAAGAGTCAAAATATTATGTTCATCCATGAAAAATCCTTGAGAAAGCATAGGGAATTGGGCATAGAAATGAACTTTCAAAATGGTGTTTTAAAGATTCAATTGAATACCTTAGATGCAATAAGGACCATGTAATTTTATTTTAAAATAAAAGTTAAATGATAATTAATATACCAACAATATTCATTTTTTATTTAAATCATGTATTAGAATAAATATTTTAAATAAGTGTTTCATAAAAAGATGATATGATAAAACGTTCCCCATAATAAAGTTTTATTTTGATGAATGGATTTGATAAATTATCACAATTCATGTATACTATATCACAATAATGTTTAAAAGTAATAATATTATATATTTGATATAATTTTTGACATGTAACAATAATCTTAAATAACCTACAAAATATATTTATTGAAATTTAATCTCTTTAATCTTACAGAACACACAACCCTGAGTCTAAATGAACTATAATATAGTATAACATTATGACATAGAAGTTAAATTATTAGGTATTAATGTTACTAAATAAATCATGAAAATTATGGATATTTATTTATTATAAATAAAATAACAATCATTTAAATGAAAATGAAATATTTTTTTTGGAAAACTGTATATTTCTAAAAGACGGTGCATTTCCCTTTGCGCAAAAAATTGAAATTAATTATTAAATATTTTAGAAAATTTATTTTTGAAAATAAATTTATTTTTTAAATCATATTTTAAAAATAGTCTTATGGTGATTTGTTTTTGATTTTTATGAAATGGTTCATTTTTCAATGAATAGTGAAAATACTAAATTTTAATTGAAAAATACATTTCCATTAAATTTTTTATAAAAATAATTTAATTTTAAAATTGATTTTAAAGTAAAATTATTTAAATTAAATATCAGTTAATCAAATTTTGGTAATTGGAAACATTTTCATATTTTATTTTTATATAAACCCTATAAAATTTTAATCATTTTTTCTTTGAAAACCAGCTTTCTCTTTATGTCTACAAGACTAATTTTAAATTAAATATTTCCACTTATGTGAATAGAATTTTGAAAAAATAGATTCATTATTTGGAATAATAATAATTTATATTTTAAAATATGTTCAACTTAATTTTTTACAATAATGAATAGTAAAAACTGTATGAATTATTTTTCACGATTAAGGTACAAATGGATTTACAGGGGAATTAAAATAAAAATACAAGGCTTTAAATGACCTAAATCATGTCTAAAATATATTTCATTCAAATATTTATAACTTATAATGTATTTCTCAATAATAATCCATTTTTGAACCATTGGAAATTTCAAAAACATGGGTACACATTTTTCATTTCAAAAATTACAAGTGTTCCATTCACCTCACATATAAAAGGCCACTACCTCTCCTATCTTCATCACACCTTAAAACCATTTTGATTCATAACAAAACTTCCCAAATCACTTCCAAACATCCATCCACACATCATATAACCCTTATTTTTGTCATTAATCAAACCTAGGAAGGAATTAGGTGTAAAGTCAAGGAGGTTACTTGAAGAAGAGGCTACATTCTTTAATAAGAGTTTTTATTTTATTTCTTCCTCCACATCCCTCAATTGTTATTAAAAAATGACGATATAATAACCCAATTATATTAAATATTATAAGATTTTTTTTGTTAATTTATTGACCTAAATCCGTCCCCACTTCCATCAAATGGGTTATGAAATCATCATTCGTGTGTATTGACGAATACCACCTAATGGACCTATATCATTTGTATTTCCATTACCACCTATCAATGTTGGGTATGGTGATGGATATAAAGTATATATGTGATATTAGTATAATAATTATACCTTTGGATTTATTATATAATATATAAATTTTTATTTTTTATTTCTTTAGGGGGTATGATAACGTCACTTTTCTGTACGGTAGACTGCCACCACACAAAGTGATGTGATGTGTCTTTCACTAAGGATTTACATGGAAGGTAGTAAGGATACATTTAATAAATATATGTGATATAAATGAAATAATTTTTATATTTATGACATATTTATAATTTTTAAAATATAATATATCATTTTTTACCTTTTAACTCACTTAATGATGATAACATCATTCGTGTATCTGTGGATAACCACTATCACAAAGTGATGTGACTATATTTTAATCACCGTACCACATGGATGATATATATATTATTAATTTTTTTTAAAAAAAATTATTTATTATATTATTATAATTATTTAAATATAAAATATTACATACCTCATTTCTGTAATGATCAGTAAAAAATAGAAAGGCTACCCATACATACATACGACCTACAATCTCTATGATTGTAATATACTTCATTTATAAAAACCATATTTACTTATCAGTACTAAAAGTATAATTTATGAATAAATATTTTCATTATTTCATGATTATAATTCTATGTATTATTAAACTAGAGAATATTCATAGGAATAAAAAATTTCATAGAAAATAACATGTGAGGAAATAAGTCAATTAACACCCAAAACATTGATTATAATGAAAGATTATTAATGATAGGGTGATAAGATATTATAAAAGGGTCATATATGATATTATAAATATTAATATGGTTCTAGAATAAGTTAATAGAACATTAAAAAATTATATTGGAGGTTAAATCATATTAAACAAAAACGAAGTTTGAGGTAAGGGACTTCGTCTCAATTTCCATTCATTGATGCATATTCTATATTTTTTACCTAATTGATTTTGTATATTGTACATAAGGACCCTTTTACATGTAGTATCATGAATAATTTATACTTCATGGTATTTTTGTGTTTTATTTGGAATTATTTAGTCCAATGGGATTTGGCATAAGGGATTTTGAGTGGTAAAAAATTTATTACCCAATTAGTTTTAATTTGGTTATATTACTTATTAATCGTCTTGGATATTTTATAATTATGTGTGAAATTAATTTTGATTATAATGTTTCTTTTTTTAAAATTGTTTTAAGTGTATTTATAATTGATTCACATAATTTATTCCTTGATTAATTCTCACTTCAATGTTATGATCATTATAAGGTTTTATTTCGCAACATCATTCTAATAGAGACTATTTATTCTTGAATTTAAGTTGAAGGAAATTTATTGTCCACTTCATAATAAAAGAATTCCATTTTCATATACTATATGTTTTCATGATATTTTCATGTAATTTAAGAATTTTCCCCACTTCTGGGTATATAAAACAACTGATAAAATGTTTTTATTAAAACCCAAATTAATTTATCTCTTTGGATTGAAATTGATATTCTTTCCAAATAATTTTTTATTAAAATGTTTTATTTTTTTTTAAGTTTTAAAGATGATTTATTAAATAAAAATTACCCATATTTACATTTTACATGTTTTTTAAAGGAGTCTTAATTTAATTTTCAATGTAACAACCCTTTGTATTTTACAAAAAACGTGAACGGAATATTTATTTTAACGTACTTGGCATGTATGAAATTTCCCTCCATCCTGACCCGAAATTATTTTAAATCATGAATTATAAAATTAAAAGATTTTTTTAATGAATAATATTCTTTCAAAATGATTGGTGTTTTTTATTTTTAAAATGTTATTTTCGAAATTAAAAGGTTATTTTTCTCTAGAATGCTTTTTAAAGATCTCTTTTTGGTATTTCTTTTCACAAATAGTAACATCCTTTTTCTTACTCTAATGGGTACATGTTTTATGGATAGTATACTTATTATTTCGATGTATTCTTTATGATCATTGGGGTTAAGAAACATTTTTAAATTCACTTTCTTGATTTATTTGGGTAGTCATTAAGTTTTTGTTGAAATATTTTCATACCTCTCAAAATTGGAAATTAAATTTTCCCTAAATATCTATATTATTTATAATTGATAAGTTTATTTGTTAAGAAATATATCATTTATATATACGGTTTTCTACATTGAAAGTTTTTTGTTTATTGAGGGGAATATTTACAAATTTTTATTCTTTACTTAATAAAGATATTGGAAGATATGACACATTGTTCATAAATTAAAATGATTATTTGATATATGAATAATGATTTGGATAAGAAGTTATGGGTGGGGACCAAAATTAAATGGTCCCTTGTTGCATCAGTTGTATCATGATATCAATCAGTTTCTTGTCCTTAGTTAAATGGGATTATTCCCATCAGTTTTAATCTAACTTAAGGAAAGATCTTTATTGAGGAGGTATCATAATGATTGAGATCATGACATCAAATGATTAATCATCTCATTCATTAGAAATTTAGTTACTATAATAATTGATAATTTGATAGTGATATTATCTATGGATTCATTCCATTCACAAATTATTAATTAAATGGAACATTATTTCAATTATTTAACTTTTCATATTGATTATACCCTATCTTACTATCCATTAGATTTTCGTAATGATATTATCTATGAATGAATTTTATTCTCAATTTATTGATTAAATAATTCAGGTTTTTAGTTATTTACCTTTCTATATTGATTATTCCTTATCCTATCATGAAATTCAAGTCATTTAAATGGCACATTTGTTTTTTATTTATCTTGGAATTGTGATTAATAATGTTGATTCATGATAGCTTCTACTATACATAAGCCTTATTGAGAATTTGAGATCACCATTATTTGTTTCATTCATCGTGACTTGATGATGTGTAATATGATTAATATACAATGATATATGAGATAAAATAATTTTATTATCAAAAAAAATTAATTTGGGGTTTTAAATTTATTTTAATTCTGATTTATTTATCTAGTTCAAAAATATTATTAAGCTATTGATTCATTAAGTATGTGATTCCTTATATCTTATGTTAATTTAATAATATAGTCACTGGTTCCAAGGATACTGAGGTCGAGGTCACTAGAGTTGGTATGAGATGATGTTTAGTAGAAACTGAAAGAACTGGACCTCATAAAACATAGATTAGGAATCATAACCCAATGAGACACTTTAAGGAAAATAATTTAAGGACATCCTAGAATTTATGTAAGGAAGTGATTATATTGTTTTTCCTATAATTTCATCAATGTTTGGATATTATAGGTGGACATGGTTCTTGAACAGATTCATGTAGGGTTAATAACTCTAAAATGCGCACATTGGGGTTAACTTAATTGTCACCCAGTTCTCAACAACGAGCCTTACTGTGCAACAGGTTTGAAAATACTAAAGGATATGCTTAGAATAATTCCCATTTTCTATACAAACCTTTATGAAGGTTTTTTTATAGATGATGATAATGAATAAACTGGGATAAACCTAAGGTGACATAGATTGAAAATAAGTTGTCTTAAAGTAACGAGAAAACTTTTTATTTATGAAAAAGAATTGAATATTGAAATCAATTTCTGTGGACAAATTAAGAGTATAATGGAAGGAAATAAATCCAATCATTGGCTTACAATTATAGTTTATTGTCTTAAATGTGGAGAACCTATGAATTATCTAGGTCAATGAAATCTTATAATGGTTATCCCCTAAACCAAGTAAGGAACTATGTCGAAATAAATTAATGAAGTATTTATGTATCGAGATTCCAGAATTAAATTATAGAAGTATATTTCTAATGTTATGTTGGTTATAGGAATTGTGAAATGCCTAAGGATTGTGTTAAATTTTAAAATCAAATATCACTTCATTAACTTAAGTGTTTTGGATACCATCATGGGTTTATGAGTTTGGGGTTTGTCATAAGTTCAAGGTCATAAACACCCCTTTTAGGTTTTATATGTTGAGATTCTACCATGAATAAGAATATATTGGGACAAATTTATAGTAATAAAACCCATTTTTTTAATATCTATTTTAGTAGAAAAATTAATTGTGGTATAATGTGATTACATTTTAAATAACTAATTTTAAAGATATTGATAACCTTTAGTGTTAATATGATTGTTTATGACATTGTAATAATAGTCAATTAAGATTATTATACTTTGTGTAAAAAATAAGTTGTATTGAAAACTTTAGAAAAAAAGGTTATTTTTTAATTAATTTTGTTTCAAATGTATGATCCCACATTTTTTAGGTACTCCCCCCTTAAATATTTTATTTAAAACACTTTTTTGGGTTTTCCTTTATCTTTGAAACTTGGTGGTTAAGTCTCATTCAGAGACAAAGATCTATCAGTGGGGAAACTGACTTACATTTCCAGAGTGTATGTTGTATAAATTAATAGATTATTGTATAAACATGTTAAATGGGATTATGGGGGTTTCCTATGATTATATAAGACCTCAAAGGTGGTTTTTTTATCTTCTAAGGATTTTGGGATTATATAATACTGTAAGAAATTTACATGTGGTTTAAGCATATTACACAATGTGTAACTATCTCCAGGAATTTTCTGTGAAAGGAATACAATATATGAACCAATTACACATTGTGAATCTACATTACATAACATGTAATTTTTAAGCAGGTTTAAATTCTCCTAAGGTGATATGAATTTTGGCATACCCATAAATACATAATTACATTCCATGTAAATAACATTCATCCTATTTATTTTTCAGTTTGGGCACTTTTGAGCCATGATTTGCATGTTTATTTCATTCCACCTATATAAAGACATTCTATCTAAAGACCTATGAAATTTCTAGGAATATTTTGAGAAAATTATTCTATTTCAGAAGTCCCATTCATGTAATCAATCACCGATAAGTTTTTTCATAGGATTTTCTCCCTCCCCTCTATTTTACTCTATTGTGGAATTGGAAACATTTGACCATGGTTAGTATGGGTGTTGATCTTGATAATGTTTGATCAAGGTTACTTCTTACGATATACTTCACCTTATTTCTTGTTGGAATTACTAGTTGGAAGTGTTGTCTTAGTTGTTGATAAAGGTTGGTTGTCTAAAACCTAACCCTATATTCTGTTTAATTGTCAACAATATGTAGTATTGCAGTTTCATCGACAAAACATGTACAATAATTAATAAAATGAGGAATGATGATAAATATTTGATTAGATTATTCCTTGGATCACTTTGGATTAATTGGTGTAGCGACTTGGCTTGTGGATACCTGATGGGTGAGTGAATCCTTGAATAATAATGAATTGGATAATTGGTTAAAGTGTGTTTACCATAAAATGATACCTCAATTGATTTCTTAATATATATTAACTTTAGTAATGTATTATTGTTTATCAAAATGACTAGAATAATATGATACAAAAATTAATGTGAAATTTAGAGACAAATGGTAATTTTAATAATTGACTATCATTTATTTTGATATGATATTAGGATATCCTTGATATTTTGACATGTGTTGCGATTCATGATGAGATGATTATATAGTAGGATTGGCCCAGTTTCATGCTGTAATGCTCATATAGTAGTCTCAGTCTAGTTCTGTGGTATAATTCTTATATATAAGGACATTATCAGATGTTCTAATGCTTATATAGAGGTCTATTCTAAGATGTTAAAATTATTATATAAAGGGCTATGCCCAGATACAAAAATGATTTTCTAGGTGTATTGTCCTAGATGATGAAATAGTTATACAGTGGGATTTGCTTAGTTATGTGATCAATCAATGTTATGTGGTTATATTTGGAATGGTTGTGCTATATGGTTAAATATATTCCAGAATATTATAAAAGTAGGTTGATTATTTTATTATATTAAGTTGATTAATTAATACACAGGTTTATCAATTTATTAAATGTACTTATTATCAGAGTGGTTTTATTTAGACAATATGGTGTTAACCTAATGATTTTTACTCACACCCTATTCGGTCCACCATTTGGTACCCAATTAGATTACATGGATGCAGGTTTAGATAAGGGAAAATGAACTTATAGATGATTTTTGCTTGATGGATGAGTTAGAGTTTAGAGAAGGGGCCGAATTGGGGTTTGAGATTGGGGTATTTATCGGTTCCTCCTTTACATCATAGTTATAGGTTGTATTGTTTCCACTATTTCTTCCACTATGATATTTTTTTATATTTTTTTATTCCAATGTATTGCTGCTCTAAACCATGGGGTATAATATTCCCACTATAATTACAACTCCTTACTACTATTTGTAAGCCTTTGGAATATGGAGAGGCACACTGGAGGTCCTATAACCAACATAATTTTTCCATGAGAGAGAGTACCAGATTAGAGGACATTACAAAGTGGTAAGATAGGGCTCAATTTTTTATTTTCTATTGTATTATTAATTGAAAGAAGTATAAAGAAGACTAGGATATTTTAAGAAATGGAAAAGATCTTGTTGATGGGAGTATTTAAACCATGTATGGGGGAAAATATGAGTTTCAAGAGATGGGATTGCTTTTAATGATGTTCGCTTGTTAAAGTTGATGTTATTTCATTGAGTCTGATTCACATGTTGTGTGATGTAATTGTTTCCTGATATTTTTACTCATGGACTGAGAGATGATTATGAATTCATTATGATAGGGACATATATACATATATCATGAAACATATTTTTCAGGATATCGACATATATATTACATGTGATATAATTGACTATAAGACCAATGAATTGAGATACGAGTTTTATTGGATAAATGAAATAAAATAAATGTTATGTCATGCTAAAACACTAGAAATCCATCTGTTGAGAGACCATGGTCCATTGAATTTCTGTTGTTTTCACCTATTTAGGTTGAATTAATTTTTTACCTAGTGTTATAAGGAGTGTGTTTATCATGTAGAAAAAATTCCTCATCGTATTCTTTATGTTTATAATTACGAGATTAGAAATCATCACACACCTAATATAGATAAATAAGAGATTTTTATAGATCATGTGGATCCAATGGATTTCCAACTTCGTGATATATTCCAAAGGGCCATGAAATCCATGAAAAGGGATATTGTTCAAACTATGACTTCAATGCATAGGATTTCAATATAATTTCAATTGAATCATCCACCTACGTTCACCATATAGGGTGTCACCCAGGTAGCTGAGTTCGTGATTGAGTTAGTCCAAATGATCTTCAACTACCTTGATACACACCTGGATAAGAGGGTTAATTTTTGTGAATATATACTTCATTGACTTGCTAATCATTTGTGGGACAATATAGAGAAAAATAGATACTAATAGGAGCTATCATGGAAGCAATACAAGGAAAAGTTATTGGTCCACTTCAGTCCTATAACGTTGAGGGACGAGGAGGCTCACGATTTCAAGATCTTAATGTGGGTGAGTATTTTAGTAATGTAATATGCTATACATTTCACAGACTTTATACCCTTTAGGCCATCATTAGTATCTAATGAAATATTTAGGGTGAGGAATATTTAGGATGGTCTTCTCTATGAGATCTGGTCACATGTGAACTTATTTTTCTTGGGTAGCTTTTTAGAGGTGACGAATCAAGAAGTCATCACAAAATGGAATTTCAGAGAGGCCTTGAGTAGTTTCCGTGGTATTTTTGTAGGGAGAACTGGGATCTATTCTTCAAGTGGTAATAATCAAATCCATAGTAGTTATCACTAAGGAAATAGCAGGAAGAGCAGTCAGGTTATTGGGCAACCATCTTACGACTATATTATGTTATAGTACAATCTGTGTGGAAATTTGGTCCACAGGTGGCCTTAGTGTCTATACCCAACCTCTTATTGTCATGATTTCCATTGGATGTGTCATCTTAAAAGGTTTTGTCGGAACTTCTTATAGTATAATAGTGATAGGGGTTCAAAATAGGTATCAGAGTCTGGAAATGACTCAACTACCCTTAGAAGATAGGTAGTTCGAGTTTTACGTGAATTTCATATTGAGGCAGCAGATGTGGTACCACAAGGCAAGATTGGTAGTAACGGGAGACGAAAAAACATAGGGGACTCACAGTAGAGCCTAGGAAAGAGGTTAAAGTCTATTTCACACTATATAGTCTACTCCAGCTAGTGTGGATGCAGGACCTTATACCATCATATGTACGATTCTTATATTATCTACCCTTTCTTGAATTTTTTTGATACATTATCATCAAATTCCTTTTTATATGATACTTTTTAAATGGTTTGGGATTGGTTATGTAAATATTAGCTGGTGTTTTGACACCCAATACACCATTGGGAGTGCAGTCAGAAAATATAAAATGTTTCACGATGTATTATCTAGAGATTGGTGGTCACCAATTCTTTTAGGAACTATTTGTTATATAAATGATAGGTTTTGACATGATTCTTGTTATGTAATGGTTTGTTGTATACTAGGATGGAATTGACTGTTACCAAAGGAGATTTTCATTTTTATCCCCAAAAGGATGTCGTTATTATCACTAGGGTGAGTGGGATCTTCATGTTGGTTGTGTAGGACCAATTTAGTGATTATTGGATTGTATCACAACTTAGATAGAAAGAATATTTCTTGATGATGGTGGATCCTCCCACATTAGACCGTTTTCATGAAGTTTTTAATAATGAGTTTTACAACTTACCACCAGAGTGAGAGATTGATTTCCTGATCGAGTTGGTACTGGGAGCTGAGCCATTTTATTTTCCCACTTAAAAAATGGAACCAGTAGAGATTTGGGAGTTGAATGTTTAGTTGAAAGATCTAGAAGCTACATTTTTCATAAAACCTGGTACATCTCCATGGTTTTCTATAGTTCCCTTTACAAATAATGCTGATGGGAATTTCTACTTTTTTTGTGGATTATTGGAAATTGAACTATATGATAATCAAGAAACAATATCTCCTTCCCTGAATCGATGATATATTCGACCATTAGAGATGTTCTAAGATCTTCCCCATGATTTATTTGAGATCAAGACATCATCAGTTGAGGGTGAGACCATAATATATACCTATGAATTCTTTTAGCAGTTGGTATGACTTATATTAGTTTGTAGTGATACCGTTTGGTTTAATGAATGCACAAGTGGTAATCATGAACTTGAATAATTATATCTATAATCCTTTTGTTGATCCGGTTTTGGTGGTTTTTTTATATTATATTAGTGTAATATTAGTTATTAGATGATCATACCCAATATATTGACATTATCCTATTTTCATTGAGATATCATTATATTTACACCAAGGTAACCAAATACAGTTTCTAGATTGATAATATACACTTTTATGATATTTTATCTCATTGAAAGGTGTATTAGTGGATGTAGAGAATGTTTTATCCATTGTATATTGGGAGTGATCCATGAATTACTTCTATATTCAGAGATTTATATGGATAACTAGTTATTACAAGTGTTTTATCTAGGAATTTTCCCATCTGGAAGCACTGATGTCTGGGATGACTAAAAATGTAGTTTTGTCTATTTGGTAAGATTATTATGATAGGTATTTTCATGTGTTATGGGATGTATGAATTCAAAACTTATACTCACTTTACCTATGTAAGGTAAAACATATACCATTTACTATGAGGCATCTGGAGCTACACTAAGAGTAGTTATGAAGAAGGAGGATCAAGTGGTTTCTTAAAGATCTATATAGCTGATACCATAGGAAAGGAATTACCCTTCTCACAATTAATTTTTAGAAGTGGTGGTATATTTCCTAAGATTCTAGATACATTATATTTTGGGAGGGAGTTTTGTGGTGTACATGAACCATATGATCCTAAAATACATCTTTTCTTATTAGGACCCAAACCATTTGTATAAGAGGTGGGTTGAGTATCTACAGTATTTCAACATTGAGTTATCTTATACACCAGGCAAGGGAAACATGATTTATTATTAATTATTTCAAAATACATAGATAATGGTTGTGTGAGGGTATTTTCATGGGTGGTGGATGATTTCACACTACGAAAACATGTGTCTAGATGTTCAAGGGTTTCAGAGGAATGTAGATCTCACTTTGACATTTATCACACATGTTCATTTGTACTGTATCAAGGCAACATAGTTATCTAATTAGGACAGATTAGTTCTGAGAGAAAACCTATATAGAGGGGAGCCACTAGGAGGATGGAATCTTGGAAAAATTTGTTCTCTTCATTTATGTGGCCAAGTATGGGATCCTCTAGACTTGCATGAGGAGACAATTATAATGTTTAATGCTTCTACATGGGAGGTACAACCAGGTTTGAAAAATATGTATCATGATCTTTGTATAATGTATTGGTGTCTGGGAATGAAAAGGGAGGTAGTGGGATTCTTGGTGAAATGCATCACTTATTAGCTAGTGAATTCTAATAATTAGAGGTTAGAAGGTATTTTCCATCCTATTCCCATTCTAGAGTGGAAATGGGATGATATCACTATAGATTTTCTGACAGGATTACCCAGGACTCCCTATAATAGTGATGTAGTATGGGTGACCGAGGATCGACTAATGAATGTATCCCACTTCTTTCCAATTAGGGATACCATCATTGTCGATGATATGGGTAGTATTTACATGAACATGATATTTTAGTTTCAAAAAAATACAAGGAGCATCTTTTTAGATATAAATTCTTGTTTCACATTGCTGTTCTAGCTGGGTCTTCAGAAGGCCCTAGGATCGTGGGTTCTTTTGAGCACAACCTATCATCTACCAACTGACAGTCAATATAACCAAAAAATCATATTTTTTAGGATATTATATGAATGTTTATGTTTAATTTTTGTGGTTAATGGGAGTAGAATATGCCACTCATGGAGTTTAAATATAATAATAGCTTCCATGCATCAATCTTGATAGAATCATTTGATGTTTTGTGTGGAAGACCACTATGTTTTCCTCTTTCTTGAATGGAGGTAGGTGAGTCAACTACTGTTAGACAAAGTCTCGTGTAGGATACATATAAGTAGGTTTAATTGATCCAGAGACGGATGGTGACCATAAAGATCAGGAAAAAATCTTTTGTTGATCATCAGAGATGACCTATCGTGTTCAAGGATGGTCATCGTGTTTTCCATTAGGATTCACCTAGGTTGGGGAAATGTCATATCAGTAAATAGGGAAAGCTATAATACAATTTTTTCAGGCTATCTGATATGGTATAAATTGTTAGTACATTAGAATACTGATTGGACCATCCATAGAGCTCAAGTTTAAGGAAAGGCATGTTTCACATGTTGCAACTTGAGAAATATATTACTGATCCTGTCATGTGGTAGATGTTAAGGATGTTGAGATTTGTGTAGAAGAATCCTTTGATAAGAATTTGATGTGTATTTTGGACCATATTGAGAAGTATCTCTAGGGTAATATTATACATCTATTTGGCTGTAGTGGTATCACAAGCGTTTTCAAGAGGACACATGGGAGAGGGAGTCATATATATGAGCTTAGTGGCTAGGCTTGTTCACTAAGACCCCATAATTATTCCTTTAGTAGCTCGAGGATGAGATATTATATGGTGGGGTGGTTTTATGATCTATTTTTTTCTTATCACACCCCTCTTTTTTTCATTAATTTTTTTTGGTTTTCCTTTATCTTTGAACCTTGGTGGTCAAGTATCATTTGTAGATGAAAAGATTTTTCTAAGGAAAATGGCTAAAAGTCTAGTGATGTATGTTGGATGAATTAATGAATTCTAGGTATAAATGTGTTAAATGGTAGGACATTGGTTTCTTCAATGTTTATAAGGATTCAGATCTAGTTCAATAAATTTTAAGGATTTTGGGATTAAATAATCTTAATGGAAATTTACATTTTGTGTAAACATAATACCCAATGTGCAATTATCATTAGGAAGATGCCAAGAAATAAATACAAACCATGAATTGGTTCATAAAGTAAAATGGTTACACCACATGAATCAAAATTGAATGAATTTTATGTTCATTAAAAGTTTAGTTTAGCTAAGGTGATGTGAACTTCATCATACACATAAATCTAGAATTACACATTCTTAATAAATTTACATATCATTTAATTTTCTGGTTGGGCCATTTTAAAGACACAATTCATATTTTTATTTCATCCCACCTATGATTAGAACTTGTATATTAATCCCCAAGAAATTTATAGGTGATTTATGAGTGACTTCTATATTAAAAACACCCCATTCAAGAAAACGATTCCTAGGAAGTTTTTTTATTTATTTTTCTTCCCTCTCTTCCGTTTGCCTACGTAGTGGTGGTGGTAACTCCTAACCATGTTTGATTTGGTTTATGATCTTGATACCTTTTTATATTGGTTCCTTGTTATAATTTTATGCACATTCTTTATTTTTTGATTTATCTATTGGAAGCATTGTCTTGATCACTATTTAAGGTAGGTGGTCTAAAACCTAACCCTGTGGCCTGTTTAACTATCAAGTATGTGTAACAATGTGATTATGCTGACACAACAAGCACAATAATTAATTAAATGATGGATGATGATAAATCATGGATTAGATTATTCTTTTCATCATTTTTGATTAAATGGTGTTGTTACCTCGCTTGTGGCTACCCATTGTGAGCCAATCCTTGAATAATATATATTGGATAAAGTATTAATCTATGTTTCAAAAGATAATATACCTAAAGTGATTTCTTGATATAGAATCAAATTGGAAATGTATTATCATTTTTGGAAATGATTGTAATTAATATGATATAAAAATGAAAGTGAAATTGAATGAAAAATGGTAAATTTCAGAATTAACCATTGAGGATTATGATATGATATTGTGATATCCATTTAATTGTGAAATGTGTTTTGATTTATGATATAATTAATATATAGAAGGATTTACCATGTTTCATGTTTTAATTATTATATAGAGGGATCAAACTAGTTTCATACTGCAATTATTATATAGATGGCTATGACTGAATGTTGTAATTCTTATATAGAGGGATATTATTGGATGTTGAAATGATTATATATAGGAAAACACTAGAATAATAGAATTATTATATAGAGGGCTTGGCTCAGATGATGATATGCTTATACAGAGGCATTTTCTTGGTTATGTGATTATTCTACAGTGTATGTTTATGGTTTTTATGGGTTTTTTATTGGCTCAGTGATATTCTAGTAGGGTTCAGAAGTAGATTGATTATTGTATTATATTAATTTGATTAATTAATACACTTTTTTATTACATCATTGCATGAAATTATTATCATACTAGTTTATTTAGACATGGTGGTGCCGACCGACTAACTTTTACCCACACCCTATTTGGGCCTTCATTTGGTACTTGAGAAGATTACATGGATGTTGGTTTGGACAAGGGAAAAGGACCTTGTGTTAAATCGTTGTTTTCTGGATGGGTTGGAGTTTGGGACCAGTGTATTTCATGTTTTTTTGTGTCATCTAGTTATTTTATTATATTTCTTTAAGTTTGACATTTAGATACATTTTAGCCTATCATTAAATTGTTCTCTATTATTTGATTTATTGGTTACTCTTTTACTTCCCAGTTGTATACTATAATAATTCCATAGTTTTCACTACTAGAATATATATTTATATCATATTTCTTCACTATATTTTGAATTTGAATAGGGGGTATAGTCTCCCCACTATACATAATAGACCCTCACTACTAGTTGGCAACCTCTAGTGTATGGGGAGGCATTCTTGATGTATCATAACCAACATGATTTGTCCAGGTCAGGGAGTTACAAATCAGGGGATTTTATATCCATGATATCTATAATATTTTTTGGGAACATTATAGAAATTTTATTATTATATTTTTAGAGAAAGGACAACCTGTATACCGGGTGACAGCTTATCACATCTTTAACGGTCATGAGGCTTGAAACCATGATTGAAGGATGACAGGGGTTTAGATCCTACCATTGGACTACATGATTTCCTAGTTAAAATGTTGTTTTTTGTGAATATTTGAAAAATAAATATTAATGATGAATCCATCATGTTATTGTAAATTTATATAGATTATTGTATTATATTGGACAATTTTTTCTAACTATATTGATCATTGAAAATAGTTAGAGACAAATGGAAAGACTTTTCACTCTTTCAGGGGTCTTATAATCCGTCAAAAGTGAATTTCAGTGATTCGAGCATAAAAAATTAATTTATGGATATTCATTTCTTGGATTAACTAATGAATTAGAAATTGATCAAAGCATAACCAAAGGATTTAATTGTTCGTATAAAATTGAAATGTATTAAGTATGTATATTTCCTTATATAATATGATAGAAAAAAAATTCCTCAACTCTATGAAAATTTTCTCGAAACAAAACAATTATCTTATTACCTTCACATAAATGAATCAAATGGTAATTTAAATCAACACTAATATATGGTTTTGTGGTTTTTAACTTTCCATTGATCATTCAATTTCTTATGATCAATGACCTCAATCACTCTATATAATTATTTATACTTTTATTAAATGTATATATCTTCACTTTCCACCAATTATATCCTTAATGGCAACCTAGTTATTTGTTATTTCATATTAACTTTATACTTCCCTTTCTCTCTTATTAAGTATGGTTTTTATTATCCCATTTTATTAGGTCGAGTTTTAATAAAACAATTTTTAAATTTAAAATCCTTTATTATTGTGATAATTTTTAAATTGCAAGGTGATAATTTATTAAAGTTTTAGAGAATATAACACACCATGATTGTAAAATAATAACACATTTGATAGAGTATGTGACATGAAACATCGAGATTAAACAACCAAGGAAACATATTTCTCTGAATTTAATCTCTTTAATAGTTTGTGAAACATAGAACCCCAAGTCTAAAGAAATGTAACACAGTATAACATTAAAACCTAAATGTTAAATTATCAAGAATTAATAGTACTAACTAAATTATTTAAATTGTGGTAATATATTCATTATACATAAAATAATAATCACTGTTAAATAAAAATATGTTTTCTAAAATACTATACTTTTCTAATAGACGGTTCAGTCTCTCTTTACGAGCATAGTTTAAAATTAAAATTTTCCAATATTAGAAAATTTATTTTCTAAAAATAACTTAATTTTTGAATTCCTAATATAAAAACTATCTTATTGGGATTTGTTTTTGTTTTTTATGAAATATTTTATTTTTCAATGAATAATTAAAATTACAAAATTTTTATTTAAAATTACCTTTTCATTTAAATATTTTTTAAATTTAAATTTTAATATAAATTGATTTTAAAGTAAAAATTATTAAATTATATATCCATTAATACTATTTAGTTCATTATAATAATTTTCATTTTGAATTTTGATATATAAACCTTGTAAACCTTTGAACAGTTTCTATCTGAAAACCCGCTTACTCATCACGTCAGTGAGATTAATTATAAAATATTTTTTTCCAAATATGTTAATTGAATTTGGAAAAATAGATTCCATATTTTTAGTAAAAATAATATATATTATCTTATAAGTTCAACTTAATTTTTTACCATAATAAAAATTAAAAAGTGTAAAAATTATTTACCGCGGTTATGGTAAAAATGGATTTATAAGGGGGGTTAAAATAAACTATAATGGTTAAAATGACCAAAAAACATGTATAAAATATTTATAATGGACATGTCTAGAGCTTATAATTTCTAATACCTATGAATAACTAATTTTTTAACCTTTTATTATGTGAAAAATGTGGGTACACATTTTTATTTTTGAAAATTACATGTGTGCCACTCGCCACACAAATAAAAAGCCACCCTCCCCTTTTTTCTTCAAATATTCACAACAATTTTTTTAAACTAATATCTTCCCAAATTACTTAAAAAATTATATACCCTCTTCTTAGAATAATTATTTTGGTTATAAATCCAACCTTGGACGTATCTTAGTGAAAATCTAAGGAGGTGACTTGAAGAAGACGTAACATTCTACAATGAGTGTTGTTATTATATTTCATCCTCCACATCCCTAAATTATTATTAAAAAATTAGGATATAATAAAACAAATTATTAAATTTTTTCATATTATTTTATGTTTATTTAATTACCTATAACCATCCCCACATCCATCAAAGGGTTTACGAAATCATCATTCGTGTGTACGATGGACTACCGCCTCACGAATCGATGCCATTCATTTTTCTATTACCACATATCACAGTTGGGTATGATGATGTATATAAATTATATATATAATATTTATAACATAATAATACCTATTGTTTAATTACATAATATATACATTTTTACTTTCCATTTTATATGGGATATGATAACATCACTCGTGATTATGACTGACTACCACCACACAAACTGATGTGATTTGTCTTACACTAACACTTTAAAATGAAGGTAAAAATGAAAAGGTTAATTAATATATGTTATATGAATGAAATAATTATGATATTATTGAAATATTTATCATTCTAAAAAGGTAATGAATCATTTTATTTCTTACCATTTCATTCACTTAAAGATGATAACGTTGTCCATGTACATGTGGACTACTGCCTTCACGAAGTGATGTGACCCTCATTTCCTCACCAAAACACAGGTATGATAAATATAAATTTATTTAAGTACATAATATTTTATTTTTGAAATTTCTATCATTATTGGAATCTAAAATATTATGCAACTCCTTTCTAAAATGATCATTGAAAAATGGAAAGGTTACCCATTTCTACATACGACATACCGTCTCTATGATTATATCCTACTTCATTTATCAAAACCATATTTCATTATTGGTATTAAAAGTATAATTTATGTATAATTATTATAATTATTTAATTATTATTATTTCTAATATGATGAAAATATATAATATGAACAATAACCCAAACTTTCAAAATATAGAACGAATGAGGAAACAAGAAAATAAACACTGAAAAAAACTATACTAATGAATTATTATTAATCAATGGGTGATACAGTACTATAAAAAATTCATATATGATATTATATATATTAATATAGTTTTATTATAATTTAATAAATTTTTTAAAACCACTATAAAGTAGGTCAAATCATGTTCAACCAGAAGGAAGTGTGAGGTAAGGGACTTCATCTCGATTTCCCTTCATTGAAGACTATTCTATTGTTTTACACCCAATTAATTTTATATGGTGTATATACTTCACCAATTACATGTAGTATAATTAATAAATCATAAGTTCTGGTATTTTTAATTTTAATTTGAATTATTTCATCCATGTTTATTTTAATTAAGAGTTACTAAGTTGTAAGGAATTTAATAAATCAATTTTTATTCATTTGGTTATATTACTTCTTCGTAGTCTTTGATATTTTAAGGTTATGTGTGAAATTACTTTTTATTATATTATGTAATATTTACAAAAGTTTTTTGTGGATTTATAGTTGATAAAAATAATCTATTCATTGATTAATTATCACTTCAACATTATTATCATTGTAAGGGTTTATTTCACAATCTCATTATAATCAAGATTGTTTTTTATTGAATTTCAGATGAAGGAAATTACTTAAAATTTTCCTAATAAACCCATTTAATTTTATTATCATTTTTTATTAATAAAATTTTCATTTAATGGTACAATCGTTTCAAATAATTAGTACTTTATATAATCGTTAAAATGTTTTTTTAAAAGAGGATTTCATTTCTCTCATTGGTTGGATATCAGTTTTCGTCCAAAACTATGTTTTATAAAAAAAATTTAAAAAATGTTTCTAACCTTTTAAAAATTATTTATTGATTAAATTTTTACCCATATTTACTTTTTAATATAAATTTTAAAGGTTTCCTCATATCATTCTCAACACATGGACATTTTTCCTTTTACCTAAAATGTGAAAGAAGTCTTTGTTTTAAAGTAAAAGGAATCTATGGAATCTTATGCACTCATGACTACCCAATTTTTTAATGATTCTTTTATAAGTTTCAAATATGATTGTTATTTTTTCACAATGTTTTGTGAACTTTTAGTTTTAAAATTTTATTTTCAAAATAAAAATGATATTTTCTTGAAGAATGTTTTTAAAGATCTTTTTATGGTATTTATATAAATTAATGGTAACAAACATTTATTATTACACTAATGAGTATATGTGGGATTAATACTATCCTTATTATATATATGGATGGTTTATTAACATTCTGATCAAGAAAATTATTTTCATTAATTTTCATTAACTTTCCCATGAAATATTCACTTACCTATGATCATTAGACATTAAATTTACCATAAATATCTATATTATTTATCATGGGTATGTTTATTTCTTAAACCATATATAATTTATACATATTGTGCTAAACAGTAAAATTTATTTTTTAATATAGGGAAAAATTTATAAATCCATATTATTTACTCAATACAAATATTTGATGATAAGGCACATTGTTTCTGGATTAAATCAATTATTAGATATATGAGGAACTCTTTAGAAATGCAGTGATAGTTGAGGCCTAGAATTATATATCCCCTCGAAGTTTCTATAGTTTCATGAGATGAATTATTTGGATAGCCTTAGTTAAATGGTTTTCTAAAAATCATTTTTGAACTATTTTGAGAAAATATCTTGACGGAAGAGGTAACATAATGCATCAGATAATGATGTCCAATGATTACATATTTACTTAGTTAAGATTTTACTTATTATAATTCTTTATATTTTCAAAATTATATTATCTCTAGTGGCATTTCTTTAATAGTTTATTAAATAAAATGGAATTTGTGTTCAATTATTTACCATGTTATATTAATTATTCATTGTCTTATTATCGATGATATTTTTTGTTATGTCATTATCATAGGATGAATTTCATTCTCACTTTATTGATTAAATGGAATTAGTTTTCAGTTATTTATCGTCCCATATTGGTTATGCCTTATCAAATCATAATAGTAAGGTAATTTAAATAGAATGTGTGTTTAGTTATTTAGAATTACATATTGATTATTCTTATTGATTTATGATAGATTCATCTATACTTAGACCTTACTAAGAATTTTAGCTCACCCATTTTTTTTATTTCCCAGGAATACATGAAGTGTACTTTGATTGGCATGCAAGGATATGCTAGAGGTAATAATGTTATTCTTGACACAAATTTTGTAATTGTTTTTTAAAATTTAATTAAAGACTCATTTATTTATCTAGTATATCAATACTACTAAACTATTTTTTATTTTAGGATTTTATTCCATGTATCATATACCCATGTAATAAAGAAAACATTGGACCCGATCTAATGGTATCAGGGTCACTACATATAACCCAACTATGTAAGGGAGAAAAATCTATGTATATATGTTAGAGGAGTATATAAAAAATTTAAGAGAATTTTGTAACATCAAAAATAGATAGAAAGTATGTTAGAGAGATAAATTTCAGAACCTGAAGAAAATATGGTAGTTGAGAGAGATACCCTACCTTATGCCTATAATATTTCATCATTCTCTCATATAATACTAAAAATAAAATTAGATTAATTAATTACTTAATTTAAAAAAGTTTTTATCTATTTATTTTTTACTATTGTTGTGTTATGTTAATTTACAACCATTATATTATGATATAATGTTTAGTTCCACTTTTATGAGGTTGTTCATTTTGTGCTTCCAAGGTTGGATCCCTTGTGGTTAATTATTTACATTATTTTATAATGAGAATTAAACTTATGAAGTGAAAATTAGTGGTATTAATGAAATTATATAAATTAAAATAGTAAAAAACATCTATATGTGTTCTAATGTAGGGATAATTTATTTTTAGAAACATTAATTTTATACAGTTTTTTCATTTAGGCATTTTTATTGAATAACATGAACTACTTCCATATTATTTAATAGTATGACTATATATTCATTCCATAATGTGAAAAAATATATAATATAAATATATAGGTCATTTTCAATCCATATAGGTAAATTTATAATCACCATGAAGTAAGCAATGGAAAATGAAAAATCATCACCCACAAAGGTGGTGGATAAACATAATATTGGTGAGGTTTTCATTTTTTAGAAAAAGAGGAGAAGATTAGAGAATGGATTTTAGATATTTTATAAGTTTAATAATATTATAATATATGTAAAATACTAGATTCATTATACTATTTTGAATGAGGGTGGTGAGTAGAATGTATAAGAAGAATAGAATTTAGAAGAAGTAGTTTGAGAATATTTCCACTTGAATATAATCTCTTGAAATAATTCTTAATGAACTTTTATTTTTTTTTACTTATGATGATACCAAATATTTGAGGACATGGTGGAGTGGTCTGGGAATATAATCATATATAAATTTTAAAATATTTAATTCATAGAAAGTGTGAGGATATTGGGTGGAGAGTGGAGGAATTTATAAGGGGATAAGATATGTTTTTTGAAAATTTTCATTATTATTTTATTATTTTGGAAAAAGAATACCTATATTGATGAATGTTATGTCTATAAAAAAACAATTTAATGTTAGTTTGATCTAATTTGTGTTTACATCTACCTTGATTCATAAATTTAGGCATTTATCATATTATGAAACTTACTGTATTTTACTACTCACGAAAAATTAAAATATTTCAGTAAAATAACAATAATTAACCCAAAAAATTAATGTTTAGAATACAAAATGGAATACAATTTATAAATATAATTTTATAAATATAATAAAATTAATTTTTTTAACAAAAACCTAATTTATTTTAAAAATTCTAGTTTTGATATTATGATCAGTTTTTAAACCGTTTAAAAAATTACTTATGATATCATAAGAAAGAACATATTCCACTAGTACCACATCCAAATTTAGTACATGTGAGGGATCTATTATGAACATGTTCAAGAGGGATATGTGTAAAACATCATTTAAGTTATACAATATTAGTGGTATTGCTAATCAATAGTATATAGCTTCGATGTGATGAAAAATCTAAATGGTGACGATGTATCATGGATATACCATTCCCTTCATCATAAATCCCATTATTATCTATCATAGTAATATATGGTAGAACACATTATATAAAAACAAAAACTCATGGTCTCATTGATGAATTTCAAGGTTTCTCTTATATTAACGTTGTGGATCATCGATGTAACGCTAAATGGTTTTGATCATTTCTACCATTTATTTACCAATTTTGGTCCCATTGGCATACATTAACCGACATCATACATGAATGGAGGTTTTTTACTTGTCTCCCCAGAAATAACATCAAATATACCCATATGGAATATTGATTAAAATATATTATCGTACAAAAAAATTCATTGTATGAAAATGTAGATCTTATCCTCCTTTGATTTCTATCACAAATACTTTCAACATTTCTAATGGGTTTTTTGGATATCCCTCTCAATCATAAACAATCCATGATGGTGTTCCATGATTCCTCATAACTTCTCTAATGTATGTCCTTACAAGTTGATTGAGTGATAAATCCTCTCAAATAGAGATCAAATGGAAAACCATTATAATATTATCCACCATAACCCAAATAACATTATTTTCGATGGATTCCTCTAGAATATCAATAATAAAATCCACAATTTAGTTTTCCCATTTCCATGTGGGTAGGGGAAATTATTGCATCATACTCTAAGACTTTTTTCCTTTCATCTTTTACTTACTGACATACCAGACACTTTGAGGTATATTTTGGTATTTAATTATATATATCATATCCCCAATATGTGTCCTAGATATCTCAATACATCCTTGTTCTCCCTAGGTGTATAGAGATGGTCGAGCTATGTGATCATTCCAAATATACTTTTTTTTATCTTAGGATTTGGTGGTCTACATAGTTGTGACCAAAATATTACACCTCATTATTCATTAATTTTTAATTATTAAGATTTCTAATTTTCTATAACATCCACTTACATCTATATTTCTATAACTTTCATTTGAGAAATATTTATCTTATCCAAAAGGGATAGTCGTAGAATAATTTTAGAGATGAATGATGTTTTTGTTTCCTTTATGATTCATATGACCATCCAATGAAATTATAATAGGATTGGATCCTTATCAATTCTAATCATCGATAATGTTGTCAGATCTTTTCTACACAGGTAATTTATAACTTCATTCTCTTTCCCAAAATTTTAGTTTATTGACCAGTCATAGTCCTTGATCATCTTGAACCACCTTCTCCAGCACATATTATGCTCCTTATGTGTGAATATATACTTGTGGCACTTATAATATGTATATATTTCACACCTATCACCATATATATTTTAAAGACCCTAACCCTAGTATCTCAAAGACAATGCCTTTATATATTACATTATAATAGATATAAGACACAAAAACTAGGGGATCGACCAATTTAGATGTTTTAGAAAACATAATACATACATGTACTTTTCATTATAACTTGAAAGGAAAACATCATAGATTTCCTTTGAATACACCCATAAAATCTTACATTATCCCTACTAGTCAAAAATAATATACATATTCTTATCCTCGGTAAAAAAGATAAGAAAGGGGTAAGATCAGATGCTCAATAAGAGTATGAAATGCAGAAGAAGATATAACAAGAAAAAACAATAAGGCATAGTGTATAGCTAAAACACGTGTCATTAAAACATGATCTTGAGCATAATATGGAATGAATAAAATATGATTAAATATTTCCATAATAAAATAAAACCTTGTATATTCTACTATTTTAATAATCAAATGGAATATCAATTTCTAGTTTTATAATGAGGTAATGCATAATACTAGACATCATAAACACACCGCCATATCCTCATCCAAGACACCATACATTATGGGTAAAACCTAGTCTAGTTTGCCACATGAAACCAACCGATGTGTTGAGGGGATATAGAAGGCCCCAACCATCACTTACTATGTATAATTAATTCCTTATATAAATGAAGATAAACATAAAAAACATATACATTTGAAATATAATACCTTTCCCCAATCCATAAACATAATTACTATCCATTCTGAGTAATAAGGTGAACAATATCAATATATCACATCCATAGTCAAACGGGTCATAAACCATTTAGTAAAATAAGGTTGGTGATATGTGTAAGATATCAATCTCAATAAATCAAAAAATTCTATAGAGGTATTGAAATAAATGAAAATACTCTACTAAAATCATTGGGAAATTATTGAGAGAAATAACCCTTTTACATTGCAAAGAATTGTTCTCTTGGAAAAATAATTTGTGTTTGTCATTATTGTTTGTATAAAACCCGAAATGAAAAAATATAGATTTTCAAGAAAAAAGTAGTGTATTAAGAAAAATAATTGATGTAACTCCCTGAGCCTAGTTACTCAGTGTCGGTGCATTATTACATTATATTGGCATGATCACAAGAGATCAAGTCTCGAAAGACCAACTAGTTTAGTAGCCTTAGAAGTGCTGGATACATACATAAGTTTTATATTACATCAAGAAATAAAAAAAACATTATTTCCCCCTTGAACATACTCATTTCCCTGAGCCTATGCATACAGGTTAATCACAATAAACTTCTTCACATCCTAATAAAAATAAAATACAAGAAAAGAGTGAGCTCAAATGCTCAGTAAGGATAACAATATAGTAGAAACCTTCATAAATAATCCTAAATATTTAAGGAAATGTATAAGACTAAAAAATGCCTTTTAAACAAAAAATTCAGAATAATATGGAAAATATAAATAAAATAATTCCATTTACTTATTCACATGGATATTATACAAGTCGAATAATCGCATGTAATATCAATAGCTAATTTCATAATAATGGAATGCATAATGTCAGACA
The DNA here is from genome assembly GCA_963277665.1 of Viscum album. Taxonomy (NCBI): domain Eukaryota; kingdom Viridiplantae; phylum Streptophyta; class Magnoliopsida; order Santalales; family Viscaceae; genus Viscum; species Viscum album. Next base: position 1,150,843,662 of record OY728138.1, read on the forward strand.
ACATAACCACATAGTCAAGGCCTCATTCCAAGACTACAAATAAGATTTTTTCGAGGCATTATTTCAAAACACTTGTTTGTCTTATGAGCCCTACCGATTTATCTTTTAGTTATAATGGGCTCCACCCATCAATTACAAAGTCCAATTTATTCCTCATATAAAAAGGTTGAAACATAACATAAAAATTAGTATTAAAACTAGCATACGAAATGTTAATACTTTAACCATAAACCATGAATGGTATAAAAATAACACATTCACAGTAAAACATATCACAAAACCTTCAATAAAATATGGAATATTGTATCATAATAAATTAAATTTAAACAAGTGTAAAATCCATGAAAGGATGTTGACAGAGATGAAATCAAAACTATTTGGGAGAAATATCACTTTCTATTTTGAAATAATTTAGAAGACACATAATTATAAAAGAAAACATTTATTTTGAAAATATTACTATAATATATTAAGGGAATCTTCAAAGGTATTATAATGGAAAAAAATATCTTCACCTATAATATAAGTTAAAAATACATTCTTACCTTAATTTGTTGAAAAGGTCATAAAGTCCCTTGTTTGGAAAGAGACAGATTGATTCCTTTAAAACCATTTTATATATATTCAAAAAAGGGTATAAATTAATTTAACCCATATTATAGTAAATCATAAAAATGTTTTGAAATACATATTTAATAAACACATATGTGGATGATAAATATGTCCCAGTAGATACTTAGGTATAAACAACAACAGATAAGTAAAGAGATTGTAATATTAACCCTTACCTTATAATTTTCCTTGGTCAAGGGTAGGTTATCCTCCTATATAATAGTTAAATACTTTTTATTTAATTATATAATAACCACATATATAAATATTATATCATATATGATCTTCTAATATTGTTTTTTAATAATATTTCTGTAGTATTATCGTTTCGGGGGTTAACTAATTCGCTTTCCTTTATATGTTTTGTTATGTATGTAATATTTGTTATGGATATGATGTATTTTATTAATATCAATAATAATATTTAAGTTCTTAAAAATTATTATTGTTTGAATCATAAAATGAAATTTATTCTTAAATGGTTATGATGGGGAATGAATCTCATCGCGTTCGTGGAGAAGGTAATATGTACCTACGCACAAGCGACAATGTCATTATATTGATGGTGGAATAATATTTAAATGGATGTTATAGCATATATAAAGAATCATTAACATGTTATATTTATTATTTATGTCAATTATACTCATTATTATACCCATCCAAATAATTAAGTGTCGAATAATAAAATACACCACGACATGGAGACGGTAAGTCGTACGTACGCACGTATGGCGACTTTGACATTAATAGGATGGATATAATAATGAATATGGTTGTACCATATTTATAATTACATAAAAGTATGTATAAGGTACTAGAGTTATTATTTTTTATTGAAAAAACAAATAAAGAGGACGTGGAAGAAGAAAAGAACTTAGAAAGAGGTGATGAAATTATTACCTCTTCTTCAGGTTCTTCATTTTTATTTGATCAAAGGGGATCCTTAGGTTGCCTTTATGATCAAATTAAATCCTATAGGTTTATTTAAGGGTAGTTTGGAGGATATTTGAGAAGGTTTTGACCGATCCAAATGGCTTTGGAGGTGTGATTTTGAGAGAAAGGAAAGTAACCTTTTATAAGAGAAATGATTGTCACTTTTGGAAAAGCTTGAAATATTATTTTATTATAAAATAATTTTTGGTTTCTAATTGATCCAAATGGATTTATTTCTAGAAAAAGTTGTTTTATTCATAAATAATTTCAACAAATAGGTTTTAGATAGGTTTAGGTCACCATATTAACCTTATCTTTTATATTTAACTCTTAGTTAAATAGTTTAATTTTTATCATGTCTTCTGGTATTCTTATAATAAATGGTTAATAAACATACTATAAAAGGACCAGATAACCCCAAGTGGTTCATTAATGACATATAGATTACTATATAAGTCCTTTTAAATAACCATAGATATTTAGGATTATTATATCTTTTAATAATATAGTATTTGTTTTAAAAACTCATTTATGTAAACTTTGACATTATTTAGTATTTGGTTTTTGTGAAAGTCAGAAAAACTTAATTACTTAGAAACAAATAAATTGAATCAATCCTAACATGTCATATTAATCTATAAAATTATTTTATGTCCTAAAAAATTTCAAATTTTATCTATTTTAATATTTATAATATCATTTATTTTATTCTTTCATTAATAAAGAAAATATTTCATCATTATTGGGTCATAAATAAATTTATTTATTTTATGTCTAAAAATTATAAATAAAATATAATTATGTAGGAAATATTTTTATATTTCAAATTATTATTTATATTATAATATATCAATTATATAAATCCATATAAATTTTTGTTTACTAAAAGATACATGATTTTGTTATTTTTGTCTTTACTTTAGATTATTCAATATAAAATGTCATTATCACTCCCATGTGGCCCAATGGGGTCCAAAAATAGACCCAAGGATACCCATGGTCGTACATGTATCTTGAAAAAGGGTTAGGACATGTGTTATGGTAATTTAATATTATTATAAAATTATTATTTACCCTTATTTACCGGATTTACCCTTTAACCATGGTAAATAAAATATTTATTGAAGTAATTATTCATAATGTCTAAAAATAAAAGTAAAAAATTTAAAAAATTTGGAGCTCATATTTACAAATATGAAATCCATTTTTCTAAATTCAAATCATATAATTTTGATAAATTAATTTAAAATTAATTCCCGTTGATGAAACCCAAAAGCGTGGTCTTAAGAAGTAAAAACCATCAAAAGATTGACAAGTGTTTATGTACAATTTAATAGTCAAATTACATAAAATGAACTAAATTATAATAAATGATGAAAATATAATCTAATTATACTTTAAACCCACTAATATTTATAATTTATCACTTTAAATTATTTTAATTAAAAAATTTGTTTTTAATTAAAATTTAGTTTTTTCAACTATTCATCAAAATATGAAAGTTATCATAAATGTACCAAAATTTTACCCTAAGATAATTTTGATATTATGAATACAAAAATGAAGTCCAATTTGAATAATAATATTTATAATATTTTAAAAAGTTATTATTATTATTCATAACTACTTTAAAACATTTAGTTTGACAGGTTGTGGTGCACTTGAACTCAATGTTGCGTACATTAAACGCTATTGTATTATTCAAAGAGAAAAGTACCGTGGAAGCTTTGAGTGTTACATTCTTACCTCCTTAAAATAATTTCATCCTCAAAATTTCTTGAATATTACTGTATAAGATGATTCGGGTGGTTCTTCATAATAAGTTGTTCAGGTTCCCATGTTGCCTCTTCCATTTTATGGTTTCTCCATAGAACTTTTACCAGATGAGTCGTCCAGATTCTCAACACTTGTTATCTGGTATCAAGAATTCCGATAGTCTCTTTACAATAAGATATATTGGGTTCCAGTTCTAATTCTTTATAGGTGATTACTTGTGTTGGGTCAGGCATGTATTTTCTCAACAGTGATACATGGAAAAAATCATGAACATTGGAGAGATTTGGAGGCATTTTCAAACGGTAAGCTACAAATCCAATTTTTTCTAGAATTTCGAAAGGTCCAATGTACCTGGGACTTAATTTACCCTTATTACTAAATCATACAACACCCTTCCATGGAGATACCTTGAAGAATACATGATCTCCTACTTGAAATTCCAAATCCTTCCTTTAGTTATTTGTATAGCTCTTTTTCCTAATTTGAGTTTCTTTTTTGTGGGTTTGGATAATCTTCACCTTTTCCATTGTTTCCTCAACAAGTTCTGGGCCTAAGAGTTTTCCTTCACCAATAGGTTGGTGTGTGACATCTCTTTCCATATAATTCTTCATATGGTGCCATCTGAATTCTAGAATGCAAGTTATCATTATAAGGAAATTCTAATGGAGGTAAATACTGATTGCACATACCTTGAAAGTCAAGTGAGAAAGATCTCAACATGTCTTAAAAGGTTTTAATAGTTCGTTCTGATGGTCCGCCAGTTTGGGGGTGGTAGGAAGTGCTCAAATAAAGTTTAGTATCGAGGCCTTTCTGAAGACATTTCTAGAACATTGATGTAAAATCGGGATCACAATCAGAAACAGTCGATAGGGTTACACCATGAAGTCTTACAACTTCATTAATATATAGTCTTTCTAAATATCCAACTCTTAAATCTTTTCTCATAGTAAGAAAATGTGATAACATTATAATATGATCCATAATGACCCATATTTCAACATTCCTTCTAGGAGTCTTTTGTAGTCCCATGACAAATTCCATTGTAATATCATCCCATTTTCACTTAGGTATGGGAAGAGGTTGCATGACTCCTCCTAGATGTTGTCTTCTAGCCTTCACTTTTTGAAAAACTATACATCTTGACACATAATCAACAATCTCCCTATTTATGTTATCCTTCAAAAAATGTTCCTTTAAATCTCTATGCATCTTAGTGCAACTAGGGTGTATAGAGAAATTAGAGTTATGAGAATCATCCAATAATTCCCTTTTTATATCAGGTATATCTGGAACACAAAATATATTCCAAAATTTTAAAATTCCATCATCATATACAAAGTCAAAAAATCTCCCATCATTCGCAGGTTTAATTTTCTTTTGAAACCCCTCATCATCATTTTGAGAACTTTTTATCCTTTGTAGTAAATATGGTTTGGAAACCATTTGAAAAAGTATGGATGTTTCACCTTCCATGATTATTCCCATATCCATATTTAATATATCCATGAAACTAGGATCCATTTCAACTCTCATCTTGTTCAAAAATCCATGATACTTTCTCCTCAAAGCATATTCCACCTTATTTTCATTCCCTGAGTGGTAGTGTATAGTGAAACAATAATATTTGAGTAGTTAAAGCCATCGTCTATGCCTCATGTTGAGTTCTTTTTGTGAGAAAATATATTTCAAACTCTTCTGATTAGTATATATCTCACATTTTTCACCCTAGAAATAGTGTCTTCACATCTTCAAAGAAAATATTACAGCTGCTAACTCAAGATCATGAGTGGGATAGTTTTGTTCAGGAATTTTTAGCTGTCGTGATTCATAGGCAGTAACTCTATCTTTCTGCATAATCACACAACCAACTCCTTTCTTTGAAGAATCACTATAAATAACTAACACATTAGTCTCTAATAGTAGATTCAATATAGGAGCATTGACTAATCATTTCTTCAGTTATTCAAAACATTCTTCACACTCTTTTGTATAAACAAATTTAAAAACTTTACGTGTGATATTGGTTAATGGGTTAGCCAATCACAAAAAATTCTTAATGAAGCACCGATAATAACCTACTAAACCAATAAAACTACATACCTTGGTTATAGTGTATTCATTATATCCATGAAAACAGAGGGTGAATTATTCAGTTCAAAAGGCATTACTGTAAACTCGTAATGCTCGCACCTGGTTCAAAATGTTGTCTTTGGAATGTCTTCCTTCTTCACACACAACTGATGATATCCAAATCGAAGGTCAATCTTTGAAAAATATTGAGCTCCATGATGTTGATCAAATAAATCATCAATGTGAGGTAGGGGATACTTTTTTTATCATTACAAAATTTATCTCCCTATAGTCAATTCACAATCTCATAGATCCATCTTTCATCTTAAAAAATAGAATATGGGCTCTCCATGGAGAAACACTAGGGAGAATAAATCCTTTACTTCTCAAATCCTCTAGTTGTTTATTTACTTCCACTAATTCCACAGTGTCAATTCTATAAGGGTTCTTTAATATAGGCTTTGAACTTGCAATTAAATCAATGGAAAACTCAATTTATCGTTTTGGAGGATGTCCAGGTAAATCATCTAGAAACACATCAACATACTCTTGTACAATAGGTACGTCCTCTATTTGAACATTCCTTTCCTCTCCCATATTTATTTTACTCTCCTCCTCCCCAATAATTGAATTTTGTTGAGCTACTAGGGGTGGATCTAGATAATAATCAGATGGAAATGTTTCTACTCTAAAGATAAGGTACTCCTTATCATCAACAAGAATTGTAACCTCCTTCTTCTTAAAATATATTTTCGCATCATTGTCTGAAAGAAAATCCATACCGATTATTATATCAAATTCAATCATGGGTATGATGATGAGATCAGTAGGTAAGAAGATTTATATGCTCTAATGGGAACTGATTTTCAAAACTTTGTTGCAATGATACTTCCCTTAGGTGTTTTGATTGACAACTCCTTTGGTAAATCAAATTGGAAATATCTAATTTTCTTAACAAACTGGGAAGATATGAAACAATGGGATGATCGAGAATGAAATAAATCATTGGATAAATTTGAGGAAACCATGAAATTACCGGCCATTATGTCATTCAAAGCTTCAACCATAGTAGTAGTGATCGCATAAGCTTGGCCTTGCTCCCATGGCCATTACTGAGGTAAGATTCCTAGGCGCTTAAGACATTAATTTTCATAATGCCCCATTTCTCTACAATTGTAGTATTCATCATTGACAACCTATTTCATTCCCTTGCAATCATGAGCTTGGTGGCCTTTTTCACCACATTTGTAGCAGACTCCCATTTCCTTCAGGAAAGTACTAGGGTGTTTCTTCCAACATTTACTACAGGATTGAAATTCATCTTTTCCCTTCTTCCCCTTATTTCCATTTCCAGAGTGTTTAGAAGATCTCTTCTTCTGTTGCTTTGATTTAATGTCGTAAGACATAGATAATTCCTTTTATGTCTTGACAGAACATGATACAATATCTTCATATGATGAGAAAGATTGTGATTCTAATGCTCAACGGAGAAATGGTTTTAACCCATCAAATAATCGATCAATCTTACACCTTGGGTTACATATATAATTTGTTGCATGCCTTTCTAGCCTTTTAATATTAGCCTCATACTTGGCGACATTCTCATCCTCCTTTTTCCTTAGACATAGAAATTTCCATTCCATATCTTCTCGATGGTTATGACGAAATTATGTTTCTAAAAAAATTACTTTAAATTCCATTTATTACATATTTGATACTTCTTCATCCTAATTTGTTTTTTTATTAATTACCACCATTGATTTTCATCACTTGTGAGGCGATAAACTACTATGACAACATTTTCCCTTTCACTACCCACCATAGCGTGAAATATTTTCTCTAAGGAATTTAACCATTGATCAGTTACAAATGGATTTGTAGTTTTATTTAACGTTGGTGGTTTTGCCTCATAAAGCGATCTAACATTGATCCTTCATGTTGTGGATTAGGGTGCTCTATATAGGTAAGTTTATTATTCATAACCTGAGTGATTTGTCCAAGTATAGTGATAAGCTGATCCGCACCAGTTGCATAATCCACTTCACTATAATTATCTTAAGTAAGTTGGAAATCCCTATATGGAATATGTGCATTAATATTATTTCCATTACTTCCACTAGGCTCCATTTATAAACAATGGAATACAAAGGTTTAGTTTATAAATCACAATACACAATTCCAAACTAGTAAAATACCAAACATAAAATGAACAACTTATCCATATAATCCATAATCATAAAAATGATTTCTTTAAGGATGTATTTATTCATAAATCCTTCATAATTGTTTTTAAAGAAAATATGAATTATCTTTAGAATATACCATGGGATTTTTGTAACCAAGAGTGCAGTAAGGCCCATTGTCATGTACCAGGCTACCCCAGGTCAAGCCCAAAACTCTTTGTCGGTGTTTTCACTCCTAGGTACATCTATACTAATCCTAGAAGTATATCTTAGGCTAATGTTCTCTAATCAGAGTTTTTCTGAATCTAGATTCCAAGGTTTATACTAAACTTCCTCGGATACCAACTATAACGCCCTGACACTAGTTACCGAGAGTATATGCATTATTACATAACATTGTCATGATCACAAGAGATAAAGTATATAAGGACCGATTAGTTTAGTGTCTTTAGAAGTACTGGATACATACATAAGTTAAAAATTGCATCCTGAAATAAAAAAAATGTTGTGTCCCCTTTGAACATACTCCTTTCCCTTAGACTATTCCTGCTGGTTAATCTTAATATACTTCTTCACATCCTGGTAAAAATAAAACATAAGAATGGGGTGAGTTCAGATGCTCAATAAGGATAAAAATATTGCAGATACTTTCATAAATAAGTATAAACATTTAAGGCAATGTGTAAGACTAAAACAAAATTATTTTAAACATAAACGTCAGCATAATATTTCAAATATAAATCAAAAAATTCCATTTAATTATTCAGATGGATATTCTACTAGTCTAATAATCACATGAAATATCCATAACTATTTTCATAATGATGGAATGAAAAAGAGCGGATATCATAACCACATAGTCAAGGCGTCATGATAAGACTACAAATAAGATTTTATTAAGGCCTTATGCCAAGACACTAGTTTTTCTCATGATACCTACTGATGCATCGAGGAGTTATAGCGGGCTCCAACCATCACTCGCTAAGTCCAATGAATTCCTTAAATGAAAAGGTTGAAACATGACAAAAACATTTGTATTAAAACTAGCATATGAAATGTTAATACTTTAACCATAAACCATTAATGGTATAAAAATAAAACATCCATAGTCAAACATATCACAAAACATTCAATACAATATGGAAGATTGAATCATAATAAATCAACTTTAAACAAATGTAAAATCCATCAATGGATATTGACATAGATGAAATCAAAACTATTTGAGTGAAATATCTCCTTCTATTTTGAAATCATTTAAAAGTCACATAATTATAAAAGAAAACATCTATTTTAAAATATTCTTATAAGCTTGTAAGGGAAGCAATGAAGGTTTTTTAATGGTGAAAATTAGTTTCACCTATCGCATAATTTTAAAAAAATCATTCTTACCTTAAATTGTTGAAAAGGTTATAAAGTAACTTGTTTGGAAAGAGACGTAAATAATCCTTTCAAACCATTTTATAAAAATTCAAACAAGGGTATAAATGAATTTAACCCATAATCTTGTAAATAGTAAAAAAAATTGAAATAAATTTTTAAGAAACGTGGATGTGGATGATAAATAGGTCTCAATAGATACTTACCTATAAAAAACCTCAGATATGTTAGGAGACTGTGAAATTAACCCTTACCTCGTACTTTTCCTTGGTCGAGGGTACGTTAACCTCTTCTATAATAGTTAAATAATTGTTATTAATTATACAAGAACCACATACATAAATATGATATCATTTATGATCTTCTAATATATCTTTTTTAATAATATTTCATTACTGTCATCACTTCGGGTGTTAACTGATTCGTTTTCCTTTGTATGTTTTGTTATGTAAGTTATGTTTTGTCACACTCGGATTTCTAAAATAATTTTTATTTTATTATTTTTATTATTTTCATTTGCTTTTTAAAATAATGGTTAGAGTGTGGGTTGAGCCCATTTCAAATTTTGTATTTTTCTGATAAATTAATATTTTGGGCTTTGCGGCATCCAACGCATGAGCGTGGAACGGTCGAATCCGTACGACTTTGACTGGGTCACCGCGCGACCTCACCTGATTCCTCACATGACCTTCATAATTTTTAGGACTAATAAATGAAGTAAAATTAATTAAATGATGTTAATGTAAGATAAGAGATAAATAAATAAATAAATAAACAAAGTTTAAAGAATTATTTTAATAATAATGGGAGTGGTAATTTTTTTTCTTTATTTATTATAATTCATAAGATTGTTTTAATTATTTTTAATATTATTAATGTGTTAATTATTATTATTATTGTAAATATAAAAATAATTATTATTCTTAATATAATAATAATAATTACTGTATTTAATATTAATGTTTTCATCATATTAATATCATATTATTATAAATCTTATTATTATTCGGATTACATTAGTTTTTTTTGTTGGGTTCCATTTTTATTTTATTTTTTTATTTATTCCTTTATTTTTTCCCCTTTCCATCATCCTATCCACCTTATTCCCTTCTTTCCTGGTGCACACCCTCCCCCAAAACCCTACATACGTCGTGTGGCTAGTACGCGTCAACATCACATCACCGCCCGATGCTTCTATTTAGACCCCTTGCTGGTCGCGGCTAGTCCAGTGTGCCCACCCATCTCATGCTTCCCTCTTGTCATCTTCGGTGATCAACCAGCTCCACGCCTCCCCACCGCACACCTGCCTCTTCCCTGGACACACCGCTGTCATGTCGCGCTGCTCCCGGACGACCATCTCACATTGCCTTCCCCCTTTTGGTGAAACCTCCAACTCCACTGGTGCCTCCTCCATGTTCAGCCCAGCGCAACCCACATCCCCTCTTCACTGGCCGACCCATTTCCGGTGATCGGACCTCCCGATCAAGCCTATACAGAACCACTACATCCTCTCCCTTCGGGTAGGCTTCTCCCTCTTTAGTTTGGGGTTTCTCCTCTTCTTGTTTTTGGTATTTTAGGTTCCAGCATGTATTTGTTCCAATTTGGGGTTCAAATTTGATTTTTTTGGTTTAAAATATTGACTTAGGGTCCAATTTGGATTCTTCTTGGTGTGAATTGAGTGAGATTCGAGTTCCGAACCAATATTTGGGAGCCATCGACACTGAGGTAGGTGGTTCCATGCCTTTCCATCCTTTAGATAATTTATTTTTTTTGTTTATTTATTTTTCATATGGTATATGATTTAATTACATGGTTCAAACTATGTTAATTATTTTGTGCATACTCGATGGATGAAATTGGAATTCCTAAATAAAATAGTCTTGTCGTTCATATGTTAGTTGTTGTATAAATTCTTGGTAGTGTTTAATGAATTTTTTGGGGTGGTGTGAAATGTTTTTATAAATATTTTTGATATGAACATATGATGGAATTTGGGTCTCCTTTTAGAATAGTTATGTTTTTCATGTGAGTCTTGATTTGAGAATTATTGTAAGTGTTCACATAATTATTTTTTGTGTGAAAAGGATGTTTTATTAGTATTTAATGTGTGTCTCTATTAGAAATTAATTTTTCGTTAGAATAAATTGTTGTGTGTATTGGGAAAGTGATGTTTTGATTTATAAAAATGTTTTATATATTGATTTTTATGTGTGAAACATGGTTGGATGGGTTTTGGGGATTATTTTGTAGGTGACAAATGATCTTTCAAGGTCTTTGTTGGTTGTGTATATTTAAATGGAGATTTTAAGAGGAAAATGAAGCACTTTGGGTGTGTTTCCTTGTTTTGCCCTTTTGAAATTTAATTTCAAATTGTTGAATAATGGAAAACATGTTTTGATGTGGTTACCTTGTGTATTTGGTTTTAATGTGACATTGCTATGTGGAGGCAAGTGATTTGAAAATGGCTTCCCTACTTGGGATTAGGTATGTTTATTTGTTTCATCCATTTTTGGGTTATTTGAATAATGTTTTGTAAGTTGTGTGAATTGTTTATGTTCTTCTTTGAGTGTTTCCAAATAGGGTTTTGTGAAATTACTAAGTAACGAAAAATATATATTGGAAAGATATTTTGGTGTGTGTAAATGTTTACAATGTTTTTTGGGTATGAATGTGGTGGATTTTGTGTGTAATGTCTGGTTTGGTCTGTGATATGAGAAAGAAATATACTATGTGAATGTGAAACTAGATTGAACAAAAGGGAAAACTCAAGGTATCTAAGTGGTCGAACATGAACTAGTGCACTAGTGATCTGGAGGGGTATCATCCCTGTTTCACATAGTTGGATAGATGATTTCAACACTAAATAAACATATAAATTCTGTAGGGTCATTGTTTCTAATCCACGTTTACTGAGGGTCGTGGTTTCTAAGCCAGGTTTACTGGGGGTTGTAGTTTCTAAGCCACGTTTCACAGAGACACGAGGTTCTAGGGTCCCACTCGAGCAAGACGAACCTTGGTGGATTTACCAATAGTGCTCTACCATCCATAACGTGGTTCATTCCATCGGCATATAGAGGATCACATGTGTGTGTGTGTGTGCCCTTAATGAATTTTTCTATTCCTCTTTAAAATAGTGTTTGTGAAATGGTTTTTATTAGTGCTTTCTTTTAGAATTTAGATGTAAATGTTTTCTTTAAAACTATTTTGAAAGTATAATTTTGAATAATCCCATTAAAGTATCTCTTGGATGTTCTGGCATGGAATATTTTCATTTGGTGGTATCCTACTTGGCCTTTGGATCACACCCTACATACACCCTTGGCTGTTTGTAGACCATCTTTCTTGTGTATTCCAAGTTGTGACATCATTCTCAGTGATGGAGGTTCGTGTTGTGGATGGTGTTCTCATGCAGGTTGGTGTTTTTAGCTTGTGGTTTTCGCCTCTCTCTTGTTTACTGGAGTTTTGAGTTAGAGTTTTAGTTTTTTTTCATTACACTTTCGATGTTGGATCCAGTTATAAACCTTTAAATTTGATTTTAATTTAAGGTTATGTTTGGTTGTCTATTTTTATTTTTAGTTTACTTATCTTGTTAGTTGTTTTGTGTTTACTATTTCTGGTGAATTGTTCCCAAGGGTTAGTTTTGATACTCAAGCACTTGTGCCAGCCCGTGGGAATCGGGAACGCCTTTCGTGCCATGTTGCGGACCGGGTCGGGAACTGGGTCAGATGGCGACCCAGCCTTATTTGTGAAAAAATGATATCAGAGGAGTTTTTACTCTTAGGTCATGTTCTTTTGGGATAGAGTCAGTGTAGATCAAAGTTAAGGGTGTCGGAACATGACATTCTGGCTATGCGTAAGGTGCCTGGCCAACACACCTCATGGAAGGACTCGAGTTACCAGAGTGTGTTGAGATTTGTGTGAGTTGTGGGTCCTCATGAATAATCGTGTTTAGGGGAAATGAAAAGGGATAATGGTTAGTGGTCCCTGGGAGCTCACAAGGTCTGGAAATCCATGTGGAGTCGGGGAAACTATCCTAGAATACTCTCTATGGCATGGTGTGATTGGCGTATGGCCACCAACCATATGTCTAAGTCACCCACCTACACTAGTCTCCCCTTGCATCGTTCATTGTCCCTTTCATTTGAATTCATGTAAATATGGGTTTTAATTAAAAATTATATGATGTTTTAATAATTGGTTGTTGTGTGGTGTGTCCTTGTAATTTAGAAATTTTGGATGTGAGGATTTTTGAGCTGATAATTTTATTTGAATGATTTGTATTCTGAGTTTGAATTATTATTTGTAAGTTGGTGTGCAGGCTTCTAGTCAGTGGTTTCTTTTGAAAAGTGCTTTGGGAAGCCCTTGCAACGGTTCTCCCTACACGTTTAGTGTTCTCTTGCAGTAGGTCTTGGCCATTGGAGAAATTTGATTAGTTGCATGGTTTTCATTCATTACTAGTACATGCCCCCATAAATAATTAACATGTGATTAAAGTGTGGCCACCACTAACTCGCCGATGGATGACCCTCTAGTTGATTAAAGTAAGGACTCTCCCTTTTGAGTGATAGTGCTAAGTCTATTTATTTTTATTTTCAGTTAAGAGGATCCTCTCACAGCGGGATTATATAAGTGAGGGAAATTGATGAAAATTTTGGTCTCTTTGAGCTGTCTAAGTCATCAGGTATGTAGTTTCACATCGTTGCATCAGAAGGTTTCCCCCCAGAGATGGTGAGAGGAATTCTAGCAAGGAAGGGTGAAGGCAGTTCAGAGTTATCAATTTTGACTAGTGTCTTGAAGGGATTTGTAGTACTTTCATTGGCCGCAAGGGTCATGTTTGGTGACGTCTTGCGGTGTGAGTTATCCTTGAAGAGAATGGATGGATTTCGTAGAATCCTTCGGGAATCCTTGTTTTCATAAGAGTGTGTCCTCTCAGGAAGTTCTAATTTTTCTGTTCAAAGGGGTGTGTTTTCTGTGCATCATTCCTTCTTTTGTTTCGTGGTTAAGGTGAATATGTGATGCATGTGCATCCTCTAAACCACTATTTTAGTGGATTTTTCCTGACGGAATAGTTTTATGTCATACCGTGTTGTGTTTGTTGGTGTTGTCTCAGTTACGGTGTGGTTGTGTGTGAAACCAAAAGGTGAAGCTCTATTCGGGATTCTTCCATGCCTGACTGTAAGGCAATAGATACTTCAAACATCAGGGCTCCAGCTATAGGCCTCAGAGTGATGCGGTCGCGTGGTCAGGAACCCCGAGAGTGTTTGGGTCCCCGACCTTATTTTTGCCATCGGTTTTGGGTTGAAGGCTGTTTAAATTGTTTCTTGTAGATGATCCATTCCGAATGACCCATCTGGATGTGTTAGGATTTCCGTGGATATGAGGAAGTGTATTCACCTCATGCCTTAATGTCCCAGTTAATACAGCCCATTGGATGTAATCTCTTTTATTAGTTCTTATGAGGTCTATTGGGTAGATCAGTAACAAAGTTTAATAGTGCTCATCTAGGGATGTGTAGATGTTGGTATATCTTCGGTTGTGGTTTTGACACCCCAATAGATGGGCCCGACCTTCCCCTCCCCTTGTGGTGGGGTATTTGGTCACTGTCAGGATATTTTTTGAAGTTCTTTTATCTCTTGTTAGTTCTAATTATGGGGAGACCAACAACGGGTCTATCTCAAATGTCTCGGAGTGAAAGAATTTGTCCCTTCTTCATAATGGTGGGGAGTCCATTCGGGCCTCCCTATGTTAGTTTTCCAATATCTTCTTAGGTGTAAGTAAGTTTCTAATGGTGGGGATCCCCTTTGGGATGTACCCAGTTGGCCTTTTAGTTTTGTTTCAAGAGATAACTTGGTGGTAGGTGATCAGAGTGTTCCTTGGACATGCTTAGTTTTTTGTCCATTCCAATCAAACAACGTGGTTTTCGTTCAATGGTGCTTGAGGTGTTTCAACTTGTGAAGTTGGATTCTGTGGGTGCAAGAGTTTGATTCCTTAGTCAATCAACTGTTAGTGTTCTAGATATTTGAGGCGGGTGACACATATCATAAGATATTTTTATGAGTTTCTAGATGTTCTCACTTAATTCAATTTCTCTGAGCATGGTGTGTTTGCCTCTTTTCACTTGATTTTCGTAGGGATAATTTTTGAACACCAAGGGGGTATCAGTTTCTAATTCGTGGTTCTGCCTTAGTTGTGGTTTTTCGGTGATGGAAAGTGCTGTGGTGGGGAGAATTTTTACACCCGTATTTCTAAAATAATAATTATTATTATTATTATTATTATTTCTTTTTTTTATTCCCTTTCCCTCATCCTCTCCCACTCCTTCCCTTATTTCCCATCACACACCCTTCCCCCCCCCCAAATACTACCTGCGTCATGCGGTTGGGGTGCATCACACTCACATCGCCGCCCCGTTCTCTCGTTTGGCCCCCCATGCTGGTTGCGGCTGGTCCAACATGCCCACCCTTCCCATGCTTCCCTCTTATCAACTTAGGTGATCAGCCAACTCCCTACCTCCTCGTCGTACCCCTGCCTCTTCCCCAGACACACCGCCGCAACGCGGCGCTGCTCCAGGCCGACTATCTCGCGTTTCCTTCCCCCTTTTGGAACAACCTCAAACACCACTATCACCTCCTCCATGATCATCCTGGTGCTACCCACAACCCCCTGTTGGTCAACCCATTTCCGGTGATCGGACCTCCTCGTAGAGCTCATGTAGCATTGTTGCATCCACTCCCTTTGGTTAGGACTCTCTCTCTTTGGTTTTCGGTTTCACCTCTTCTTTTTTTTTTCTTATTTTAGGTTCCACTGAGTATGTAGTCCGATTTCGGGTGAAATTTTGATTTTTTTTTCAAATTAATGATTTACTATCCAATTTGGATCTTCGTGGTGCGAATTGAGTGTGATTTGAGTTCTGCACCAAGTTTTGGGAGTCTTCAAAACCGAGGTAAGTGGTTCAATGTCATTGCATCCTTTATATAAATTTTTTTGTTTAGTTAATTTTAATATTTTCTATGTTTTAATTACATGGAAAAAACTATATTAATTTCTTTTGCATTCTCATTGGATGAAATTGGATTTCTTGAATAAAATAGTCTTGTCATTCATATGTGTATTTTTGTATAAATGCTTGGAAGTGTTTAATGAAATTTTTGGGGTGGTGCGAAATGTTTTCGGAAATGTTTTTGATATGCACATATGATGGAATTTGGGTCTTCTTTTAGAATGGTCATGTATTTCATGTGACTCTTGATTTGAGAATTCATGGAAGTGTTCACTTAATTATTATTGGTGTGTAAAGGATTTTTTGGTAGTAATTTAATGCTTGTATCTATTTGAAATGAATTATTCATTAAAATAAATTGTTTTTTGTGTTGGAAAAAGTGATGCGTTATTTTATAAAAATGTTTTATATGTTTGTTTTTAGGTTTGAAACATAGTTGTAAGGGTTTTTGGGGTTATTTGGTAGGTGAGAAATGTGTTTTCAAGGACTTTGTGGTGTGTGTATATTTAAACGGAGATTTTTAGGAGAAAATGAATCCCTTTCAGTGTGTTTCCCTGTTGTGCACTTTTGGAATTTAATTAATATTTTTTAAATAATGGAAAACATTTTTTGATGTGGTCACCTTGTGTATTTGTTTTTAATGTAAAATTTCTATATTGTGGAAAGTGATTTGAAAATAGCTTTCTATGTAGTGCTCTAGTGATCCGGAGGGGTATCATCCCAATTTCACTTAGCTGAATTGACGATTCCAACACTAACAACACATATAAATTATTGAGGGTCATGGTTTCTAATCCATGTTTACTGAGGGTCGTGGTTTTTAAGCCATGCTTACTGAGATTCATGGTTTCTAAGCCACGTTTCACTAAGACATGAGGTTGTTGGGTCCCAATCGATCTAGATGACCATTTTGGGATTTAACCATAGTGCTCTACCATCCATGATGTGGTGCCTTCCATCAGCATATGGAGGATCACTTGTGTGTGTGTGTGTGAGTGTGTTTGTGTGTGTTCCCTTAATGAATTTTTCTCTTCCTCTTTAAAATTGTGTTTGTGAAATGGTTTTTCTTAGTGTTTTCTTTTAAAATTTTTCTATTCATGTTGTCTTTAAAAGTGTTTTGAAAGTATAATTTTGAATAATCACTTTAAAATATCTCTTGGATGTTGTAGAATGGAATATTTTCATTTGGTGGTATCCTACTGGGCCTTTAGAACACACCCTACAAACACCCTTGGGTGTTTGTAGACCTTTTTTCTTGTGTATTGCAAGCTGTGACATCATTCTCAATGATGGAGGTTTGGGTTATGGATGGTCTTCTCATGCATGTTGATGTTTTTAGCTCGTGGTTGTTTCACTTCTCTTGTTTATTGGAAGTTTGAGTTAGAGTTTTAGTTTCTTTTGTTGTCATTACTTTTTGAATGTTGGATCCAGTTGTAAACCATTAAATTTGATTTTAGTTTAAGTTCCTATTTGGTTTTCTGTTCTTAGTTTTATTTTATTTATCTTGTTAGTTGTTTTGTGTTTATTATTTCAGGAAAATCCTTCCCATGTGTTAGTTTTGATACCCAGGCGCTTTTGCGTTCCCATGGGGATCGAGAACGCCCTTCGGTCCATGTCATGGACCGAGTCAGAATGTGACCCAGCCTGGTTTGTGACATGTTGGTTATGGACAGGATGTGTTTTATTCATATTCAGAATTATTTTATGTTTTAAAAAAAAATTAATCATAAAAAGAAATTTATTCTTGAATGGTTATGATGGGGAATTAATCTCAACACCTTTGTGGAGACAGTAATCCGTACGTACGCACGAGAGACAATACCATTATATTGATGGTGGAATTGTATGTAATTGGATGGTATATCATATATACAGAATCATTAAAATGTTATATTTATTATTTACATCAATTATACTCATTATTACAACCATCAAAATAATTAAGTGTCGAATAACAAAATGCATCACGACGTAGAGACGATAAGCTTTATGTACGCACGTATGGTGACTTTGTTATTCATAGGATGGATAGAATAATGAATATGGTTGTAAAATATTTATAATAACACTATAGTATGTATAAGGTACTAGAGTTATAATTTTTTATGGAAAAACAAAATAAAGAGGAAGTGGAAGAAGAAAATAACTTTGAAAGAGGTGATGAAATTTTTACCTCTTTTTTTTATCAAAAGGACTCCATAGGTTGGCTTTCTGATAAAAGTAAGGACTCTAGGTTTAATTGAGGGTAGTTGGGAAGATATTTGAGTAGGTTTTGGCCGAGCCAAATGGCTTTTGATGTGTGATTTTGAGAGAAGGGGAAGTTCCCTTTTATAAGAGAAGTTAGGGTCACTTTTGGGAAATCATGAAATATTATTTTATTATAAAATAATTTTCAGTTTCTAATGGATCTAAATGGATTTATTTAGAATATAATGTGGTTTAGGTGTAAATACTCTAACCCAATTGGTATTAGATAGGTTTAGGTCACCATAGTATCCATATCCTTTATATTTGACTCTTAGTTGAATAGTTTAATTATTACCATGTATTCTTGTATTATTATAATAAATGATTAATAAACTTACAATAAAACGCCAAGAGAACCCCAAGTGTTTAATTAATGAAATATATCTTATTATATAAGTCCTTTGGACAAAACTTATATTTTTAGGACTATTATATCGTTTAATAATATACTATTTGTTTTAAAAACTCATTTATGTCAATTTTGACATTATTTAGTATTTTGTTTTTATGAAAGTCATAAAAAATTTATTACTTTGAAATATATATATTGAATCAATCCTAACATGTCATATTCACCTATAAAATTCATGGATGTAATAAAATCATTAAATTATATTTATTTTAGTATTTATAATACCATTTATTTGATTCTTTCATTAATAATGAAAATACTGCATCATTATTGTGTCATAAATAAATATATTTATTTAATATCTAAAAATTATAAATAAACTATAAGGATGTAGGAAATCATTTTATCTTTAAAATAAATATTTATAGTCGAATATATAAATTATATAACTCCAAAAAAATGTTTTACTGGAAGATACATGCTTTTGTTATTTTTGTCTTTACTTTAGATTATTTAATATAAAATGTCATTATCACTCCCATGTGGCTCTATGGGGTCCCCAAATCAATGGTTGGATGCCCATGGTCAGACATGTATCATCCAATAGGTTTAGGACATGGGTTATGGTAATTTAATATTATTATTATATTATTTTTTACAAATATTTACCGGATTTACACTTTAACCATAGTAAATAAAATATTTGCCGAATTAATAATTCATAATGTCTAAAAACAATTACCTATTTCCACAATTCAGAAATCCTAATTCAAATTATGAAATCCAGTTTTCCAAATTCAAAACACCGAAGTTCCATAAATTAATTTAAAATTAATTCCCATTGACGAAACCAAAAAGTGAGTTTTTAAGAAGTAAAAACTATCAAAAGATTGACATGTGTTTACGTAAAATATAAATGTGAAGTTATATAAAATGAATTAAATTATAAGAATGCTAAAAATATAATCTAATAATTCTTTAAAACCACTCAAATGTATAATTTTACACTTTAAATTATTTCAATTAAAAAAGTTGTTTTTAATTAAAATTAATATTTTTCACTATTCATCAAAATTTGAAAGTTATTAGAAAAGTACCAAAAATTAACCCTAAGCTAATTTTGGTATTCCGAATCCTAAAATAAAGTCCAATTTTAATAATAAAATTTATAAAATTTAAAAAAGTGGTAATTATTATTCATAACTACTTTTAAAACGGCTAATTTGAAAGGTTGTGGTGGGCTTGAACTCGGTGTTGCGTACATTGCACGCTATTGTATTATTCAAAGAGAAACATATTGTGGAAGCTTAGTTTGTTACAATTGAGTCTTAAAACAGATTGTGTATGGTACTTGAAAATGGGTAAGAAATCTGTATTTCCCTTTAATTTGATTTTTTATCAGGAAGAATTGAGAAGAGAACCTTGTAAAACATGTATTTAACCATAAAATAATGAGGAAATGGTTAGTATATATGAGTTTTTAAAATATAAACACAATATAAAAGAATTAAAAATAATAATAAGAATTAAATTTGGGTAAATATAGTGAATGAATAACCTGATTGAAAATGATGGTTCGGGTAGAATCCCTTACCTTATATCTGAATGTGTTATATAGTTGACCTTAATGTCCCATATAATCAAATTAAATCCATTAATTAGTTAATTAAGAACCCTATATACATGTATTTTATTAATTATAGTTTTATTAGGTTCATTTATTTTCTTATTGATGACTTATAGAGTATAATTTCATCATTCAAGTGTATTCGTTTTCTTGGTTTTCATGATTAATTCGCTTGTTTATAAGTAATGAAATTCATGTAAAATAGTTATAATTATCTATAATTGGAATTATATTATATTTGTGTACTTTAATAATTTTAAATGGTTATATTTATCATTTGGTAATATGGTCGTATTATGAATCATAAGATAAAACATTAGTGATAATCCTTTAGATTATTTTGGCTGTTTTTCGATCATCACGAACTAGTTTTGTCATATAAAATAATATTATGTATATATACTAGTTAAAGAAAATTATATAGGTTTTAATAACTATATTATAATATTTATTAACCATAAAAATTGTTTCATGACCATCCTTGATGTATAAACTGAAGAACTAAAATCCATCGTCCATGAAGGTTGTAAATCAGCACCACACGGATAATGATTTCTATTTTAACATAAAAGAAATAGAGAAAGTAGTTTGATGAAAGATATTATATTAACAAGATATAATTAATTTATATATATTATAATGGAGTTATCTTTTTCATTTGGAAAAAGTAGTTGAGGAGAGGATAAGAAATGAAAAAGGAAATTAAAAAGAATTTAAAAGAAAATAAAAGATGGTTTACCTCTTAAATTCTCCTCTTTGAGAACTACCTTAAGGCACATTGGTTTTGTATTGTGGTGAGAACAAAAGGTCTTAAACATGGGGAAGAGTCTTGTTAATATTATAGGAAAGAATTTTGTCAAGGATAAAATATTTTACATTGTGAGGAGAAGGGGTGGAATTTATAGTTGAAGAGAGGGTTTTTTTGAATATTTTATTCATTTGTTTATTACTTTGGCAGAAGACTATGAATATTTTGAGAATTATCATTAAATATATTAGTATAACTAATAAGAGTTTGATATTATGGGCTTAAATAATCCATAAATTAACTATGACTCAAAAATTCATTTATTTATCATTTATAATAAATTAATGTATTTTACTATTCACCAAAAATTCAATATCTTAGAAAAATTCCTCAAAATCACCCAAACAAGTTTTCAACATTTAGAATAAAAAAATGGACTCCATTTTTAGAAATTAATTTTCTAAATTTGAGAAAACTAATTTTTCATTAGAATCATTATTTACTCAAAAAATATTATTTTTAAAATTAAAATTGATTTTATAAAACTTTGAAAAATTAACTAAGGTATCACTAAATTATCCTAAATCCATTAGAAAAAAATTGATTTATGAATACATTTTATGAAAATCATTTTTTTAAATCATTATATTAGTTATAATATTGTATTTAAATATTTATGACACACAAAAATACCAACACTTAATTAATATTTTCTAAAATATTCATTTAATTATACTATTATATAATTAAACCATACTTTAATTTATAAGATTATTAATTTTTATTTAAAATTTCATTGGTGAGGTTACTATTAACTTGGACTTTTTACTATTCATAAGGGTCATATTACTATTCCAAAGGTCAAGTTACTATTTCATCATTATAGGTTCCTTAACTTCTAGGAATACCTCTTATTTAATTAATTATTCATTTATGAAGTTTGTACTATGTTATTTAGAAGATTTTATGCGATTTATACTATTTGAAATAAATATAATAAGGTAAATCTCCTTGATATAATTCTAGGATGCTACATTCTCCCCTCTAACAAAAAAAATAATCCTCAAAATTTATAGAATGACACCGCATAAAATGATTCGTCTAGTTCTTCATCATAAGATCCTCAGGATCCCACATCGCCTCTTATACTTTATAATTATTCCAAAATACCTTTTCCAATTAATGTATCTGATTCCTCAACACCTATTATTTAGCGTCGATAATTTAGATAGGCTCTTCACAGTAAGAGATGTCATGTTCCAAATCTATTCCTTCATAAGTGAGGACATGCATTGGGTATAATGCGTACATCCTTAACAAAGAGACGTGGAACACATTGTGTACCTTAGAAATGATAGGTGTAATTTCCAAAGGATAAGACACCACTCCAATCCTCTAATGGATTTCAAAAGACCCAATGTACATGGGGATTAGTTTCCCTTTCTTCCGAAATATTTTAACACCCTTCCATGGAGATATTTTCAATGAAATATGATCTTGCACGTGAAATTCCAAATCCTTCATTTTATTATCAATGTAACAATTTTTCATAAATTAAGCTGCTTTGATACGGGTTTGAATTGTATTTACATTTTCTATTGTTTCCTCCATAAACTGAAGGACAACAATCTTCCTTTCACCAACTTCATCCGAATAAGTTGGTGTACGAAATCTCTTTCCATACAATGATTCATATGGTGGCATTTGATTACTTAAATAGAAATTTTTATTGCTGGAATAATTTATCAAAGGTAAATACAGATCTTGTATAGCTTTAAAATCAAGTGATCATGATCTCAACATGTATTCTAATGTTTCGATCGCCCTTTCTGACTGCCCATCAGTTTGAGGGTGATAGGAAATACTCAAATAAAGCTCAGTATCCAAATATTTCTGGGGACTTTTCTAGAATTTCAATATAAGTCATGGATCATGCTTAAAACTAACTGAGAGTGGTTCTCTATGATGTCTTACTACTTCATTAATATAGAGTCATGTAAGGCGCACCAGTGGAAAAGCCTCCCTTATAATGAGGAAATATGAAGATTTGGTAAGTTGATAAAAAATTACCCATATTGCATCATCATTTATTGGAGTTTTTGGTAATCCTGTGAAACAATACATAGTGATATCATCCCATTTTAATGTAGGAATAGGCAGAGGCTGCATGACTCCTCTAGGATTTTGTCTTTCTACCTTCACCTATTGACTAACTAAACCTCTTTATACATAATCGGAAATTTTGCGCATCATATTATCCCACCATAAATGTTTCTTCATATCCATATACGTAGTAGTGTTACAAGTGTGTATAGAGAAATTAAAATTATGGAAATCATCTAATAAATCCTTTTTATCTTAGTTATAGAGGGAACACATTACCTTTTCCCAAATTTTAGAATTCCATACTCACACACAATGTCTAAAAACATACAATCATTTACATATTTAATTTTCTTTTGAATATTTTCATCATCATACTGAGAACTTTTAATTCTTTCCAATAATGAGGGTTGGGAAACCAATTGAAAAAGTAATGATATTTCATCTTTTTTGATAATTCCCATATCCATATTTTCTAGTCCTTACGCATAGGATCCTTGTCAATCATTATTTTTCTTTAGATTCCAAATTCATTCTTGTTCATCGCATATGTTACCTTATTCACCTTCCCTGAGTGGTATTGTATTGAAAAATCATAATCCTTAAACAATTTGAGCCATCTCCATTAACACCTATTGATTTATTTATGTGTTATTACATATTTCATGATCTTGTGATTTGTATATATCTCACATATTTCTCTATAGATATGGTCTATCCATATCTTCAGAGGACATATCACAACTTATAACTATATATCATGATTTGGATAGTTATATTCAATAATTTTTAATTGTCTTTACGCATAGGCAATAACTTTATCACTCTACATAAGGACTCACCCGAGTCCTTTCATTGACAAAACATTATAAATCTTAAACACACCATTTCCCAATGGTAGAGTCAAGATCAAGGAATTCTCTAATATCCTTTTAAATTACTCAAAACAATCCTCAAATTATTTTTTTGAGAAAAACATAACCCATTTTAGAGTAATATTGGTTAATAGGTGAGCTAATCGGGTGAAGTTATGAAGAAAACAACAATAATAGCCTATTAAACCAATAAAACTATGTGCCTCGATTATTATCATTGGTGTTGGCCATTACTGAATTTCCTTTATCTCTATAGGATCAACTGAGATTCCATCCTTAGAGACAATGCATACAAGAAAAGAAACTAATTGAATCCAAGATTCATTGATTCTAAACATCCCGTAAAATTCATTTATTCTAAGATCTTTTAGAAAAATCCTCAAGTGATTATCATGGTCTTCATAGATTTTGGATTATATTAAGATATAATCAATAAATACCCCAAGAAATTCTTCAATATATTCCTTGAAAACTTTGTTCAATATATTCATTAAATCAGAAGGTGAATTAGTCAGTCTAAATAGCATTACTGTAAACTTGTAATGTCTATATGAAGTATGAAATGTTGTCTTTGGAATATATTCCTTCCTCACACATAACTTATGATATCCATATCGAGTTAAATATTTAAAAATTAATGAGCTCCATGAAGTTTATTAAATAAATTATCAATGTCAAGTATGGGATACATGTTCTTTACTATAATAGAATTTATTTCCCTATATTCAATACACAACCTCATGGATCCATGTTTCTTCTTGAAAAATAGAACAGATGCTCCCCATGAAGAAACACTAGGGTGAATAAATACTTTATCTCTCAATTCCTATAGTTGTATCTTTATCCATAATAATTATATAGCATCTATTCAATGAGGAGTCTTTGATATAGAACTTGAACCATTAATTAAATCAATAAAGTACTCAACATACCACTCTAGAAGATATTGTGGTAAATAATTTATAAATACATAAATATAATCTTGAAAAATAGGTAGATCTTCAATATGAGTATTCATAGATGTTGTTTTATCTTCCTCCATGAAAATTTCATTTAGAAGATCCATTGAAGGAGGATCTGGATAAGAACCAAATGATGATGTTTCTTCTCTAAAGATAATGGATTCTACATTTCCATAAGAAATTATGACTTCATACTTCTTGTAATATATTTTCTCATTATAGTTTGATAGACAGACCATACAAAGGATTATATCAAATTGGATCATTGGTATGATAATAAGTTTAGAAACTAAATCATGTTAATGTGTCATAAACGGGACTGACTGACAAATATTTATTGTAATGATACTACATTTAAGAGTTTTGACGACAACTCCATTATTAAATCAATAGGGAAATTTCTAATTTTCTTGGATAACTAGGAAGATATAAAAGAATCTGATGATCCAGAATGAAATAAATCCTTGGATAAGTTTGAGTAAATGATTAAAGTACCTTCTACCACATCATTAGAAACATTAAACATAGTAGTTCTGATCATGTAAGCATGGCCTCAATCCATTAGACTCCTTGGAGAAAGTTTCCTTGAAACATAGTATAATCATTTTAATAATGTCTTATGACTTTACAATTGTATAATTGAACTTTACTAGATTGTTTTTTCCCTTGCAATCACGAGCTTGGTGGCCCTTTCCACACACTTACCCTTCAGGGAAGTACCATGGTGTTTCTTCCCAAAATTATTTCAATGTCGAAATTAAACCCTTCCCTTCTTCCCCATTTCATTATTTCATTTTCCAAAGTGTTCAATAACCCTCTTATTCTCTTACATTCATTTAATTTCATAATAATTAAATATTTTCTTATATCTTGATATCACATGAGACTATATCTTCATATGAAGAGAAATTTTGGGCGACTAGTTCCCTTTATAGGAATAGTTTCAACCCATAAAAGAATCAATTAATCTTTCTCCTTGGATTACATATGTATTCCACAACATTACATGATAACCTTGTAATGTTGACTTCATACTTGCAAATGTTTTCATCCTCTTTCTATCTTAGACTCAATAATTTTATCTCTAAATCTTCTCTTTGTTCATGAAGGAAATATTTTCCAAGAAAGTTTCCTTAAAATAATTCCATTCCATATTTGAGATTTCTTCCTCCTATTTTTTAATTTAATTACCACCATAGATATGAATCTCCTGACAGGTGACAAACATCCATGAAAACCTTCTCCCTTTCATTACATCCTAAAGTGAGAAATATCTTCTCTAAAGAACTTATACACTGCTCCATTACAAATGGGGTTTTAGTCCCATTGAATGATGGAGGATTGTGTCATATTAATTGGTATAACATTACTCCTCCATGTTGTTTATTAGGATTCTTGATATGGGTATGGTTATTGTTCATATCTTGAGTTAGCTACCCTAGTATAGTTATAAATATCTCAGCACCTATCATAGCTCTAGTACTGATATAATTATCTTGCATATAAGGGATATACATACATTGGATACATGTGTTGATACATTTTACATTCCTTATAATATAAATCATTTCTAGATATTGGAATACACTAAATTAGGTTATGAATCATAATGAATAATATCAAATGAAAAAAACACTTAACATAAATTCAAATCTTATGCATAGCTAATCTCATAATCATAAATGTGGTTTATTTGAGGACATAATTACTTATAAATACAATATAATGGTTTATAATTAAAATGTGACTTATCCAAAGAATATCCCCTAGGAGTGTCAAACCCGGTGCACAGTAAAGGCTGTTGATGTGTGCCAGGTTACCCCGAGTCTAGCTTGAGACACCTTGTTGAAATTGTTACCCCTAGGTACATCTATGATAGAACCAAATCCACTAGTATTATCCAAATAGGGATGTAACCATAATAATATCCACATAATATATACCCTAACAAAATTCAAGTATGTTATTATATTTTTATCCTCAAATTCTATCTTAGAGTTATGTTCCCTAATCTATGTTTTCTAAATCTAGTTATCAAGGTTTATACTAAACATTCTTTGATACCAACATTAGATACCTTGAACCCTGTATCCTATAGCCTACAGTTTTATTTATTACAATGGAATAGATAAAATACATGAATCCCAAGGGATCAGTGAACTTATCAGTTTTGGAAACTAGAATACATACTCGTGCTTTACATTACCACTTGAAAGGAAACAAACAACATTGAAACTCCATTGGAAGCACCCATAAACTCCAACATTATCCTTTTTAGTAAATCTTATTATAAATATTCACATTCTAGGGAAAATATAACATAAGAAAGGGATGATATTAGATGCTCGGTAAGGGTATGTAATGTAGTGGAATCTATCATAAGCATTAACAATAAGGTATGTTGAATAACTAAAAACACATGTCTTTAAAACATAATCTTGAGCATAATATAGTTGGAATAAAATCTAATTAAAATGACATAATAAAACATAATCCTGGATATACTTACAGTCAAATAATCACGTGGGATATCAACTAATAGTTTCATAATGAGGTAATTTATAATACTAAACATCATAAACATACTATCAAGGCCTCGGCCAAGACATCATATATAATGGGTAAAAACTGTGTCTTGTTTGTCTCAGAAGACCTACTGATGCATCATAGGGATATAGAGGGTCCCACCCCTCAAATAATAATTAATATTCATTATTCATATGAATGGGGATAAAAATAAACAACATATACATATGAAATATAACAACTTTCCTTAATCTGTAAATATAATCACTAGCCATTCTGAGTAGTATGGTGAATGGTATTAAGATAACACATCCATAGTCAAAATGATCACTACCCATTTAATAAAATATGGTTGATGATAAGAGTAATATATAAATATAAATAAATCATAAAATTTAATATATGTGTTTAAATGAATGGAAATACACTAATAAATTATTAAGAATTTCATTTAGAGAAATACTCGTTTACATTGAAAAGAAGCGTTATTTTGGAAAAATGTTTTTTATTTGTCATAACTTTTAGTTTAAAACTATAAATGAAAAAAAAAATCCCATGATAAAATTATTGAATTAATAAAAATAATGGAGTCTTAGAACATATCATGTATGGTACTTGAAAATGGGTAAGAAATCAGGAAGTTCCCTTTAATCAAGCTTTCTTATCAGTGATAATTGAGAAGGGAACCTTGTAAAAAATGTATTTCCCCATAAATTAAAGATAAAATCATCTAAATATATGAGTTTGGAACATATAAAAAAATATATAATAAGAACACCAAAATAAATAATGATTAAATTGGAGTAAAGATATTTAAATAATAACTCAAAGGTAAATGAATGTTTGAGTAGAATCCCTAACCTTATGTCAAAATGTGTTCTTCACTTGACCTTAATGTCCTGGATAGTCAAATTAAATCATTTAATTAATTAATTAAGAACCTTATATAAATTTATCTTATTCATTATTGTTTTATTATGTTCATTTATGAACTTATTGAATACTTATAGAGTTTAATTTCATATATTAGGAGCATTCATTTTTTTTGGTTTTCATGATCAGTTCTCTTGTTTATAAGTAATGGAGTTCATGTAAAATTGGTATAATTCTACATAATTGGAATTATATGTTATTTATAAACATTAATATGTTTAAACGGTTATATATATCATTTGGTTATATAGTATTTTGGTGAATTATTAGAATAAAAATTTGTGATAATCCTTTAGATTGTTTTACTAGTTTTCTGATCATCATGAACTAGTTTTGTTGTATGAATTTTTATTATGTATACATACTTGTTTTAGAATTTTAAATATTATGTTATTAATATATTATAACATTTTAAACCATAAATATGGTTTAATGATCAGCCTTGTAGTGGAGATTAAAGAACAAAAATCAGTCGTCTATGAAGGTTGTAAATCAAAACCTCGCGAATGATGATTTCATTTTTCAAATAATTGAGTGAGGGAGAAAATAATTTGATGAATTATATTCCATTAACATGATATCAATACATTATATATATTATACTGGGGTTACCATTATCATTTTGACATAGGAGGTGAGTAGAGGATAATAAATTAAAAAGTAAATTGAAAGGAAATTTAATGAAAAGGAAAGCGGGTTTAACTCTTGAATTCTCCCCTTTGAGAACCTCCTTAAGGCACCTTGGTTTTTTATTTTGATGATAACAGTAGGTCTTGGACATGAGTAAGATTCTTGGTAATATTATTTGGTATAAATTAGATGAGGAAGAATTCATGGATTGTGTGAGGATAAGGGGAGGTATATATGGTGGAGGAGAGGGGTGTTTTTTTAATATTTTATTCACTTGTTTATTATTTTGGCTCAACACTATAAATAGTTTGAAAATTATCATAAAAATATTAAAATAATGAAGTATATTTTGATATTATGGGTTCATATCATTCATACATAACCTATTACTCAATAATTTAGATATCTATCATGTATCATCAATTTTCATATTTTACTATTCACCAAAAATTCAAGTATTTCAGAATAATACTATATATTAACCCTAACAATTTCTAAACATGTAGAATTAAAAAATTTACTCAATTTTATTGAAATAATTTTCAAAATATCATTAAATTAGTTTTCAATTAAAATCATTATTTTCTCAAAAAATATTATTTTTAAAATTATAACTGATTTTATAATAATATGAAAAACTAACTAAGGCCTCATTAAATTATCCTAAAATCATGAAACAAAAAAATTGATATATGAATATATTTTAGGAAAAATAATTTTATTTTAAATAATTTTGTTAATTATAAAGTTGTTATTAAATATTTATGTTTCACAAAAATACAAACACATAATTAAGAATTTTTAAAATATTCATTTACTTATATTGTGATATAATTCTATCATTATTTTATTTAAATAATTTCTAGAATTTATTTATAATTTCATGGGTGAGGATAATATTTATTTGGTCAATTTACTATTCATAAGTTTCAAATTACTATTCCTAAGTTCAAGTTACTATTTCATCAGTATAGGTTCCTTAACATCTAGAAATACCTTTATTTCATTTATTCTTCATTTATAAAGTTTTCATTGTGTTATCTAAGTGATTTTATGTGAGTCATACTATATGAACTAAAAATAAGAATGGAAATATCCTTGATCTAATTTTGGGATGTTACATTATCCCCTCCAACAAAAAAATTCATCCTTGAAATTTCCAAAATTTCACCTCATAAAAAGATTCGGGTAGTTATTCATCATATGATCCTCAAGATCTCATGCCGCCTCTTCAATTTTATGATTTTTCTAAATTACCATTACCAAATGAGTCATCCAATTCAACAAAACCTATTCTTTAGTGTATAGAATTTGGATTGTGTATTCATAGTAAGATAAGTTAGGTTCAATATCTTTTCATTCAGAAGTGAGGAAATGCATTGGGTATGACATGTACTTCCTTAAAAAAGAGATGTGGAACAGATTGGGTACTTAAGAAAGGCTTGGTGGAATTTCCAAATGATAAGACCCAACTCTAATCCTATATAATATTTGAAAAATAACCAATGTACCTAAGGATCAGTTTCCATTTCTTCCCAAACCTTATAACACCCTTACATGGAGATACTTCCCTGAAAACATGATCTTCAACTTGAAATTCAAAATCCTTCCTCTGATTATTAGCACAACTATTTTTACAAATTTTTAATACTCTGATATGGGTTTGAATAGTCTTTAACTTTGTTGTTTTCATCCACAATCTCTAGTCCTACAAGCTTCCTTTCACCAACTTCATCCCAACAAGTTGGTGTACTATATCTCGTTCTATACAATGCTTTATATGGTTCTATTTGAATACTTGAAGGTAAACTATTATAGTAAGAAAAATCTACCAAAGGTAAATACTGATATCACATACCTTGAAAATAAACTGAGCATGATCTAAACATGTATTATAAAGTTTAGATCATCTTTTTTTGATTGTCCATCAGTTTGAGGGTGATAAGCAGTACTCAAATGAATCTCAGTATCCAAAGCTTTGTAAATAATTTTCTTTAATTTTGATGAAAATTGTGGATCAAAATTAGAAACAATTTATAGATGTGCTCCATGAAGTCTTAAAAATTAATTAATATATAGTCATGTATGGCACTCTTGTGGAAAATCCACCCATATAGAGGGGAAATGTGCAAAGTTGGTAAGTCTGTCAACAATTATCCATATTAAATCATTATTTCTTAGAGTTTTTGGTAATACCATGAAAAAATCCATGGTGATATCATCCCATTACCATGTTGGAATAGGAAGAGGTTTCATGAATCATCTAGGATGTTCTCATTTAGCCATCAACTATTTAGAAAATAAACATCTTGATATATAATCAGCAATTTCATGATTCATATTATCCTACTAGAAATGTTCCTTAAAATATCTATACATATTAGTGCCATGGTGTATAGAGAAATTAGAACTATATACATCATCCAATGACTACATTTTTAGCTTGGTTATAGATGGAACACATATCCTCCACCCAAATTTCATAATTCTATACTCACACATGAAGTCTAGAAACATCCCATCATTCATAGCTTTAATTTTCTTTTAAAGATAATCATCATTAGACTGCGAACTTTTTATTATTTCAAATAAATATGGTTGGGAAACCCATTGAAAAAGTAATTATGTTTCACATTCTTTTATGATTCTCACATCCATATTTTCTAGATTCATATACAATGTTTCCTTGTCAATCCTCTTTTCCCTATAGTCAATTTCTTCTATAGTCTTCGTTTTCTTCATCAGTATCAACCACTGATCGTCTTCCCCCTATATTTGATAAATAAAAGGTACACATTTCTATTCTTCTGAGCATTAAAGGAAAAAGAATATATTTTAAATAGAGTTAATCCATTATTTTGGGATGAGGTGATTAGATGACTCACTAATGGAATGAGGTATTTGTTTCATAATATACTCAACGTCAACTTGCTATTTATTGGGAGAAGGATGGTATTCTACATTATTTATGTTATTTTTGATAACATGAGTCAATTGAACTAGTAATTTATAGATTTGTTTATCCTTATACTATATGGTTATGCATCTCATTAGGGAAAATGTGACAATTATTATCACATTGGTTTTTATTCAGTTCTTCCTATTTCCCATCATTAACTAAAAAAAAGTAAATAAATGTATGAATTAGATTACTCAACTAAAAAATCTAAAAATGGAAACTATAATATTATAAGGAATGACTCATAATTGACATATAAATCCTAACTTGTGAGTCACCATGATTCAATCAATGTAAGATATTGTAAGTTTCATATTTAGTTTTCTTTCATAACAATTTATTAATGTCAATAATAATATTTTGTAAAGAGTTTATGGAATTTATAAATCATTTCCCTTGGGAGTTTCAAAATAGGTGTGTAGTAAGTAATATTTTCATTAGACTAGGTGATTATTAGTTATTATAAAATAGAACATTTTTAATAATTTTTTCCCTTATGTACAACTATGATAGAGTCACATCGACTTATCATACACAGAAAGAGGTGAATCTCTTTGAAACCACTGGCTCTAAACATCACCATTATTTTAGGATATTCTCATATACTTTGAGATATCCCTATTTATATCACTAAATTATTATAGTACTAATCGTAAAAATAACTAGTCCCTAATATAAAACCTACTATAGATTACCAATCCATTTACACATATCATTTAATAGTTTTTAACATAACCATCCAATAAACAAAACCCAAACATTGGGTGGCCAAGTGTCATTAAAGTACTAGGTACATAAAACCTCAGGATGAATATTTTAATCTCTATATTGAGTTCTTAAATCCCATTAAACTCAAAATACTATGTTGGATATCCTAGAATGTACATAAACAAAATGGTGGATTTAAAAACCTCAGTAAGTGAATAAACATGACAACGAAGCATATCATGATAGTCCAAAAGAATAATAAGATATAATAATATATAATTATTATGGATAATCATATGGGTAAATAACATAAAGAATACAAAAACATAATATCTAAGAAACTTATGTATTTATAAAAAACATGAATCATTTCATAAGTATAAGTAAAGTCTAACTTCCAAGACAACATCAAATGGTGGACAAAGTCCCGTCATGGATTTGGGTTACTCACTAACACCTTAAATATCTTCTAATGAGACAAAAACAATACCTAATGAATTGGTTCTCTATTTTTTCATGCCCACTATAACATGTAAAATCTTATCTTTTTCCCAAATGGAAATCAAATTTAAGGCATAAGAAAATAATTAACCATGAAAAGAAATGGGTTCCATAATTTTGAATCATATAAAAATAAATGGATATTTTATAAAGATTCCAAAGAGAAGAATAAATTAAATATTTTGGATACTAATGTTCAATAAAATATTAGGTAAAAAAATACGGTTCTCATCTGATAAAAGACACATAAAGGATTGATAATTGTTAAGGAATTGAACTTTGAAAACATTCTTTTATGTAATTAGTTAAATACTTTAGAAATAATAATGAACATTTTGTTTTATTTTAAAACAAGTGTTAAACCATATTGGTTTTACATAATAAATTCCTTTTTAAATTATTTCATGTATGGGAACAAATATTTTAAAAAATTATCACTTTAAAGGATTAATTTATAGAAATTTTATGCTTAATCACATTTGATTTTAAAGTAATCATTTGAGAAAATAACCTAAGGCATGTATACCCAATCAAAGGAATGGAGAATAAGACATATACATATACATGTAATCAAAATATATACAATAATTTTAATCCTTATATAACATTAAATATATATTTATAGTGAGTTAGATAGAGAACAGATGTAATGAAAATAAAATAAAGTGGTTCTAAGACATCCCTTACCTTATGACCAGAATCGATTTACTTATGCTCTAAGAATCATGAATAGTCAAATGAAAATTATTTTTTACTTAATTAAGAACCATATTAATATTTTTTTTATTTAATATAACTATTTTATATTCATTTACAACCATTATAGTGTCATATAAATTTTAATTATACATATTTTAGTGAAACTGTTTCATAGTTCAATTATCGGGTTAGTTGTGGATAATTATCATCTTTATTATCAAATAGAACTATAACTATAGTAGCGAAATAATTTTTTATTCCTGAAATTATATAAATTTATATGTTCCCAAATATATATATTTTTTCTAGCACATGAAAGATTCATTTAATATAAACTTTGTTATTATATATTTAGTTCATTTAGGTGGTTTTATCAACCAATAAGAAATATTTTCCTTTTATTAAATATTATAGATATATATTCATTCCAAAATTTGAAATAATATGTAATATACTATTTAATTAATTTTAAACCACTATAAATGAATTTAAACAATCAATGATTGTGGTAATGGAAAACGATAAGTCATCATCCACTAAGGTGGTGAACTGAATTAATATCGATAATGTGACCATTTTGTAGAATAAGTGGAGAATATAAGAGGATTTATGAAAGATTTAAATTATAAAAATAACATAGAAATGATATTTGAGTCATTATTCCTTGTTTAGTGTGGTATTTGAGGAGAAATTATAACAACAAAATAATTTAAAAGTGGTAGTTTGAGATTATTACCCCATGAATGTCATCTCTTCAAAAACTCATTAAGGAACGTTGGTTTTTCCTTTTCATGAGAACATAACTATGAGTAAATTGAGGACAAGACTATGAATATAATTGGATAGTAATTATTAATGATCCAAGGATGATATGTTTTGAGGATAAGGGCTGGTTAGGTTTTGTATTTATAAGGGGTGGAGAAGGGTGTTTTTCAATATTTTACTCAATATTTAATTATTTTTTCTCATTGAAAATAAAATTTATAAATTATATGACTATATACCATGAAAATTGAGTTTTTGTTATAAATAAAGGTTTCTAACATCGTTTATGACTCATATATTAATTTATTTTCTTTATAATGCAGCTTAATGTATGTTATCATATTTTACTATTCACAAAATTGAAATGTGTTAGGATAATAAAAAAACACCGATACTATTTTATGACTGGTAGATTTGAACAATGAAATCCATTTTATGAAAATTATTTTCTAAGTATAATAATTTTTTTATATTTAATCCTTATTTGTTTTAAAATCACAATTTTAATATTATGATCAATTTTTGACACTTTGGAAAATTATTTATGTTCTCATAAAATTTTATTATCATTATAAAAAAGAATATTATTATTTTATAATCCCATTTTCTGAAAATAATATATTTTAAAAACTATATTTTTTATAAAAATTGAAATGAATCCTTTCTATTTAAAAAATATATATACACTTATTTTATCATTTATAAAACATTTATTTACTTGTATCATGATATAATTAGGTTATATTTTCATTTTATAATGAAAAAACATACTATATTACACTTATGTAACTGAGGATACTATTCTAGCAGTTAGGTTACTATTCATAATGGTCAGATTACTTTTCAAACAGTAATATTTTTATTCCAATAATTATATATCTTTTTCCACAGTCATATTTTTAATCATCATATTTGCAACCTAATATCTATAAATACCTCATAATTCATTCATTCTTTATTAATACATATTTTATATCAGGGTAATATATATTTTCCTTTTCATAATGAATATTGATATACTAGTATACTATTTCAAATTTACAATGTTTTTTTGAGTGTAGTTATTCTGGTGGATTATGAATATCCAAATTTTCGTATTTTAGTTATCATATTTTTTAAATTTTATCTTGTTGTAATATTTTCATTTATTATGTCTTTATTTATTCTATAGATTAATCATTAAAAATCATATAATAAAATATTATGGGTTTATTCGGGTTTTTCATGTGCTTTTTATAATACCAAATTATAAAATATGACACAATTATATTATTAAAAGGGAAATTCACTGTGTAAATTTCTATGTCACTACATAAAACTCCATCTTGTACCCACAAGATCTATAAATCGATATTTTTTATGGAAGAAAAGTATTACAATGGTTCTAACTCCAAAACTATTCCACTAGGTAGACTTAAGTTATAAGTGGAGACTTCT
This sequence comes from Viscum album, assembly GCA_963277665.1. NCBI lineage: Eukaryota > Viridiplantae > Streptophyta > Magnoliopsida > Santalales > Viscaceae > Viscum > Viscum album. The sequence continues at coordinate 1,150,879,691 of OY728138.1, forward strand.
AATGTAGAAACCCTTTAGCCATTTCCAACATATAAATATAATTCACCTTTCTTTAATTCAGCAATATCACTTAGTCTATATTTTTCAACATTAATGTGTAATGAAAAATGGTATCTAATATCCATGTTTTTGGGTTGGACAAATTTATTTCTATAAAATTAACATCCATAAACATAGATTTGTTTTCAAAATACTTCTAATATTTTGATAAAAATCTATTATTATTTTAAAAGTCAAACCAATAAGAGACCTCAGAATGATAAATATGATATATGTTACAAAATAACACATATAAATCTCTATACTTGAGTATTATGTTTAATATATTTACATCATGGACTTTGAATGAATTTAATATAACTAAAATAATAACCCAACAAATCATTTCCTTTTTCTATACAAGATCCACATTTTACTAATTATTAAGTACACTTTCATATTCCTCTAATCTCCTAGTCATTTTGGTGAAAAATATTACTAATCATGTCATGTAAAACACTTGGATTGTGGAGCATAATTTTTTTTACCACATCCATAATAATCATATAAACTATATCCTAATCCTTGAGTATCCTAAATCTAAGGGTTTTACAATGAATTGTCACCAAATTCTCGAAAAGGGATTTGGTTGTAGAACTATTATCATTATTCATTTCCATGAGGACATGAATAATATAATCGATGAAAAATATTTTTTTTTGTGAATATATATAGTAGGATGATTATGTTCTTGACATATTATTTTTATATAAGGAATCTCACATGGATAATCTGAGGGGTCTTTTTTAAATGTCTCATCATTTTAATATGAATCATTTGAATATTAAATCCATAACTAGTGTAACATCTTTGGTAAATATAAAATAACTCGCTTTCATATATATTAATATTTATTAATTATATATTTATTTTACTTTAAAGGGAACTCTATTTATGATAGCATACTGAATAATAAACAATGGGTTTTTCTGAAATCATATGTTTTACACAAGGTTGATTTATAACGAGAAATAATATATTATAAATATTATTAATTTAAATGGTAGTTATCACCCAGACATTTTATTGGAAAAATGAATAAAACCAACTATATGATTTTTACAAATGTTTATTCAATATTTTTACCTTCTTCCCATAAATTTTAGAGGCTTAAAATGAGAATAAATCAAATTTTAAGCATAAAACACTATAATATTTTTAAAAGTTAGTTTTATCACCTTTTGATGGAGAAATATTTTTAAATATTATTTTTATAACTTTTATATGTTATATTTTAGAGATAAATTCGTATTTGGAGAAGGTGCATCAGAATTGAATTTGGTTGACTTTTTTTGAATTTGTTTGATAAAATTCATATTTTAATGAATAGTGAAAAATACTGCATTTTAATTCCAAATTTCTTTTTATTCCAATTTATTTATATGGTTATATTATATTTTAAATCAGTCTTAATGTATAATTAGATCATGTTTTTATCATTTAATGAAATTTTGGTAATTGGATGTAATTTCACATTGAAATTAGATATAAACGCAAGTCAAAATTTTGATGGTTTTTACTTTTAAAAACCCATTTTCTCATTTTGAAAATGGGTATTTATTTTAAATTAATTACTACAACACTTGCATTTTGAATTTGGAAAATAGATTCCATATTTTTAATTAAAAGGTCCAAATTATGTAAATATATCCATTTTTTTGGATATTATAAATTGTAACATTAATAATTATTTTTATTAACACGATTAAAGGTAAACCTTGTAATTATATATAAAAAAAATATTATAAAAATATAAAAATATCATAAAACTTTTCCTAATTTAATTATAATACTTTATTCTAACCATAAGTATCCTTGGAGAGATTTTAGGACCACATGGAGCCACTTGGATGACATTAATTGTTTTATAATATTATATTCAATGAATAGTTATTTTTTGTTACACTTTTGTTTTCAAAAAGTGAATAATTTTAATATAGAGTTATATAGGGGATATCTTTGACTATAAGTAGTAATAGGAAAGCTAAAAATATTACACACATCATGGTAATTTGTTCATAATTTTTATAAATTAAATAATTTAATTTAATTATGACATAATGATGATGTAGTAATTTCTTAATTAATGAAAGAATCAAATAAATGATACTTTAAATATTAAAATTAATATTATTTGACATAATTTATGAAATACACAAATTTTCTGGATAAATTTTACATTTTGGTGATGAGTTAAAGGACTTTTTCAAACATATATTTATGTTATGATATTTTAAAAAAAACTAACTAATGAATACAATTAGAATTGACACTATTAGTATTTCAAAATATAAAATATTTTATTAATTGTTATAAAGATCCTAAAAATATAAGATTTGAAAAAATGGTAAGGATAATTCCTTAAATGTCATAAATGAAATTCTTTTTTGGTCATTTGACATGTTTTGGCAATTATATTAACCCACAAAATGTAAATAACATGATATCACAAAAAGCTTAAAAAGGGTATAATAAGGGTTAAAACAAAAAATATTAGAATTAAAAAATATTCAAAACATTTATAGTTTTAATTAGTTGATTGGTATTTGACCTAAAATCATCTTATATTCAAAATATATTAGTTTTGGACCTTTTGGAACTTAAATTTTATTTATATTAATTTAATACTTTTAACAATTCTATGGGTGCCCCTCCCATGTCCTATAAAAAGGAACCCATTCCACTCTATTACTCACACTTAGAAAACCTTTTATTTGGAAAATATCTACCCAAAAAAACCTGTAATCACTCCCAACATTATTAATTCCTTATATTATAAATAACACCATTCATAGAGGTGATAATGTGTTAATAAATGTGATCATCTGAAGGATAGGTAATGTTTTTATTTAAGTGTTTCTAATTTATTTCTTCTTCCACTACCTTAAAATATTCTTAATACATGATGAAATAAGAAATCCAATATCCTAAATATACTAATATGTTATTTTTTTAATATAATCACCTAAATCCATCTCTACATCCATTAAATGTGAAAGAAATTAATCATGCATGCGTACGTGTGAACTATCACCTCCATGAACAAATATAATTCATTTTCCATAACAGTCTCTTTAGACTGATCATAATTATTGAATTAATGTTTTCTATATTATTTTGATGAAATATTTATCATTATATGAGATTAATATATCAATTATTTTCTTTCTTTCCATGCACATATAAATGATAACATCGTTCATGCGTACATATGAACTATCACCTCCACAAAGCGATGTGAATTGTTTTTATTCACCACATAAATTTTATGATATATGTAAGTATATTTAATTTATTATTTTTATTTTAATTATATTATTATAATTTTATAAAGATAAAATGATAATTAACATTTTTCTGTAATGATCAATGAAAAATGGAAATGTTACTCATGGTTACGTACAACCTACCATCATTATGATTATAACGTTGTTCATTTTTCACACCATAAATGAATGGTTTGATTTAAAAAGTATAATTTATGTATACAAGTTATTATTATGTGATGAATTTTATTTTACAGATTATGGGCTTATGACCATATATACAATTAACGTCAATCAATGTTCATTTTCGACATAAGTACCAAATATCGACAAAACATCCGATATGAAATTAAATAATTATGTAATTATTATAACAGGGTAATAAGTGATATAAAAGGAATAATAAACTAGAAAGAGGTTCTCAATAAATTATAAATTAACCTAAGTTTATTATTTAGGAATATAAATATTTTATCAGATGAGTCAGACTCATAGTAAGGGACTTTGTCTAAATCTCCTTTCATTGAGGCATATTTTGATATTATAAACCACCTTAGTTTTATACATTGTATAATCAAACCCTTTGAATTTTAATTTAATTCAAATTCCTTAAAAAAGAATCATTTTATGTGAAGTGTTTTTCTATACTAGGAAATGAATGTTTTTAATGTTTATGATGACAATTACTTTTCCACCGTCGCGGACATTATTTAATATTTAGCTTCCCTAGAAGGAAAAATGTTTTAAAAAAAATAAATACCATATTATCTTTTGAGGTATTTAAAATTTTTTTATGGATGGTTTTATTATATTAATATCTTTAAATTATATCTTGTTATTTCAAAATGGAAATGTTATTTTTCCTCTATGCGTGTTTTATGTGTTTTGATTATGTTATGGTTCTTGGGAATTGCTTATGTATATGGGTGGTTCTATGATAAAATGAAGGTGGTGACCTTATGATATCTCTTTAATTATTTGTGTATTAAGACGATGTTAAATGATAATGTTTATCCTAAGATATTTTGGGAATAAAATGTGATGAGTATTCCAAATGTTACCATGAAGGTTACTCACTATGTACCTATAAAATCTATAATGTAAGGATGATATAGATGTCACAAGATACCTTTATGATTTACGATTACTATGAAGTTTTTTAGGAATCTTATGATTTCATTGGGTATGTTAAATAACTTATGTTTTAAGGGTTAAAAGTATGATTTTATGAAAAAAAATCATGAATTTAAATATTCATAGACTAATTATTTAATTCCTTATTTATATCCATCACTACTATCTTATGCTCATCCCAAGTTTTTGAATTGTTTTCCATAGAGTATAAGGACAAGTTAGATAATTGAATAAGTCAAGATTAATGTCATGAATATTTATATCAAGAAGAAAATAAATCATGTTTTAAAGAGTTTTATCTTGTGAGAAAATGGATAGTGAGTAGAATTTTCTACTTTTTAATATTTGATATGTCTTGTAATAGTTATGGCCTAATTATCTAAAACTCAAAACCTGAAAAGATCCTTAATGTGAAATATTGACATAACTCAAGATTATGTAATGATAATGGATGGGGCCTTATTGTTCGTATCAGAGGCTAGTTTACATAACTTTAGGGGTTAGGATATTGCTAATAGAATATCCATAAATAATTTTTACTTTATGGGAAAATTGAAATGATAAATAATTTGAATATTACCATGTTCATTTGTCTAAGATATGTTTGTTTAGAATGTTTTTCCCATGTGTAAATAAGGAATCTATACTGGGATTGTTTATTGAGGAAAAAAACCTTCCAAATCAGCAACTTGAGATTATCAAAATCGGAACTGAACATTATTTTTATGATGATGTAATAGTTGACTCAGGCTATAAAAATTTGTGTAATCCATCCAAGAGATCAATCAGGTCATCCATAGAGGATCATATTGGTATTGTATCATTTCATGAGGCAATATCCCCATCATTTAGAGTATCATATAACCTCATGATATCTAAATGGTAGATTAAATCCCTTGAAAAGATATTTAATTTCATTGGGTGTTCAAATAATCAAAAGGTTTGTCTTTCTATTTACCGTTTTGAAGGTGAATGTAATTAGTGGTGGCCGATGGTTAAGAATATTAGGGATAGTAAAGAGATTTATGCTCTTGAGTGGGATTAATTAAAATATATGATTCTTGATAAATATTTTCCAACGGTAGTTTGCCTTAGAATAGAAAAAAAAAATATTTTAATTATGGAAATATGAGGATTTAGTGTCTTCATATGAAGAAAAAAATCACTCACCTAACAAGGATTGCTCCAAATTTCATCAAGGATCTTGATATAAAAATCAATCATTTTTACTAAGGATTAAATCCAGAGTATCAGAGGGAATTGGATTCTCACGAGTTCAAAATTTATGAAAAGTTTTTTTAATTTATGAAGAAGGTGGAAATAGATTTTATCAATGATCATGTGTTCTTTGAAAAACTGCATAATAAGAAGTCGAGGTGGCAAGCGGCATGGAATAATTATTTTAAAAAGTATGACGGTAAGAAAATTAAGTTTACATTTTATGAAAATTGTGGTAAAAATAACACTAGGGAATGCATATTACATTCTAGTAAGTGAGTATAATGTGGTAAAATGATACATAAGGCTAATAACTTCAAAGAAAAAGGTCAAGCTAGTGGTTAGACAAAATCTGATTTAAAGTCAGTAAAATGTTATAAATGTAAAAAGATGGTTCATTAGGAAAATGATTATCTGATGAAGAATTTGAATGATGTGAAGTATCTATACTATAATAAGACAGGTGTGGTCAAATCCTTTTCCACTACGTAAGTATATGTTTGACTATAAAATGAAGTGATATTAGGCATATTGTTCATTTATTCAGATTATTCAATTGTGTTGTTTGATACAGGGTCTACACATTCTTTCATTTATACTAAAGTTTATACTAAATTAGAAATTACACCTCAATAAATGAATCCATAACATGCGGTAAAAACACATTGGGGTAAATGTTTAGGAAACAAAAAATTATAAGAATATTTCTGTCATTATCTGTGGAAAGAATTTACAAGAAAAGATTGTCGTTTTTCCTCTATTAGTGTTCAATGTTATTCTGGGTATGGATTGGCTTTCTGTTTACCATGCAAACATTTAATGTGGAGCTAAATAGGTTTCTTTTCAGAATGAATATTATTTTGTTTACAAGAAAGAACCCCTACAATGGACAACATATTAAGAAGTTGAGAAACTATTAAAATATGGAAATTCTTATTACCTTGCACATATTGTTGAAAATAGAGGAACTATTCATATTAATGGTGTTCTAGTGTTAAATGAGTATCTTGATATTTTTCCAGACGAATTTCTTGATATTAAATATGACTATGAAAATGAATTTACTATTTATTTAGTTCCAAATTCTAATCCAATCTCAAAACCCTCCTTATCAAATGGCTAAAATTTAACTTTTATAGTTGAAGAAGCAATTACATGCACTATTAGATAAAGGTTTAATTTGACCTATTACATCAACATGGGGTGAACCTGTCTTTTTTGTAAAAAAAAAGATGGTTCAATGAGACTCTATATTGATTATAGAGCCTATAATAACATCATTGTTAAGAAAAATTTTCCATTGCCTCATATTGATGATTTTTTTTATTAGCTCGAGGTAGCACAATATTTTTCAAAGATTGACTTGAGGTTAGGGTACCATCAGTTGAATGTAATGGAAGAAGATATTCTGAAGACTAATTTTCGTACTATATATGTCCATTATGAATTTTTAGTTATGATATTTGGATTAACTATTGTAAATTCTGTATTCATGGATCTTATGAATATAATATTCCATTAGTTCTTCGAAAAGATTATAGTTGTGATTATTGATGACATTTTGATTTATTATAAAAGTAAAGAGCAACATAAAAGTCATCCATGGGTTATTTTTAAAACCATAATATAAAATAAATTGTATGTGAAATTTATCATGAGTGAATTTTGGTAGAAAAAAATTTCTTTCTTTGGTCACATTGTTTCTAAAGATGGCAGAACTGCTGATCCTCCTAAAACAAAAGTTATTGAAGAATGTCCAAGACCCACAAATATAACAAAGATTTATAGTTTTCTAGGTTTATTGGGATATTAATGGAGGTTTTTTGAAAAAATTTCATGGTTATCTATAATAAATAATAAGTTAATTTGAAAAGGTGTTAAGTTCATCTGGAAAAAAGAATGTAAGGATTGTTTTCAAGAATTGAAAAGAAGATTCGTGAATTCTATAGTTCTATCCCTACCTTCCATAAATGGTGAATTTTTTATCTACAGTGATGCTTTAATGAAAGGACAATGTTGTGTCCTAATGTAAAATGTTTAGGTAATTTCTTATGCTTCATGTTAGTTGAAACCTCTTGTGTAAAATTTCCCTACACATGATTTCGAATTAGTTGCTGTTATTTTTTTTATTTAAAAATGTGTACACCTCATCTGTATGGGGTAAAATGTGAAATATATACTAACCACAAATGTCAAAATAATATATTCAGTCATAAATAATTGAAAATCAGATAGAGAATTTGGTTACAGCTAATCATGGATTTCAATTTTACAATTCATTACCATCCTGGAAAATTAAATTAGGTGGCTGATGATTTGAGTCAGAAAAGTAATGTTACATTAACTATATTATTTTTTGGAATGTGATCCTTTGGTAAATGATTTTATAATCTTTAGATCAGAAGTTTTTGGTTCATGAAAGTCATCTATTTTGTTTCAGGTTTTAGTGAAATCGTCTCCATCAGACAGAATTAAACAAGCATAGAAGGAAGGCAGTGAATTGTAGAAAAAGGTAGAATTGGTTCAAAAGGGTAAGTTGGATTAATTTAACATTGATAAATATTTTGTTTTGGTATTTGGGAAGAGATTAAGTGTTCCTTGTGATTCAGAGTTGAAGAAAGAGTTGTTATGTGAAGCTCATAGTTCTCCTTTTTCAGTTCATCCAAGCAGTACTAAGATGTACAAAGACCTTCGAGAGTATAATTGGTGGCATGGAATAAAAAGAGATATTGATGATTTTAATGTGAAGTGTTTCACTTATTAGTACATTAAAGAATAGAAATATTTTTCAAATGGGGTACTTTATCCTTTTATAGTACCATAGTGGAAATGGGAAAATATATCCCCGGACTTCGTAGTGAAATTACTTAACAATTCTCGAGTTAATAATGTGATTTGGGTTATTATTGATAGATTGACTAATGATTATCATTTTCTTCATATTAAAGATAATTTATCTCTAGATCAACTTTATCAGATGTATCTTAGAGAGGTGGTTAGGTTACATAGAGTTCCTCTGTCTATTATATCTAATCATGATTGCAGATTCACTTATAACTGTTGGAAAGGCCTTGAGAAATCATTGGGTACTGAATTAAATTTCAGTACATATTTTGATCCACAATTAGATGTGAAGATATAATGAACAATTAAAACCTTGGATGATAGTCTATGTGATATTTCAATAGATTTGTAGGGAATTGGGGATCAACATCTTTCTTTGGTTGAGTTTTCTTATAATAATACTTTTCATTCTAGTATACTGATGGCACCATTTGATGAATTATAATGAAATCAGTGTCGAACCTTATTTTTTGGGGATGAATTTAGTGAAGGGAAGTTGATGGGACTAGAATTTGTACAAGAGATTTTAAAAAAAGATCAGTTGATTCAGAAACACATGAGGGTAGCTAAGAGTAGGAAGAAATGTTATACATATAACCTGAGGAAGGATCTTTTTTTGAGTTAGGTTATCATGCCTTTCTTAAATTTTCTCCATGGAAAAGTGTGATGCATTTTGGTAATAAAGGGATGTTGAGTCCACGGTTCATTAAACCAAATTAAATCCTACAGACAGTTGTATCAGTTTCCTACTGAGTGGATTTAATGCTGAGTTTATCCTAGGTACACAATTTTATTATGTCTCAATGTTAGGAAATTATATTCCAGATCTATCTCATGTTTTGAGTCAAAAAATAGTTAAGTTGGAAGAGAATATTTCTTATGTAGAACAACTAGTTCATATTATTGACCATAGAGAGAAAGTGTTGCAGAATAAAGTGATTCTTCATGTTAAGGTTTTGTTTAAAAACCATATGGTTGAAGAGGAAACAAGGAAATCTAAAAATTCTATGAGGGAGAAATACCCCCACTTATTTGATAAGTAAATAAAATTGTGATGATTCAATTTGAAAAAGGGGGGAAGGGTGTAAAATCCCAGGTAATTAATGAATAATAGTTTTTCATATATATTAATACTTATGAATGAGATATTAAATTTAATTTAAAGGGATTCTATGTCTGATAGCATACTTAACATGTAGCAAGGGTTTTTTTTGAAATCCTATGTTGCACACAAGACTGAGTTATACCAAAAAAACATTTATTATTAATATTATTATTTTAAATGGCAGTTATCGCCTAGCTATTGTACTAGCGGGAATGAAAAAGACAAACCATATTATATTTACATATAATTATTCAATATTTTTATCTTATTTATATAAAATTTAGATGCTTAAAGGGAAAATAAATTCAATTTTATGAATAAAATATTCAAATATTTTTAAAAGCTAGTTTTACCTCCTTTTGATAAAGAATCTTTTTTAAATATATTTTTTGAAACTTTTATAAGTTCTATTAAAAAAACGTATTATTTGGAAGTAGGACATCAAAATTTACTTTGGTTTAATATTTGGTATTTTTCTAATAAAATTCATATTTTAATGAATAGTGAAAAATACTGAATTTTAATTCAAAACCGCATTTTCCTATAATTTATTTATATTGTTAGATTATATTTTTAGTTGTTTTAAATGTTTAATTAGATTTATATTTTATCATTTAATCCAATTTTTTTCATTTGAAGTAATTTCACATTGAAATTAGATATAAACACATGTCGATCTTTTAATGGTTTTATCTTCAAAAACCCACTTCTCATTTTGACAACTAGGATTAGTCTAAAATTAATCACTACAACTTCTATGTTTTGAATTTGGAAAAATGGATTCCCTATTTTTAATTATAAGTCCTAAATTATTTAAATATGTCCTTTTTTATCTTTAGACATTATGAATAATAACTTTAGTGATTTTTTTATTAGTATAGTTGAGGAAAATCTAGTAATTAAAGATAAAAATAATATTATAATTATATAAAACTACCCTTAAAAAATTCTAATATAATTAGATTAGTTTATTCCAACCATTAGCATCCCTGGGAAAATTTTAGGATAACTTGTATCTAAATGGATGAATTTGATGCTTTTATAATATTATATTCAATGAATAGTTATTTTTGTTACACTTTTGTTTTTAAAAAGTAAAGTATTTTAATATGGAGTTATACAGGTTTCCTCTTCCACTATAGTCATTCAAAATATAAAAATATTACATATATCATGGTAATTTATTTAAAATTTTTAGAATTTTAGATAATTAAATTAAATTATGACTCAAAGATTATGTAGTAATATCTAAATTAATGAATGAATCAAATAAATGATATAATAAATATTAAAATAAATATTATTTTACAAAATTTATGTCATCCAATAACATTATGGATATATTTTATATGTTAGTGGTGATGTAAAGGAGTTGGTTTGAGCTTATCATTCTATTATGAGACTTTTTTAAAAGTTAACAAATTAATAGTGTTAGAATTGACACTATTGGTATTTTAAAATATGAAATAGTTTTTTAAATGTTACAAAATTCCAGATAATTTTATATTTTTTCAAAATTTTAGGATAAGTATTATTATGTCATAAATGACACATTTTTTGGTTGTTTGACATGTTATGGTAATTATGTTAACCCATAAAGTGTAAAAAACATGATATCACGGAGATATTAAAAAAGGTAAAATAAGTGTTAAAACAAAAAAGATAAGGATTGAAAAATATTCAAAACATGTATTGTTTTAATTAGATTATGGGAAATCAAACTGAAATCATATTATCTTCAAAATAAACTATTTTGGGACGATTTTTAAACAAAATCGAATTTATATTAATTTAATAATTCTAATAATTCCAAGGGTGCCCCACCCCTCTCCTATTAGAAGGAACTCATTCCTATCTATTACTCACACATAAAAAACATTTTTTTGGGAAAACCTCTATCCAAACCACTTCCTATAACACATCCCTACATTTTTGATCCCTTATATTAGGCATAACACCATTATTAGAGAGGTTATGGTGTTAAGAAAGGTGATCATCCATAGGAAAGGTAATGTTTTTATCTAAGTGTTTATATGTTACTTCTTCATCCACTACCTTCAAATCATCTGAAACTATGATGAAATAATAACTCTAGTATCCTCAATATACTGATATTTTATTATGCTAACATCATCACCTAAATCCATTTCCACTTCCATTAATTGGGAATGTAATTAATCGTTCATGCGTTTGTGTGAACTATCACCTCCACGAACCGATATAATTTGTTTTCCATAATCATCTCCCAAGACTATTCATAATTATGGAATTAAAATTTTTATATTATTTTCATGAAATATTTATCATTATAAGAGAGTAATATATCAATTATATTCTTATATTCCATTCACATAAAAATGATAACATTGTTCATGCGTACATGTGAACTATCACCTCCACGAAGCGATGTGAAGCATTTTTATATACCATATCAATTCTATGATATATATAAGTATATTTAAATTATTATGATTTTAATTATATAATTATCATTCTGGAAATAAAAAATAATAATTACTTCATTTCCATATTGGTCAATTAAAAATGGAAACATTACTCATACGTACATACGACGTACCATCTCCATGTTTATAATGTTGTTAATTTTTCATACCACAAATTAATGGTTGGATTTAAAAATATAATTAATTTATAAAAGTGATTATTATAACTGGAATTTTATTCTGAATCTGATGGACTTATGACCACATTGACTATTTACATCAATCCATCTTCATTTTTGACACAAGTATCGAATATCAACTGAACATCTGATATGCACTTAAATAATTATATAATTATTATAATTGGTAATAAGTTATATAAAATTAATAATAAATTTGAAAATGTTCTCAAGAAAGTATAAATTAACCTATTTTTATTATTCCGGATTATAATGAATTTACATGACGATTCAAACTCATGGTAAGGGACTTTGTCTCAATATCATTTCATTAAGTCGTATTTTAATGTTATATACCACCTTCATTTTAAATGGTGTACAGTCATCCAATTTTACTTTTAATTTCATTGAAAGGTATTCAAAAGTAATATTTCTATATGAATCATTTTTCTAAATGAGAAATGTAATTTTTTTAATGTATATGGAGACAACAACTTTTCGGCCACCATGACCATTGATTGATATTTGGATTCCACTACAAGACAAAATGTTTTTAAAAGGAAAATAAATACCATATTCCATTTTAAGGTATTTTGGTATTGAAAATTGTTTTAAGAATGGTTTGATTATATGAATATATTGAAATTATAATTTTTTAATGCAAAGTGGAAATCTTTTTTTCCTTTATGCATATTTTATGTGTTAGGATTATGTAATGGTTCTTGGGAATTTATTATGTATATGGGTGGTTCTAGGATGAACCAAGGGAGGGTGAGCCCATGATATCTCCACAATGAATTGGGTAGTGAGATGGAGTTAAATGGTAAGCTTTCTTCTAATATATTTAGTGGATATACTATGATGGGTATTCCAAACATAACCCTGAAGGTTATTACCTCTCTAGTGGTGAATGCTACAATGTAAGTATGATATATATGCCACAAGTTACCATTATGATTTATGATTACTAAGAAGTTTTTTAGTAATATTATGATTTCATGAGGTATGTTAAATAATTTTTGTTTTATGGGTGAAAATTATGATTTTTTGATAAAAAAATTATGAATTTAAATATTAATGGACTAATGGTTTCATTCCTTATTTATATCCCTTACTGATATTTTTTTGCTTATCCCAAGTTTTTTAAATGTTTTCCCTAGGGTATAAGGATGAGTAAGATAAAGGAATAAGTCAAGATTAATTTTATGAATATTTCTATCAAGAAAAAAATCATGTTTCAATGAGTTTAATCATGTGACAAAAATAGATAGTGAGTAAAACTGTCTAATTAGTAATATTTGATTTTTCATGTAATAGTTATGGCCTAATTCTATAAAACTCTAAACATAAAAAATCCTCAATGTTAATTCTTGACTTGACTCAAGATTATATAATATCTAAGGTTGGGGCCATATAACTAGTGTGTCACATGTAATCTTTATTATCTCAAATAGGATACATTTATGTATTAATTATTATAATTATTTAGTTTTGGAAACCATATTCTATCCAAAAATAAACATGTTAATACTATATTAATGATAAATTCTATAAACAACTCACATTTTGTGTAACTCACCAAAAAATAAAAGCTAGACATATTTAGACATATCAAAATGAATCATATATATAAGGTGCATGACATGATTTTCTTGTAAAGGATTAATATTATATGAAATCAAAAATAACCACCTGGGTAAACATAGAGCCTCATATATCCAACACATAATTTTATAGATAATTCATAATATGCCATAATAATGAAAATTCCAACCCAAAATCTATCTACCTAAGGAGAATTTACATGGCATAAATTTTAATTACTTTATAAATGTAATACCAAATATTTATGAATTATATTTAATGTATCTATTAAAACAAAAACTTTAATAAAAAACCAATTTATGGAAGATGGAAACTAAACCTTATCTTATTAAACATATCATGGGAAAAATTATAAGAATAAATTCATTATATTAATTGAATAATACATAATATTCACATTATATAAACATTTGATAAACATAATTATTAAAAGGAATAAATAAATAAATAAATAGTTGGTTCTTTTTTCATACAAGTTATTTTAATATAAAATTTTCATATTAAATTTAACCATAAAACTAATTCATTTATAATAACTAACACTTATATTTTGAAATTTTTTTATAAACAATAATAAATTTCATCTAACAATTAATTTTTATCATATTTAGGGTTTATTGAATTTTTAGATTGATATTAGTTTTATGAATCATAAACTATGATTTCTAAATAATAATGTTAAATTTTATCATATTTTTTTTAGTATTTAGAAATATCTCTTATATTATCATCATTACATGATTATCCACTTTTTCAAACAGTATATTCATGTCAAAATATACAATATCATATATTGAATCATATAACACTAAAACATCCATGGGATTTTGATGTTATGTATCCTATGATAGAACCAGTCGTGCCCTATGATTATGAAAAAAAACAGAATCACCAATTATGGTATTTTATATAATTTAACCAATCATATAAATATAATGAAAAATGTTCACCCACATCATATTATATATTATGATATCAAATGAAACACCTTACGATATATTTATATATTATTCACAAAATTAGTACGACATTTCAATTTGAAGATGAAGGTCACTCTGATACCCCTGATGGGTTTCATTGGACTATATCATGATACAAATAGTGGAATAAACCAATTTAAATTCCTAATCTATCATCACCAAATCAATATAAATAGAATAACAAGATCTATAAACTGTTATACATAAATCATTGTGTTCTACATCTTTACTAATCTTGATGGAGTTTGTTTAATAGTGATTACCAAGTGATATCTGATGAAATATCACCTCTATATGGAAATATATTGTTAACTTGAATCATAATACACTATAATAGGTCCCCATAAACACTAATGGTGTGATGAAACATTCCTAGATGAATAAAAGTAGAGAACCAAATTGTAATATAACATCACCTTTATCTAGAAAGTGTCACACACACATTAAATTAAAGAAGAACATATTTATATTGATATCCTTCATTCAATGAATGTGACTGAGTATTAGATAGAAAAAAATTTCAATTGATAAGCATTACTAATAAATAATGTTTATTAGAAATATAATTGTGAAAATATTTCAACTGAATATAACATTTTTATAAATCCATAAATTAATCATCTTGATGATTCAAAATAGAAGGAAACCATTTAGATTATTTAGTTGAATCCATTTATTCAATATATATAATCATTTCCATGTTTTACAACACAAAATATGAATCGAATGACTTTATATGATATGATAATATCAAATACATTTACATGCATCAAATGTGTATCTAGGAACATCATATAAAAAAATTTATAAAAAAAGTCATGCTATTTTATTTTAGATAAAATAGAAAAATATAGATTTACAAAAAATATGTAAACTAAATTCAAGATAAACTAATTCATTATATCATTAATCTCCCTTGTTTTTCATAATTAAGGGTGTCAAACCCATACTACACACTACAAAGATATATTATTTCAATTTTTTAAAAAGAAAAATAAATCCAATTGAATATAAAAAAATAACATTCATAATTCAATTAGAAGAATCTGGGCATTGTAGTGTTTACACAGCTCAAACTTATGATGAATATAGTGACACATGAAAAATAATAACTCTAGAATCTTTAGAATTATGATATTCCATCCTATGAATGTCCATGATCGATTACATTACTCGTCAATAATTTTATCACTATACAATGTAATTTCATACTCTATTGATGGTGAATACAAAATGCTAATGTTATATTGGATACCTTATACAATTATATGATCTTCATCGTCTTCCATATTAATTGTTTTTTTCTACCAGTATTGTTTAATTAGGATAACTTTTTTTATATTCCTGAAATGGTCTATTAATAACATACTTCAAAAAACATATAAAAAATTAAATACAAGTAAAAACTAAAAAATCATGGAAGTAGGATATATGGATAAACAAAAATAACACACTTTGATGATTTAAAAAATAAAATGATTAATTGTGTAAAAGAAGGCCAAAAAAAATTGTAATCCAAATCAATATGATTAATCAAATTATATAGGGTATAGAAATTCCGAAGAGAATATTTATTGATACATGGTTAGAGGTGACATATATTGGTCAGTGGATTTTACCATCATTCCACTAACTAATAATTTTAAAATATTAGAGTGAATTAAAAGAACAAGTAAAAAACCTATGTAGTGATTTATAATTTGAACTATGTTTTATATCATTATAGAATATAAATAATAATGAAAGGTTAATTACTTAATATTCCTAATTCATTACTCATAAAATTTATTTCTTTTGAAAATTTAAGTGAAAAAATAACCATGAAAATATTGAATAATTGGAACCAAAATAAACATTTAAGAAATAAGGAAAGAAATAAGAAAAAATAATAATAAAAAACTAAGGCTATGATTAATTATATGAAATAATAAAATAAAATTATTATAAAATATTTCAATTAAATTCTTAATTTATTTGGATTCTTAGGGTAAATTTCAATACATTTTAACACATTAACTAAATTTAAAATTCAAGAAATCAAAGAACCTTATTCAATCTATCACATGAAAATTAATAGTTATATAGAAACAAAAAAATTTCTATAAAATAATATAATTTTATTCTTATGACTTGAAGAGGTTTAAAATCGGTCATAAGAAACCCAATTAATTACTCCTACACATAAAATGTTAAAAAAAATTAACCAAAACTAAATCCTAATTCATTCACCTTCAATGAACATAAAATTTAATACTAAAAGTAAGATAAAAATAATTGATTGAATGGTTTATAGTGAATATCTTTCATATCACTTCTTCATCACTTCAATACATTCCATATAAATATGAACTTCTATAAAAAACAATACATGCACAATATAGATTTAAAATATTGATCATGGTCAATATTCTAACCATTTCACATAAGTAAAAAAATTCCTAGAGAGAGTAAAGGATAGAGTGACATAAATTCAATTGTATGGTAGTTTGGGAGGATTTGCATCTATGTAATCCGCAAATTTACTAGACTATAGAAAATATTGTTCACAAGAACCAATTTTGATCAATCAAAATCCAGGAATTACAAATAATAATAACAATGTTCCAAGGAAAAAATTTTATAAATAAATAAATAATACTCATAAAGATCTATCATCATTTAAACATAAATAATTAATCTTAAATAAAAACATGAAAATTTAAATATAAAAAATTCTATGTCTGATAATGTATTCCCAATACAAAAAATAATAGATTAATGGTAGATATTTAGAGGGTGGTTATGAACAACCCTTTATAAGTTCATTTTCTATATATATTAATGAAATTTATCGGAAATCTAATGCTAGATATTAATTTAGCTGATGTGTTTGGAGAACATTAAAAAATGTATTCCTAGTTTATTAAGAAATTTAAAAATATTTAGATTGTGTTTAAAATTACCTCTAATAAAAGAGATTAGGGTAGTTAGAAAACTCATCTAAATCACTTATATTAGTGGTGGTTTTCAGCTCAATCTAATTTTCTTAAATTATATGGAATATTTTTTTTAGAATCTTATTCTTACGTACATCCATAAAAACCATAATAAGTTCTCATTCAATCAACAGATGTATGTCCACTGAAATAAGGTCTTTGGGACCCTATGCAATAGAACACATATGTCTAAAAGGATTTCTAAGACTATATGTACTAGATGTATGAAGGAAAAGAACCCTACCCACTGCACAATGTTTTCCGCAAAGAAAACCCTATAAATATCATAAATATTCAAGCTATCTAAATTATAGACAATGAAAAAAACATAAAATAGGAAATAACATAGATGTATTAATGTTCTTATAAAAAGCTATCATATTTTACAAGAGAAAGATAGTGGATTTATTAATATGCACTCAATTTTTAATAATTAGAAAAAACTAAAAAATAAATTAGTAAACATTTACTATAGAGGATTAATGCTCTTTATTTCTTTGATCACTATACATTTCACTGAGGATTTATTCTCAATCAGGATGTATTGTGTAGAAGGTCCCCACTTCCCTTTATAAGAAACTCTATAAGGACATCTAGTTTCAATCGGCCTACAAAAATATTGGAAAATCATCTACTTGATATGTTATTGGGGATGTCTTATAATATAGTTGATTTAACCACATTCTTCATTAAACTTAAAAAAAATCATTATAAATTATTTTTATTTATCTAACACTCTTAAAATTAATCAATACACTAAAATATATGATCTTGTAATAGTCTTGTTTCTCCATGTAGATATTGAACTACATCTGCATGAATAAGAAAAAATCATCTGATGGATAAAATTCTAGTGAAAACAATTATAATGGATATAAATCTATTGAAAAAAATATAATATTCACATACCCAAAATATTTCTCTTTAAGACATGTTTCGCGGAATGTTTGGCCACTCCCCATGCTATGAAAAAATAAACAAACTCCCTTTATTAATTTTTCAATATTTTGAACTTGTTATATATCCCTGTATCTACCCAAGTTCTACTAAGGCATGATGTTGTATCAGATTTTTTAAAACTAATGTCTATGTGCACATGTGCATCGGATTTTGTATTTTGGATATCATCCTTAGATCTACTACTTTTTCCACCAAAAAATTTATAATAATGTAGAAAAGCAGGTTGATAATATTTTTCAATGCATTAAATATTAGATTCTGATTGAACTAAATAACACTGTAATAATCAAATAACAACATTCCTCCTTCCCATTATCTTTTTATTTTATTTAGTAATTTTTCAACTAATCCCCCCCATTCCTTTCTTTCATTTTACCTAAAGACTGAAATTATATTGAATTAAAACTAATAATATTTTGTTACCACTATATCTAATTGATCCTTATTTATCCCTTGGTAGATGCAATTCTTGTTGTTCTCTTAAGGAGTTTGGAATCCCCATCAGATTTAGTGTCAAATAAAAAACTTATTGCAAATATTCCTCACCAAAACATAATTAAATATCTTTAATTCAATTATTGTAATGGATAATACATTTGAAAAATTCCCAGTGTTATCTTCCTAATATCAACCTAAATTGACATAAAAATATTAGTACAAATTCTATATCCATATGAGTAAAGAATCATAAATTAATCTTCTGATATACAGTGTGATAGATAATTTCTCTATGTATTGGTGGAATTATTCTATTACTGGTGTCCATGACTTTGAATGTTTTAATTTTCTGGTTAGAGGAGTATAGACTAGCCTACATTTGGCCATCCTATAATTTCCCAAGATCATCTAGATATAGTACATCGAGTATAAATCCAAAATAATGGATTTACTATCCCAATCTATCATCATACCCATGATTTTATTTTAATTATCTAGATCATTCATCTTAAAACATCAAAACAACAAACCATCCAATTTAAGAATATTTCTAAAATATAACCCATCTAGAAACATGTAATCAATATATATAAAAAATTTTAAATGTCTCATCATCCCATTCTTTTTGATAAAAATAGTGATCTATGTTTCACTTTTCAAATATTTAACAAAACATGAATCTACTGAACTTTTGTATCCAATGTATTAGTGTTTGATTTATTCCATATGAAATTTTGTAAAATTTATAAACTATGTCTTTTTTCTTATATTCTATTATACCTACTGGATGCTTCATTCAAAATTGATCCTCAAAATCACACTGAATGAAATAATTCTTAATATCTATCTGTTACAGGTTAATACATTTTAATTCAACCTTATATAGAACTGTATGGATATTTGAATGTTTAATTGATAGCGGAAAAATATATGAGAATTCAATAGCCCCTTTATATTGAAATCAATTCACCATCAGTTATGGTTCATAATTCTTTTTATCATCAACCACTTCATTCAAATAATAACCTATTTATTTTCATGTTATCATTTTTTCATATGGTAAATGAGTATTTTCCCAAGTTTTAATAAAAATTTATGAATACATCACTTTATCCATCAATAATATCCATTTATCTATGAAAATGAGTGATGAAACCTCTTATAGGGATTTAGATAACCCTCCATCAAATAAAGGAAAAAAATTTATATTTTCCCCAAAATTGTTAACTATTATTTTAATTATAGTCAATTACTAAGTACTAAACTACTCTATTCTATTTGATCTTATGTAATCCTATCTTCTGGTACTCCCACATGAGCTTTACCTACTCTTGGACATTATAGAGTATCATTAATTGGTATCACCTCTATAAATCTAGTGCTTTCATAAATCTTACATGTGTTCTCAAGAAGTTATGATATTCTAGTATTATTACCCCAATATACTTATACATTAATAGGTAATTATGTACCCTTGATATAATTCTACACCAAATTATACTTCTACCAAAGATTCTATTCAATAAATATAACATCTCAATTCTTATTTTTTCACCTATCATCATCCCATAGTCTATATATAATGTTTATATCTTTATATCCAACTAGAAAACAAGCTTTACATCTTTCCCCAAACTTGTCCCAATCCATAGTGTGAACATGAAAGTATTCCGTGAATATAATTATTTTAAGATATCCAAATTTTATTCATTTACATACCACAACTCTTTCATAAGTTCCTACCCCACATCCAATCTTTGACTTATGTTGATGAGATACGCTATTGTATTGTTTTCTTCTACTTTAGTCCACTTATATATTTCTGAGTGAAACCTCATACTTCAATAATATTTAATCATATTTAAGTTCACTCTATCAACAATATCATTATTCTATGGCTTATATGAACCCTCTTCCCATTCCTTTTTTATATATTTTTGTCGATGTTTGAAAAGTTTCTTTCAGTGTACTCACTTCCACTGTCTGAATAGATTCACTTCAATATCCTTCCACATTCTCATTCCACAATTGATTTCTATTAAATGAAATATTTAATTAAATCATAATTATGATATAAAAAGTAAATTGAAATATATATAGTAGAATCATCAAAAAATATTCATTCTCATGATAAACACCATGTGGTCAAACATGGGTGTGTACCCAAAAAACCATATAAATAAGTTTCAGCTTCCAAGCCAAGGGATTTTATCGATCTAAGCTAGAAGACAAAATTTTATATTTCCCGATAAAATGAATTTCACACATTAGAATTTCAATGTGATCATGATATAATTTTTCCCTTTCATTAATAACTTTCATATTATTCTCAATGAAGTGAATAATTCTAAAATGATTTTTTTTGAAATAATGGGAGTTGAAGATACCCAATTACAATTCCATATAAGCTTTTAGTCAAATAAATAGTTCCATATCTAACCACTATAGAAACCACCATGCGTCATCAAGTAAAAATTCATTCAACATTGAGAATATTAGTTTAGAAATCTGAATCATCTTGTTGTATAATATAAATATTAATTTCTAGTATAATAGGAACATGCCTTAATTTCTCAGAGATTTACGAATCCTTAATTATTTATTTAGATATTAAAATATTAGTTTCCAAAAAAATATATGGATTCCTCATCTGCAATAGTAGAAATCTAAAATTTACTAGATACATAATTGATTATGTATATGTGTTCATCAGTTTGTGGAATTGATGCTCTAGAGTTAATCACCTAATATTCTACCAAATTATTTCCAATTATTAATATTTTTCCAGTTTTTGTAGGGCTAATGAAATTTTAAATACTAGAAGTTGAATCCATTCCAATTATATTATAATATTTTGTTTCTTTTAATCTTGATACTTACATTCTTCTTATAACTTCAGTATAATAGTAGTTGTGCCATCCATCTGACTCTGAACTCCTTCATAGGGCTTGTCTCCAAACGTTTTCTTCCAATATTTTTCATTTTTTTGAGATGAATGCCCATGCCTATCAAAAATAAGTTAACTATCAGATAATACATAGACATATATCTGCCTTATATCCTCCTTCAAGATTATGTTTTGAATATCCTTAAACACACAGTCTATTTTTTCATTGGAATTAATTTCTATAATAACCATTAAGTCATAGATATCTATTATTTAAAATAATAACGTAGTGTCCATAAATCATTCAAAAATTTAAACTTCCCCAAATTAAGATACCCATAGATCATGTTGAAATCATTCAAATGGTCTGTTACTCATTTTTATTTTTATAACCATAACAAACCAAATCCATAATAAAAACACTTTTTTGAGCATTATTGGTCTCCAACATATATTTTCTAGTTCCATCATCACTTTTATTGAAGTTTCCTTCACATTAATGTTGAAGTAAATATTTTTAACCATAGAAATCATCACTAATAAAAAAACCATAATCCCCAAAAATTTTAATTCTTTCGTATCTATATTATTTTAATATACACCTGATAATGGAATAAATATTTACCTATGAATTAGATAACACTCCAATTTCATTAACTATAAAAAATAATATGTTCCACTAAATTTATCCTTAAAAATAATTCCTTAATCTAATTCCATGACATTAAATAATAGTAAAATCACTATAAAAATCAAATTACATAATTTCAAGAGAGAGTTAATCATATGTTACCTCTATTTTTTGAGTGATCTCAAAACCACAGTATCTGAATCCACTTCTTGGGTATCCACATCATCACTACTTCTTGTGACAACACTCAATGTTTTATTTCAACCAACAAAATTATCTATACTAGAACAATAACTTAAGATGATGAATAATGAAACCAGGATTTCTAGAGAACTCACCCAACTGAGTTCAAAAAATATAGGAAGGAAAATCACCATACCACCACACAATATAACACTCATACCCAACTCAAGAAAATCCCATATTCATTCAATGAAACTTTATTAAAAAAATAGAATAGAAAATAAGAAAAAAATCCATTGCTACTAACATGATTCAGATGATTTTTTCTAAGAATATGATAAAAACATAGTTTATTTTTATTATTAACTTTAGGTATAATAATTACAGTCAACAGACAAATTAATCTGTAAGAACATATTAAAAATTTGAAACTCTAAAATTCTATGATCATTATAAAATTCATTTATGCATTATTCTCAATTATGAAGTATTATAGAGTAGATCCATACTTCATATTATACAAAACATCAACTAGTACTGCATATTCTGCCTCCCTCCAATATTCCTATAAAATCCCATATGGGTTGTGTGACAGATGATTTCCTATAAAATAGTTGACTTTAACAACTTTCTTCATTAAAAACCAACCGGAACATATTTATATAGTCTTATAGTTTATCAAAAAAAAAAATGACATTCATGACCCCATGAAATGATGAGAATTTATGACGGTGTGATTACCACATAGAGATATTGAACTACAAATTCTTAAAAACTGAGTCAATACATCATCTAACACAAAGAAGTTCAGAGAATGTAATTTTGATGGATGAACATTTGATTAACTAAAAATAGGATTAACATCATAACATTTTTTGTGGTTCTACCCTCAAAACCATCACCAAATTAGTATTTATAGGTGGTTGTGAAATACAATATAATGAAGTATGCTAAATTTATTAAAACAATAGACACATTTAAAAAGGGTTTAAACCGATGATATTTTTTAATGTTTTTTAAAATAATTTGGTAATAAAAAAATAAATATATAAATAAATTATATTTAACAAAAAAGAATAAATTATATTAAATTAAAAATATATTTTATATAAAAAAATATAATACAATTCATATTTTAATATTTCATGGAACAAAAAATGAAATTTTATAGGATGAATCTCTTTTTTGAACAATATTAGTCCAAATAAGCTTACAATGAATTTTTAAATTTTTCTTAAAAATTAGATTTTATGAATAATTGAAAATATATAATTTATATATAGCTATTATTATTTATAATAATGTATTATTATATGTGAAATGAATAATTTATTGCCTACTAATTTCATATAGATAAATATAATATAATTTATTGTGAAAAATGGATATTTTTCAAAAAAACAAATTAATGTGTAATGTATTCCAGTTTTAATTAATTAAGTAATATTTAATGGAAAATTATTTAGATGAAACTTTTAGATTATATATCTAACTATATAAATTTGAATCCATATAATTATTATTATTCATACACTTAATATAAGAAAATCTTATTCTTGAAAAATGAATTTCTTGATAAACTATTTTTCAACACGCTTTATGGGTTTATTTATAAATTAAATTCAACAAATTAATTGGATTGAATTTGATATAATTGATTCCCTATTAATAATAATCCCAATTAATATTATTTAATATGGAAAAGTTAATGTTTATTCATATTAAATGCTAAAAATATTACAAATTTATTACTGGGGTGAAGACTAAAATGAGATTACATGGGGTGATCTAAAAATATAAGGGTCAAAATAACCTAAAAACTTATTGGAATATCATTTTTTTATTTTTATTTAGACATTATTATTTTATACTTATTAGAGTATCCATTTTTTATCCATATTTCCAAGAATTTTACATTACATAATTAAATTTTTTTTGAAAAATAAAAAATATGCCACTTCCCACAATTTTAAAACGACATATGCTTTTTTCAATTATTAAAACCACTCAGGCCATTTAGCTTAAAAACGGCCTACCAAAATATATCTATAACATCATTATACACTTTTTATATGCTATCATTGTCCCAAAATACTCTCCCTGTGGTCTTTAATAAAATATCTAACCAAGGTTCTTCTAATCAAATGTATTGGTCTTCACCAAGCACCTTTTTTATTCTTCAATCTACACCATAGATTATGTCATAAAAATAGATATATATTGTAAAAAGTGTATCCCATATAATAGTATATTTTTATATCTATGGAATAATATTTTTCCATCTTATTCACCATCAAAGGTAAAACAGAATCATCGCTCGTGTGTGCAATGGACTACCGCAACATGAACAAATGTAATTGGTTTTCTATCATTGACTCGCGTGGATAGACATAATGATGGAAAAAATTAATATATATGATTTATATGAGGTAATATTTATTCTTTAAATTTAATATATCATATATATCCTTACCTTTCCACCCATTATGTAAATGATATTTTCCCTTGTTCATAGGTACAACTCAGTGTCTCTACGAAGTGATGAAATTAATTGTTGATATCAAAAATTACAAAATGATTATAATATATATCAAATGATTAAATATTATATTTATAATATTAAAATAATTATGTATTTGATGTAACAATATCTTATTTATAATAATCGGTACATTCACTATAAAACATTTATGAGAAAATGAATCAACTGACACCTGAAAAAGTTGTAATATTAAAATATTATTAATAATAAATTGATAAGAAGTTATGAGAGGGTAATATATGATATTATATATATGAATAACATTTTTTATAAATTAATAACATATATAGAACAATTATACCAGTGGTTAATGAATCTTCATATAAAGGGAAACATGAGGTAAGTGAATTTCATCTCAATTTCCACTATATTAGGACATATTTGTTATTATGCACCTATTACATTTTATATAGAATATATACTAAATATTTTATATATTTAACATGAATAAAAATTTATTACTAAGGATTAAATTTTCAATTCATGTTTATTATCTATAGGGTTAAAATTTAATTTTTACCACATAGGTATTTTTTTTTCAATATTACTTTGTTTATGTATTGCATATTTTTTCTTTGAAGAGAACATATCATTTATCCATAATAAGATATAAATATTTTCATATAATTTGGATATTTAAGTATTTTAAATATTTTATTCAAACTTTTTCTTCTATTAGGTTTATTAATCAAGAAATGAAATGTTCAAAAGAAAAAATGGATTTTATTTCTCTTTTAATTGGATATTGTTTTTCGTGTATATATTTTTCAAATTTGTTTTATAAAAGTACATTTTATTAATCAAATTATTTATAAAGGATATTTTATGTTATAATTTTATTTTTAAAATGGTTTGAAAAGATTATTTCTAATATTTTATGAAAGTTAAAAAAATTTACTTTCTTTACAAAAAATTAAAATGGAATGTTTTTAAAGTATATGGAGATAACAGAATTCAATAAAACCATAAAAACTTTATTGTGTTTTTATTCATCTAAAATTTTTTCAATGGTTTTATAAAGAAAATTATTATATGATATATTATTTTAATATTTAAATTGAATTCAATTTATTTATATAAAATACATTAATTTGTTATAGAACTAGGATTTCTAATGAATCTATGTTTACTCTTATCACATTCTAATTTTATGGTCGTTATATTTCTATTGAAACTTTCACTTTATTATGAACATTTTATATTAAATTTCTATTAAATATCTATAAAATTTATAATGGATATTCTTATTTCTTAACCCATATTTTGTTTCTATATACACTGTTTTACTTTGAATGTTATTTAATTGACTAGGTAAATATTGATATTATTTATTATTTATTTAATATGAAAAATAATTGATGATGAATATTTTTTTTATGAATTCAATTGATCATTCACTATAAGAGGAATTGAAGGGTAATGTAGTGAAGGGTGTGTCTTGGTTATAGGATGATTCTCAACGCATAGATAGGTCACCTAATACAAATGATTTGGCCAAATTAAATATATTTTTAGTGTATACCTACCCATAAAATACATTATATTGGTTCATGGTATTAATTTCATAGATATCATGGTGTTTGAGATTATGATATCCAATATTTAGCATTTCCATTATAGAGATTTCAATTATTATTATCCATGAGATTATTGAAATGATATTATCTATTTTTCATGTTTTTTCACATGTTATTGATTGAATGGAATGTTTTTTGGTTATTTACCCTGACATATTGACTACAAATTATAAATTATTGATAGCTTCCACTAAAATTTGCCCTTAATTAGTGTTTTTTTCTCACCAATATTTTCCTTCCATTCCCTTGGATATGAATATTAATTCTTTGAATGAGTCTCATGTATTATAAGGATTTTCTTTTTTTAAGGTTTTGTATTCTATTCAAAATGTAAAATTAGATTCATGTCTTTATATTTTTCAACATGACTACTAAATCGATCTTTCCTAAGATATTATAACTCTTGTATCTATGCCAATGTAATAATGTTAACATAGACTTTTGGAAACTAAATTTAGGGTTATTACAATTGGTATTATGGAATATTTAGTAAAGATCATGGGAACTAGATTTAAGAAAAAATACATTAGGTTACATAACCCTATGATAGAGCTTGAGGATATTTAAAATTATGCAATAATATCTCAAATTTTTAGGAAGGTATATATTATATTTTTTTCCTCTAAATACATCCATTTTTGTATATTACAAGTGTATATGGTTTTTTAATAGATGCATATAGGGGTAATAACCTCTAAAATAATATTTTTATTGTATCTCAGCCATAATTCAATTTTATAGCTATTATGCCCTTAATAAACACCTGGTTTGACACTCCTAGGAGATATGATATGGATAATTCATGTTTTATTTAAAACCATTATGAAGGTTTTGAAAATATTGTTAGGATTTAATATACTCAAAAAGAAACCATATTTATGAATCCATGATTAATAATGCATAAATTTTCAATTTATATTTTGTGTTAAACTAGATTTAGAATTATAAATTATGATTTAAAACCCATAATGTTAAAAAATAATTAAGTATATACTATTTTATATAAATGTATCATGGTAGAAATAAGGGTATCCACAGTCATGGTCAATGTTGAGATTTCCCTACTGAGTAAGTGAGTAGAAATGGTGTTGGAGTTGAGCAGGTCATGGATATATTATAGAATGTGACCCATGTTATGAGTAATAATCTTTTATATTTGGAGTAACATGATCTTACAAAGTATTATTCTCCAATATTGGATCATTTCATTTGATAAAATCACCCATCATTTATTGTAACTACTAATCCAATGGTTTCTTAATAATGGATTAAGTTTACTAAAATACATTTCTAGACATGGGTTCTAATGAAAATTAAAAGGTTATACTTGAATTATATTATCTCAAGGGAAATATTCATCACTTGTAGGGTTTGATCTATAGTAATACGGTGGAATTTCAAATTTACCACAAGTAATGGAGATATTTTAGAGTTACATTCTTTGAAAAATATATCCCTTGTGAGGAACGAGCTAAAATGAATTGAAAGTTACCTATGATAAATAAAAATAAAGTATAAATTATTAAAGAGGTAAATGAGGCCTTTATAAGATTTTTTAGGTATTATATGGATTATATATGCCATAATAAATGATTTATTGACTATTTCACTCAAGGTATTTATCCAAAACTCTGAAGGGAACTAGTCTCTCAAAAACTTTCACCATATGATGAAATAGTTTTATGTGTCATAAAAATAGATAAGGAATTTTTTGATGATATATATTCAAGGAAAACCAAGTAAAGGAGAATTCATATGGACACCATGAAAATGGGAAAACATCAACGAAGAGAATAAAATTTAGAAATTTCAATTATGTGAAAATTATTGAATGAAACGTCCTAGAAAATTCTCGAAGAGAATGGGAGTCTATAACATGTTTAGTACTTTAATTATCTTTCTTATAAATGTATAGAAAAGAAAGAGACAACTACAATCCATTTATCCAACTTTAAGGAATGGGGTATTATTAAAACCAATGTCCTAAGAATCAAGTGAATTTACCATAAAAGAGGCTAAAGACAGAAGACATAGCTTATGTGATCACTACAATTAAAGTTGAAGTTCCAAATGATGTGGTGGAAATTAATTTATTCATATCCGAAAATATATATAACTCTTTATTTGATTATATTTCCAAACAATCTTTTATATCTAATATATTTTTGTTGAAACTTATATATTTCATTGGGACCATTAGAAGAGAATATTCATTCAAAAATGAAAATGGAAATCTCAATGTAACAAGGATGTGTCAGGTAGTTCCAATTATGACACATAAACATGCCCTATTTGGGGTCAATATTATTATTCCTATGGTTGAGTTTTTTAATAATCCATGGTATAAATTTAATTTCAAAATATGAAGATCGAATTTATTATATTGGGAAGGAATTTACAATTCTGGATAATAATGTGTTATTTCTTGTCTTTAGAAGGAAGCCTTCATCATCTAGGTCATAACTAGATCCACCTACATTGCCAACTATGAATAATATTCTTATGGAAGAATTGATAACACAATCTATAGATGGAAATTTTAACCCTAAAATTTAGGATGTACCTATTATAAAGAAATGTAATGATTTATTTACTAAATAATTACCTAGCCATCCACTATAGAGTGAAGTTGAGTTTTATATTAATTTAATACCTAATAAAAGATCTATATAAAAGACTCGATATAGAATATAATAAATGGAATTATTGGAGATGAATAATAAATTATAGGATTCATGTAATAAGCAACTTATACGCCCTATTATTTTACCTTTGGAATCCCCTATTCTTTTCGTTAATAAGATAGATAAATCAATGAGGATGTGAATTGATTATAGTGAAATCAATTGATATTATGATAAAAAAAGTATCCTCTTCCTCACATTGATTATTTAATTGATAAACTTAATGGATATCAATATTTTTCAAATACATAACTTCTCTCTAGGTATCACCAATTGAAAGTAAATATGAAAGATATTCTGAAGAAAACATTTTTAATGAGGTATGAAAACTATAGGTTTATAGTAATTACATTTGGATTGACTAATGAAACATCTATTTTTGTTGAGTTAATTAATAGAGTATTCAATGAATACCATGATAATTATTTTATTGTATTCATTTATTATTTCTTAGTGTATTTAAAAATCTATAAAGAACATGAGAATCGCATGTAGATCAATCTTGAGACTCTTGTTGGAAAATATTTAAATGGGAAATTAAAAAAGTGTAAATTATTGATTTAGGATGTTTCTTTTCCTAGATATATTATCTCCATGTATGGAATTATAGTCGATCCGATGAAGAAAATGGAAATCAAATAATATCCCATATTATTAAACATAACTAAGGCACATAGTTTCATTGTTTTGGTAGGAAACTATCAATTATTTTTTCAAAACAAATCCCAATTGGATAACCCATTAACCAAGAATGCATGTAAAGGGGTTAACTTCACCTAGAAATAGGAATATGAATAATGTTTTGAATAATTTAAGGGGATACTTTTCGTTGATCTGATTCTTAATCTACTTTTAGGAAATGATAGATTTTTTATATATAGTGATTCATTAGAGAAGGTAACTGGTTTCATCCTTATATAGAGTGAAAAGGTTATTTACTACGTATCACAATAGTTAAATTCTCACGAAAGGAATAATCCATCCCCTAATCATGAGTTGGATTTTGTAATATTTTATTTAATGATACGGAGACATTATCACAATAGTGAAAGATGTGAGATATACGTGGACCATAAGAGCCAAAAATACACATGTTCATTGAAAAAGATCATTTTCAGGAAAATTTTATTTCTCAAATTACACATGTATTATGATTTCACAACACACTACCACCCAAGGAAGGCACATAAGGTAGAATATTCATTGAGTATAAATGATTATGGTGATATGAACAAAATGAAAGTTGATCAGGATACCATGTTCATTGTAATTGTAAAAATGGATATGGGAATAATTATGGAAGGGGAGAAGTCACCCCTTTTAAACTGACTTACAAACTATATTTATTGGAAATGATATAATATTCCTAATATGATGATGAGAATTTTCTAAAGAAAATTAATGATGTAAATGATGTGAATTTGGAAGACTTAATTTGTAAATATGGTGTTCTAAAATTTAGAAAGAGGTTATGTGTTCCATATATATAAGCTAAAATTGTAATTTTTGGATGATTAGCATAGATGAAATTTCTCTATACATCTTGGTACTACTAAGATGTATAGGAATTTTAGGTAACATTTTTTGTTATATAAAATGACATTGTGTGTTGATGATTATGTTATAAGATGTCTGGTTTTTCAAGGTTTGATGGAATAGAGAAAAAATCATATGGGATACATGAATATCCTACCTATTATTATTTGGAAAGGAGATATAATTACTATGGAAATAAACATAGTACTACCACTGACTCCTAGAATGAATTATGCAATATGGTTTATTTATTATTGGATAACAAAATATGAATATTTATTTAATATATGATAATATTTACCACTTTATAACCTTGAATGTATCTATATTAATCAATATATAATAACTCATGGTGCACCTTATTCAATTGCGTTTGATAGTGATCCCAAATTTATATTAAAATTCTGAAAGAGGCATCAAAAGGATCTTGATAATGAGGTTGATTTTAGAACCACATACCATCCTCAAATTGATGGAAATTCAACAAGGGAAATTCAAACAGTGTAATAAATATTGATGTAATTATTACATGAATTTCATGTATGTGGGATCACTATTTATATTTGGTAGTGTTTTCCTATAAAAATAGTTTCCCTTAAAGTATTAAAATTTAATTTTATGATTCATTATATAGAAATATAATTCATACTATAAGTTTTTGGGATAAAGTTTCTGAAAAAAGAAATTTAAAACCAAAACTTGTTGAGGAGAAAAAAAATTAAATGACAATTTTGAATAATTTTAAAGAGTCTCAATTCATGTAAAAGATTTATGCTAATATTCAGATGCATGATTTTTAATCTCAAGTGGATTATTATGTTTTCTTGAATGTATCTTCATTGAAGGTTGTTATAATTATCAATTAAAAATTGAAAGAGATACCCAAATACATCAGACCTAATGAAATTATGGAATAAATTTCATCTATGGATAAACATTTTGATGTTCCACCGAGTCAATCTAATTTAAATTATGTATTCCTTATATCATTTTCAATGTATTATTTTCTATACACAATGCATGTTCTCACCTTTTATTAAATAGGATTGGACCCTGATTTATCCTAATATGAATAGACCATTGAGATTCTTCAAACTAGAAAAAAAGTATTGAAGAATAATATGACTTAATTAGTAAATCTACATTTGATAAATAAAAAATGGATGATTTGATGTGAAAATGATAGGATTTAATGAAGAGTAACCACCATTATGTTTTTATATTATGTAATATCCATGAAAATTTCAAGGGATTTTTTTGGGAGGGAAGAATTTGACACCTGAGGGTCAATTATAGTAAGTTGAAATTTTATTTTAATAAAAGTATAATAAAATTATGATTTTAGTATTTCAGGATAAAAAATATCTAATTTGATATGATGAACATAGATTTTGAAAATACTTGGTAAAAATAAGCTTCAATTGAATATTTGAAAATTAATTTAGAAATAAGCTTTTATGAATAATTGAAAATATAGTATTTAACTATTCATACATTTTTTATGATAATTTACTATAATATATGTGATTAATAATTTATTTACTATCGATTTGATAGAGATAATGATAATGTCATTTAGAGGTCAAAATGAATGTTGTTTTGAAAACTATTTTTAAAGAATAATGTCTTACATTATTAATAAAATAGTTTTTATTATTTATTATGAATGATTTAAATGAAATTTAGAAATTATATATCTACAAATTTGAATTCAAACCCATATAATTATTATTATTAGTCATATAGATAATATAAGAACATCTTATTCTTGAAAAACGCATCTCATAAAAAATGTTTATCGGCTCATTTTTTTGATTTATTTTTTAATAAAATTCTACCACCTATATGAATTGAATTTTCTAAAATCGATTACAAATTTTTAATCTTCATAATTAATCCATTTTAATAATATAAACATAATTTTTAGTCATATTGAATATTAAAAACAGTAGAAATTAACTACCACGGTTTAGGTTAAAACTGGTTTACTAGGGGTTAATCTAAAAAGATATGGGTTAAAATATCCTAAAATTTTATAAAAACTAATTGGATTATTTGATTTAAATATTATCTTTGTCACCTTATAATATTATCCAATTCTTCACATATTTTTATGAAATTAGTATGACATTATTAAAAAATATTGAAAATTTATAAGCGTGTAACTCACCTCAATTATTAATGGGTATATGCTCCACTCACTTATTTAATCCTATAAATACATTTATCACAAAAGAATAATTGAAAAAATATCCCCCAAAAACATTATCCATTTTTAATTTTTTATATTTTTCCTAATTTTTAAACCCTATGGTTCTTAATAAGTGATCCAAAGGAGGTTCTTTTAATTAAAGGTAATTCTCTTCACCAAAATCATTCCCTTTTACTTATTTTTTTTAAATTATTAGTTAGGTCATGGAAATTACAATATAAAACCCCCTTTATATTCCATATAATGATATTTTATTATGTTTATGTCATAAAATATATCCATCTTCTTATCCATCAAATGGGAAAAAATCAATGCTCGTGTGTATGGCGTACGACTGATTCACGAACTGGTGTCATGTTTTTCCATCATCGACTCATCTGGATAGTCATAATGATGGAAAAATTAATATATATGATAATTTTGACATTATAATTATTCAATAAATTTAATATATAACAACCTTCTTACCTTTCTTCCATTTTGGAAATTATGTCATTGCTCATGCATACATATGACCCACCTTCTCCATGAAGCAATATGATTTACTTTCCATGTACAACATTCAAGAATGATTCTATATATGTATATAAAGAATAAATATTATATTTTTAAAATTAATATCATTATCTAGATGATGTAAATATATCCTATACACATGAAGTGGATCTCCCATGAGAAAAAAAGCATGAGAAGATGAAGTAGTTATCACCAAAAACCCTGGCAAAGAAGAAATATTATTAATGAATTGGTTATAAGATGCTACAAGAGGATCATATATGGTATTATAAATATTAATATTGTTTAAAAAAATTAATATAATGTTTGAAACCATTTTATAGTAGGGTAATTAGTATTCATCTAAAGGGAAGCATAAGGTAAGGTAATTTTGTCTCAATTTCAACTCCATTTTGACATATATATTATTATAAATGTATTAACTATTATGTGGTTTATATACATCCCAATTTATATATTTAACATGAATAAATTTTTATTCATTATTATTTAATTTTAAATTCATGTTTTTCCCTAATGGGTTTATACTTTAAATGTTACAAAAGTAGTAGTAATTTATTTTACAATCTCACTTTATTTTGGTATTTATTGTATTTTCATTGAAGAAATATTATCAATTATCCTTCACAAGATCTATCTATTTTCATATACTATAGATATTTAAAGAGGATAAATATTCTCTTCCATATTTTAATCACTTTGTTACTGGATTCAAGTAAATAAATTCTTAAAATAAAAATTATTTTTAGTTATTTTTAAATCAGATTTATTTTTCATACATATTTGTGTTTTTTAAAATTGTTTTTGATATGTAAATTTTATTAAAAAAATGATTTATTAAAGTAATTTTTGTTTATAATTTCCTTTTTAAAAGTGTTAGAGTGTAAAATTTTTAATTTTTTCCTAAAAGGGTGTTTTAAAATTCGTTACAAAAGTTAAATAGAATTATTTTAACATATACAGATATAATGAAATTTTATTCTGTGATAACAATTTTATGATATTTATCTTATTCTACATGTTATTCAATTGAAATAGAAAGGAATATATTTTTAGGATAGAATATTTTAATATATCACTACCATTCCCTTTATTTCTCTACAAGATATGGTTTGATTACAAAACATAGATTTCTGATGAGTTTATGTAAACTCTTATATATTATTGATTTGGGGTAGTAATTTTTCTCTAGGAACATTCCCTTTATTCGGATCATTGTAAATCACATTTTCCTTATATATCCATGTTCTTTATCATGGATACTCTTATTTATTAAACAATATATCATTTACACATAATTTCTTTTTCTATGAATGTTATTCGATTGAGTAGGGAAATACTGATATTATTTATTCTCTATTCAACAAGGATATTTATCGATGAGGAATATTGGTTATGAATTTAATTGATCCTAAAATATATGAGGAATGAATTATACATGTAGGGATGGGTGGGTCTTTGTTATAGATATCCCCTCGATACATCTATATTTATCATGAGAAATATAAATTAGCTAAATTAAATGGGTTTTTTGTGTATACATACCAATATAATAAACTTTACTAGAACCTTTCCCCCCTCCTTCATCTGGAGGGGGGGTCCATCCTTTCTCTTATGGCTTCAATCATCACCCCTTCATCCCCTTTACTGACCCCTTACTTCTCCCTAAATTTACTTAGATCGATGTTTTCCTTAGAGTTATATTGTGGGGTGATGGTGTTCCAAGGAATCCGATTTCTTCACTATATTTTACCAATGATTCTTACCGACTCTGTTACACATCAGTGGCCCGATTTGGCAAGGTACATTCCTCAGTGGATGTTTTCAACTGGTTCATATTTGAATATTTGTGTTTTTGTGATTGTAAGATTATAGGGCTCCTGGACCTGTGTCATTTTATTATTTTTTATGAATAAATAATATTTTATCTTTGTCTAGTACTTTTATCCCCATGCTCTCTCCAACTAGCACAGTTTTATTTTTTGTTGGTTGTTCATGTTTCAATTGAAATGGGATCTTCAGTTGGAACCAATTTAAATTAATCTTCTATGATTACCTCTTAAATTAAAAGATATGTTTATTTTAAGGTTGATTGGTAATATTATTGGACACTTTTTGTGTTTGGATCATCACAATCATGCCTTATGTCACCTGATTTCTCTATGGATTTATGTTGAAATCAATGTCTCCAAGGCTCCCATAGACTCCTTTTTCACTGAGATCGAGAGGGTATTTTCTAGAAGTAGCAGGTACACATTGAATTTTTGATAAATTTTTTATTATATCTTTATAATATGGATGATGATCCTTTAGTATAATGACATGGGGTGAAATCTGTTTCTCAGGCAGACCTCTTAGTTAAGCTCTCAAAAACCAATGATGAACCTCCTGAAAATGAGGTGAGAACTCATCAACATAAGCCAGTGGCAGTAGACATCTTTTATAGGCTATTTTATGACCTGTAAGTATTCAATACATATTTTAAGGGTGAGAGTGAGGAGGGGAAAAGGTCAAAAACTATGTTTTTCTTCTATGCTCAAACAATGACTTCTGGTCTTGGGTGTAAAGGATAGAAGATTGATGTTCTCCCTGACTCGGTCTTAGGAATGAGCACGATTGATAGTGTAGGTGAAGATTAAATTTCATTGCCATAGGTTCTTATCCCTCACGGATCTACAGATCCTACCTTTGAAATTAATCCCCGTGTATTTAGTCCCCAAGAGTTTCC
Organism: Viscum album; assembly: GCA_963277665.1. Lineage (NCBI taxonomy): Eukaryota > Viridiplantae > Streptophyta > Magnoliopsida > Santalales > Viscaceae > Viscum > Viscum album. Next base: position 1,150,916,374 of record OY728138.1, read on the forward strand.
TAAGTTACAAACTTCCCTTTCATCGTTACTGCTCCACAACTATTTTAACTTTTCAAATTAAACTATGGAGTAAGATACTATTTTAGAAGTGTATAATACTATCATTAGAAGGTGTAAGAGCAAGTGGAGATTATCTAAGAACCAAGGAGAAATAGAGTTGGGTTATTAAACAAGTAGAATCACAAAATATTCAGATGGGGGAAGAACACCATATTCTAACAGTAGATGTTTGATCCAGAATGAGGAAAGGGAATAAAGTAACCCATGACTCTGGAGATTATCCATTTTCTTAAGGGAAAATAACACGAAAATGTAAAGGCAACTCTAATTTTCAAATACCCATGGAAACCATATCATCTGGTAATATAAATATCGCTGAGGTTGAGGGCAGGGTGTCTTCTTTGTCTCTTATCCCAAGAGTGATCCATGATCTCATTTTTTTCATAGGAGAAGGTATCTCACCCTTTTGATGAGGTGGGGAGAGCTCAATCTGACAGAACAAATGATCCACACCAAAAGATAGAATATAATCTAGGTGTTTTTTTGGAAAAAATTAAGAGGGACAATGAAAGAACCAATTACTTGGAGCTTCTTCTTCACTCCAAGGAAGTGATGTTAGAGGATTCCTTTATAATCAATGTTTCAAAGGAGGATGGTGAAAAAAATTAAAAATAATTCTTTGAGTGCATCCCAATGAAAATAAATATTATTCAACATATAAAAAGTACTATATTTTATTTCATATATTCAATGAGTGAAATTAATGTTTAGAGGAATACATCTAGACCAGGGACAATATGGATCAATAATTTGAGGATCTGATCATGGGTGATCCATGCACTTAGTTAAAAAAAAATTGAATGTATCATTTATAAAGTTATTGATTACAACTTTTTTAGTTTTTTAATAATGGTTTGGTAATATCATTCACGCTTAACATTTTATTTTATCTATCTTTTATAGGGTTCTCACTCACACCTTAAAAGTGTTTTTAGAATAATTTTTTTAATTTTTAGTCATATTATCCATTGATAAAATTTGTAATCAATTAATTGATTAATAGGAATTATTTTTTAATTATTTATGTTTTCATGTTGATAATTTATTATTTAATAATGATAGATTACATTGTAGGTAAACCCTACCGAGCATTTGACATCACCCTTGTTCTGTTTCCTTTCCCCAGGTTTTGATGATGAATTTAATTTATGAGTTTCAAGAATTCCAAGCATTTTCTGTTGTAATATTTTGTATTATATTACCAATGTAAAATTTGTATCATTCTTCTATTTTGTAATCTAATATTAATAATCCAATCAGTCCTTCAGGATTAGAAACCTTCTATCTATGCCAATGTAATAATATATCAGCTTTCTTTGGGTTACTTTAGTCAATATTGTTAAATTATATTAATTTATTTAAATATACTTTATAATAATATTACAAATATAATTATAAATACATTATATATATACATTATCGTTATAAATATCTACATATTTTATAAATATACATTTAATATAAATGAATTTATTATTTTATTATTATTATTATACAAAACAGATCACAACGATGTATTTTCAATTTTATTATATAAATAAGTAAATGTCAATTAATTTGATAAATATATGAATACATTCTATTTATATTTGTAGAAAAATAAATAAATATATATATATATATATTATTGATTTCCTATTATAAGTTAATATACTAAATATATAATTACATTGTATAAAAAAAGCATATACAAGTAAATATTTATAATAGATATGTGAATACACATTCATGTGCATGTTTGTGTTTGATTTAAATATATTTATAAAGATATGTATAATTATTTTATTTATAATAGAAAATGAATATTCATAAATACCCAACTTGTGGAGGAGGAATATTGATGTAAAAGATGCATCAATAAAGAAACATAACAAGATACCTTAAAACCCCTTGATCTAACCCTAATATAATTGGTGATTTGATTTACGTTCCAAGAACTATTCCCAAAAGATATATTCAGAAATCTAAGTGTTTGTGTGTGTACGTAATATAAATGCATTTAAAAATATTAGTAAAAATATATTTATTTAAATTTATGAAAAGATTTAATTTAGAGGGAGTGCATGTACATTTATATATATTTGTTATAAATATATATATATATATTACATTATACTATTTAGATATATTTGTGTATATATATATTAATATACATATATGTATTTAAATTAATATATAAAATATTTATTTGTAAATGTAATATAACAATATTTATAAATACATGAATATATTTATTTATATAAATATATAATATATTATTATTATTTATGTAAATATATATTAACATAATATATATTTTATATTATATTATATATTATATAGATATTTATTATATAATATAGATGGAGTGAATATATATATATATATATATTATGTTGTATGATACATAGATATTTATATATTTAAACATATAAATTTATATTAATATACAAATAAATATTTAAAATAATATTATATATATATATATATATATATTTCTATACATAAAATAACTCTATTAATGAATATATGTATAGATATATTGATATATTCAAATCACTTTTTTATATAAATATAAGTAAAAAAATTATTTATATATTTATATTATGTCATATTATATGTGTATATATATATATAATAAATATATTTTATACATTATATTTTATATTTTATAAATATATACAATGTTTATATTTGTGTATACAATAATATAAATGTACACATAAGTGTATAATATAACTGCATTTAATATATAATATAAATGTATTTGATAAATTAATGGAATATCATATAAATTTAATAGATTATAGATAAAGAAGTAAATAATATAAATATGAATCCATTCATGTATATAAATTTATATAAAGGTTATATATTTAAATTAATTTAAATATTTTAAAAATAAAATTTATTTATATAAATAAATTCATATATTAATATATATATATATATATATGTATATTTATAAATTTAAACATGTATATGTAAATTATAATAATCAAACATAACATAATGGTGTTGATTATGGATTTACACACATGGAATGTGGGGTTGAATCTCATGAGGGGGTGTTTTTATTCAAAAAGAGAGGGGGATGCATGAATGGGGAGCGAGTTAGGGGAGGGTATCTTTATGGGACATTAGGAGGTGGAAGTGGCTTCAAGATTGGAATTTAAAATTAGAGGGAATTATATTTAGGGTTCATTTCTAGAGGCGGTTAAAACAACAACTAAAATAAACACCAAAAATATTTTTTACCTTACCAACACTTACAAAAACTATTCCTTGAAGGGGTTAGGTGTCTATTTCAGTGGTGGCTTCTCATAAACTCCAAAAATAAATGTATTGGTGGTTATAACTACTACTAATGAAAAAATAGCACCCTCTAAATATATCTTTATTTATATTGTCATTATTACATCCAAATTTAATTTCTTGAATTGAATAACAGGCATTTAGGAATCTTATTTCATGTCCAGGGAGAGAGGGTTCATGGAGAAATATGGTTAATAGATGAATGCTTCGTCTAAAATAGGACAGATGATGAGCATTACTATTAGTAAAAATCAATGATATGACCTTAAAATTCATTTAATGTTGAGTAGAATTGAAAAAATGGAGGGGTATAAGAGATATCACCTTCATTTTTTAATCATGAAGTCCCAGTTTTCACATAATGTAGATATTATGTCTTCCCCGATTCCATGTGAACAAAATGGGAAATGTTGTACCATGAGATCGTGCTACACCCTAAGAGGTTGATCAGTGAATTTTTGTGTATTAAAATTTCTTCTTGAGTTTAACTTAATCTTATCTATTGTTTGTGTTATAAATGGAACCTTGATTCCTTATTACATGTTTAATCAAAAAATAAATATTTAATAACATGAACACAATATTTTTCATCGTACACCCATAAAGGAAAATATCCAGGGAACATATATAAAAAATATAATGATATTTCAACTAACCACTACTTCACTAATATGTGATTATAAGCTTCCGGACCATATCACAACTCACTAAAGGTCTATAGACTCTTCCTATTTTCCATGAAAAACTTATAAGAGGGATATAAAGATATAATCAACACACAAGTAAAGCTCAAAATAATATCAATAAAGAATAATAATCCATACAAAATGGTTCTTCCATATTATTCTATATTATTTATATCATGATCTTAATTGAAATTCATGAAAATTCTTTCTTACAATCCTAATATTCAATGGAATTCATTCTCACAGACTTGTTTCTCAAATAAAGATATTCAATGATACTCCATTTTTATGTGATCTTAAATATTATCCCCTTATATTTTGTGTCTTTTTTAATTTTTTTCATATAATCTAATAAAAACAAATGTTATTTAAATTTTAGATATGAAATTGAAATAATAAATAACATTCATTACATGAAATTCATAAATTGTATCATCTTCAATCAAATCATCCCCATTTTATTTAAATATTAGTTATTATTTTCTCAAATATCCACCCAACAATATTTAGAAATACATATCATCGCCTCTATTTGAATTTAGAAAAACATGAAATAATGATGTGAAAATAGAATATTCTTATAATTGCCTAATACATCATGGAATGAACCATGTTTTGAGATGTATAGAACTTCGAGTATAAAATTTCATAGCCCAAGAATATTTTCATAGTGGACGAGGATGGTTCCTAGTGTAAGAACCCATATCATCATTTTAGGTATGGATCTTTGTTTTGGGTTGTTTTTTTAGGAAAAATGAAGAAATTTTAACTTTCTATGTACACACTGTGTACTATTGAATACATGCCTCGTACCCAGCTGTCGTGGGTAGCTGTGTACTAGCCATGTAACATCTGAGTACATTGATATGTGGGTGACAAGGAAGACCACCTAATGTGGGTGTCGGTTAAGGCTAGTACATGGCGTGTACATTAAATAAACATATTGTGTACATTACTTTTTATTTGTTATATCATAGGGAGTCATGTCTTGTTTACATATCAATATTATTTTTCCCATGTCTCATGAAAGAGAGTGTCTTATAACCTAGGATCTTTAAGCTCTTCTCATTCCTTCGTCCGAGCTCTAATTGAGACACCGCTGGGTGCATTGGATTCCCACCAGTGAGTTCTCTCTTTACCTAGAGCCTCACTTCTTGATTTCTCCTCTCTCTTGAGTTATCCAAGGTTGAACGATTTTAGCCTTTTGTAGATCTATGACATTATAGGCTGATTCAAGGGCTGATGTTCTAGAGTGTTCATCATACAACATCGAGGTAGGTGGTTTGTGCCTTTCTTTTGTTGTGTTTGGATTATATATTCTAAAATTGCTGAATACCCATGTTTAAGGTATTACGTGTTATGGAATTTAACCCTATTTAGTACCTATTATAGTGTGTTTGATTGAGAAGGGGGTATTGCTTATGTGTAAGGTTTAATACCTTGATTATGGGTATGTTTTCCCATGTTGGATTGATTATGGTCTTTTGGTCTAGAAAGCATCTTAGGCTTTCTTTGTTTTCCATTCCTAGTATTGTTAGGATGGAGTTGTTATTCATTTGAGATGCATGTTATTCGCATGTGAAGGTATGACCAAGGGAATTTTACTGTGAGATATTTTTGAGGTATGGTATTTTAATTAAGAATTGTTTCTATGTTTGACCATAGATATTAACTATGAGAGCTTCCATGGGGTCATTAACCAGAGGGGTTATACCATGAGAGATACCCAAAGGGTGGTTATTAAATGAATGTTATACCATAGGGAAATGACTATGAGAGCTACCATAGGGTCATTACAATTTATTGTTGCTTTGAAGACCAAGGGGTATTGGCCGTGAGAGCTAACTAAGTGGTGGTTGTTTTTTTATTAGTGTTATATGGGATCAAAGGGGTTAGACTATGTGAGATTTCCCAAAGGGTCATTATATTGTATTTAATTCATGATATATTAAACCATAGGGGATTGGACTATGTAAACATTCCCAAATGTTTTCTTATGAATAATTGAACGATTGTGATGAGTTTTCCAAGCCAAAGAACAAACTTGGACTCAGTCTAACTACGTTCATTTAGATGGACTTCTAAGACATGTGTTTTATATATTATATAGGAGATATAGAGATTTTCTTAGATAAAGAGGTTACATTATTCAATAGTTTGTATAATTTATAAATGAAAATGAATATAATTGAAAATTGTAGGATTGTTTACTTTTAAGTAATTCCTAGTTTATTGCTCCATTTCTACATATTACCTACTAAATATATATTCACTGATAGTTAGGTATAGATATTTTGGTGGTTTCCTACTGGGATTCATCTCACACTATGTTAGGGTCATGTTTTTTTTACCAAAATTGATTATATTGTTACAGGTATAGATAAGGTAAAGCTCCATTCTTCATCAGGTACTTGATTGTTATAAGAGATGGAGAGAATGGGACCAAACTGAGTCTTGTGATGCTATTGGAGTTTGTTTACTATTTTAATATATAGGTTTTAGTATTGTATTTCCAGAATTTTGACTTGTTTGGATGCTTTCATAGATACATGTGACATGAATCATTTATTTATATATGTTGTAGTTGTTTATACTATAAGTATTTCGTTGTTTACTTTTATTGTATGGTATTACTACTTCTATTACTCTTTACTATTTTTTCAGTTGTATTACTTTACCAATGAGGGAATAGTTTCCCCACTATCACACCCAAGGCTCTCACTGCTAGTCGGCAGCCTCAAGTGTTCAGGGAAATGCACCTGAGTCCATGTGACAAATCGGGTATGGGGCATCCTTGGGCAACACTCGGAACAGGGACGTTACACATAGCCTACACCTAGTGTAGTCTATCACGCTGTCTTGTTAATTTATAACATGACAAAAAAATTAGGTTGAATTGCTAAAATATTATTGATATTGATCAATGTATGAATCCCCTTACAAAACATAATATTCTTCAAATAGAATCATTGAATTCTCCTAAATGTACGTTCTCAATGTGAACTGATAATTCATGATGCGGTTAACTCTCTCCAGTGACATTGAAAATCATACAAGGATCATTCATGGTGAAATTTCAATTTCACATAGTGTACTTTAAAAAAAATTGACAGAGTATTGGATAAAAGTTATTATATCATCCATTTTATTGAAACATAATGGGTCGCTAAGTGAACATCCCTTTTCTAGTATCTCCATGAAAAAATCAATGTTTTATAGACACTTTCACAGCACTTCCTACATTTAATGGAAAAATCCCTATATACCATAGCTGATGGTTGCTTTATTATATTACCCCTAGATAAAAGTTATCCCAAAAATTATGATCTATCATTTTTGAAGTCTTGGAAAACTATATTTATGTTTTATTCTCACATTAAATTTAAAAACATAAAATACATCATATTATTTTCATTTATAACATTCTAATCCTTCTACAGTAGCCTTTCATATCAATCCTAGTACACTTCTAAGAACATAGAGTTAATGAAACATAAGAAAGGGTTGAGCTCAAATTCCTAGTATGGTAATTCATATAGAAAAATATATCACATTGTAAATAAGCCGTGAATAATATGAAAAGAATAAATGATGATAAAATAATTCCTTATATATAATCACCTAATTATGAAACATAAACATGACTATCATTACTATTTGAATAATCAAATGTACATCAATAATTTATTTCATAATGATTGAATGAGTAATGTGATATAACACTTATAGTTGAGGCATCATGCTTAGATATCTTATATAAATGGGCAAGGCCTCAACCAAAAACCAAACTTTTTCTATCATGAGGCATTCAGATTCACTAAGGTTCTATGTAATTCCAGGCACTATACATCACATAATATGTCTAATGAATTCATCATATTAATAAACATTACAACTAAATCAATATTCCATAATAATAAATAAATGTATTTATTAGAAGAAATACCATATGTAATGTCAAATATTTACCATGTCAAACTGATTAAAAATCATACAGAGAAATATGGTGGATGGTAAAATTTTATTATATTATTATTAATGCATGAGATTCATGAATAGATATTGAAATTGATGAAAATACATTAAAATATCATTATGAAATTCTTTAATGAAGATAACTTTTATTTTATAAATCACTAATTTAAAAACTAGAATTTTTCAGAATATGAGGGAAAAAACTACCATTATAAAGAAGCCTGTAAACATTTAACAAAATCATAAATAAATTGAGTAGTAATTATAGTGAAAATTTTGGTTTTTTTTGAGTTTGCTAAAATAATGATTCCTTGCACTTTTTTGGTAAAAAGTCAAAAGTACCTAATTTGGAAAATGAAAAGAAGATTCCTATAAGATATTTTTATAGAGAGTCAAATATGAGTAAAAATTTCATTAAAAATAAAATAATAATATTAAAATCATTCTAGAAAACTTTTAATGAAAACCATAAATGGAAAAAATATTTCTTACCAAAAAAAATAAATTCTGTTTTCTTGAAAAACTTCATGGTAATTTTATATACTGATGAGAGTATAATTTTACTCTTACTTATAAATTACATGAATAAAGAGAGGATAATAAAATATATTATTTTTATTATATAAAGATCATACAATTATTATAATGCAGACATAAACATAAATAATCCTGAATAGTAATGAGATCATGAAATAAACCCTTACATCAAGTCTAAAATTTCTTCATATTCATTCAAAAAATCAATATAAAAAATATATATTTATTATATATATGTTATATAATCATATTAAAACATATTTTTCTATTTAAAATTTTATTATGTTTTTTAATTATCATTTTTTAACAATTCTTCCACAAAAAAAGGTGTTTGGGTGAGAAATATTCCATTTTACATCCATATTTCAGTTCAAATGTTTCAGTACTTGAACCTTGGAAAATTATTAATCATATAACAAATATGAATAAAGAAATAAGAATAAAATATACATTCATTATATAAATATTTATATTCATCCATGAAATGACGATATGAAAAATGAGTCACATCTCTTCAGGGATGTGGTAGCCCTCAAGTACACACGAGGGACATTATTATTATTTTAAGAGTTGAAGGGTAAGATTGAAAATGATATATTAAAAAATATATAACCAAAATTATTTAATAAATGTCACATATATTAATTATTTCCATATTTATATCTATCCTTGTAATATGATCAAGATAAACGAATTATTCTACTACGTGAGATGGTAATCTATATGTATGCATGAGAGATGTTATCATTTTTTATAGGACAGAAAAGTAGAGGAAATTATTTTAACATAATAATAATAACATAAATGTATATTTATTATATTGAAGTAATTATTTTAGTATGTGAACCATATATTAAGAGGAAGTAGAATACAAAGTAAAATTGAAAGGGTAGGTAAAGAGATTAACCTCTTCTACGAGAAACCACCTTTGTCATACACCTTAACCAAAGAATGACTCCTCATAAGTGATGAAATAGGGATATAGGTAGAAGTAAATGAATCTATAAAGGTATTAGGGTAGGGATACTAGGAGATGCAGTTTCCATAAATTACAAATAATGAAGGAGAGGATGTTCCCTTTCATAAGTTAGTGGAGGGGAACCCTTAAAGTCTCTTGATGTGTTAAATTAAAACAAATTAATTTCCATTTTGTATTTTCCAAAAAAAATACATATTTATAATATATAATGATGATAAGTCTAAATAATCAAAAATAATAATATTTTGAAATTTTTAGATTACATTTTAACCCATATCTCTATGTTTTAACCCAATATTAACCCTTTTGATGATTTCCATGATATAAATATTTTTCACTATTTTGTGTTCAAGGATGTTAAAATAAATGGATAAGTGACCAAATAATTTAAAATTGTTGATATAGAAGACTATATCCCATACTAATGGATAAAGATAATATTTTAAGTATTTTCAATTCTTCTAATAAATATTATTTAACATAAATTACAATTAAATATATTTTTGGAACTTTTCATGTAGTGAAATTTAAAAAAAATGTAAAATTAAAATAGAATATACACCTTTATAAAATAAATAATATTTCATATTTATATATAAAATATATGTATGTTAATAATAAATATATATTTTAATACTCTTAATATTTTTCAATGTGATTTTTTTTCTCTTTTACTTGAACAAGTACAGTATTTATTAAATCAATAAAAATTGAAAATAAAATCATATAAACAAATTAATTAATATTTAAAATAAACATTTAGAATACAACATAACAACTTTTTAACTCTATGAAAAAAATATTAGAGACATTAAAACAAAGAGTGGGACATTTTTTGTATTTATTCTTTACTTAAAATTATATTAAGGTCATTATCAAAGAAAAATGTCACCAAGTTGTCTTATATTCGAATATTGGATTAGTATAGTAAATATAAACTCACAAAAAATAAATAATTATGATGTTAGTTATATATTTATATCCTTATAACATTATTTGTAACCTTAATTATCTTATTTACTCTTACTATGGTGACAAATATTTACCATGGTTACAATTCAAAATGACTGAAAATAAATACGAATTATTTACCAAACATGAACATAACGATTCCCAAAATGAAATTAATTTTTCAAGATATCATTTGTATAAGTGTAATAAATATATTTTAAAATAGACACGCAAAACACAATGAAAAAATTTTTATAATAAATAAATACTTTTAAGTATAAAAGTATTTTTATACAAAGATCATGTATAATATTCATCCAAATAGTAGAAATTGAATTATTTTTGAGAACAAGAAGATAATTAAATTTTAAAACCAATGAAAATAATTTTTTTTCAAAAAAAATATAATTTAAAAGAAATTTTTCTTTTATATCATGTGTTATCACTATTTACTCAAAAAATAACTTTTTCAGAAAATTATAAAAAATTAACCATAAGGTAATTTTGATATAATCATTTAAAAATGGTATAATTATTCTAAAATTCAATATCTAACAGTGTTACAAATTAATTATAATATACATTCAAAAAAAGTTATAGAACTCCATTTGAAGAAAACATATTTTTGAAGCATAACATGACATTACTAAAAATATAGTAAATATTTACTAAAAATAATAAATAATTTTTCATTTAATAGGCACATTATAAATATATTTCATAATTCCATTACTCATATTCATATCCAACAATTAAATGAAAATGTTATAATTGTCGCATTTAAATAATAATATTTTTATAATATATCACATTTAATATAAAACTCAGTTGTTTTGTGTTACGAAAAATACCATTAATAATATTTTTTTAAACTAAATTTTTGGGGTGTTCCATTATCACCCCTTAAATAATTTGTATCCTTGAAATTTTATTTTGGTTATAAGAGGTTTCATATTTGAAAACATTATTTTTGAATACTTGAATCATTCGAAGTGACTATAAAACATCTTTTAAGAATAGGAAGTGGGAAACCAAAAGGTTTCATGAAATAACACATATTCAGGTTCCCAAATGAAGAGAAAATCTGTGGGAAGTTAAAATATATTCATATAGGATAATTATAACATATATTGACTAATATAGGGTTATATATAACTTAAAAATTGAAAATTCAATGACCTCAAAACCATAAATCCTTATAGGGTTATAAGATTATAAAAACATTATAAATGTAGGTAAATGAATAAATTTTTTATTTTGGGATTCATTTCCTAATGTTCAAGGATTCCTTTACTATAATAATTTATAGCATTTGAAATTATACATACATTAATTCATTGCATATCATTATCAAAATTTCATCTCTTATTACATTAAATGATTAATAAAGTTGTTTTTTCATTACTTAAGCACTAAAATTAACTTTTAATGGGTCATAAGATCCCTAAAATAATGAAAATCCATTCTTTGTTTATATAAATAGTTACCAAAATGGAAAGAGTTATAAAAAGTTATACAATACTAGAATATATATATTAATATATAAAACATGAAAAATAAGACCCAAATATTAACTTATTTGATTGTATGAATACTTAATATTAAGACTCATAAAAAACTTTTGACCACATTCAAAATCTAAAAATATAAAATATTTATTCCATATATTTTTATCCAAGGTAAACTTTAAGAAATATCGCCTGACAAAATGATGTAACACATATTATCACATAACAATAATTTCAGTACCATGATCATATATTATCCTAAGACATGTTAAAAACATAATATAACTATAAAACCACAATGAAAACATATATTCTTCAAAAAATTAACTACGTTATTATTCCCCAAGTAAAATCTAAGGATAATGAATATATTCTATACATTAATAAAATGAAATAAATTCAACATAAATCACTTTTTTATCAAATAACTAATTAGTTTCATTGTCACCAATACTATCAGACATACTTTATCAACGTCAATCATTAATTTATCCCATATAAATATTATTATCACAATATCAGGCACATATTAAGTTTTATATATCCCTAATTAATGTACTTGGGAAAAAATATCACATTACTGCTAAATAAATATTCGACATTATCAGTTTCATTCAACATATACTTGTAATTCATTAAGAAAAACTACTATATAGTAATACATATATTTTTTATAATAATTATATCATTAAAAATTCACTTATACAAAATAATTCTTGAATCCCAATATGTATACCTATAATCAATCCACATCAGTGATTGGCATAAAAAAGGCCCTCCTTTGGTTTAGGATTTACCTCTTAGATTTGGGGTTTTCATAGAAAATTCCCATGTTACCCACACATAAGACATGAAATTCCTTGTATTTGTTTTTCTATTACCTTAATTTCCACATAGCAAACAACTCCCCTTCCATATAGTCATTATATTTGGTGCTTCTTCCCACACTCTTGTTATGTATAAATTCGATTCTTCATTCCTCAATGTTCTTCATGAATTTCAATTTCTCTCTTATTTGGATCATTCATTAAATCACCTGTTTTTAGGTTTTTAGTCATATATTTACATAGTTGGTTACTAATAATTACATGTTTTCACCTTCCATCCTCCGAAATATTCACTTTCTTAGGAGGATAATTATTGAATTGTCTTTCACACTCAGTATTATCATAGTTTCTCATTTTTACATCCATTTCCAAATACCAAAATATATAGTATGAGAAATAATAATCATTGTGTGAATTAATATAATCCTGAAAATAATTTATAGAATGTATAAATATTGACACATACTTTTCAATCAATGACACCATATTTTTAAACTATGTCATCCATGAAAATTATCTATTTAAATCCTTCATAATTATTAAAAAATAAAATTTAAATTACCCAAATAACATTCCCTATGAGTGTCAAAATTTATGTCTATTAGTGACCCATTCACTATGAGTCGGAATGATTTTCATGATATAATCTAACAACTATTTAATATGTTATTACCCTAAGATTCATCTATTTCAAAACCACAACCACTTGTAGTATCCATACATGGATGTATTTATAATAAAACCACATAATCTCTACCATACATAAAACATTATGATATAATATTATTGTTCGATATATAATCAAATTCATCTATAGGGTAATGTTACCTAATCTATGTTTTCCTAAATCAAGTTCCCAAAGTTTCTCCAAAACTTGTTCCAATTTCAATTATATTACCCCCAATACAATAGTCCATAGCATGTGGTTACTCTATATAATGGGTAATAGAATCAAGGCATCACACCACCCATGACCAACCATTTTATTCATCTTGGAAAGAATGAAATAAGCTTGATTTTTACCATACATTTGAAAAAATTAAATACAATATGGTATTCTAATTGAGAAAATTATTATTCCATCTTTATTAACATTTCATATCAATCATAGTACACATTCTGGTATCATTGCAAAAGAAAAAAATATGAAAGGGTTGAGATCATATTCTTAGTAAGGGAATTCATACAATAGAAGATATAATAGAATAAATAAGGCTTCAATAATATGGTAGGAATAAATGATGATCAAAAAATGACATAAAAATAATCACATGATCTTGAAAAGTATCCATGGATTTCATAAATTTTTGAATAATCACATGGATATCCTCCAAATCTATTTTTAATATATTAAAAAGGCACTTTATGGTTAAGTGGTAACCACACATTTAACATATTCAAACCAAACTAACCACATTTTAAAATCCAAACATAAAAAAACACATCTCAAGATGAAAAAAGGACCCACCCATCACATCTGAACCACCAATTGAAACCCTCAAATAGAGAGCTTCCTCGAGCCGCACCCCTAATAGAATTTCCCTCCATTGTAGACACATCAATTCCAGAAAGATTCTCTAACCATCATCAACCACATCTTCAAACCATCCTCACAGATCGATCCCACCTCATTAGAATGAAAACACATAATCACAGAACCATCATGGACAACACTGATGGCAGCCCCCCAAATCCAAGAATGAAAAATACCAAAAAAATAGATACACAGATCTCCAAAAAAGGATAAAAAATCTTGATTTCTCATAGAACATAACAGAAAACCTTCACACATTCAAACCATCACTGATAACATTGAGGATGAAACGTTGAGCAAGGATCTGTTTAACCAAAACCAACTCCATCAACGTTGCTAATTCCACATCCAGAAGATTCCATCCACAAAGAGAAAGAGAATATGAACTATCTTCATAGGAGAAATATGACTCAAAACACATGAGTAAAGCCACTGGAAACAAAAACCCATATCCCAAAACCACCTCATTACCACTACCCCAAATCTAACTATGATAGAAGCTGAGGAACTTGAGGACAAAGTATGATTTCGAGCGTTCAACTCTAGGAGCACTTGGAAAACCGTAGACTACCAAACCGCATAACCCAAAACCATGTTGTCACCACTACTCCAAATATGAAAAGAAGAGGCATAGAGGATATTTAATTCAAAGCGGGGGTTGAATAGCCAAACCATTTATATCAAGAAACCTTCATCGGGGCCATCATAAATTCCCGGAGGTACTTTCACCAATAAAACCATCACTATCTTGAAATATTCCCAACGAGAAAGTGGAACTGGAGAAAGAAAGCCACAAATTAAGGAGATTCAAGGGATGGGGTAGAGGAGAAGAGGATATAGATATAAATGAGGGGACAGGTGGGGGAAGGCACCAAAGACCCATGATATCCCCCCACCTGAACGCCATTGAGGAAAACCCTAGGGCGTAGGGGAAGATGAACGAAGCTGGTCAGTGGTGTTTTTATCACATGGATATTAATAACTGATTTTATATTGATGGAATAAACAATTTTAGACATATCAAACTTATCTTGGCCGCCTCTTTCCAAGAAATATTAAATAAATTTTTAATTCCTTGGCCTAATATCCAATATATTTGTCTACCTGATATCAACCTATACATCAAGGGGTTTGTAATTATGGGACCCACCAACAAGATAATAATTAAAATTATTTTATAATATAAATAATCAATACAACATAATTGGTATACCTTAAAAATAAATTACTATCTATATTGGAAGAATAAGTACATAGAATGTTGATACTTTCATATATCAAACTTGTACCACCCTAAGATTTTAGAATAATAAAATTGGGTTTGATAGCATAAATTACATGTGACAACATATTTAGATGATATTATAACACCCCAATCATTTACTATATATTTATTTCTAAATAAATTCAATCTATTGGATAGCTTTCGATGCATGTGACACTGGGTTTAAAAGAAACACAATACTCTCTTAAAATATTATTATTTAAAATGTGATTATTATTAAAAAGATTATAAGATGGAGGGTATGAATAGTACTAACTAATTTAGTAAAATATATTTTGGACACATGTTCATTGGATAACAATTGATTATATATAAAAATAATTATTATTTGAATGAAAATTAAATGTTTTCAAAAAAATATATATTTTTATAAAAGGAAACTTAGTCATGCTTTGAGGAAAACATTTATATTTAATTATTAAAAAAATTATAAAATTTATTTGGAAAACAACACATATTTTTTAAATATTAATCTTTAAATAATCTTTTTTATGAATTTTTTATAATTTTCTAAAAACTATTTTTTTAATGAATTGTGAAAAATACTGATTTTTATTGAAAACTACTTTTTCATTTAAAATATTTACAAAGATAAATTATATTTTAAATTTGTTTCAAATTCATAATAGTTATATTATATTACGATTTTTTTCAAATTAAGGTCATTTAAATCAATTTAATACTGAATTTTGATATTTAAACATTATATACTTGTGAGCATTTTCTCTTTGGAAACCCAAATTTTTATAACATCTATATGTATAATTTTAAATTTGATTCTTCCACTTCTTTGAATTGATTTTTTAAAAATGTATTAAATATGTTTAGTCTTCATAATTTATATTATCTAATATTTTCAAATTAATTTTTTACCACTATGAATACTAAATGAAATAACAATTAATTTTCATGGTTAAGGTAAAAACTAATTAACTTTGCAGTTAAAATAAAATGATAAGGGTTAAAATAACCTACCAAATTATCCAAAACACAATTTATATCCATATTTAGACCTTAAAAACTCATAGCTTATACAATTACCCATTTTTAGGCTTTTTAAATGATACAAATGTGGGTGTAATTGAATTTTTTCAAAAATTCCATGTTTATCCTCTCCCCCACTTATAAAAGGTAGCCCCTTATCATCCCCTATAAACACTCCTAAATCCATTTATTTCAGAAAATAAATGTGAAAATAACTTTATTAATCCCATAAAAAAAATTTATATCCTTTCTATTGATCAGAAATCCAATCTAGTAATTCTTTTGATTCAAACTTAAAGATATTGTCTGAAGAAGAGTTAACTTTCTAAAACGAGTGTTTCTTTATTTCTTATTACGCCACCTTAAAATATTATTAGACCATAATTATATAATAAAGAAATTATATATAATATATAGATATCTTATTCAATAAATTGAATTAAAAATATTCATCTTATGTTCAATAAAATTGGAAACGAAAATGTCAATCATGTGTACGGCAGAGTACTGTTTTACGAACTGATGTAACTCATTTTCCATCACCTGATTTAAATAATGGATATAATGAAATATTTAAAACATTTATATTATATTTATTATATCATTATATTTATTTAATTATAATAACACATAAATTCTTTACATTACATTCCATTTAAATTATAATAGTAATGCTCATGTTTACGGCATACTACAACCTCGCAAAGCGATATGATTTGTTTTTCACTTACACATTGAAAAGAATTTAATAATAATAAATTTAATGAATATATGTAATATATATGAAATTATATTGAATTTTGACATTAATATATCACCTCCTTACTTACCCTATCTCCGATTAAGAAAATGATAACGTCCCTCATGTGTAGGTATGTCAAACCGCATCCACGAAGCAATGTGATCCATTCTCCACATTCAAATTTCCATAATTATTTAAAAAATATATCTAAAAATTGATATTTATGATATTAATATTTTTTGGAGATGACTTAAATATTTTATATACAGAATAACCATAAAATTATTGATAAAAGACGCATGAGAAAATAAGGCAATAAACACATGAAACATTGAAATTAATAAATTCTCATTAACAAACATGTCATAAGATGTTATAATAGGATCATATATGATATTATAAATTTAAATATGGTTTTTTTATAAATTAATAACATTCTTAAAACTATTATACTATTGGTTAAATCATGTTCATATTAAATAGTTCCTGAGGTAACAGACTTCATCTCAATTTCCCTTCATTGAATCATATTGTAATGTTATACATCTAATTTATTTTATATAGTGTATAAAATGAACCTTTGAAATGTAATATCATGATTTATTCATAAATTATGTTATTTTTAGTTTCATTTTAAATTATTTCATCCAATGGGAATTGGCATGAAAATTATCAAGTGGTAACAAATTTCATAACTCAATTTCTTTTCAGTGTGTTATATAATTTCTTTATAATCATTGACATTATAAGATTTTGTGTGTTAAGAATTTTGACTATATTATCTTATTTTTTCAATTGTTTTATATATATATACACTTAATATACTAAATTGATTCGTTGATTAATTCTCACTTCAATGTTATGATTAGTATAAGGGTATATTTCACAATATCATTTTAATCAAGATTATTCATACCTAAATTTACATTAAAGGAAATAATTATATAATTATCAAATGAAACCATTTAATCTTATTATCCTATGTTTATTCCTTAATTTTCAGGTAATAATACAATTTTCACACTTTTTTACTTAAAATGAAGAGAAAATGTTTTTAATCAAATCCAATTTCCTTAATCTCTTCAAATAAAAATCCATTTTAATCAAAATCCATGATTTCTAAAAATGTATTCAAATTTTATTATACTTTTAAAAATGATTTTTTAAAGAAATTGTTACAAATTTTGACATTATAATTTGTTTCAAAGGAGTCTTCATGTTGTTTTAAAAACAATGATCATTTGGATTTTATTAAAAAGTGAATGGAATATTTATTATAATGTGTATGACATGAACAAAATTTCCATCCTTCCTAAGAACTAAACATTTTGAATCCTTTTTTATAATATCCAAATGATATTTTCAAACAAAATCATTTTAAAAATATTTTTTGTGCTTTTTGTTTTAAAAATATTTTCAATGTGAGATGGATATTTTCCTCAATAATTTTTATTGTATTTATATTCATCAATGATAACGAACATTTATTTTTCTTATAATATAATAGGGATACATTGTATTGATACCATAACTATTATTTATATGGATGGTTTATGATCATTTGACTAAGGGAATTATTGACATTCACTTTCTTGATTCATTTTTATAATCATTTACTTTACCTTGAAATATTAACTTTCCTATGATCATTGGAATTTAAATTTCCACAAAATAACCATAATATTTATCATGGATATTTTTATTAGTTAAACCATATATCATTTCTACATATGGTGTTCTACATTAAAAGTTATTTTTTTATCAGGGTAAATACTGATAAATTTGTATTATTTACTCAATAATAATATTTTTTGATAGGGAACATTATTCATTAATTAATTCGATAATCTGATATATAAGGAATTATTTGAATAGAAGTGATGGATGAGGCTTTGAATTATATAGACACTCAATGCATCGATAGTCTCATGAGATGAATTAGTAATCTCGTATTAAATGGGGATTTACTAATAGTTTTAAATATCTTTTGAAATTATTTTATGGTAGAGGTATCATGATGCCTTAGTTTATGATGTACAACAATTAATAATTTCATTCCTTAAATATTCAATTAAATTTATCCATTATATTTCTGCAATTTCATTATCAATTGATAAATCTCATTCTCAGATATTGACATAATTTCATTTTTTTTCAATTATTTAAATTTCCATATAGAGTTCCATTTTCTATTCATGATGGTCATGTTATTTAGGTAGCATGTGTGTTCAGTAATTTATCATTCCATATTCACTATACCTTATATATTCACGGTATTCATGTTATTTAAATAGAATATGTGTTTAGTTATCTATAATTCTATATTGATTATGACTCATTTATACATTATATTTAGGTTATTTGAATGGTATGCGTGTTCAGTTATTTATATTTTCATATTGATTATTCCATATCTATTCATGATAGTCATGCTATTTAAATGTAATACATGATTAGTTATTTAACTTTCCATTATTACTTATATATTCATGATATTAAAGTTATTTAAATGGAATGAGTGTAACATCCCAAGAAAATAAAGAATATTACTTTTTCATATTTATTAATATTTGTTAATTAGACATTAATTATAATTTAAAGGGGACTCTATGTTTGAAAGCGTACCCGATACGCAACAATGACTTTCTTTGAAATCTTAAGTTGCACACTAATAATATAATATTATTATTTTAAATGGTAGTTAATGCCTAGTCATTGTATTAGAAGGAATGAATAGAACTAAATACAATATGATGATACATGCTTTTTGAACATTATTTTTACATTTATCCAATAAAATTTAGAGGTTTAAAATAAGTAATGAATTCGATTTTGAGCATAAATACTCAAATATTCACTAAAAGGTCGATTTACTGCCTTTTAATGGAAAACCCTATTTAAATCTAGTTTTTGTCATTATTATATGTTCTATTTCACAAAATAAAATTATTATTTAGAATCGGGATGTCAAAATTTACTTTGGATAAAATTTTGGAATTTTTTTGATAAAATTCATTTTTTAATGAAGAGTGAAAAATGTTGTATTTTAATTCAAAAGTGCCTATTAATATAATTTATTTATATGGTTATATTATCTTTTTAATTGGTTTTAAAGTGTAATTAGAATATATTTTTACCATTTAATCTAATTTTGTTCATTTTATGTAATTTCATTTTTAAATTGGACATAAACAAGTGTCAATCTTGTGATAGTTATTATTTCTTAGAAACACGATATTTGTTTTAACAGAGGGAATTAATTTTAAATTAATTTCTGCCACTTCTATGTTTTGAATTTGGAAAAATGGATTCCATATTTGGAATCAGTATGTCCAATTTTTTTAAATAGGTAACATTTATTTTTATACATTTTAAATATTTACTTCAATAAATATTTTATTTACCATGATTAAAAGGTAGAAATAATAAACAAGGGTAAAATATAATATTTAATAATATTAAATTACCCTAACATGTGTTATAATCCTATTTTATGATACATATCCCACCATGGGCATCCTTGAAACGATTTTGGGACCCCATGGAGCCAAATGGGAGTAATAATGACATTTTATATTAATTAATTTAAAGTTAAGATAAAAATGGCATAAACAAATATCATTCAGTAAATAAATTTTTACATAGGATTATATAAGTTATATTTGTGACTATAAATATTATTTGTAAGTATAAAAAATATTTCCTACATCATGTTATTTTTTTATAATTTTTGGCCATCAACAAAATAAAATTGTTTATGACACAATAATGATACAATATTTACCTCATTAATAAATGATTTAAATATACTAGAATATAAATATTAAAAAAAATATCCAACACTAGTCCAATTTTTATTAAACTATTTTATTTTGACCATGTGTCATCTTAACTTTGATATTAACGAATATTTGACCTTTTAAAATTGAATATGAGGTTATAATAAAATAATTGATTCAAACTTTCCTAAAAATCCCATCCTCTCCCTTATAAAAAAGACCTCACTTCTAACCCATTTCTCACACTTCTAAAGAATTTGGATCGTGTAACCTCAGCTAAAATAATCTCCCCAGATCCCTATCTTCACCCTAGAAGCCTTACCTTAGGTATAAAACTCTTCAAGAAACCCATTTAGTTCAAACCAAGGGGAGTTACCTGATTTAATGGTAAGGTCTTCTCTTAAGTTCTTTTATTTTATTTTACTTCTCCAACACCCTAAAATCTTTTTATTCTTCTAGTTTATAATAAAACATGTATCCTCAATATAATAAAAATTTTTATGTGAATTATTCAAACTAAACTTACACACACCTCCATCTAATGGGTTAAGAACATACAGTTTCTATGGATGACAAAATAATGCCTCAGGAAACGATGATTGTTCAATTATCTCCTACCACCTCTCATCGTGGCCATAATGATGAAAATATATTTATATATAATATATATAATTTTTATATATATTATTTTCTATTTTTTATTTACAAACATACCTTTATTCTTTCCAATATGTGTAAACACGACAATTTCATTTGAGGAACTGCGGACTACCGCCCCCTCAAAGTGATATGAATCGTTAATGCCTTATATGGAATGTATAAAGATGAAGTTAATGAAATTATGTAACATATATATCATATGATATTATACCAGAATTATAACATAGCTATGTATCATTATGTTTTCATTCCATTAAATATTAAATAGAAATGAAAGTAACGTTCATGCGTACGTACGGCTTATCGTCTCCTTGAATGGTGCATTTCATTTTTTATATCCAAATATTATATACTATTATAAATATATATATATATATATATATAATGTATATATATGGTATATATGATATATAAATCATTAATATAATTCTTGAGATAATGTAGTTTTGACCACAATGAAAATTTGTAATTATAACAAGTTTATTTATAACTCAAATTCCAAACATCGACAAAATGCTGATATGAACTCAAATAATTAACTAAATATTATTGAAAGATAATAATTGATATAAAAGGAATAATAAACATTAAAAAGGCTATGAATCAAATATAAATTAACTTAGCTTTGTTATTCAGGAAGAATACGGAACATACGAGTCAAGTTGGACATGGGGTAAGTGATTTCTTATCTCACTTTAAATTCCATGAGATTTCCATTGTTCGCCACTAATTTATTGCATGTGGTGTATTGTGTACTACCATTTGATATATATTATCATGATTTTATTTTTATTCATGGAATAATGTGATTCATTTGGTGGTTATTAACTTTTATCATACGAATCGATTGATTACAATGTGGTAAGGGTTTTTCATCTCACTTTTTATTCTCGTGAGATTCATGCAATATTAGCCCCTATTTCCTTTTGTGTGGTGTATGTACTGCCCATTATTGTATTATTTGTGTAATATACTTTAATTTATGGGTATTTACATATTCATTTTTTGATCTTTCTTTCATGGGGTTCAGGTTTCATAAGTTACCAAATCAGTAAGGGAACCTTTCACCCTCCTCTTTTTAAAAGACTTCTTTTTGTTATGTCTTTTAATTTAAATCTTATTGTGTTGGGATATGTTCTTATATATAATTATTGATGTAAATTTTATGTCTAAGTGATGAGATATACTTTTCTCTCTCATCAACTTATTTTCTAAATTTTAAGGTGACGTCGTTAGGATGTTGAATTTCTGTAAGAAAACATCTTAACCCAATTTCAATTTTTGGGTTAAACATATACTTCTTGATTATGTCATGATATAAATATGTGTGAATAACTTATGATTGTTTTACACTTAATATCCTATTATATTGGGTGTTTTTATATTTTTCACATATAATTATGTTATTGATTTATCCTTAATCTAAGGATACCGTCTTTATAAGGGATTCATCTCAATTTACATTTCCATAGAGACTTTATTGTTGACATGAACCAATTCACACTTATATGGTGTATATACTATCCTTTTTCATATTATATCATGAATACCTTTATTATCATGATATTACTAAGTTCTGATTAAATGTTATTCCTCAATTATTTGTATTATTAGGTCTCTCATTTTGTTAAAAACTCTTTAACTAAAATATTGTTTTAATTGTTTTAAAGGTTTATTATTCTAAATATTTCACATTAATGTCCATGTCTTAAAAATGGTTTTATGGATTTATTCATATGGACATGAATGTTTCGAAATTCAAATTTCTTTCAAAAGATTCAAAGTGTTATGGGACACTTTGATTCAAAAATCTCTTTATTTAATATTTTAAAGGGTTTTGAAAATGGTTTGATAAAAGCTTTGATTTTATCAATATTTTGAAATGATATATTGTGATTTCAATTTGGAAATGTTATCTTTAAATTATGTTTGTCTTATGGGTTATGAATATTTTATGGCTATTGGGAATTGTTTACGTATACAGGTGGTTCTATGATAAACCTATGGAAGGGGAGCCTGAGATAGTTCTTCAATGCATTGTGTAATGTGACGAAGGTAAATGTTTATGTTTCTCCAAAGAGATTTAGGGAATATACTATGATGGGTATTCCAAATGTGACTCCCTTTGTAGGTGTGATATATACAATGTAATAATGTTATTTATGTCGTAATTTACCTTTATGATTTATGATTTCTATGTGTTGTTCCTAAATCTTATGATTTCATGAGGTATGTTATGATTGAAATACATGGTTTCATTGTTTTGTATTTAAAAATGGGCTAATGTTTTCATTCCTTATTTTATATCCCTTTCTGCACTTTTTATGCTCATCACATGTCTTTGAAATGTTTTCCACGGGACTTAAAGATGAATAAGGGTCAAGTATGGGATCAAGGAAAATTCATGCGATCTAAAACATTGAACTAGACATGACTCTTTTTTTAAGAGTTTTTATTTTTTGAAAAAAATGGATACTGAGTATAATTGTTTACATGTAATATTCATGTTTTTATGTACATGTTATGACCTAATTGTCTAAAACTCCAAACCTTTAAAGACCCTCAATGTGAATTATGCATTTTATTCAATATTATGTGTTGTTTAAGTTCGTGTACTTATAATGAGTGTTCAATTTTGTACCATTCTTTATTGAATATTCTTAATCGATTAACGAAAGTCATTTTGTTTAAATGGAATGTGTGTTCAATTATTTTCCCTGTAATATTGATTATTCATTATCCAATAGACAGACTAAAAATTATATTTTTTTTATTTTCTGAATATACACTTTATGGTTAAGAGGTAACCACGTACATCAGGAGGGATCCCAGACCAATTCTAGAAATAGAATTTTAAATTCAAATAAAAAACACCAACCCTAAGGAGTACTTGAACCATGAGGCACCCGCATCAGTCAGTCATGTCAACTTCCATTAGCTACCATTGTTAAGTAAACCACCAACAGTTTGATCACCTTCATTCACTACTGGAACTGATGACCAAAAAAATCAAAACCATAAGATCCATTCAACCTCTTAACCTTCTCATCGACTAATCACTACCACTGTCTTCATGTCACCACCGAGAACTACAATGTTGCTTTCATAAAATCCCAATAAAAGAACTTCAAACACATCTAAAACATCATTTAAGAGTTAATATCTCTCTAGAATACCATAATCCGCTGAAACTGCATCTCCCAGAACCTTAATAAAGACTCAAATCCCAAGCTGACTGGGAAGGGAGCGTTGGAATAGGATGTCAGAGAAGGGTTGAGTGGATGGAGGTATTGGTAGGGGACCACTTCAAAGACCACATAGTCATCGATATGGGAGATAAAACTGTATATATCCTTCAAAACATCAATTAGAAAATTGGGAATCATGGAAAAACCAACACCATAGAGAATTAATCCTCGAGAAACAATAGTGCCAAACAACACAACCAGTCTAGACATCATTTCACAAAAAAAACAGACCAAAAAACATAAGAAAATAGAAACCATCATAGAAAGAAGTAGAAAACCATAAAATAAAGGAAGATACAAGAAGAATAATTTAAAATGAAACCGATGAATAAAAGAAACTGAGACCATTATCAGCCCCCATCCAACACCATGCCTAGTAGTCCCAGATCCATAATCAAACTTAACCAAAATGAATTCGATCATTTTATGTAGGATAGTATGGGGATTAGAGAAGAAAGACAAAAGACACCACCCCTGACATTCACCCAAACCATCAAATTCTCCAGCACACAGACACAGAATGGGGGTCTAATGTGTAGGTTTAGATCAAAAGAGGGGTGGTGAGTGACATGTGATGTATATACTATAAAACTACATCAGTTGAGAGGGGGAAGAAGAAAGAGGGAGATGAAAAAATATGAAACCTAGTGGAGAGGGGAGCACAATCACCATCAATCGGAACTAAAAAACCTTAAGAGGAAGGGAAGAGGGGGCATCAAGAGCACCAGGAGCTAGTCGAGTGAGGATCCATTGGGATATACTATTATCTAATCATGATAGTTATGTTATTTATTAAATTTAATGTGGGTTAAAATATTTACCTTTCCATATTAATTATTTCATATTTATAATTAAATAAATATCATATATATTCATAATATAAAATATATTCTATTTAAGATATGAATCATGAGTCACATCACTTCGTGGTGGTGGTAGTTCACATGTACGCATGAGCGACATTATCATTTTTAACGGGTGTAAGTGTAGGAAAGTAAATGATATCATATATTCATAAAAACATAATGATATCATAAATATCATATATAATCCTTATTTCCATATTTATAACTATTCAAGTAAAATGATGTTAAAATATGGATTACATTGCTATATGGATATGGTAAGATTTACATATAGTCGATCAATGTTTTCATTTTTCATAGGATATAATAGAGGGGGAAAATGGTTTTACTATAGTAATAATAACATATTAGTATAATAATGATATTGGAGTAATTATTTTAGTATGGTTACAATATATTTATATGCTTTATAATATTAAATAAACTTGGTAGAGTCGGTAAAAATGATTACCACTTTATTGAAAGATATACTTTGGAATACACCTTAAGACCTAAAATATTGGTCTTTGGAGAATAAAAGTGGATATAGAATGAAGTTAAAAAAATATATAAAGGTATTATTTAAGTTAATTTTAAATAGAGGGTGCTCAATCCTTTTGAGTAATGGAGGAGAGGTGGTTCCCTTTATATGTTATGAGAGGGACACCCTTGGAATTACATAATGTGTTAAATTTATATAAATTAAATTTCTTTTTAATATGGATCCAAATTGATTTATTTTGAAACTAGGATTATAAAAATTTGAATAGTCTCATAAAATAACATTTAGATATTTTTATGAGGTTTTATAACCCTTATCTCTCAATTTTTACCCATGTTAACCCTTTCGATGAGTACCGTGATATTAATGTTATTTCCTCATTAGGGGTTAATTACATAATGTTTAAAGGATAAGCGATGAATAAAAGAAAAATGGTTTATATTTTAAATCATATCCCATTAAATTTTCCTATTATGATATTTTAATGAATTTTAATTCTTTTAATAGTATTTTATTTAACAAAAAAATCCTATTAAAGTCATTTTCAAAACTATTCACATTGGTGACTTTTAAAAACAACATTATTAAAATGGGTTATGAATAAAAACCTCTAACAGATTACTAATTGGTTTTATTTTTTTATAAAATTCATGGAATATAATAATTCATTATGTGGTATTATATTTAATATTTTAAAAAATCATTTATTTTATTATTATTACATGAAGATGTACTGTGTCAGTGTTGTGTAAGAATTCAATGTAATTATTCCATCAATAAAAATAAAAAATTATATAAAATGATAGAAATAAATTATTAATATTTAAAATAATAATTTAAATCCAAACATAAATTATTTTTATCTCTAGGAATAATTATTATATATATGAAAATAAAAATGAGTTTATTTTATTTATTCTTTACTTAAAATAATATTAAGGCCATTATCAATGAAAATTGAAAATATGATAGAATGTCATAAAATATTGGATGAGTAAGTTCGATATAAACTCATCAAATAAAAATATATAAATGTTAGATAAATTTTAAATCCTTGTCACCTTATTTTAAACCATAATTACCCTATTTACCCTTATTACGGGGGAAAAACATTACAATAGTTAATATTCATAATGAAAAAAATAAAAGTGTTGTTTTGGAAAATTTTGAAAAATTTGATTCCAAATATGGAATTAATTTTTCATGATCACATTTAAAAATAAAATTTGAAATACATTTCAAAATTAGTGTTCTAAACATAATGAAAATTTATTTTCATAAAAATTCATTTTAATTCTTAAAGTATTTTTTTTACTAAGATCAATAAATATTCATCCAAAACGTGTAAATTGAATTATTTTTAAAATAAAGAATATATTTATGATTTTAATCCAATTTAAACACAAATGGGTATTTTAAAATACTATAAATTAATATATATTTTTTACATTAAAAATCATTATTATCTTTATTTACCCAAAATTCATATTTTTCAGAAAATTCAAAAAAACTCACCCTATGATAATTTTGATATTATTATATATAAAAAGATAAACCTTTTATGAAACTAAATTTATAAAATTGGAATAAATTAATTAAAATATTCAGGAACAAAATATTATATAACCCATTTTTTAGGAAAATATATTTTTGAGGAATAGAATTACATTATTGAAAATTTAGTTCTTATTTCCTAATAAATAATCTATAAATTTTCATTGAGTGGGACCATTAAAAATATTTTTCATAATGAGGTTACTCATACTCATACTCTCCAATTCAAAAACTATTTTATAATGGAAACATTTGAATAATAATATTTTTATAGCATAATGAATTTCTCATAAGGCTTGGGGTTACATGCTATTAAAGATATCAAGATTAGTTTTATTTTAAACTAAAATTTCATTATTTTTTACAAACATATTCTTATTATAAAAAATCTAATGATACAAAATATTGTTACAATAATATTCACATTTATATTTTCAATCTTTTTATTTGTAAATTTTATTTCAAACATACTTTATATGATATTGATA
Source organism: Viscum album (assembly GCA_963277665.1). NCBI lineage: Eukaryota > Viridiplantae > Streptophyta > Magnoliopsida > Santalales > Viscaceae > Viscum > Viscum album. The sequence continues at coordinate 1,150,944,812 of OY728138.1, forward strand.
TGGTAGTCACCCCATGTAGTTATGATCCCCAGTAGTTCAATGAGTCAAGATATTTATTCTACCCCAATTATGTCTCCTAAATTTGTCCCCCCATTATAATAAAATTTAAAGAGTTCTATTATTTAGTTTCAATCATTGTTAAAAATATATTTTGGTTCCACAATTTCAAAACTAATCAAATATAATTAAATAAATATCTAAGCATACATTTTTAGTATCGTGATTTAGAAAATAATATAAGTAAAAAAATTCAATAACATCCTTCCATTAAAACTGATCAAACCCTTAGTTCTTCTAAATCACCATGGATTGTTTCTCCCACATTCTTCTTGTATAAATGGAATATAATTTACTAAAAAAATATAATTTTAACAAAATATGTAATTAAGATCAATATCATGTGGTTAAATAAGAACCTAATTACATTATGGGAATTTGAATGAATCCAACGTTTCATAGATACTTTCCTAATACAAGCACATTCAATTGATTAGTAAAAATATATGACACCTTTTTTTCTATCCAAAAAAAATCCAGTTTCAAAATGTTTTTCTATAACATATCCTCTATGGAATGATATTAGATCACAATGTTATTTTTTAGATATTTGTATAGAAAAATCTTTTTTAATTCTTTGTAACTTTTGTTATCCCACTAAATCATCCTTGGTTGTCACACCACTTCTCCAATATGAACATTTTTTCTTTATCCATATAATTTTTGTTAAAACATAAGGACTGAAATATATTTCTTCCCTTTGGTTAAAATAACATAAACCTATTTTTTTAGTTATTCATACAACACAGTTTCATCGAGTGCAAAATGATCTTCCACTGGTGGATTTTTGATCCCTAACGTCCCCTACCCAATCAACATATGAATATTACATAATATCCAAATATCTTCCATCTTTGAACACTTAACTGTAACATAGTGTGCTTGTAATATATCCAATTATTATTTTTAATGCTTTTAGATGATCCATATTATGATGATTTTTGAAAAATTCCACCAGATGTGTAGCATATAATCTATCTAGCATAATCATAGTAAGATAGATTAAAATATAAGTAATTATTCTATATAGTTTTTAGTATAATTGTTATTGTATTTATAGATTATTCCATCAACATACACCATAATCATATGTTCTTCATGTTAAATAAATTATATAGTGGTCATAATCAACCACTCCTCTATTAAAATTCATGTTTTCAAAAATATATCCATCAATTTCTAGTGAGAATGGGGTGCTTAATTTAGGACATAGAAATCCATTGTCAAAATGAAAACTTGTGTACCTCATCCCCAATATAAAATACAATTATCTAATCAATATATATATTTATTCATTCAGTATCCCTTAAAAAATATTATCTTCATGTCCATATGATATATTATAAATTTTCCTTGAAAAATAATTGTATGATTAATTTTTATAGACTCAGTTCTTCAAACCAGTGAAATTGTTTCTTAAAAATTAACTAATTATACCAATTCATAAACCATAAAAAGTAAATTTTAATTATAATAGATAAATTATCTATATTAATTCATATTTTTCATAAATACCCAATTTATAAAAATTACATTTTTCTTATTTTTTTATCCAAACAATTCCCTGAATTGTTTTTATTAATATTATATAAATATTCATTCATGGACTTTATCCATGAATCCACCTTATCTAATTCTTAATATTAGGATGATTAAATATCAAATAATATAGAAATTGTTTCCATTATAATCATCTTATGTGTTTGAGATGGAGTAAATTTGTCTATAATAATATTTCCCTATTCAACTTGTACTCTCCTCCATCAATATTTATTCAACGGTTATATATATTCTCAATATTATTCCTTAACTAATTAAATTTCATAATCATAATAAATAAAAATATTTTGAGATTATCCAAAATCTATATTAAAAACCACTGATCTCTATTAAAAAATTATTCAAACATTCATGATTTTTCTTTTCCTTCATTATCAACAGCCCTCAAATCACTTCTATCAATAATATTTTTATTCTTTTTATTAAAACACTTATTGTTATTACTCTCAGATGAGTACCCTAATAATATTAATTTATTTTATGTATCAAAATATTCTCCCTAATTCCATTCATTATTTTGTAAAAATCATTTTTTCAAAAAATTCTACGAAGCATTAAAAAGTGTTTCCTTCCATGAAAAATTTTGTATGGAATTTTATCTACACCTTAATTATGTAATATAATGTTCTACGTATAAAAAAACACTTGGATTTATTCATTACAATAGTTATGTGAGATGTGACTCTATATTAAAAAATTACTATGTTTTGAGACATAGAGTTTATACTTTAGATGTACCTGAAATAATCGAAAATTCTCAATAAAGATACTTAATTTTAAATAGGTTTCTTTTCAAGGTAATTTACAACATCAAAGGATGTGTAAAATATTCCATTGTATGATCTGAATATTTTCAAATTTTTTTCTTTATTTTATACTCTTAGTTGATACATTTTCATATAATGAATCTATTATGTCTTTGATCAGATAGAAATATCATTCCCCATAATACAAAAATCATAAAACAAATACGAAATACCTCTCACCATATGTTATATCTTGAAAAATTAGTCAACACATGTCAATGTGATTAAAATTCATAAAACCCAATACTTTATTATCCTTTTAGGGATATAAATAAAAATACATAATTCCTTTTGTAAATTTATTCCAAATGTTCTCCAGATATGACATTGTGTTGAGAATATCCACCGCAACTCTGAATTTTGACAAGTGGTCCATACATTGCTGATTAACATAGCCTATCCTTCAATGCCACAAATCTGTTTTCCTAATCCACTATTACGATACAAGTATTCTATTATATATCAACAAAATATTGATTTTAATTAATCTTATAATAATTCATTATTGAATTCCTATAATTTTATTTGGTGATGAAACACTTTCTACTGAATGTTACTTCCAAAGTTGTGTCACAATGATGAATACCACTCAATAAATTATGATAGATACCAAACCCATAAATTTTTATAGTAATCTTCAATTAATCATTATCCATGCATGTTTTTCTAATAACTTTAATATTTAACAATCCATCATTTTTTAAATGGATTATTTAATCGACTCTACCATTCCAATTCTTCAGCATATTCAGATTTCTTGTTGTATGAGATGAACAACCATTATCCATAATCTAGGTAATACAATAATTGGATTCTATTAGAGAATCCGAATCTGGAATTTTATTTTTACTTTTACTTATTTCCTTCAATGTTGTTCTAGAATGAGTTGAGACTTTTTCTATCTTTTCACATTATTATCAGCTTAATAAATTAGATCAAATTATTATTATTCAAGAAGGTGATACATATATTTCAAGAGAATAAAATTTAGTTATCTTTAATAAATTTTACTTTGAGTTCCTTAACAATATATAGATATTATTGTTCTCTAATCTACTAATTTATAACCAAATTTTGTGGAATTTAAACAGAATTCATATAATAAATTTCTATTTGTAAAACTATAATACCATTAAAATATCATTTTGAAGCCTCCAATATATTATAATCTTAGATTAATTTCCATATCACCATAATAAAATATATTGTGGCCAATAAAAATACAAAACTAACACTCATAAATGGAAAATCATATTATTTTCACACATCCACATATCTCTAACTTTTTATAACTCCTTATTTATTAATAATATATCAATGGTTGGGAATTTTGTCATTTATTATGATTCCCTATATTCTACATATTTACATTTATTGAATGTTATATTTTACTATTATATTTGATACCAATGCAACATTTATATCTTGGTCTTTGTGGAATAATCATTTCATCTAAAAGAATTCTGCCCCAATCTGCATTTTTTTTTCAAAACATCATCAGAGAAATTCCTAAACTGAAGCTTCTTCATCAATAAAACTATTTTATCCATTTATTCATGATTTATTTTCAAGGATAATATATGTTCTTTTTTTCATAAATGAACCCTTAATTTATATATCTAAATCATCAATGACCATGATGTTTTATTGAATCATTTATTAATAATTCATAGATAATCTAAATTTCATATGATCATTTATGCATTCCTATACTACCTTATCAACATGATAAACATAAAAATAATTTTTAACAATATAACTTGAAGTCACTTTAAAAAATAATCCCATGTTTCTATTATTATTTTTATATAAATTGTGATCCTCGTATGGTCCTACCATTTTTACATGCAGATGAAACACTCCCACTTATTTATCATTTACTTCCATTTTATTTGGTGTGTGAACTATTTTTTGGGTCTTGTTTCAATGTGCTAAAAGTAAATTTACCAAAATAAACACTTGGTAGAACATGAATGAAAATTGTACACCATATCCATGGAAGTCTAATATCATGATGCAAAATTTAGTTAACTGGAAGTAGAAATTGTGAGTTCCAATAAGTTTTAACTTAATTCTCAGGATTTCAATTAAATATAAGTGTGTTGGGATGTGGGATAACTAAAAGTGTAGGTTAGTGGAAGTAGATGGATGAGTTTTAGTCTGGTGGATAGAGAATAATAGATTCTATGATTGAGAATTTAGAAGAACATGTGATGCATGTACTCTTGGAGTCATTTATAGATCCAAAGGATAAAGTTAGGTGAATATAAGGGGAAACATATAGTATTTGAATATATGTTTATATAAGGTGATATAAATATTGGAGAATCATGACATGCATAAAGTATTTAATGGAAATATATTTTAAGGTTCCATCATGGATGTCAAAAAGGAATGATTGATAAAAAGAAATTGTTGTGACTTCCTTAAGTGGTTTGAGTAGGTTTTTTGGAAGGTGATATACCAAATAACTCATATGTACCTTTTTATTATGGATTTCAGACATATTCATTATTATCTCAAGGATGTGGGACACAAATTTTAACTATGTGATCCCTTCATGCATTTTTTATGTAATTTTTACATCCATGTGTTTATTGTTCAAGTTCTTATTCACTTTTATTCTCACTAAAAGAGAAATAATTAGGTGAATAGAACTAGAGGTGAATAAAGACTTGATGAGGAAGTTGGGTACCTAGTCTTCCTAATTATAGTATTCATGCTCATGGGGTTGATTTTATTTGAAGATACTACTTCATATGGTATATGTTCCCATACATTGAATTATTGAATGGGTAAACTTATGGTGATCAGAGTTATGAACATCTCATCCCATAATAAGAGGTATTATTACATTATTTTAGTTCTTTGTTGAAGATAATTTTAGTATAGTTTGTGGTGGAGTGCTTAATCAAGGACTCAAAAGAATGTTAATGAAATGCCTTGGATAGACTAGATAGGTTATAGGATGTTAAGTGTTCCCCTAAGTATAATGTTTCTTGGGGTTTGGCCCTTTTTCATGGAATTTAAATCATTATAGATTGATATGGATATTTTGGGAGTCACACAACAGAGGTTTACATATGAATAAAAGATAGAGCAAAATAATAAGAATAAGATGGACACAAACACAATGATTTACATGATTTTGGAATAATACCAATATCCATGGAGAGATAGAATCACTTAAATAATATAGGAATCATAATTACAATATGATAAAAGTTTGATACATAGAGAAAACTTTCACTCAAATTTTCTAATAAAGAAGATGAAGAACTATTCCAGCAACTACAAAGTAAGTACATTATGCTACAGTAATGGTGGTGGATGTATGTGCTACTATAGTGGTGTGTCCAACCAAGTCCAAGATGAAATAATGATTGGTAGAAAGATGTATGTTAATATATATTGATAATGTCTCCAAATTTTGAGATGATATAGTAGTTGTTCCAAAGACTACACTACTATAATACCCTATTGGTGTTTAATGGTTATCTAAACTAAATTCATTCTGAGTTACTACTGTTACCTAAAATTTGGGTGTAGGGACTTTGGCCCTTGGGCCCCTAGAGCAAGGGAGTGTTTTCCCCTATAATCCCCAACACGCTCACCATATATCTCAACCCATGATATTTGTATCCTGGTGTGCAGTATGGGACTCTAGAATTCGGTCCAACATCAACCACAACGGATTGGGAAACAACAATCAAACATGGAATACTATTTGGTTTCTTGCATTATCAGGTTACCAGAAACATTAAACATATATATGGTGATAATTCCAGTGGTTCTATTGGGATATTGGGGCTCTAAATAGTTTTAGGAATGTTACACTATGTTTTCTTCATTGTTTAGCATTCAGGACATTGTGGAGGAAAAATAGTATTTATTATGGAAATAGAAAAACCATGACTTTGACTAGATTTTTTAGGATCTTCTATTTCCATGGGAATGCATTGGATGGGTTAGTAATGGCTTTATAATCTAATAATGGAGGATATATATATATTATATAATGTTGGTGATGCAACTCTATGATCATTTTATATTATTTTGGATGAAACTTTCAGTATAATCTATGTTATTTATAATTCCATGAAAGAAAACACAATTATTTTTTTAAAACAATTGAATATATATTTCATATGTATCATGTTCAAGAAAGGAGTTTCTAGAGCAGAAAGTAGGTTTAAATTAAATTTGTAGATAGTCAACTATTATAGGAAGGTATGTTCGCAGACATAACTTATTCGAGAGGATCCAAAAACTTATTACAATGAAGGGTGACTAAAATTGTTTCCAAGTGTTCACTAGGTCGCCATCTTGAGAAGTAGGTGTGGTAAAACACACTATTGGTTTATAAAAAAATGTTTAATTTGGAAAAAAGATGAATTGTACTGGGTCATAGGGAATTCATGTTTGGGACAGCTCATTTTTTATCATGTTTGTAAATGATTCAAACTATTTAAATATGATGGAATCCTGGGGATCAAATGATAATAATATTGAATTATAGGGAATGGTTTTTACAAGTTCAAGAGAGTGTAAACTGAGTAATGATGATAATTTCATGTCATGTGATGTATCACTTGATATTAGTGGAAAATATTGAAAAAATTGGTGATAGTATATGTTTCGAATATTATAGTGGTTTCCATCATAGAATGCCATTTTACATTATACAACATTTCACATGTGCCTCAGCCCGGTTGGTGAGGACTCTTAAGTGCATCAAGGTGACCTGGGATCAAATTTAGGGGAAGACACAATTTTATAGGGGTACTGTAGTAGTACAGTAGCAGGGACTGTAGCATTACTGTAGTAGGTAATGTAGCAGAACTACGCAGTACTTTAGCAGGTACTATAGTAGGAACTGTAGCAGGCATTGTTTGGCACTGTAATAGGTGGAAATTTTCCATCGTTTGGGCCTTCAGGACACCTATTTGGTGCTTGAGTCCTTTAAGGCCTTCGGGCCACCCAAGCATTAAAGCTAGTAAGGCCTTTGGGCCACCTCAAGGCCTTCAGGCCACCTTTAGTGAAGATGCAAACCAGAAAACCTACAAGGAACAAGCTCTATAGAAGGATGAGAAAGGACCTTTCACCATAGCAGAAGCTACATGGATTTCAAGAAATAGAGGGTATGGAACCTGCCATCGGGACAAGCCTCTGCATTCATGGGATAGCCTAGCTGAATAGCCATGTGAAGGTGGAGAGCAGATTTCAGGATGAAGATGCTGGGAGGAGTAGTTCCAAGTAGTTAGTCTGGGTTGTATGTAATGTTTGAAGCCTACGGGCAATGAATTCCTCTAATTTCTATAGGTACATGTAGTACTTACACCTACGAGCATTTTTAGGGGTCCACCTCACCCCTTGAAAGGTGTATTATCAAGAATAAATAAAAAATAAAGTCATTCGGGCCATTGGACATTATAAAACATTAAAGAGATTGAATAAAAATGATTTCTGGGGACCTAAAGTTATTTTGGAATATTAGTGGTTGTGTAGAAAGGATGGTGTTCGGAAGGAAAAAATTAATAAGGCTACTCTAGATATATTAAAATAGGAAGATTATTTTATCTAATCTGAAAGACTCTGAATAATTAAGACATAATCCACGATGAAGTTATATAAATGAATTATCAATTGTATATTCTTGTATTTATTTATAGTGTTTCAAAATCCATTCCAAATATCATCTAAGGATCTTAAAATCAATTACAGGGCCTCTAGATAGAGGTGGGATCCTTGAAAGGGTTAGAATTAGTAGGTAGTAATGGGAATAAAGGAACACATTTCCAAAGCTTTATTGATCAGAAGTTTTATGGTTGTTTTCCAAGTTGATTATATGATTCCTCTGATTATACTTGATAGAGGTTAGTTTTGATGATTTCATTGGAGTTTGATGTATTTGGATGATATCAATTTACAATTTTATGTGTCAAAGTGTTATAAGAATATATCCTGAAGAGTAATAACATGGATATGGTAATTGAAAAAACTTATCTATAGAAATTTAAAAAAATGTTATAAGATAATAAAATAAAATATCTATTATTTTTGGGATAATTTGATGGATGTATTTAAATTTAGTACACAATTAAAATATAACATAATTTTGTGGTTTTGGATAATTTAAGGAGGTTCTTTTTTAGTGGGAGCCTTGAAAATCATAGGGAAACTTGGCATATAGAAACATGTGCTAATTGCATACAAAGAGAGAATGGAAATGGATGTTAGGATATTGGTGTGACCATGAGAATAATCATTTATTGGGAAATTATTGGACTGAAACTATGAAAAAATTTATCAAGTGAGAGATATTTGTTTTTTGGTTTGTAAAATATTTTTTTGGTCATGTGTTAAATGTGTGGATGTATTTTCATGATAAGAAATATTTGGTAGATGTAATGATAAAAAGTTCAATCAATGGAAATTCCATTATTATAATTATGTTGTATAATCATTTGAAATCCCAATACAATGATATACTAAGTACTATGTTACCTCTAAAGATAATATTGTCACTTCTGTGATTTGAATTTTAAAAATATGACAGACATGGTTGTGATCAGTAAGATGTTTGGAGTCCGATAAGGCAAACATATTTTTTGTTGAGAGGTAACTCACCCTTATGACCTGTAATGTTACCCTTATGAATAGTAATATGAACCTTATGAATATTAAATCATCCATGTAAATAATAACCTTACCCATGATAGTGTAGATCAAATTTATCCATCTTATAAGTGACAATATGATAGTGTTGGTATTTTTATATGTCATAAATATTTAATTAAATATTTATGAATAATATTATAATTAAAAAATAAAAGATATCTTAATAAAATTTATTCCTAAATTTTTATTTTTTTATGTCTTACGATTATAGGATAATTTAATGAGACCTTGGTTATTTTTCAAAGTATTATAAAATTAGTTATAATTTTAAAATATCTATTTTTCTTGTAAATGATGATTTTATTTTAAAATAAAATTTCCCATATTTAGAAATTATATTCATAAAATGGATTTAATTTTTTTATTCTACACATCAAAAAAAATTAGGGTTATTTTTTGGCATTTTTCTAAATTCCATGAATTTTTTATGAATAGTAAAATACGCTAATTTATGATAAGTGCTAAAACCAGAATTTATGCATCATGATTGAGTCATAGATTATGTAAATGGCCATTTTTTCTAAATCACATGAACTTATTGCTATTTTTTCATGTAATATTCTCTATCTATTTTCTTATAGAGAAATAATAAACTAATTACAAAAATATTAAGAAACCCCTCCTCCCCTCCACTATCAAAACCACCAACACTAACCTCTCATATTCACTCCTATCAAGCCTTATGACATGCCTACATTATGCTCACATCTCTAGCCAAGATCCTCCCCCATGTTCAACAACCCTTTTTCTCTTCAAAAGACCAACTCCTCTCCCTTTAAGAGGCTCTATAGTATAATTAATTTAGGAGGTAAATTCCTCTTTTCAATTCTTTTAGTTATCTTTCATGTTCCTTTGTTTTCTTTTCTATCCTTACCTCTAACAATCTAAATGCTATGGAAACTCTAGTACCTTATATTTAATTGAATTTTGTTATTATAATGTAATAATGTAGTATCATCTCTCTTTTACCCTTATTTATACTAGTAGTAAAAACACCATCTGAGATGTGTTGATTTACCACATTCAAGGACGATGGGTTTTCAATTTCCATTAACATATTCAATTCTAGTCACGAAACCATTATTATGGTTGAACCATTTTATAATATATATATTATTTAACATATATGGTTCTGGAATATTTTTTTACACATGGCTTCGATTTATAAAACAAAATGTGTTCGTTGTGATAAAAAACCACCAATTTACCCAAAAAATTATCACAAAAGTTTTATATTCTGATTCATACTAAATCAAATTAACCATATGAAATTTATAATATTTTAAACTTATAGATGTTAAATAATAAAATATAACTCCAATTATATAAAATAATCCTCATTTTACATGATTATTCATTCATGTATATAAGTAAACCAATCATGAAACAAACAGACCCGAATAATGAAATTGAACCTCATAACCAATAAAAAAGGTTATGAATGAACTGAAAAATGTTATAATAAATCAATTACATGTAAAAGAGGTTCTAGAATTATTAATTAATGAACCAAATTTTCTTATTCAGGTCATTAATATCAAGTGAAGAATACCATCAGACTTAAATTAAGAGATTCGACACGAACATCCATTATTCATTCAGGTTGTTTTTACTCTATTTTTACCCAAATGAACTCCTATATTTTGTTTGTTTACATCATCAAATTAATTTTTTTATTTCCAAAATGATGTATCAATATCCATCAATCATTCTCATTCAGGGATATACAAGCATTTAAGTGATTCCCTCCTCAATACTTCCCAGTAAGCAAACCCCTTTTGAGGGAACTTCCTGAATTTTTACTCAATTTCAAGAGCACTCTACCATCTATTTTAAACCAAAATTATTTTTATAAAATAAGTACTTATATTATAAAAAAATTATTTTTTCCCTTTGGGTTTTATATAAAATATTATTCCCTTTCATATTTTAAATGCTCTTTAGCATTTTCCTTAAAACTACACTAAAATGTTTTAATGCTAAAATATCTTAAATAATATTTTTACATGTTACCACTTTTTTTTGAAATCACTTACGATGATATATGTCTATTTAACCTTAATAATTTCCATGTATTTCCTAATTCCTTTCTTTCATGGATACTTGTATGATACGTCTATTTAATTATGATTTATGACATGATTATGATACCCATTTCTTTCCTTAGGTTCCCTTATGTTTATATATGATCTATTATGTATGATTCATTATATAGAAAGAATATTAATGAACATGTTTTTATGGGTTCTCCTAGATAGCACTCTAATGAATTGGGTAAATTTGAGTCTCATGAGACGTTATGTGAAAAAGTATTGGCAGTTAGCCTTGACTTGTGCTACTATGTGCAATGGTCTTGGCAGATAGCCTTGAATTTTGCTACCATATGCAATGGTCTTGGTGGTTAACATTGACCTATGATATTTTATGTGCAACAATCCGTGACTCGTGCTAAATTTATGTTTTGGGTTTCTTCCACATTACTATGATTCCAAGTTTATGTCATCCCAAGTTATACATGTAAAGGTTCTATATGTTCAATTACATTATTTTCCTTTTTATATCATTGTGTCATGCTTCCTAACCAATTTTCAAGAGATTTATTCTTATGATTAATACCTTAATAATAATTTATCTCATCCTTATGTTCATGTTATCCTGAGGTCATCCTATAAATAATTTTGAGCAGAATGGTAGTTAGGAGCTCATTATGGAGATTAAATACAAAGTTGATTTTATGATGTTTGATTGTGTACCTAGTCATCCATGACACTAGAATTTACAATCCTTTGCCTATAATTTCATGTTTAATTATTCTTAAAATCAAGTGACGATATATTTAAAAGGCTACGGTCTCTATAGTTGGTATCAGAGGATGGTCTAGTTATTTTTGGATATTAGGAATAGAGAACTTTATTAAGAACCTTAAGGATTATACTAAGTATAAGAAAACATCCATATATTTTTCAAAGTATAGAGTTAGTGTCTTATCAATAAAATACATCCCGTTCTGGGTACAAGAAGGTATATGTATCTCTAGAATAGATGTATCTAGGGGTAAAACCAGAAAACACTACTTTGAGATAGACTCAAATAGGAACTAGTGTACGAAAACTGTCCTTGTTGCACTTATGGTTGTACACTCTCGAGGGATATTATTAGGTAAATTTATGATCTTGGTACAAACCATTATTAATGGAATAAAAAAATAGACCGTGAGAATATAGGTTAAGAAATAGATAAATGATAACCTAGATTTGAACCTTGGGAATCACAAGTTAGTATATACTTATCCTTTACATGTTTATCCTTTTATATTCAAAGTTTCCTTTTTATGCTTAATATATAAGTATTCAATCCCTATAATTGTACATTCCTTTTCTTAGTTAATTGAGGGAAATAGAAGAACACATTCCAACAATCAATGTTATAGGGAATGTGAATATTTCCCTAATGATATGCCAAATATTATTGGAATTGGTCATTAAAACTTCATGATAGTATTTTCGCAGATGGCTCAAGTTAGGAATAATAACTTGAATAAGGTGGAACACTCTCCTCCCCAAAGTAATGATCAATATTCCATTGAATCCTTCATGTGAAAAATGCCTCCCATGCTTAGGGGATCTTCCAATCCCCTCCTTGTAGAACTGTGTATTAACTCCATTGAAAAGATATATATTTCTTCCAGTGGTTAAAAGAAGAGAAAATAATACTGGATGTATATCATTTTGATTTGAAAGCTGATTAGTGGTGGACATTAGTTAAGAATACAACGTCCCATGAGAAAATGGATTCCATGGATAGGGAGGATTTCAATAAAATGTTTTTTAATAAATATTTTCTCCAAACCCACTGCCTCAATATGGAAAGAGAGTTCCCCATACTCAAGTAGAAGGAAGATGATACCATCAGGATGTATAAATAAAACTTTACATGGCTCAAAAGATGGGACTTTGGCTTTGTCATGAACACCAAAATCAATGTGGATTGATTATTTAGTAGACTAAAGTTGAGTCTATGAAAATCATTGGGGATTAGAGACTTTTATAGTTTTAAGGAGTCTATCTTTTGTGCCCTCAATTTTGAAATGGAGATTGGATATTCCCAATAGTATTGTGGGACCGGTGAAAAAAATCATAATATAGAGTCTAATAAGGGTGGTCTCGAAAATAATTTCCATAATAGATAGAAGTTTAAACATCCAACGTGTCAAAATCTTGGGAATAAGCATCCTGGGAGCTATATAATGGGATCTTGAAATTTATTCAAGTGTGAAAGAATGGGACATCTGGATAAAAATCGATGAAGGGATATAATGAATCCTAGTAATTTGGAAGAATAAAGGAAGGTTTAGATAAACTCTCAGCTAGTGGTGTGATGTTACAATTGCACGTATCATGGGAATTATATGAACAATTTCTCAATGCCAAGGGTTATTAGAGGAAATCGACAACCACCTCCATGGTAATAAGGAAGGGATTATATTATCACTACTAATGAGGTGGAGCCGGAAATTGATGTGGTGATAGTTAAACTAGTTATTTATTCAAGAATAGAGAATGTACTATTTTATTTTGGTTCTATGCATTCATTCATATCTTTCAAGTTTAGTATAACTATTCAAACACCACCTCAAAATTTGGAGGTTAAATTATCTGTGTGAGTAGTGAATGGGTTAATTATTGCATCCAAGGTTTATAACTTCTCCACTGTAAATTTTTTGGGACTGAACCTCCCATAAAATCTTGTCATAGATCCTTTAGTGGAGTTCAATGTTATCTTGGGCATGGATTGGATAACTTTATACAAATCCAGCAGCAACTCTCAGGAAAGGGATATCACTCTTCACATCTCGAAGCATCCTCAAATTCTTTAGAAGTGTAAGTTGGAAGATGGATCTCCTTTAGAATCATTGTCTCAATTTTGGATATTACTTCCTTATGAGAAAGCATGTCTAGCTCAAATTATTGATAGAAAGTAGATGATACTTCTTAAAGATATTCCAATCATGAGGGATTACACTGATGTATTCCCTGAAGAGTTGTCTGGTCTTCCTTCTGACCAAGAGGTTGAGTTCTAAATTGAGCACATTCATGGATCTCTAAATAAATCAATGACACCTTATTGAATGGAAACTATAGATCTAGAAGAGATGTAGAAGTAGTTAAAGGAGAATATAGAGAAGGGGTTTAAATGCCTGAGTACTTCACCATGGGATGAGGATTTCCTCTTCGTTAAGAAGAAGGATGGATCAATGTACCTCTGCATTGATTATCATGAGCTTAGTAAAATCATGATAATGTACAATTATCTCCTTCCAGGAATAGATGAGTTGTTATATCATCTTCATGGGGGCATTTATTTCTCAAAGGTGGACCTTTGGTCGGGATGTCACCAATTAAAGGTGAGGAAGGAATATATTCCCAAGACGAACTTTCTAACAAGGTATGGACACTATGATTTTCTAGTGATTCCATTCAAACTCACTAATGCTATAGTAATTTTCATGGATTTAATGAATAGTGTTTTTAGAGATTACCCTGACAAATTTGGGGTAGTCTTTATTGATGATATTTGGATATACTGCAAGAGAAAGGAGGAACATGAGGAGTATTTGAATACTGTGATAAATACTTTTTGATGGGATAAAATATATGAAAAGTATAATAAATTGGAGTTTTGGATGGAGGAAGTATCATTCATGGGTCATGTTGTCACAAGAAGAGGGATATCTGTAGACCCTTCCAAGACAAAAGTTATTAAATAGTGGCCTAAGCCAACACCTGTAACAGAGATCTGTAGCTTCCTTGGTCAAGATGGGTATTACCAATGATTTGTGGAGAACTTTTCATGATTTTAAAACCAAATGACTGAGAAAATACAGAAGGGGGTGAATTTTTTCTGGACTCAATAATGTGAATATTGCTTTAAGGAGTTGAAAAAGAGGGTTTTCAGTGATCCAATACTCACAGTACCAACAAGTAATGAACTCTTTATTGTGTATATTGATTCTTCAAAGAAGGTCTTAGGATACGTGATGATGCAAAATGATTAAGTGATAGCCTACGCCATAAGGTAGGTGAAAATCCATGAGAAAAATTATCTTATGCATGATCTGAAGTTAGAAGCTATGATATTTGCATTGAAAATTGGGTGGCATTGTCTCTATGGGGATAACTGTGAGATATATACTGATCACAAGAGTCCCAAATATATATTCACACAAAAAGATAATAATATGCACCAACGAAGATGGTTATATCTCATCATATTTTATGACAACTCAATCCAATACGATCCTAGTAAGGCAAATAAGGTGGTGTATGCTCTAAGTATAAAGGATCCTGAACCTTCATCAATGATGAGAATTTAAAAGGATCCAATGTTCTTAGTTTCGTAGATAATGGATGTGGGAATAATTATGGGAAGAACATCATCAATCTTTTCTCAAATTATTTTTCAACCATCCCTCTTGGAGAAAATAAAGGATGATCTAAGAAAATATGAGGAAATTCAGAAAAGGGTGGAAGACATTAGAAATGATAAGTCCTTTGAGATCAATATCGTTGAGGAAGGAGTTGTAATATTTGGGTAATGATTATGTTTTCCATCTAATCCACATATAAAGAAGGATATTTTGAACGACGCACATAGCTCAACCTTATCTATTTACCCAGGGAGCACAAATATGTATCGAGATCTCGGAGAGAACTTTTGGTTGGACAATATAAAGAAGTAGATTGTTGAGTATGCATCAAAGTACCTGGTATGTTAGCAAGTGGAGGTTGAAAGGAAAAAGTCTAAGGGGTGATGAAACCACTACCCAAACCAATATGGAAGTGGGAGAACATCACCATGGAATTTTTCACGGGACATCCAAGGACATCCAAAGGAAATAGTTCTATATGGGTCATTATGGATCGTCTTATAAAGACATATCAATTTATCACAATTTGAGAGGACTTCTCATTGGATCAAATTTAACGAATATATATCAAATAGGCAGTAAGTATTCTTGGAGTATCATTGTATATTGTATCTGATAGAGATCCGAGATTCACCTTGATGTTTTATAAAAGTCTCCAACCTACAGTAAGAACTAAACTAAACTTCAGTATGTCCTATCATCCTCAAACTGATGAACAATCTGAGTGAACTATTCAGACACATGAAGACAAGTTGAGACCATGTTATATGGACATAAAAGGATGGTGGGAACAATATCTTCCATTGGTTTAATTCTCCTACAACAATAATTTCACTCTAGCATCTGAATAGAACCATATGAATCCCTTTATTGGAAAAGGTGTAGAATAATGGCATGTTGGGATGAAGTCGGCGAGAGTAAGCTGGTAGGAACTAAAATGGTCAAAGAATTTGGGGAGAATGCGAAAACAATTCGGTAGCACATCAAGTCAACCCAAAGTTGATAGAAGTGTTATGAAAACAATCATCTATGAGACCTTGATTTCAAATTTGGAGACATGTTATTCCTCCATATATTTCCATGGAAGAAGGTCATGAGTTTTGGTAAGAAAGGAGATCCATGTCCTAAGTACATTGGCCCCTTCGAGATTCTTGACCTTGTTAGAGATTTGGCCTATCGACTAGCATTCCACTTACCATTTATAAATTACACGATGTCTTCCATGTATCCCTCTTAAAATAGTACATACCAGATACTTCACATGTACTTTCTTCAAAGGTGGTACAGTTGGATAATTCTCTTTCTAATGGGAGCATCCGGTGAAGATCATGGATCATAGAGTTAAATTTCTATGTTACAAGACTACTCACCTGGTCAAAGTAATATGGAAGAACCATAAGTATGAAGAAGCAACATTAGAACTAGATGAGGCAATTAACGAAATGTACCTGCACCTGTTTACAACTTGGAATGTAAAACGAAATTTTAAGGGAAAAACATCATAAGGGGGAAGAATGTAATAACCCAAAGTTTAATAAATGGAAATTAACTTCTTATAATTATATCATGTAATCACATCAAATTAAAACACAATGAACAAATAATTACTACGTGACCTTTAAACATGATATTTTCACTTCTGTGATTTGAGTTTTGAAAATCAAACATACACGGTTGTGATCAGTAAGATGTTTGGAGTCCGATAGGACAAACATAATTATTGGTGAATAGTAACTGGCCCTTATTAATAGTAATTTTACCCTTATGTATAGTAATATGACTCTTATTAATAGTAAATTTTCCAATTAAATAGTAACCTTACCAGCAAAAGTATAACTAAAATTTATCCATCTTATAATTGACAATATGATGGTGTTGGTATTTTTATAAGACATAAATATTTAATTAAAATTTTATAAATAATTTAATAATTAAAAAATAAAATTTATTTTCATAAAATGTATTCATAAATTATTGTTTTTACATCTTACAATTATAGGATAATTTTATGATACCTTAGTTAATTTTCCAAAGTATTATAAAATCAGTTATAATTTCAAAATATGTATTTTTCAAGTGAATGGTAATTTAATTTAAAAATTAAATTTTACATTTTTAGAACATTATTTTCATAAAATGGATTTATTTGTTGGATTATAAACATCAAAAAATATTTAGTGTGATTTTTTTTTATTTTTCTGAAATACTTGAATTTTTTACGAATAGTAAAATATGATAATTTACAATAAGTGTCAAAACCTAAATTTCTACATCATTCTTGAGTCATAGATGATTTATATGGAAATTGGTTCGAATTCACATGAACTTATTACTAATTTTTCATGTAATCTTCAATATTTCTTGTCTTATGGACAAATAATAAACTAATAATTAAAATATTAAGAAAACCCTCCTCATCTCCATAATAAAAAAACCACCCACACTCCCCTCTTCTCTTCACCCCTCTCAATCATTGTGCCTTGCCTAAATTATGCTCATATATCTCCAAAATATCATTTCCCATGTCCATAATCCCTTTTTATCTTCAAAAGACCAATTTTTCTCCCCTTAAGAGGCTCTCATGGAAGATTAATTGATGAGGTAAATTCCTCTTTTCAATTCTTTTACATTCCCTTCAAGTTCCATTATTTTCTTTTCTATCCTTACCTATCCTCATCCAAATGTTATGAAAACTCAAATACTTTGTATTTATTATAATTTTTTTATTATAATGTAATAATTCATTATCATCTCTCTTTTACCCTTCTTTCATACTAGTAGTAAAAACACCATCTGAGATCTGTTAATTTACCACATTCAAGGACGATGTGTTTTCAATTTCCATTACCATATTCAATTCTGGTAATGAAACCATTATAATGGTTGATCCAGAATATAATATATTTATTATTCCTCATATATTGTTTTGGAATCATTTTTTACACATGGTTTTTATTTATATAACAAAATGTGTTCGTTGTGATCAAAAAATTCCAGTTAACCCAAAAGGTTATCACTAAAGTTTTATATAATTATTCGTACTCACTACAAGTAACTAAATTAAATTTACAACCATGTAACATTATGTATGTTCATTAATAAAATATCAATACAATTTTAGACAACCATTCTCATTTTACATGATTATTCATTCATGTATATAGGTAAACCAATCATGAAACAAACGGACCCAAACAATAAAATTGAACCTCATAACCAATCAAAAAGGTTATGAATAAACTAAAAAAGGTTATAATAAATCCACTAAATGTAAAATTGGTTCTATAATTATTAATTAATGAGACTAATTTCATTATTAAGGTCATTAATATCAATTGGATAAAACAATCAGACTTAAGGTATGGGATTCTACCCAAACCTCCATTATTCCTTTGGGTTGTTCTTACTCACTTTTTACCCAAATGAAATCATATATTATATTTATGTACATCTTATTATTCCTAATTATATGTCCAAAATAATTTATAAAGATTCATTAATTATTCTCTTTTAGGGATATACATGCTTTTAAGTGATTCCATCCTCAATACTTCCCAATAAGAAAACCCGTTTTGAGGGAACCTCCCAAACTTTTACCCAATTTCAAGTGCACTCTACCATCTATTTAAAGACACCATTGTTTTTATAAAATCAGTCTATATATTATGAAAAAATTCTTCTTTCACTTCTGGTTTTACATAAAATATTATTCCCTTTACAATTTTAAATTCTCTTTAGTATTTTCCCTAAAACCGCACTAAAAGGATTTAATTCTAAAACTTATTAATAATATTTTTACATTCTACCACTTATGTTTGACATCACATACCATGATATATGGATATTTTACCTTATGAATGTCCATTTTTGTTCTAATTCCTTTCCATCATGGACACTTGTATGATACCCCATTAAATTATGCTTTATGACATGATTATGATACCCATTTCGTTCCATGGTTTCCTTTATGTTTACATATGATAGATTATATATGATTCATTATGTGGAAATAATATTAATGAATATGTTATGATGGGTTCTACTAGATAGTTCTCCAATTAATTGGGTAAAGTTGTGTCTCATGAGATGTTATGTGCAACGGTCTTTGAGGTCAGTCGAGACTTCTGATACCATGTGAAACGATCATGGCGGTTAGCCTTGACTTGTGCTACCATATGGAACAGTATTGGTGGTCAACATTCACATGTTCTTCTATAAGTGCAATGAGACTTCACTCATGCTAAATTCATGTTTTATGTTTCTTCCACATTACTATGATTCCTTGTTTATATGATCCCAACTTATAAATTTTATGCTTCCATAAGTTCAATTCTGCTATATGAATTTTTATATAATTATGTAAGGATTATTCACCAATGTGCTAAATATTTATTATTATACTTAATATCTAACTGGTATTTTAGCTCATGCTTTTGTCCATGGTGTCCCCAGGTTATCCTATGCACATTTATGAGCATAACAGAAGTTAAGAGCTCATTATTGATATTAAATAAAAATTTGTTTTTATGAAGTTTGATTATGTACCTCCTTTTCCAAGACACTATAATTTATAATAATTGTATTTTAATTTGATGTTTAATTATGCATAAAATTATGTAATGTTGTATTTAAATGGATAGGGTATCTATATGAGAGTAATGATTAAAATAGTACAATAGAACTATAGAAGTCTGAGATCTAGAAGTTGAGGTCATATCACCAAAAGTATCTAGTGGATGTTGAACACAAGTTCATCTAGGTACTCATGCTGTCAATTCAATAGATGTATACATGGTCTTAATATTACAAGAAGGTGATGTCAATGGAAGGAGATATATGAGTTTTAGTGTGTAAGGTGTAGAATAGTAAATTCAAACTGTTGGAATACAAAGGAAGAAAATTAGGTGCAAGTAGTTAAGGAGTTGACCACAGATATTTAGTATGTAGGGATGTGAATGAAAGTGGGATACTCTTGTTGTTGAATGGAAACTTGGAGAAGGTAATGAAAATATATAAGGATCTTGACTTTTTTGATGTTAATGATGTATCGATGTGTGAATATTCCTCCTTAGATGAGGAAAATGGAGGGTTTATTAAAAATCATATGTGTTGAGTGAAATGAGATGTAAATTTTTCAAAAAAAATATTCCCTTTTGGAATTAGTGAGACTTCTTCTGGTACTTTTAGTTAGTTTTTCAAAATTTTATATCCCTTTTAACACATATGTTTATTGTTTACAATTAAATGAATATTATTTAACATGTATATAGGACAAAATATCCATATAACATATTCCTTGTGGGGTTTGTGTATTCACTTTTTTCTTACATGTGTGTGATGGTTGTGTACTTGTTCTCTTGAAATATCACCCAAAGGGGGACCGCGAATTGAACAGAAAGTGAGGTGAAGTAAGACTTGATGTTATAGTTGGGGTGCTTTTTATTCCTAGTTATTTCCTTGAATCTCATGGTGGGTGATTTTATCAGAAGCTATTATTTCTTATGGTTAATGTTCTACCAGGTAGATTGTCGAAATAGTGAAAATTTTGTGATCTGAGATATGGGAAACTCATCCCCCAATATAGTATAATTTATTTTTATATTTCCTTGTTGATGATATTTGTAAATATTTAATATTAGAAATGAACTCAACCTCAATACCATTCAAAAGATCTTTCTCATCATTTTTTTCTTCTTTTCAAACCAATATTTTCCAATGAAATTATTTCCTATTTAATTATATGAAATAAAATTCTTTATAGGAGGAAAATTATTCTATTTAGAGAGTATTAAAACTCACTATAAACTTCATCATACATATTTGGACATCTAGAGAAAATATGTTCAGTATTTCCATAATGAAATAAACCTAATAGTATCATATATTCTAATATTTAGTTATGTATTTTGAACTTCCATTCCATGAGTCATAAGAAGAAATAATTATATCATCTTCAATTTCAGCATCTTGACATTCTTGATTATCAACTTATTTAAATTACATCTCTTTATATGATTGCTCTAATGGTGTTTTTAGAAAAAACTGCACATCAAATTCTGCCATGTTGTTGTGTTGGACATGAAGGTTTTACTCACCTAAATTCATTTCAATGATATATTACACAGATTGGTCCTATAAAGGTGTTGACCTTTTTATGGTTTTCATGAAAATATCAGAATCTATGACTTATGTTTAATTACATGTATAGAATAAAAAACACCAACTGATATGGTTAAATAATCCATCCATATTTTATCTTGTATTCATTTTCAAATCATCAAATTCCTTTTTCAAAATCTACAATTCTTCTCCTTTGATTTTATTATATCCTTTATATATGATAAAAATATTATATAAAATTACATTTATTAGGGGGAAATCCATTAACAACATATATATTTTATTATATGAATATACCAATAATGAATTCTCAACCATAGAATTATCAATAAAAAATTATATATTTTTATTGATAGACCATCTGTTTGAATAACTTACTTGAATGAAATGAATAAATGATGAGTATACATCAAGTTTAAGAAATCATAAATGTTATATCATTTTGATTTTCAAAATTGAATAATTTCACACATTATATAAATAAATTTCTTTAGAATTCAAAATATTCTCTATAACAAAAACTTAATCATAAATAGATTTATGAAATAATCAGTGGATTTTATACAACTTATTATATACTAAGTTTTTGTTACACCATAACTTGTGAGAGAATTGGGGTGTATTCAAATTTTTTCTTTATATTTACCTTCATTAGGATTTGTCTTTATGTTGGAAAAGGAACATTGAATCTGTTTTGTGTATTCAATTAAATGAAATATAGTAAAGAGCATAGACATATGATATCACTTGGTTCGCCTATAAAGGGATATGTCTAAAGAGAATATATCATCAATGTATTTATAATCCGGTTAACTAATAGTTTGATAGTGTGCGGATATAAACATTTGGAAGAGGTAACATCTCATTCAAGGTCCAAAACACCTTAATCTAATCAATGGATTATATTTAGGATGAATACAATGATGTAATAGACATAGAGGTTTAGCTCAAAATAATATCAATCAATAATTAAACATCATGAAATAGTGGATGTTCCTCATAATTGTTTGTTCTTTACTCTCATATCATTAAAGGTAAGAAAAAATATTTCATTATTCAGTGTCTCATGTTTAATATAATTCAATTTTATAAACTTATATTCCCAAATACAGATATTTAATGATACTATATTATTTTTTTATCTTTAATATCATCCCCTTTTTTTATGTATGTGTGATTTTTTTAAAATTTATCCTAATACATCTTCTAAAAATAGAGGTCATGTGAATTTTAAATTTTAAATTTATATGTATATATATATATATATATATTAATTTAATTCAAATTCATGAACTAGATCACCTTCATTAAAATAATTACTATTGGATTCATATATATAGATATTGGTTTCTCAAAATACTACATGACCATCAATAGAAAGTAACATCATCACCTCTGTTTGAATTCTTAAAAAACCTAAAATCATAGTGCACCTAGATACTTCAAGATGTGATAGACCAGTTACTCATTTAACTTCTCTAAATTTCATGATAGTTCATGATGTGATCTTTTCCTTCATGGTTTGAACACTAATTTGATAAGAACTGTGAGATTACAATTTCATGGCCATTTAGGATTTTTCATAATAATATGCCACACTGTGTCACCTTAACCTGGTGTTTTCCATCATGATATCATATTTATTTCATGGTGTGGAACTCCATTAGATATAATCACTAAAATCTACTTGGTGTTCTTCATGGTGTGTCACTCATTTCATAATGTGATATTATTTAAACATAATTAAAAAAATCATTAATATGTACCTTTACAATGATAATTTATATTTTTAACATGGAAAAATATCACTAATGGATCTAAAAAACATTCATACATCATTTAAAACATAATGTCTATGTCTCAAAGTGTTTCCAGGAACACAAGATTTTACAAAGTATAGAAACAATATTACACTAATTCATTTTACATCAGGACACAATGTGTCATGGTAAAAACTTCTGTATTCATAAAATACATTAAAAAACATGTAAACATTTTATTATTGAAAAAATAATCCAATTTTAGAACCTATGTATGAAACATGAATATATCAAGCATGGGGCCAAAATTAGATGGGGTATGAAAAAGAATCAAGGATGAGGATGATTAGGAATATGAATAAAAGGGGTTGAGGAAAAAATTGATGTCGGTGAAATGGTTCGTTGAAGATGGTTAGTGTTTTCATTGGGAATATTTAACAAAATAGAATATAAAATCAATAAATTTTAAAAAAGGTTTTCTAACATTGTATTTATTATTCAATTTTTTATATAATCATTTAATATAAATACATATTAATTAAAGAATGAATTTAAGCTTTGGTTGGAAACCCATATCATACATTCCAAAAAAATGATGTTTTATAATGTTTTTACATGAAGTGTAATGAATTTACACTTATATAGGATTCAATGAGTAAAAATATAAATATCCAGGGAACAAAAAATACACTAAAGAACCAGTACTTGAGGAATCCAACCAACATGTAATTAAGAGAAGCATCACCTATCCATGATCTCATCATATAATTCAGTAGCATTAAGAAAAAAAAGATTAAATTTATCATCCTTAAGATTCCATACTGTAAAACCATCTAAAAAAACTTTGGATCAGTGAACAAAAAAATATAATGAATAAAAATAGACAAATAAGATCCACCTGTGAGGGAAACCAATAATCATTGTCATTACCAGAATAAAATTTCAACCCAACCTATATTTTATGTCCACTACATCATGTATTTCACATAGTTTGACACTACTATGTTCAAGCTACTCATGGGAATCAAAATTCTCTATTTTTATTGACAATGTTCATGGTCTTTGTGCCATGTTCTATACAAAATATTAATTTCACAAAATTAGTATCACGGTGGATGGAGAACCAATATAATGGTACCTTTAAGACCCTTAATTCTCCTCAGAACATTAAAAAACCCCTTGAGAAACAATGGAATTTTCTATGAATATACCAAGAATAAGAAGCACCATGAAACACCAACCACCACATACCCACACAAATCAATGGATTAAAAATGTGAGTACCAAAACCCTATAACAAGATTAATAAACTAGTTCAGAAACACTTTTATTAGTTTCATTCCAATATAGGCTTTGTAGGCCAATAAAATTGAAAATAAACTCTAGGCATAGACACTAAACTATATGAATGTGGATTCAAAGACACTAAAAAGTATTTTGGGTGAATACTACATTAGTTAAATATCAAAAATTAAATCCATCAATATGGGAAAACAAATTTGTTGGAAGTGGGGTAAGGATAAATACCGACCAATAGATACCATGGGAGAAAAACTATTACCCATGATAGATAAACCATCAACAATGAGGAAAACAGTTCCCACGGAAGGTAAATATAATCAATATCATGATTCTAATCATGTTGAAATTCAACTCAATCAATAATACAAACTCTAATATTTAATTACTAGTCAACATTTATATCTCCATTTATATATCTTTAAAATTCCTAATATATTATTCCTTAACCCAAGGATATAATTCTTATTTAATTACTTAATAAATTTGGTGCATTAATAACATATTGACGTCTTTGGGATCTAGTTCATCAAAGGATGAGGAAGGGTCACAATTAGATTCCAACTTGAGGTGGATGTTTATATTCTCTAAGCATAACCCATTGGATATAGGGACTATAGATCCATCCAAGTTAGAATAATCAATATGTATCCATTTCTTTCTTGGGATTGGAGTAGTAAATTCACCCAAGTCAAGAATTGTGTTCTTACTTATTTCATATCTTGGGTGCCAGAAATCATCCTCAGTTTTGCATAATTTTTTAGGTTCATGTTGAATAGATTCACCATAATCCAAGTGAAATTCATGAACATCCAATTAAGTGTTGGGAACTAATCCTGAGGTAATAATTATAGTTTGACAATTGTTAACAACATCCACAAAAAAATATAAATCATCAACTTGAGGGCTCAAACGGTGAGTCTCTTTAAGAGGACTAGAAAGTTCCCAGGTGAATACATGATCTTTAAAATTATTTATTGGGATAATAACCACAAATAGTTTATCTTTCTCGATTAAGGGGTTAACTAGTTCAACCAGTAATGGGTTATTCTCCATCTTCTCAAGAATATGATTTCATTTCCCATCCTATATAGATTTAATCCTTTTTAGTCAAGGGGGAAGTTTTTCATTATTCTTAAATCTTATCATTGAATAATTTCTGGATACAAAGTCTTGAAAAGAGTGACCAAGGTGTGGACATTTAGAGCATCATCTATGTAAATTTTATAAAAATATTTTTCAGAAAACCCTTGTTACTATACTAGATCCATATAGGGGAAGGAAAATATTTTGTGGGATCAACCTTAATGAAGACGCATGCAATCATCGGCCCTGTAATATTTCATATTGAATAATCAAACATGTGAGGATGGCCAATTAATATATCAATTCATAAAATTGATATTTACTTGAAAAAATGAAAGGGAAATCCTAGAAAGACTAACCAAATTGGTGTAATAGGACATTCAGAATGAAAATATAAATCTAAATACTAATTAAAAACCTTCATTTTTTAACATTAAAAATTTCAAGAACCCCTAGAGAAATGGTGATAAAAACCATTCTATGATGAAAAAATAATTGGTACATTTAATGAGTTGAGAAAGATGATATAAAAATCAATAAAACTAATGGATTAATATTACTTCCTCCAAAAAATTACTGTAGGTCGACGCTTAAATTTGTTTTTAACAAGAATGATATATGCTTTAGAATAATGAAATTAAACCACTTATTTAGAAAATTCTATAGTAGCATATACTTTATAGCTGACCATATTTGACTATAATAGATCCTTGACTAAATTCAGATAGAAAATGATGTTAAAACAAATTTTTTTAAGGATATTTCTAGTAACCACGTCCTAAATTATAAAAGAGACAGAATAATTAGGGAATCACTGCTAGTCACAATTTACCACATCTCTCAGCTTCTCCATATTCTTCTTCATTAATCGAAATCCAAACATATATTATTATTTTTGTCAAAAATATTAATAAAAATACCATATTTAAGACTAAAAAAATAATATCGAATAAAATTTTGTTGCCTATGTTGTAATTTTAAATAAAAATGTTAACAATTATTTTTCCCCCTTTCAACTGGCAGCACCCATCACACTGCATGTCATCTTCATTCCTTTTCCATTGTACACACCAATACGCACGAATGATCTATGTTGCTATAAACACATCACCAAGAAGAGTTTCCCATGCCACACCATACCACTTGATAGGGTTTGGATAAGGACAATTAGTTGAATGGATATCTAAAAATTGAATTTAAAAACCCGAATATGTAATATTTTTAATACAAAAAATGGAAATAAAAAACTAAATGTTTACTACATTTATTCTTTCAATATCGGATTTTTTGTGGGTTTTGTATATTAATTTTAATAATCAAAAACTGAAAAATAACATGATTTATAATTTTTCAATTTTTAATATTTTAATATTTTAAATTTATTGTGAGATATATTTTAACGATTGAAAAAATAATATATTTTTCTTTACAATTTTTTTTTATTAATTTTTTTTTTTGATAAATTTTATAATTTATAAGTGATTTTGAGTTTGTATTCAGCACAGTTAGAGTGATACAATTTTTTTATGAAATTTATAACAAAATTAGTAACAGAAAACTAAAATAAAAATAACTGAATGGTTAAGGAAAATTAATAACCAAAATATAAAAAATAATAAAAATGTTTATTATATTTGGTGATTAAAATGATAATAGAAAACAATATGGTTATCGATTTTATATTTCATTATAATAGAAACAATAAATTTTGTTCCCATTGGTTCCATGGTTTTCTACTACAATGCATTTTCAAAGATACAAAGAATCTAAATGAATCCTCTTGTTGATGTGGGAAAATGAACTCTTCACAAAATGTTTAACTATAAATCTAAAAAAATAAAAACTATTATACTAAAAAAGGTTTTTATTGTAAAATATTTTATTTGGTTAAAAAATCAATAACATTACTTTATTTTAGTTCTTAATTTTGAAAACTTAAAACCAAAAAAGTAATAAAATTTATAAATTTAAATATTCTATTAATTTAATATTAAAAATAACTTGGGATATTGATAAAAATAATCAATGTTCTTAAAATTTATGTTTTCAATAAAATAAAATCATTTTATTAAAATTTAAGAATTAATTTATGTTTTAGGGTATTTATCAAATTTGGTTATGGTGTATTTTTTCTTTATAGTTGGACTAAAGATTAACCAAGACCCCAAATTAGAATACAGAATACTTACAAAAAAATTGATGACCAAAACTGAAAAAAAAAACATTTATTCAATTTTAATTTTAATAAGATCACCTAAAAAATCTTATCATTATCAAATATTTGATTCAATTGTAATCAAAAGTTATATTTTTTTTATCCTTAATTGAGACACTACTAATAGGAACCAATTTAGTGCTTGGAAATAATGGAATGTAAAATTTGATTTTGCACTGATACAACATCAAAACTGTTTTTATTTTTTACAAATATTATTTCCTTTTGTATTTCAATTAGTTATATTTAATTTAAAATAACAGAAAACTATAAAAATAATAATATTTTCAGGCCTAAAAATATGGTGATGGGTTGGATAAGGTAACACTATTGATATTATAAGATAAAGTATACTTAAACCATTTTAATTTTTTGGATAAGAGGTTGTCTAAAATAATAAAAACAACAACAACAACAAAATCACACCACAGTTCATAATCCTAATAACATAAAATACTAAGATTATAATTAATTAAAATTATACTGGAAATAATGAAATGATGATTTAATATCATTAATAATCCTAGTAATAATTATTTCTAATTTTTGAATAACTATACACCCAGAAAATTCATATTTATGGTTATTAAAATAATTAATTCCCAAAAAATGTATTCTGGAATTCATCCCTCAAAATGGGTGTGAGGATATTCAAATAAGAGAGGGATCATTCAACGAGAGAGCATTCTTGTACATTTATTCAAAGAACATGATATCCAAGATAGAGCCTTCATTGCATTATTTTTAATAGAAGGAAATATTTAGAGTGTATATTTCATTGAGAAAATATATATGTAAGCCTCTACCATTGATAACATTTTCTAAAAAAATTATTTTGTTCTATTTTTTAGTTAATACTATAATTTAAATTAATTAATAATACATAGTAATAAAATTTACAATAGTAATAATTAATTATATAAATAAAAATAATTTGAAATATTAATTTTATTAAGAATAAAATTAATTATGTTATTATTCATTCTCATTTCTAATTACATTAATTTTCATTAAAATTTATTAATAATTACAATTTTTAGTTACATTAATAATAATAATTACCAATCAAAGTATTAATAATTGTTTTTCGATGAAAAATCAAAACATGATTTGGGTTAACAAATATTTTGAATAATAATAATAATAATAATGAATTATTTCAAATTTTATTAATATTGAAAAAAAATTCTAATTATATTAATTTAAAATATAATTATAGAAATTACATAGATTATTAATTAAATTATTTTCATTCTATAGTGACTTAATTTGTTTGTGGATTATTCATATTGTTCATTTTATTATTTATTATTTATATTAAATGATAATAAATCCTAATTATTAATAATTAATGATGTAATTAATAATTAATATTAATTATCTTAATTTAAATCCTTAATTATATTATTAATTATGACATTAATTTTTTAATTCAGTTATTAATTAAGATATTATTAATAATTATTAATAGTAATTATTAATAAATTTTTTTTATTAATTACATCATTATTAATATTAATTATTTTTAATTTCATTACTAATTACGAAACAAAATAATAAAAAATTAAAATTTTATAATTAAAAATTAAAATCTAATTAAAAATAATTTTTTTGTAGTAAAAAAATTTTAAAAAATATTTAATAAAAACCATTTCAATAATAGTATAATGAATTGTGTTATCATTAATAAGTATTAATCTATATATTTAGAGGAAATTACCAACAACACATACTCATGATCCAAAGCATCCAAATTGGTTATTTTTCTTCCCCCCCCCCCCCCCCCGAAGAATGACAAGCATTCACTGGATCTATTTTATTAAATAGAGTATAATGGAGGCCCACATTCTAGATGGATCTAAGATTGGATTTATTGTGACCCAAAGGACCTAGAAGGAAATGAAATGATGGACCAAATAAGAAGCATGAATCACATTTCCACCACTAGTAATATAGTAGTATTGTTGATGTAATATAGTGGAGGTAATATTCACTAAATTTGGAATATGGGTCTAGGTATTGATCCTTATAGTAACTATATTATGGGCCACGAATTTCATGTAGTAGAAAACATTGTAGGACCGATAGATAGTGTGATGCGATAGGAAAGCGTAAAAGCATAGAATAATGAAAGTGTCATCGGGCGAGTGGCTCAAAAAATAGATGAGTGAATTTATACCTATCAATTGAACCCCTACCCAACCAAACATGTAATGTGGGATGGTTTGGTGACCTAAAATTCCATGATCAGTATAGTGGATCAATCATACGGTGTGACACAGCTTGGTATGTCGTGTGTGGGGCTCCACACAAACATTATCAGATAGGAGGCTTGATAGACTAATGGGTTTATTGAAACCAATCAAATGACCCTCTGGCCCCGGATTTCCAATATATTTTAGAAGGGTTTCCATCCATTTTTAAGGGGTGGATGGTGTATCATTTAGATATTTTATACTTTGTGATTATTATTGATAAGGGTGTATCATAATGAAAGACCGGTGAATTGATGTGATGTATACTACTCTATCAAACCTTTAGGTCATCTCTTATAAAGGTCCCTTGGGTCACAATCAAATATAATTTAGATCCATCCATAAATTAAAAATTTAGACCATTCCTTATAATAAACTAATTTCAGTGATTGATTTCCATACCTTATAAAGAGGGATGATGATTGATCTACTAAGTTGTATGGGTGTGTCTCTGTTTTAGTTTGGTAATCCCATCTAACTATATTATATAGAATTTTAATTCTTATTAATTACAATAATATTATTATTTATTTTAAATTTATTTATTAATTATAAACTAAAATTAATATGGAAATCAGTAAAATAAAAAGAAACTGCTAATTAATAAAATGAATAATAAAAAAATAACAATAATTTTTATACTAATTTAAAAATATCTAATAAAAAATATTTAATTAATAATCTAATTAAATCAGTTATTATTAATAAAATTTAATATATATTATGAAGAGAATATAATAAACTAAAAACTCACACTCACCCCGACAACATAGTGGTTCAA
This sequence comes from Viscum album, assembly GCA_963277665.1. Lineage (NCBI taxonomy): Eukaryota > Viridiplantae > Streptophyta > Magnoliopsida > Santalales > Viscaceae > Viscum > Viscum album. The sequence continues at coordinate 1,150,975,859 of OY728138.1, forward strand.
TCCTAATCACTCCCCATAAGGAAGAACAAATAACCACTAGACCTATTTTGTTACATAGAGTAGCCTGAAGGAGAATTTTTTAGATTAATCTATGGCCTATTTAAATGTGTGATAAATTCCATGAAAGGAAGTGACCTGAATTCCAATATGAGAATTTATTTTGGAAAAACCCCTTGAAAAAATTGATTCATAATTCTATTAAAACCATTATATTCTTAAATGTATGGACACTAGAAGACCACAGACAAGCGACTCTATTTAGTTAAAAACAGATCTCCAAATTTTCTCTTCCCCATGAATGATCCTACCTATCATACTAATTCATTTCATCATACCAACTAAATATAGTCATCCTCATACACACATCATCATAAGAAAATAAATATTTCAAATACATTCAAGGGTAAAACATGGAACACAAATATATAAAACAAGAATGAACATAGAATTCATTGTGCTTCAAAATATGTTCTATATGAACATGTGAAACACCCTAATACTTTAATTTAATTATAATTTTAAGATTATAGGTCCCTAAAAATAGACTAAAAATTAATCTAATCCTCATTGGCTTCTCAGCTCCATGATAGGTGCTTAGTTGAACCCAAATTTTTAGTGAAGTTACCACAAATTTATATACTAAGTGAAAACCACTCAACCTGTATTACTCCATCCCTTTAAATCATGGATCATAAATAATGATTTCCTAATCCTGATTACTAACTCAATAACCCCTAATCCGTATTATTATTCTTAACATTTCAACACTCCAATATATAATGATCTATATAAAGGAACTTTTGAAAAGACAATATTCAATGGAGAAGTTCATCTTGCACTGTACGCACCTCAAATTATACTCATCATACTATTTATGATCTTATGATGAATTTAATTATAATGGATGAAATTTTGGTGATATGAAATAGACTTCACTTCCAAAAAATATCACACTAGAAGTCTATTTTTGTAAATCTTGGAAACTCTCTAATACTTATCATACAGTAGCATTATTCATTCCTTTACGTTAATCACCTAAGTAACACTAATTATTAATATTATCTTATGTTTTCTAGAATTATCACCTTGGTAAATATATCCTAATTATTTTGGAAAACCACAATCAACCATAACTCTAGTTCCTTTCCTCTATAAAATGTTTCCAAAAATAATAATTCAAGTCGATAAGATAAATCCCATCATACAACCCACAATATTTAGCTATGTAAATTCCTCTTTGGCCATCATAGTATGAATATTCTCTTTCCTAATGCCTTTTGAGTTCCTTCAGTAATTTCTAAAACCATATCATTTCTTTTTAATATTTCATTTTAAGTACATACTCGGATTCTATTGAATATAGAGTCACATGTTTTTACATTTTTAATAACCCATTGATAGTAGTTCCTCTAAAATTATACACAATGACAATTCTGTTATTCCTTGTTTCTATTTCATTCACAATGTCGAGTCTAGAAAGTCTTATAATAGTTCATTTTTCAAAATCAAATAGCTTTATTCTTTGATCATTTCAAATACTAAGGATAAATTTCATAGAATCCTAGTTTACATTATTCGATTTTTTCATATATCAAATCCCAACACTCACTTCATGGGAAATATATTTTTGAGTGAAAATAATTTTATACATAAATACTTTAATTTTTGATTCATATGATTCATTTTCCATGTACTTGGGGTTATCTTTTGATGTTGGTACTTTTGATTTGAATAGTTTGAAATGTGTTGAATGAGGGGTAGAAACTAGATTTATTACGACCACCATAAACCTTTTTATAATATTTAAACTATAATTCTTATGATATATAACTAATGGCCTTTCTTCTTTATCACTTTCAATATTTATCTTAAATATCTTCCTTGCATGTCCAAAATAATTCATTAAAAACCCCCAGAAAAATCACACTTCAACAATCATATTCTCCGAGCATAAGATCCTATTATCAATTTTGTATATGTATATAAAGCAAATATGATGAAATTATCTTCTTCCCATTACTTATAATGAAAAATGATATGTATTTCACCTAGAGTTATTTAGAAAAAAAACAAATAAAATTTTTAATTCCATTATTCCAGTTTAGACTTCAAGGTAGACAAGAATTATATTTACTAATATTAAAAATTAGGGTTCCCTTATATAGGTAGACCTATTTTTTGTTTCTTATTGATCACCTCATCCAACTCTTGAGAAAGGAAATCAGTCTTGATATCTATTTTCTCTAGATACAGATCATATTATGCAATAGTTATTACCACTATTTGTATGGTAGAATTTTTTACAAAGAATGATAATATTTTTTTTAAATCTACTCCTTTTTTCTATTGAAACCTTTTCACAACTAGTCATTCACATTATCTCTTATATCCATTTATTTCATCCTAAATCCAAAAACACTTTTTTCTCATGTTCCATTATAACATTGGAATATTCAATCATCTTGCATGTTTTTTTAAATTTAAGGAATATATATCCTCATTTACTATTGGATTCAATTACCTAATGTCACTAATTGAATTTTTACCATTTAAAGTTTTAGTTTCTCCAAAAAAACATTAATAGTATAAAATTTATACTATCCTTATATATCTGATGATCTCATCAACTGAATTTGTTGATTTTAACTACTCCGCATAACTCTCCCTATCGGTAAAATAATTTTTGATAATTAAAATATTGAGGATTATAATTAAAGTGCTCTTATTCAAGATTCATATACTCTTAAAATTTATAGTCATTCCAATGGTCTTACTATTATACTTATGGTTCCTTCATAACTCACATATGAGTTTTCCAGTTTATTCATTATGCTGATAAACCTGGATATCAATTATTTATTTTTCTTTAACTTCCACTTCTCACTCTTTCCTATTCTAGAATTTCTATAGAATTCTCTCATTTATGGGTATATATCTAGTCATGATGATATTTTTCTGTCATCATCCCATTAATTATATCTAATATCTTTATCTCTATTACCAGTGTATTTTTTTTTATGTTTAATCATGTTTTCCATTATCTTTATCATTTAAATATATATATGATGAACTACCAATGTCTATGAGATGATGAACATCCATTCATTTTCTAGACCAAATCTCCCCCAAGAAGTTCATACCCAGCTTAAAATATTGGACTTCTATTTATCTGATAATCTTTATTGTTGAGTTCCTCCATCCATATCATTTTATAAATTTTTGTGTGAAACCACATACTCATATATTTTTATTTCAAATTTTTATTCATTATTTTATTCCATCCATCATAATGTGGAGTTCTATAAATAATTTTATAATGATATATTCCTTCCATCTAGAAGATGTTTTTGAAGTTTTTTCCAATAAATTCACCATTATTTTCCATCCGGATGTAATGAAACTTTAGACCACATTCTCTTTATACCAAGTCATTGCACCGAACAAACACTTTAGATGAATAAAAATTATGATTCAATAAGTAGAACCATAATTTACTTATTAGACCCTAAATTAAAGTAAAAATGTAAATAAAACATATTTTGTACTGAATAGTGGAATTTCCTCAAACATATGTGTGTTAACATTATTTCTTTTTGTCAATGGGATTATAACCATTTATGTTTAAAGATACTCTTTTATACTTTTCTATCACCAAATATTAGAAATTTTATATATATGTGTGATCAATAATCAGTATTCCTTTATCCATAAAAACCTTTATGTTCTTCCCACCGAGGTGAATGAACCTACAATTCCATGCTTTGAGATCATCAGTTATTATACTTCAAAATATTTCAATTCTATTTCAATTTATAGTTTGGTAATGAGTTCAATCATATAAAACTTTCACAACCACCACAAATCCTTGGGGTAAATTTCCATAACCTATTTTCAATGGTGGTGATAGAAAAAATTTCAATTATTTCCCACTAAAATAAGATTATTAATAAATAATTAATGCATTGAACTTAATATATTTTAAATAATCCTAAATTAATCATTAATATATTGACCTATTAATTTCCATCAACCTAAAAAGCTTGTCCATCTTACATACTTAATTTTAATGATATCAATTCTCCAAAAAGGTTAAAATACATTTATTCTCTACCACAAATTCATGTTTTGTTTCTGTTTTTAAAGTGTCCAAGAGGGTTTAGGTGGTTACAGTGGTGACCAGGAGGAATGGGATGAGGTCAAAGGAATGTAGTCTAAGAAAATTTGGGCCACTACTTAACCAATTATAGTCCACTGGCTAGACGGTGGGATTCTTTAAGGATTTACAATCCACTATAAGTCTCATCCTATAGACATTAAGTTATGGATAGTTTTTTAATAGGGTTTTTTCATTTTTTCCATCCATCCTTTATTTCTACCATAAACTCGTTTCACAAAGAATTTTCAGTTTTTAGTATCATGGTTGACCAACCGACTCTCTTTTCTCTCTTCTTCTGTTATCTCCCTCAATACAAGGGAAATTTATATTCCTAATGAAGTATAGGAAGGATTTTGGTATGGTATTCAATAATCTTCTCTCTTTAATTCGATTTCTTCACTGCCTTTATTATTATCTCCTTGTGGGATAAAATATAGTATTTTTAGTATTTTTTCTAGATGTCCAATATCAAATGTTTTATATAAAATATGAGGGTAATAATAGATAAGGAGATATCCATGATCCCTTGGTTGGTGGTATCTTACTTTTCTATAAAAGGATAACCATTTATATACTATTTATTTTTCTGTAATCGACAATTTCCATTGTATTTAACCAAATATTTATATTCTTAATTTTGTTGCCTAAACCTCAACATGGACACACTAGGGGCCTCATAAACACCATTTATTGTTGATGACCTCAACCCAATCCTCCCATTTGTTTTTTTGACTTGACACACTTGAGCACATTATATTATATTTAACAGGAACACCCCTTATTAGGTGTATGTATTGGCCTTTAGAAAAACCCAATTATATCCTTGATGTAACTTAACCATCCCATTAGGATGTTTTTGGGTGTCACAATATAAAAGGAATTGTTTGTATGGTTTTTGGATATATTTTTATTAAATTATATTACAAAAAACCATTTTTTTTAATTGTTATTGTAGCCTTAAAATTATTTCCTTATATTTCACTTATGTTGATTTACCTAGGGTTCCTTAGTGTCTTATTTATAGAATCATTATCACATCATCAATGGTGTAGAATGCCTTGAGAATTTATTATGTCACTCTTTGAATGCCTTGATAAAACACATAGGATACCACCTACCTAATCAATGAGATCCTAAGTGGTTAACACATTATGGAGTAATTCAATGTTTTAAAAATATTTAATTCAATGGATAGACATAAAAAATTCATTATCATCTCTGAAAAAAAAAGTAGAATACAAAGGATGACCTCCAAGGATTGGATTTATTTCCTTGGAAAAGTAATGCCTTAGGTCATAACCTTGGATTCTGATCAATAACTACACCAAATTTGAATGATAACATTCATTGGTTCAGATAAAGACTCTTAGGAGTAGAATAAAAAGGTCTTATCAATTGGATTCCACTCAAAACCTTATATCTAACATTTATGGACTAATCCCATTGATTTGGATCAAAAACCAAATTAATAAAGAATTTATTAGAACATCAAGATATTCAGAATAGGTGTGTCATGTTGGAATACCTAGGATAGTTCTATAGATTCCCAATTATTAATTATTCCTGGATGAATTGGATACATGTATTTGGTCCCTTGACCAATAAAAAGTCCACATGATCAGAGAAATTTTTCTTTGGTTCAATTAGGTAGGTTTGGTTGGTTATCCCATGGATAGTCCATTCTCCACATGGTTTATTTTATTCCACTCCCATAATTTATTAAATCAGTTTGGTATTACATTTTATATTCATATAATAAATTTTCGTTACACAACATTAGTGGTATCTTATTGAGTTACACTCACACCCTGTTAATGGAACCAGTTGGTACCTATGAATATTTTATGTATTAACAATGAAAAACGCCCTATTGTGGACACTTGATTATTTCAAAGTTAGAGCGTGGGAGTAGAGGATGGATATAGACACTGTATTCTCATGGGTATTTGGGGTTTTAGGTTCATTTTTTATCTTTTTATTAGTCTAGTAATACTTATTGATTTATTTCATGGCATTCAGGTTTTGTATTTTTTATAACCATGTTATCACCTATATATAGTACTTTTTAATACCATATGTATGTTATATTTATTATATATATGATATATGTTGCATCTATTTATTCTATGTTTCACATTGATATAGGTGGTATAGTCTCCCTAGTGTTCCACTATACACCCTCACTACTAGTGATAAGCCTTCGAAATATGGGGAGGTGTGCACGAAGCCATGTATCCCACTAAAATGGTTACATATCAGTCAACATGGCTAGGTATGTTACAATGTCATAACAGATCCTATTTTAAATTGCCTTATTATTTTGGTATGTTATATAGAAGATTGGGAAGTGTAATAAATTTGTTATAAAATCATGACTGGGAGTAGCTAATACATGTGTGGGGGGAAATTAAAGTTTTAAGGGAAGTTAATTTTGCTATGAAATTCAATTGTTTCATTTTCACTATTTTAACCTTTGGGGGACACACATGTTGAATGATGGTAGATTTTATTTAATTTCCACCCTTGGTATATTACTGTAAGGGATCATTAGCTCATGATTGTCATCGACACATAGGTATTTATCTATCATTCATATTCCATGCCAACCACATTTTATTGTTTTTACTTATTGTTTCATATTTTATATTATTTTTTCTATACTTATGATTTTTAAAATTTTATGTAGGAAAATTATTAGTTATTTAAAGTTTCTGCATCAACATAAAAGGTATTCTACAATATATATTGTTGATGGAATTTTATTAAAAAAATAAATTTTATCAAAGCCATGAAACCGTGGATAAATATTCTAAGACATAAAATAGTTTTGGTTAAGTGGAGTTTTAATTGAAACTTATATGGATTATGACTATATAACATGATAATGGAAATCCATATAATAGAATTATTATGAATTGACTAGTTAAATTATAACTATTAAAAATACAACAAAATGGGTTATAGTTAAAAGGAATTTAAATTGAACCATATAAGGTGTATACCGAAATAAAGTGGGATTGAAAACCTATATAAATGAACAACTATTATAAAGTCATTAAAAATTACCATGTAACCAAACACTAGGTATGGGTGGATGGGGTTAGTGAAATTTCATGTTTTAAATACTCTTATATTTATGGTATCTCTTAAATTGATGCCTTGAGACTATTATTTTATTCCTTATCTATAATATTGATTTCATCAACACCTTTTTTTGGGTGTGTGCATATAATTATTTCTATATTACTTCATGATGAACATGGATTGAGTGACCAAAAGGAGGAGATGACCATGCACCTAAGGTTGTGGGACATGAACCACTTGCGGTACCACCTATAGTACCCCCTGTGGAACCTCCCATTGTACCATGTATCAAAATTAGACTGGGAACTGATGCTTAGTTTAGATTGGGGTTCTAATCCTTGTAAATTCCATATATGGAGATCCATGGGATGAACTACCCCCAATTGTTTTGACTAGTGAATTCCAACATCATCACACACCATTTTTCTTAAGAGAATGTGGTTCCCAGGCTCTAGATTCTTTGATGGATGTCGTATATAAAATATTTAAGATTTAAGAAACATATTAAGAATGTATGTTGAATCTCACAGCTTATGTGGTTCACGTAGCTTCTTTGTGGTGTTAGGACATCTAAACTATGAAGATCAACATCAAGTCATGATCCAGTGGGACTTATAGACTAGATTATATAGTTAATTATTCTTAGATACTCTGAGGGATCACTGATCTATGAAATTCATGCATCTAGAGTATGGAATATTATTTTCATGGATTACTTGGCTCTATTCACTAAAGTCCAATACATTTCACCCAATTTGTAAGCAATGAGTTATCTAGGGTGAGGTACATTGAGGAAGAACTATGTCATTCCATTCATTCAAATGTGAATGAATTTCAACTGACTATCATATCTAAGATAGTAAAAGGGGAAATTATATCTAGGAAAATGATAATGGAATCTAAATGTAATGTTCTGGGTGATTTGGCTTCATTCCTAATAAGTGAATAATCCAGTTGTTGGAAGAAGAATGATGAGACTTCTCACTTGGGTATTGATAATAAGGGTGAATGTAATGGAAGATAAGTCTTATGGCACCAATGTAGAAAAAAAGTTCACCTGAATCCCTAGTTTAATAATGAAATAGTAGAGTTTTAAGACCATAGAAATTTGGGCTATATCTATATTTTCTAAAGGAATATTCCACTTATTCCTGGGAAATAGGATCTAAACTAGTTTGGATTTCTGGTGTGGGATATTTTTCCCCCACATTAAGTAGGTCACTAGAGTACTACTAGATATTTATGATAAGAATTTGGCCGATGTTGGGGACTATTGACACATGATTCCTAGTTATATAAAAGTAGGTCTTCTCAGTGAGGTTAGGTTATTACTCGTATTTATGGATCTAGTTAGTTTCATAGAGTGCAACCTACATCAATTGAGGAGATACCCATACTATCTATAGTGTGAGTTACTATCTTAGTGGCCTCAAATTTATTTTTTGATTTATTGATAATGACTCTTCTCACTCATTCATCACATATGCCTTACTGGAAAGCCAGAGTTTTAAATTGAATTCATATATGTGGTGATTCCCCTTGACACTCCTCTTATAATCCAGTTATGGGGAGGGTTAGTATTGCAATGAGTTTCCCCTTGAGATATCGAGATACCATTTTCATTGGCACCTGTTTAACCTTGAGATGATATGATCAGGCTTAACTATTTTTAAGGAAATGATTGTTCCCTATCAAGATCATAATGATTAGTGTTGTCACGACCCGTCCTCGGGGCCCGTGCCGTGACTACCCCAAGGCCGTCTTCGATAGCCCAGGGGTTGGCGACTTGCACCAAAGGCGTAAATCCCTATATCGGGAAGGCATTGCATTTATAAAAGTAAACAAACACAACAGAGTACGCAACTAAAGAAAGCACTAAGTAAACTGAGTATAAAAGTAAGTGCTGAAAAGTAAATGGGCCAGTATACAACCCCAACTGAAAGTACAGTACAACTAAAAAACTAGTACAACAACAGTAAAGTAAAATAGAAACCACTGAGTCATCCTCCAAGAATCCCACCTGAAGGGTGGGTAAATATGGCCTCCTCAGCACCTCAGGTCCGGCCATCCTCTCCATGTACGTCCCGCCAAGTGGTCCACCTCCGGGTACCGTCTAGCTCTACAATATTCCACCTCGATCAGTGATGTCTGTCGTCTGCATCCAACACAACGTAGTTTGGGAATAGCCCGTGCAGGGGTGAGTATAACAATACTCAGTAGGGACCCCGAGACCCCTGAAGGTCTCCTAGAATCCACAAAGGATAAACCACTAAGAAAAGATACAATCACGAAGTATCAACAATCTCTACTTAGGTATATGACCATACATATACCTAAGTCATCAATCCCAGTTCAGCTCCAACTCTCAAGCCCAAGTACAACCCAGTCCACACAGGAAACAAGTCAATAACTTTGATGATAATGATTGAAAATCAAGACTCATCTCACACAGGTATACATCCTTCGTAAAGTGATAAAGATGATCAGATGCAGTCACTAATTCATCTATGCTGTCAGACCCACGTACGATACTAGACTAGCTAAGCTGTCAGACCCACATAGGATACTAGAACAGCTACTCTGTCGGACCCATGTAGAATAATAGTACAGAAGTCGAACTGTCAGACCCACGTAGGATACAAGTATAGTAATCATCGTCAAGGAACCCACATAGGATTACAGTATGGTAGTCGTCATCGCCGAACCCACGAAAGATTCCAGCATGGTAGTCGTCTTTGCCGAACCCAGGGAGGATTCAAGTACGGTAGTCATTGCAGTCGCAGCCAGCTCTAGGGTTCCCGCACACAACACGTTCGATTCCGGGAGGGTCCGCTCCTCGAGACAAGGGTTCTACACATAAACTATCACTAAGTCTAGAGTTGATGTATCCCAAATTTCCGTCTCGTCAAAAGGAACCCAATGTGACAGACGGCACATCAATCGGATTCCCGGTCTGAGAGTTATTAGAATTTTTTCTCCGGCGGCCCGGTTGGAAATACACTCGTTCCAATCCCATCCACTTTACAAAGTTGACCAAAACTCACATAGAGTATCATAAAAGGACAGCCACATCATGAGGGTCTCATTTCCATAGACAGCACGTCGATCGGACGTGCAGTCTTATAGTTATTCATGTTTAAGTGAAAATGGGCCTGACCTGTTAAGCTTAGTGGGCTTGCATGTCGGGTCAACCCAGTTTTGGCGGGTCTGACCTGGTAGAAGGTTGGACCGGCTTGGTGAATCATGCGGCCCGGACCGAGGGGCGTGTCCCGGCCCGGCCTAGTAGGCCGCGGCTCAGCCAGATGGCCGAGCGGTCCAAGGGGGGTGCGGTCCCCTGCTTTCCCGAATCAGTGGTGTCGCCCTCCATTCCAACCGGTCGAAGCTGGACGGTCTTCCCAGCGTAAGCAGCCTGCTCGGGCGGGCTGCAGTCCTGCTGCGCGGCACCTTCGGGTGTCGCGACTCCTTCACCCGGCTGGCTGATGAGCTGGCCGGTTCACCGCCGAAGCGGCCCACGGAGCGCGGGCCGCTGTCCTCTGTAGTGCGGCGCCCCTTGTGGCACCATGATCTTCCTTCAGCCCGGCTAGCTTTAGCCGGTCAATTCTTCTTCGGACGAGTGGCCTAAGGTTGCAGTCTGTGGTTCTTCTGCACGTGGCCAGCGCGCGGCTACCGCTTCTGTTCGTCACCACTGCCTCTCGTTGCCACTGCCAAAGTATCCAAGAACAATCGGAGGGTCGTCGGGCCATGTTCGTTCGGCCCGCGCCCTCCACATTAGGCGGTCAAAAATGGCCAAAGGTAAATCATGGTTTTAATGAGGGATGAAGAACAATTTTATTCAATTAAAATTGAAACAAATCCCTACCTTGAAATAAGGTTTGCAGTAGTCGAGCGTCGCGGAAAACGGAGTCGTGAGGAGACGACATCAACTCGTTGACGTCTGAAAGAAGGGTTCGAGGATGGCGCGTAGTCGGCATTCCTTGTGGGAGGCTCCTTCTCCTTTATTTTGTCTAAAGATCGAAGGTGATGATCGAATTTCCTCAGTGGTTCCTCATTGGAAGAATGGTGTTATTCGTTGAGAGAAGAACACTCTTCTCTATTTCTCCAGAGCTTCTTCATGGTTCTCCCATCACAACAAGTGCCAAAATAAAATAATAGCTAAGCAGTTATTTTATTAACACAAGTAATTTAAAATTCATACTCTTTAATTAATTAATTGGAGCTCAATTCATTAATTAAAAGAGTTGGGAAAAATTAAAATGGGAGAGCGGGAGGTGAAGATATCACATAAATAAAGGGGAGTTGTCAAAAATAAATAAGGGAAAATTAATGGAGAGTTAAAGGGAGATTAAAGGGTAGGGGTTCGTGTGGGCCCCACCTCACATTATCCTCCCATGGGATGTAATGTTGGTGTGGGCCCCACAAATAACTTCTAATTTGTAGGTTATAACTACCATAGATAAATAAAATTTGTGTTCTACAATTTTATTTAATTAATACCAATTTCCCCCAAAATTAACTCTCAACCCACATAAAATGCAACTGCATTAAAGGTCCCCTTAAGCAATTACCGGTGTTGTGAGTTCATCGGTGCCCTCAGATTTCAATTCTGAGCACCAATTCAAAAGATAGAAAAACCTGCACGTACGTTTACTGAACGTATCTGAAAAAACGTAATAAATTGATTCTGGGCACATCGGGCCCTAGATTCAAGTACCGTCAGAAACCGCAGACTTGTAAAATTCTAAATTATTTAAGAAAAAAAATTTGAGAAATTTCCGGGTCTTTATATTACTCCCACCTCAGGGATTCATGTCCTCATAAAGCTACAACACACACTAGGGAAACAAATGGGGGTACTGATCTCGCATCTGGGCCTCCCGCTCCCAAGTTCTCTTGTGGAGGTTCCTGTGCTGCCTGCGAATGTGCACCATAGGAATCAACCACCCATGTAGGACCCGCTCTTGTCAATCCTCGATCTCCACCAGGACCCTCGAGAATGTAGCCCCGTCATCGATGTCCATATCCCTGTGGTTGATGATGTGGGATGGGTCATGCACATATCTCCTCAGCTGAGATACGTGGAAAACGTCATCCACCCGGTGCAACTAAGGTGGAAGGGCCAGGCGGTAAGTCACCTCGCCTACTTTGCTGAGGACCTGGAAGGGTCGGATGAAATGCGCAGATAACTTGCCACCCCATCCAAATCTCCATAGACCTCATTGAGGTGAGACCTGTAAGAAAACGTAGTCGCCATCCTCGAACTCAAGTTGTCTCTGTCTCCTATCAGTATAGGACTTCTGTCTGCATTGTGGAGTCTTCATCCCCTCTTCGATGATCTGCACCTTCTCCATCGTAGCCTGCACCATCTTTGGTCCTACAAGTGTTGACTCCCCTGGGTCAGTCTAGCACAGAGGTGATCTGCAAGGTCGGTCATACAGTGCCTCGTATGGTGCCATCCTGATGGTGGAGTGGTAACTGTTGTTGTACGCAAACTCCACCAAAGGTAGGTGATCCTCCCAGTTGTGACCAAAGTCTAGGACAAATGCACAGAGCATGTCCTTGAGAGTCTGAATGGTCCTCTCAGTCTGACCATCCGTCTATGGATGGAAGGTGGTGCTCAGATGTAACTACATCCCAAAAGCCTCATGTGACCCCTTCCAAAGCCGGGAAGTGAATCGAGCATCACGATCGGTAACGATAATCGATGGAACACCATGAAGCCATTCGATCTTATGAATGTAAAGGTATCCCATGGTCTCTATTAATCCCTACTCTCTGATCGGTAGGAAGTGGGCCGACTTGGTGAGTTGATCTACAATCACCCAGATAGAGTCATGTCCTCTGGATGTACGTGGAAGCCCCGTCATGAAATCCATGGATATCCCATCCCACTTCCACTCTGGGACCTCTAAGGGATGAACCAAGCCCACTGGTACCTGGTGGTCCACCTTCACTTGCTGAAAAGTGTGGCATCGAGAAACAAACCATGCTACATCCTTCTTAATACCGGCCACCAGTGCTGTCGTCTAAGGTCTTGGTACATCCTCGCCACTCCTGGATGTATCGCTAGAGGGGAAGTGTTGAACTCCCTCAGAACCTCCTCCTGTAATGATACTGGTACCATGGTACGTCCTCTAAAGAGGATGACGTTCTCCCCTCCTTCAGAAAATCCATTAGGCGCCTGCCTTGTGGATATCTGAGCACATCGTGTCTCACAGTCAACGTCCCCACACTGAGCCTCTCTGACTCACTGAAGGAGTGGAGGAGTGAATGTGAGTGACTGTAGAAAGGTTGATCTATCTATATCTATAAAGGATATTGGCAATGCGACTAGCTGCTGCATCGCCTCTCCTAGTAGCTGAATGCCTGATCATCTTCTAAGAGCATCAGCTACAACGTTCCCCTTCCCAGGAGTGTAGACTATCTCAAATTCATAGTCCTGGAGGAACTCGAACCATCGCCACTATCTCATGTTCAGGTCCTTCTACGAGAAGATGTACCTGAGACTCTGGTGGTCAGAGTAGACTGTAAAGCGCTCTCCCATCAGATAGTGTCGCCACATCTTCAAGGCGAAGACCGCTGCTGCTAACTCCAGGCCATGGGTAGTGTTGTTATGCCTGTGTTGTCTCAACTGCCACAAACCATATCCAATTACCACTCACTCCTACATCAGGACACACCTGATCCCAGTTCCCAATGCATCGCAGTACACTACGTACCCAACGCCCTCCTCCGGTAGCCTCAAGATGGGCATACTGGTCAACCTCTGTCTTAGCTCTTGAAAGCTCGGCTAACATCTATCTGACCACACAAAAGGTTTCCCCTTCTTCATCAAAGATGAAAGCGGTGCTGCAACTTTGAAGAAGTCTGGAACAAATCTCCGATAGTATCCAGGCAGACCCAGGAAGCTTCGCACCTCCTTCATGCTCCTGGGTGGCTCCCAAGCCAGTACTGCCTTGATCTTCACTAGATCCACTACTACTCCTGCCTCCAAGATGAAATGTCCCAGAAAGTGAACCTCTCAAATATATAACTGGAACCTCAAGATCTTACCATAAATTTGGTGCTCTCAGAGTGTGTCCAGTACAACCCGCAAGTGGTAGGCGTTCTCCTCCTCAGTGGTCGAGTAAATCAGTATGTTGTTGATGAAGACTACGAAAAAACAATCAAGGTAAGGCTGGAAGATCCTATTCATGAGACTCATGAACACTGCTGGTGCATTATTTATGCTGAAGGGCATAACCAAGAACTCGTAGTGGCCATACCGACACCTGAAGGTCGTCTTTTACACATCCTCATTTCTAACTCTGAGCTGATGATAGCCTGACCTGAGGTCTATCTTCGAGAACAATTGTGATCCTTTGAGCTGATCAAATAGGTCATCAATCCTCGGTAGTAGGTACTTGTTATTCATGGTCACCTGATTCAGGCGACGGTAGTCAACACATAGTCGCAAGCTCCCATCCGCCTTCTTGGAGAAAAAAATTAGAGAAGCCCATGGTGAAACACTGGGTCAGATGAATCCCTTTCCTTGCAAGTCCTCCAGCTATACCCGCAGCTCACGAAGCTCAGCGAGAGCCATCCGATATGCTGGAGTTGATATCAGTGATGTCCCAGGGTACAAGTCTATGTAGAAGTCTACCACTCTGTGAGGAGGTAGTCTTGGAACATCGTCAAGAAAAACGTCTGCATACTGATCCACCATACTAGGAAAACTCGGAGTCTGCACATCAATTGTTCCAAGGATGAGACTAGCCAACTGATGTGTGATCGACTTCCCTCTCCTCTGCAAAATTTCATCCTGTGCTGCAAAGGCTCCCTTCTCACCAGTGAAGGTGAACCAGCTCCCATCCGTGCGGACACACCGCACTTTGCGCCTAATGCAGTCGATCTGAGCATGGATTGTAGACAACTAGTTCATACCCAAGATGACGTCGTAAGGCCTCAACACCGCTACAACAAGATCCTAGCTGAAGCTCTTGCCTCCTAGAGTAATCTCACACTGTCGGAACCAGTGCGTAGTCATCGAGTCTGCTCCCGTAGGAGTCTCTAGCCGTAAGGATTGAGCCAACGGCTCCATCGAGATATCTGATCTCTGAACAATAGTAGCGACAATAAAAGAATGACTTGCTCCTATGTCTATAAGAACAGTAGCAAGGGTGGAGTAGACACAGATAGTACCTAGAATCATCTCAACTGTGCTGTGGCCGTAAGCCTCGACTGCTTGGAGCTGAGCCTACCTCTATCCACCAGCTCCATGTGGTTGGGGTGGACGTCCTGGTGGTGGTGGTGGTAGATCCTCAAAATGTCATCCACCACCCGCTGCTCTGCTAGCTCCTATGCCTCATACGCATGCTCTCGGTGGACCACCACGGTCAAACCTCTGCCTCTACCTAGGAGGTCCCTCCACTTTCTACTGCTTATCTGCATGGTGGTTCGGGCAGTCACGAGCCATGTGACCCTGACCACCGCATGCATAGCACTGCCTGCTCCTCATATAGTTGGATCTATTTCGGGTGCTCCGCACAACCGAACCTGTATCCTAATGTCTCTCTCCTGATGGCCTGGTCTTCTTGGACCTCTGCGACATCTTTCTATTTCCGGATACAGAATACTCCGATATGTGTCGCCCTGCGGTGGGTCTCACTACTGGTGTCGGCTCAGCGAGAAATCTCTCCACAAGAAGGGCTCGCTCTAGCACTCACGTCTGCGTCAAAATGCTGAGGGAGATCATCGAATCCCTGATCTCATGCCTCAGTCCATGCTCAAAGGTCTGGGCTCTGAAGAATGGGTTTCATACCATGTTTGTGGAGTAGCACGAGAGGTCAGTAAACCTCGCTGAGTACTGATCTACTGTCTTGGTGCCCTATCGCAGGTGAAGTAACTCCTGAATCCGCACCGCATGAAGGGTAGCTAGAACAAACTCAGAGCGGAAAAGACTCTTGAAGTCTGTCCAAAGTAGAGATGTCTGGTCGTGTACCTGGAGCATCAAGCACCATCATCTACCTATTGTTGCATGCAGGATACTCGTGGCAAGGATCAATATAAGGTCGGCTGGTGTCCCGACCAATCTGAAGACTCTAACGACAGCCTCCAGCCAGTCCTCAGCTGCCTGTGGGTCCGTCTCTCTGCGGAACCTGGGCAGCCTCTGTCGATGGAACTCATGCAACGAACTCAGGCAGTGTGCACTCTCTGCTGCAGGGGCTGGTGTTATCGGTGGCCTAGTGGGTAGTGGTACTGCTGGTGCCTCCGCTGTAATGGTTCCTTACATCGAGGCCTCATCACTCGGTGAGCTGCCATCTCGTACACGAATCAGAACCCTAGATGGTTGCCTTCGTGGGGATATCCTGAAAAGAAATAGGTGTGCCATAGTCAAAATAGTATACCTGGTGAGTTGACACAAAGTAATAACAAACAAAACTTTCGAAACACTCATGCAATCAGTGTTTTTGTGCACTGAGCCAGAAATCAGGGGTTAGGGTCCGGGTGTATGGATACGTCAGTCGCCGCACCAACACTAGACTCCCTGGACTGATAACCACACTCAATACTCTTAACACTATTGCTTCACAGAGAAGAAATATCAGATTCCTAAGTTCTGCGGTATAACTAACTCCTCTGATACCAATTTTTCACGGCCCGTCCTCAGGGCCCGTTCCGTGACTACCCCAAGCCCTCCTTCCATAGGCTAGGGGCTAGAGACTAGCACCGAAGATGTAAATCCTTATACTAGGAAGGCATTGACTTAATAAAGTAAACAAACACAATAGAGTACACAACTTAAGAAAGCACTAAGTAAACTAAGTACAAAAGTAAGTGTTGAAAAGTAAATGGGCCAGTATACAAACCCAACTGAAAGTACAGTACAACTGAAAAACTAATACAACAGCAATAAAGTAAAACTGAAACCATTGAGTCATCCTCCAAGAATCCCACCTGAAGGGTTGGTACAGATGGCCTCCTCAGCACCTCGGGTCCGGTCGTCCGCTTTGTGTACGTCCCGCCAATTGGTACACCTCTGGGTACCGTCCATCTCCACAAGCCTCCACCTCGATCAATGATGTCCATCATCTGCATCCAACACAACGTAGTGCGAGCATAGCTCGTGTAGGGGTGAGTATAACAATACTCAATAGGGACCGCGAGACCCCCAAAGGTCTCCCAAAATCCACGAAGGATAAACAACTAAGAAAAGATACAATCAAGAAGTGCCAACCATATCTACTTAGGTATATGCCCATACATATACCTAAGTCAACAATCTCAGTTTGGCTCCAACTCTCGAGCCCAAGTACATCCTAGTCCACACAAGAAAGAAGTTAACCACTTCGATGATAATGATTGAAAATCAAGACTCATCTCACACATGTATACATCTTTTGTAAGGTGATAAAGATGATCAGATGCAGTCACTGATTCATCTAAGTTGTCGAACCCATGTAGGATACTAGACCTGCTACTCTGTCGGACCCACATAGGATACTAGTGCATAAGTCGAACTGTTAGACCCACGTAGGATACAAGTACAGTAATCATCGTCGTCAAACCCACGGAGCATTCTAGTATGGTAGTCTTCTTCACCGAACTCACAGAGGATTACAGTATGGTAGTCATCGTCGCTGAACCCAAGTAGGATTCCAGTATGGTAGTCGTTGTGGTTGCAGCCAGCTCTAGGGTTCCCGCACCCAACATGCTCGATTCTGGGAGGGTCCACTCCTCGAGACAAGGGTTTGATACATCAACTGTCACGAAGTACTGGTTTGATGTATCACAAAGTCTTGTCTCGTCAAAATGAACCCAATGCGACAGACAACGTGTCAATCAGACGCCCATTCTGAGAGTAATTAGCATTTTTGCTCCGGGGACCCGGTTGGAAATACGCTCGTTCCAAACCCAACCATTTTCCAAAGTTGACCAAAACTCAATTAGAGTATTATGAAAGGATGGCCACATCACGAGGGTCCCAGTGCCGCACACAGCATGTCGATCGGATGCCCGGTCTTATAATTATTCACTTTTAAGTGAAAACAGGCCCGACCCATTAAGTCCAATGGGCTGGCGGGTCGGTTCAACCCGGTTTTGGCGGGTCCGACCTAACAGAAGGTCGGACCGGCCCGGTGAATTGTGTGGCCCAGCCCGGAAAGGCGCAGCCCGGCCCGGAGAGGCACGACCCGGCCCAACTCGGCGCAGCACGGCTCGGCATGGCGCAGCCCGGCTGGCCGCGGCTTGGCCAGCTGGCCGAGCGTTCCGAGAGGGGCCCGCTTTCCCGAACCGGTGGCGCCGAGTGGCACCGCCCTCCATTCCGGCTGGCCGGTCTTCCCGGCACAAGCGGCCTGCTTGGGAGGGCCAAGGTCCTGTTGTGCGGCACCTTCGGGTGTCGCGGCTCCTTCACCCGGCTGACCAATGATCTGGCCGGTTCGCTGCCGAAGCGGCCCACGGAGCGCAGGCCGCGGTCCTCTGCAGCATGGCACCCCTTGTGGTGTTGCGGTATTCCTTCGGCCCGGAAGGTTCTTCTTCGGCCAAGTGGCCCGCGTTTCCGTGTCGTGGTTCTTCCGCATGCGGCCGGCGCACGACTGTCGCTTCCCTTCATCGCCACCGCCTCTCGTTGCTACCAGCAAAGTATCCATGAATAATCGGAGGGTCCTCGGGGCATGTTCGTTCAGCCCGCACCCTCCGCCTTTGGCGGTAACAAATGTCCAAAGGTAAAACATGGTTTCAACAAGGGACAAAAAACAATTTTATTCAATTAAAATTGAAACAAACCCCAACCTTGAAATAAGGTTCACAGTACTCGAGCATCGTGGAAAACACATCACGGGGAGACGGCGTTAACTCGTTGACATTGGGAAAGAAGGGGCCGAGGATGGCACGTAGTTGGCATTCCATGCGGGTGGCTCCTTCTCCTTTGTTTTGGCCGAATATCGAAGGTGATGATTGACTTTCCTCGGCGGTTCCTCGTTGGAAGAATGATGTTCTTCGTTGAGAGAAAAACACTCTTCTCTATTTCTTCAGAGCTTCCTCAAGGTTCTCCCAACACAACAAGTGCAAAAATAAAATAATAGCTATGGATATTATTTTATCAACACAAGTAATTTAAAATTCAAACTCATTAATTAATTAATTGGAGCTCAATTTATTAATGAAAAGAGTTGGAAAAAATTAAAAAGGGAGAGTGGGAGGTTAATAGATAACATAAATAAAGGGGAGTTGTCAAAATAAATCAGTGTAAATTAATGGGGAGTTAAAGGGAGATGAAAGGTTAGGGGTTCGTGTGGGCCCCACCTCACATTATCCACCCATGGAAGGTTTTGTGGGTGTGGTCCCCACCAATAACTTCTCCTTTGTAGGATATAACTACCATGGATAAATAAAATTCATGTTCTACAATTTTATTTAATTAATTCCAATTTCCCCAAAAAATCACTCTCAACCCGCATAAAACGCAACTCTGGTAAAGGTCCCCTAAAGCAATTACTGGTGTCTCGAGTTCATTGGTGCCCTCAGATTTCAATTCTGAGCACCGGTTCAAAAGATATAAATACATTCACGTACGTTTACTAAACGTACCCGAAAAAAACTTCATAAATTGATTCTGGGCGCACCAGTCCTTGAAATCTAGTGTCGTTAGAAACCACAGACTCGTAAAATTCCAAAGTATTCAAGAAAAAAATATTCCTTGAAATTTTCGGGTCTTTACAACTGTCACTAACGGGTGTATTTATCTTTAACCGAGGGTTATAGATACTTTCCAAAGTGATCATGGTATTTTGAAGTTGGTCGTGATAGATATTAGAAACATGGTATGGGAAGAGTGTCGGAATAGATTTACATCCTCTTACTGGATGATCAGGGAGTGTGGAAGTCTATTATTCCTATATTTTTGGACCATTTGAGGGATATATATCCTGATGAATTCTCTAGGTTATATCTTGAAAAATAGGTTGAGTTTAAATTTTACCTTTTTCCAAGAGTATAATTGGTGTCCAATTCTCCATACAGGATGACCCTTATAGGGCTCCTAGAACTCAAGAGGTATTTAGAGGACCTAGAAGCCAAAGGTTTTATACAAACTAGTAGATCTCTCTAGGTTTCACTAATACTTTTTTCTAAGAGGGAGGATGTCAATTTTAGTATATTTGTAGATTACCAATACATAAATCTTCTTACAATAATGAAATGGAATAATCTCCCTTATAATGCTGACCTCATTGACTAGCTACAGGAATCCATGATATTTTTAAAGATTGATTTGGGATTGGGATTTCATCAAGTGAGAGTTATCCCCTGGGATATACCATGTACAACATTTTGAAGCTGGTATATACTTTTTGGATATTTGGTATTTTTTTTTCTGAACAAAGAAATTTGTTTCCCTATAAAAATAATAAATCAATTCATTAACCTATATCTTGATGCCTTCTTAGTAATTTTCATTGATGATATATATGTGTACTCTTGATCACTAGAGGAGTACTAGAGACATCCAAAGCTCATTTTCACTACTCTTAATGTTCATCAACTTTATGATAAACTCTCAAAAAATATATTTTGGGTTTATATGAATCACTTTATAGATAACATCATATTGGAAGTAGGGTATATGAGGTTCCATACAAGATGAGAGCAGTTTTCCCTTAGGAGCAGTACGAGAATATTTTTGATATTTAGAGACTTTTTGTATTAGTCAGTTACTGTGATGCTTTATTCAGAACTGTTATCAGCATATAAAGTTTCTTATAGGATAAAACAAGAGGGTTATGAGGTTTATATGGTCAATTATTTTGAAAATTATTTCTACAAATTTAAAGGTAGATTTACCTCAGTACTCATCCTGATTTTTCCGGAGCCTTATAGAGGGTATGGAATTTATTTTGATGCATCCGGAATCAGTCTAGGATTTTTTTTGATTCTAGGGGAGAAATTTATAGTGTATTCTTCTAAATAGTTGTGGCATCTTGAGTGAAATTAAATTACACATAATCTTGAGTTAGAATATTTTTTTTCATGCTCTGTGTTACTATAGACAGTAACTCTTTGGGGGGTACTTTGTGGTATATATAGACCATAAGAGCCTTAAGTATATATTCTATCAGTAATACATAAACCTCTATTGTTGTATACAGTTTTAATGTCATATTTAATTTGAAATTCATCTTACATATAATCTTTTGAATTGTATTAATATTTCTGATTCGTTGATAAAAAATTTCCAAGATCAATTGGTCCAAGATGAAAGTATTTTGTGGTATATAATGGACCTATTCGTTGAAATGAACCTTGATGTTTTGAAGTGACATGGGAAACCTATCTTGATGACTTTATCAGTAGTTCCATAAATTATAATTTCAGAAAATAGGAGGAATCACTCCATTCCTAAAGGCCTCGACCTTAGAGGCAGTATCTTTAGTGAGGATCCACCACTAATTTGGGTTGTCAATGAGGACGATATCTTGTATATACATGGGCATTTTGGGTTTCTATATTCATAAGACAAGAATTTATATAATAATATTATGCCTATAAATAGGTAGTAAATACCAAGATAAAAATAATGTATCATGATTTGTGTTTCCAGTACTGGTGGAAATGGATGAAAAATCATATAGAGAGCTTTGTCACTCTGGGTTTCACCAGTCAACTGGTTAAAGAAAACACTAGAAACTTATAGGTATTTTGAAAATGTTTACTATCATATGTTATAAATTGTATGAAATTTCCACTTACTTAATAACATGTCATAAAAACTAACCCCAACACAGTGAAATCATATGGGTGATTATGGTAAGCTAAAAATGGTCTCCCATTTAATTCTTATCTATGATACCTTCTTAGTGGATGAGATTGGGAGATTATATTTATGGGAGTTCATATATCTTCATGCGATTACATGGACCATTATTTTGGACATGGATTCATTTTTTAATTCATGTTAATGGAATGCTTTCAAAGTACACTCTGTTCACAGGTACTCTTGAGGACAACATATCACCTTTAGACCAAAGACCAATCTATAATCACTATTCAGGTACTAGAGGAAATTCTCTATAAATGGGTATAAAATTTGAGAGGCTCTTGGGGAAATAGTATCATATTGAGGATTTTTCGTATGATAATTGTTTCTATGTGACAATTCAGATGCATCTTCATGATTATATGTATGGTTACATATGTACTTCACATATGTGATGGTTTGAGTCAATTTGGGAAGCACTTATGGGCCCCAATCTCATTTGTGAGACATCATAGAAAGTGAAAATAATTAGGAATCACATGGAAATTTATAAGTATAAGGATAAGTATTATTCCAATCGAAAACACTGATCTTTTTTTGAGGTGGGTAATTTGGTCTTCTTACATGTTTATCGTAGACTTATTCCTTGATGGATTCAGAGTAAAAAAAATATTGCTCTTAGATACATCAATCCATTTCTGATCTTAGTGGGGTATAGTCATAAAATATCAGATGGATCTTCCTTAATAGTATAATTATATGAATTATTCCATACATTTATCATATATTCATCATAAGTTTCTCAAACCATATCACATCTTTGATCCTGAGGAAGTTGAATTGGGTGGTGATGCATCTTTTTAGGTGTATCCATTTCATATAAAAAACTATATCATAAAGTATCTATGATGTAGAAAATTAATCTAGTTTGGTTTTTATGGAAAAAAGGTTATGTTTAGGAGGATATATAGAAATGATATTCTAATACACTTTTTTATTAGTGGGAGTTAATATTTAGTGAAACACATCAATAATCATAAATACAACTCAGGGATGATTTTCCTTATAGAGGGAAGGTTTTTGGAACCTAATTATTTAAAATTGTACAAACCCAATTATATTTTTCCAAACCCCCATTTTTTAGTTGTTTTTAAGTGTATAAGGGGATTCGTGTTGTTATGGGGTGATCATGAAGTATAGGATGAGGGAGGGGAATGGAGTGTATGGACTCCAGTGCCACCAACTTGCTGATAGTTGTCCACTATCATGCCCCTGTGCTTCCTATATGAATGGTAATACACTATATGTCCTGCCAATTATTCAGTGATACCCACTATATAACCAATGGGTTCTTATTGAGGTTTTAAACGTCCATTTTGGTCATTTTACCCTTCCAACCTTTATTTTTTCCCCTTAAACAATTTTCACTCTATTGATGTATGGTCAAGCTACCCACTCGTATATTTCTTTACTTGGACAATATCCCTCAATCCATGGGTGTTTTATCTTATGAAATAATTGATCAAAATTTTGAGGTAAGGACTTCACATTTCTACACTATATTATTTGATCTCTTAGTTATATTTTTTATTATCTTAGTGTGAGTTAAAATAACCAATTTTTAGGGATTTTGTTTTGTCTTCCAGTATCTTCCATTATATCTCAAAATCTTGGGAAAATACTATAAAATTAATCCTCATTGGTCCTTAGGTAGGTGTCCTATTTATTTTCCCAAAAAAATCACCATTTATAAAATGTATCATTGCACAACACACCAGGCTTTCCATGCATTAACCCTAAAATTTATATTCATAGATATTTCCCCTAAACCACTACCAAGATGGACTATTGGCCTCGAAAATGCCATTGATGGTTTATAACCCCAACAAAACCCAACCCCTTATAGTTTGTTTTCCTTTAAACCCTTGACCTCCATGCATAAAACTTAACCAAAATTTCCCTTTGGGTGTGTTTGTATTAGAATCTATGAAAACCCAATTCTCTCTTAACCCCTTGGGATATGTTAGGGTGTCACCTTTTAAAATGAATTATTAGGATGGTCCTTGTATATATATTTAATTAATATTATAACTAAACACCATTTTTGTTCAATTTTGATTATATACTTGACATGAATTCCTTAAATTTCACTTATGACTATTTACCTTGGATTTGTTGGTTTCTTATCTAAGGAATATTCTCACAGGGTCCAAGGTGGGGCATTCCTTGAGAATGTATCACATTCCCTCTTAGAAATACTCAATCATACTCAAAGTCTTCCACCCAATTAATTTATGGAAATTCTTAGTGCTTATCCCAATATATGACTATCCTAAATTATAGTTCTAGACAATATGTATTAATATGGTTATCTAGAAAAACTATAATGATAAAAAGGACCTCCCAAATTTAGCTTTATGTATTTATATATGGAATTACAGTGTTAATAATCTTATATTGTAATAATTTTGTACTCCGAAATGAAAGGATAAAATTATTTGGTAGGGTTAGAGACTCATAGTAGTAGAATTCAATGATTTTTTCCATTAGATTCCACTCAAAACCTAAAAACTAATATTCATGGATGCATCCCCTTGAGTTGGGTAAAAAACCAAAGTAATAAATAATTACTTGGAACATCCTTGGAATCAAAATGGGTGTATCATGTGGTAAAACTTGGTCTACTTATGTGAAGTCCCTGTGTTTAAATATGAAAGTATCCCATGGTTATAGGCCTCGGGATGCTTGAACAATAAAAAGGTCACAAGATTAGAGAGATCTTGATTAAGGCAATGTAATTAGGCTCGGGTAGTTTCCTATAAGGATATTTAGATTGAAATGGTTTTTTATATAACTAAATTAATTTATTATATCTATATGTTGTTACATTTTATATTCACAAACTATAATTTCATTAGAAACTGTAAGTGGTGTCCTACTGATTTCTACTCAGACCTTGTATGGGGTTCTATTTGTTACCAAAGAAGATTTCATGAATACATAAATGGATAAGGGAAAGCAACCGAATGTATACTATGGATCTTAACTTATGTTTCAACATGGTAGAATAGGATTGATATGGACTTAGGATGATCATGGAGTATAGCAATTTTAGGGGGGTTTTTTCTATTTTTTTTATTTTTTTCTATATTTATGACTAATTCCTTGACATGATTGTTTTATATTTTGTATCATGAGGGAATAAACTATAAATAATAATATTTATTATTCAATATATATTTTATTTATTACATTATTGGACTGTGTTGAGTGTATTTTTATTGTGTTTTGCTCAAATAATGGGGGTACATTATCTCCATAAAACCACTATAAACCCTCATCGATAGGCTAAAAATATGGAATGTGTAACACTTGAGGCCTTATGGCTTACTGAACTAGTTACTTATTAGTGAACTAAGCTAGTGACATCACATCCCTTCCCATGCATCCCTGATACATAGATTATTATCCATAATTGATAAAAAAAATTGAATGTAAATTTCCTCAATATTTAATCACCCAAGCTTCTATTAGAGTTTTTACACTCATCAAGTAATTGCGACATCATTTTAGTGAACTAGAAGAATTTGAATTATTGTATTTTGATTCCTTTCCTTTTTTTCTTATTATGAATTTTAAAATCTTTCATGATGGGTATTTTTTTCCTACACTTCCAATAGGTTGTACTAGGACTGTCCAATATACCTAGGCTCTTCTATTATTATTTTTAATCTTATTGATTATTATGATAGACCAGTTTTAGATAGGGAAACAGTCCATATCAATATTTATTGAGAGTATTAATATAAGGTTATTATAGCACCCTCTACATGAGTTCTTAATTGAGTTTCATATTTCTAATGTTCTCAAATACGGTGTCATTTTCTCTACTGGAGTTAGTTACCCTAGTAACCATTTCATCTCAGATCTATAAATGTGATGAGAGTAGTAACAATGACCATTTATCTTAAAAATAAGTTTCCTTTACCAATTGGATCTTCCCACATATCATGTTCATATTATTCATATGATCTGATACTGTTATTATTTCTCAAAACCATAACCTTAATAACCATCAAAATATAAAAAAAAATTAATGGATATAATTTTTTCATACATATCAGCCAATGTATTGATAACATATACTGTAGTTTTCTCTACTCAAATGTGGAAAGTAGGGTTTCATTATAGAGAAATCCTTACTAATTATAAATCATTTATGTCATTTATTTTCTCATTAATCTTTCTCTATCATTAGTGGATTCAATCTAGATAATGGAACCTCGAATTACTTTTGATTCTGATAATATTGAATAATCATTTTCTAGTAACCAAAATTTTATTAATAGAATTTTTTGAACCATATCTCCCCTTTATTGTATTCTATTACAGAGCTTCTATTTTTTTATACTCCTTGAGCACTATACATTATTCCTTTGATACCGTTTTATTAAGGACGATCATGTGTGTAAGGCGATATCTACCTCAGATAAGACCACTTGATTCATACATGTCAATACTTCGAAACATCACTTATTAGTTAATATATGTGGAAAATATAAAATCTATAGAATTTATATCCCATGAGACTTAGTTTAATGGATGTATGAATTCCCTTCACCAATCTTACCACACAATATTTTCCTCATACACACCACATCATAATAAATTAATATACTAGAAAAATATAAAATGGTAAAATAAGCATCTGAAATATAAAAAACCTAAATGAACATAAATATTAATGTTCTTTATAATATATCATACATGTATGGGGGACACAAATTTTTACTTTACTTTTATTATAACAGTAATACAATATGTTATTACAAAGAGATTACAAAGACAAGAAATTCTCAACAATCTTTTAACTACACAATAAATGCACAGTTAATCCACCATTGTGTTGAAGGACACAATCACATATATATTAAGTTCCAACCAACCAACCTATAATACCTTCTCCCCTAAAATAATGTTTCATAATTTTTTATTTCATTAGTATGATTACCAACTTAGTGACCCTTCATTCTTTTTGAACTTATAAACTACTCAGCATTGAGCTAAATAACCATCGGTAGATACAAACTTCATATTGACTTGCAGTAGTTGGAAAAGATATACCACCACTATCTATACATCACATTCAACCCTCCATCTAAGGGATAATATTTTTATGAATTAAATATTGATATATTAAATTTTGATGAACTAAAACATACTTCACCACCCAACTTGGCCTACATTACACTAATGTCATCAGTTTTATGTTGTGATTCCCCTTTCAGTAGACGTTAGAATATTAATAATTTCATTAAATGACAATAAATCATAATTAATATAAAATAATGATGCAAATAACACTTATTATTAATTATTATTAACTATATGATTTATTGAAACATTAATTATTTTTAATTAAATTTTTAATTAAGATATTATTATTAATTATAGATAATAAATATTACTAATAATTAATAAAAATAATTATTATTATTTTAAATTGTATTTTCTATTATAAAATAATATTAATTCAAACTTAAATAAATAAAGGTAACAAGTAATAATTAACAATAAAAAATAGTGTAATTAATATTCATAATAATTAACTAATAATTTTTTTTAAAGGAACCATTAAACTAAAAATATAATTAATTACACTATTATTAATAATCATTAAGTTGTATTCTATAGGTTGGATTGCAAACCAAAAATACACACACACACACCAAGGAACCCTAATGGGCCAAGCCCCACTCCTCCCCATAAGGAATGATAATCACTTATTAAAACTATTTTATTACATAGAAAGGCCTAAATGCCCAAGTTGAAGATAAACCTATGGTCCAAATGAGTGTGGCCTAAAGGCCCTTGAAAGAGATATACTAAAGGACTAAATGTGTATTCTGAATCAAAATTATGTCACTAATATAATTCTTAGATTCCCACCTTGTTAGTATTCATCACATTGTAAAACTAGTCTAAATGTCAGGCCAACCCTTGAAATAAACATCACCTCGTTCTCCTATTAAACGCATCGAGGCATGGAACCCCTCCTTCCAAAATTGAATATATATGTGGGAAGAGGGAAAGATGATTTGTGACAACATGCCAATTTATCATTTGAGAATCCCACATAGATAGGTCTACATGAAGGCTCATCGCACAACCTTCCATGTCACGTCACACCATTCGATTGCACTCATTATGATGATAGTCACATGGTAGGGTGTCCCTATATCCTATATCATACATTAGAGTTGGTAGATGGATGATTAATAGGATCTAATGCACCCATAACAATTTTTATCCACCCATATTTTGATCCATTTGTGTTTCCATACTACACCACTTTCCTATCACATCGTGATGTCTGCCTAGTTTTCCATACGATAGGCCACCACCGACTACTGTGCAACCCCATTTCCTGTACTAATGGTTACACTTTATTAAATTCAATAAATGGGCTACATAATTCCACCTATATCGGTATTCAGGATTCGAACTCTAGACTAATACATAATAAGAAGGTGACATTACCACCCATGTAAACACCCATATGCATTAATAATTATTAATATTAATTAGTTATTTATAATAATTTATTATTTCAATATACTTTAAAAATATTTTTAATAACTATACAAAAATAAAATTATAAGTTATATTTATTAATTTTTATTATCATTAATAACTATTAATATTATATTTTAATATCACTATTATAAATAATTACAAATAAAATTAATTATTATCAATAACAAGTTATTATTAAATATTAATTTTTCTTAAATATTGATATTTATTAGTAATTATTATTACATATTATTAACAATTTATTTATTTATTATTATTATTTTTACTAATTACTAATAATAATAAATAATAATGTTTTTAATATTAATGGAATTAAAAATAAGTTTTAACAATAATTATCAATAAAAATAGTTTGAAATATTTATTTATAATAACTATTAAAAAAATATAATTAATGACTATAATTATTATTATTTATAAATTAACTAAGACATATTTCAAAATCCCTCCACTACTTTATTAAAAAATGAAAACAAGAACAGGGAAAGAGATCCTAGAATGGGTCAGATAGATGAACTTTCCCTCATATAAATGGAAGGATATAGAGAATACCAATGATCATAACAAACTAAATAACTTAAATACTCATGCTCATCAGCCTAATCCTACTTATAATTTGAGTTACACTGGTGAATTTTCCTTAGGAAACTGTCATTATCCAACTCCTACTTCGAAACAAGAGTTTCTTTTGATGCTTTCACAGATAAACTGGTTGACACATACCATGGGATATTTGAGTAATATTTGGGTTTCTAAGTTTTTTTGGTATTATAGTGAATTGTTCATTATCAAACACATTTTTCATTCCTTTTCTTAATGCATCTTTAAAAAAAGATATGGCACCACTACCAGGTGAATTGAGGAAACATTTTTCATTCCACCATAGAGTGTTATTAAAATAATACCACACATTATCCTAATTAACCTAAATCCTATCATGGATTTTAGTAGGTTGATCATGTAAAAATTTCATTTCATCACTATAATCAATATTAATGGGATGGGAATTGATGGTCTACTCAGACAGTCCAACCATCCTTTGTAATTTAATGTTTTCCATAGTGTTCTGACCATTTTCTCCAACTTTATCATGTCCCCTAGAGAAAGTTATATTATTGAGAGAATGAGTTCCCACACCCCTAGACTGATCCATTTAACCTTTCCCAGGTGAACCAAACACATCCATATCCTTATCTAAAGATTCAATTTAATATATCCTAGGAAGAAATCCACTTGAAATCACAACATAGGTATGTAATAAATAATCAGGACCCACCCTCATATTTGAATTCAAATAAAGAGATTCTATATTTCCTATATTTAATGTAACACCACTACCTCATGTAAATATTCAAATCCTCCATGATTTGGAAATTTTTAAACCATTTTCATTATAACACTTAAAGATAATAGAATCAATTACAATGGTTATGGAAGTCATCCCAAAGTTGATACTAGTCATCATTTTATTTTAAAAAAAATTATATTTGAAACCATTCAGTGATAATGTTTTGAATAATCCCCCAATTTTTTCCTAAAATCGAAAAACATGGATATTTTTTTGGTTATACTGCACTTAAACTCGTATTTTAATAGTAATTGTCAAATAACAAATATCTATAGGATGTGAGCCATGAAAATCAGATATTTTTGTACTTGTAACATCGAATTTTCTATCTTGAGGACTAATAACCCCAATTCATGATCCCAATAACCTTAATATACAATCCAATCCAAATTGATGCTTATATCACTTCATCCGGATAAAAACTATTATTCAGACCCTAATCCAAAGCCTATTTTCTACCTCCAGTGTGAAAATCAAGATCCTGAGAGAACAACCCCTTCTCAATAGTTCCCATAAATCCTAAACCTTCTCAAGCCTACTCAGTAACACTCTCACCAGTATATAAGAAACTAGAAATAATATCTTTTGAAATAATTCACCCAATAATATTAGAATGAAAACCAACTACAATATGAATCCCTATATTAGATTTGAAAATCCGCATCTCCTCACTCTCTATGATAGGAAAGACACAAGTAATAGTATAATACTAGCTCTTATCCACATACCTTATATCCTTACCTCCCATTGAAGGAGATATTACCTAAATCAATATATATATATATATCTGTGTTTGTGTGATATATTGTATTGAATGAAAATTACTATTTGAATTAATACATGTTATATTGATCCCTATAATATGAGATTTTAGAAAAATTATAAAATGTTATCATTTAGTGATTATAACATGTATCGTATCATTAAATAAATCATTTCATATAATGAAACATAAATAAGGATTTGTATTCATGAACTAGATGCATGATGTTTTCTATAATAGTTATTCATATGTTAAAACACATGAATAAATAATGTATAAATAATAACCATTCTGGTTTTTATATAAATCATTTTCAAATAATGGTAGTGCTAGTAGATTCATTACCAAACCTCCTTGAAACTGGAGTCTCTCCTTTTCTTTATCATTTTTCAGACCAAGTTTTGAGCACATTGTGATTGATTAAAAAACCTCTCGTATAATGAGAGAGTATACATGACCCATAGATCCATTTGGAGGTGAGAACCTTTTGTTTTCTACTTTATGATCTTCTTTTAATGAATTGAATAAAGATAAAGTCTATTGAAATACTTTATTATCTATAAGTTATGAAAATTATAATATTTATTCATTTCATCATTATATATAGTTTCACATATTCTCATAATAGGATCCTAATAACGGGATTTAGTTTTCTTCCAGTACATCTAAAAAGTGTTATTTGACTCATTTAAATCATAACGGTGGATTCATATAATGATCATGTATTTAGATATATTAACGCATGCATGAAATGATAAAATTATGAAAAACATAGTATTGTAATTCACTAGTTATATTTTTAAGTATAATGGATTTAATTTATAGAGAATTATTCTACATAAGTGTTATCTTAGACTACCCATACAGAGAATCTTTCAATATAAGGGTCATCATGGATTACTGTTATGCATAGGCATTCTACAAAATTGTTATCAAGGATTATGCATATGTATAAAGTTTTTTCTTATGTTTTGACTTGGATTTCCCATACATAGAGAAATTTTAGTAAGGTTCATCCTAATTCACCCTTTCACATTACTGCCAATGTATGGGTCATCCTGCCTTACCCATATGAAGAGAGGTCTATATAAAGTTTATTCAGACTTATCCTAATATATGGAGTTCTGTGAAACAGTCCTCAGAACTTACAATTATATAGAAGGTTATATGTAATGGTTATCACCACTTACCTTTGTGCATCTATCATATGAAAATGTAAAGTATTTTACATTTTAAATAGATCACACTAGCAATTTAATAGTATTTTTTTAAAATGTTGTCATATTTTTTTATAATTTATATTTTATTTATAAGTTATAATAAATGGTTTTTTGGAAATATTAATAATATAATAAATTTTATAAAAATTTATTAATTATAAAATTTTAATAACACATTAATAAACCATTATGAAAAATTTATTATTAAACATTACTTAAATGTTAAATGTTTATATTTAAAATAACTTTCAAATAAATTATGTGGCATTTTTTATGATCAAGAAACACAATGTTAAATTTGAAATCTTAAGGCACAGTTTATTAATAGTTATAAATTTTAAATAATGATAAAATATAAAATGATTATATATAGAATGTTAATTTTTCATAATTAATTAATTTGAAATATTCAAACTAAAGTGTTTTATTTTGGATATTATTTTAGCCACATAAAAAGAGTTTTTATGATTGATATTATTAAGGTTTAAATAGATAAAACTAAATTATATTTATATTTTAAAAAAATTAAACATAATAGATATTTTATTATAAAAATTTTATAATTCATAACATATCATATATTTAAAATAAAATTATAGATTATGAAGAATATTAAATGTTCATATTTTAATGAATATATAATAATTATGATCATAATTATAGAATTTACATAATGTTAGAATAAATATATTATGTTTATAGTTTTTTATTTTTATTGTTTATAAATTTTAATCTCTTATTTAAATATAAGAATTGAATTTTTATTTAATTTTTTTTCCTTGCGTTATTCATTGCATTATATGATAAATGATGCATGTTTTAGTTTAAATGTTTAATGACTCCAACGAAATAGATCCATACATTATAGGCTAGACATGATAATAAATTTCTTTTTTCATTCACCTTGACCACATTTTAAATTTAATTAATTATTTTGAATTTAGTAGTTGAATATATTTTATGCATATTTTTTTTAGATTAATGAGGAATTTTATTCTCCCTTGACTAAAGTATCCACTAATAAATGGATTTGTGGGTAGGTTACCTACATTGTTGGGGCCTTATGAAATATCTAGAAAGGTGAATAGGGTTTTCAATCTGTTTCATTGAGATTACTCATGTTGAGACTCTCAATCTCATATAACTCTATCACTTTACATGAAAATTTCATCAAACTTGTGATTATGATGAATTTTGAAATATAAGAATATTTTTTATTCTATTTTTAGGTGAGTAACATAAGATTTTGGTTTGTGTAAATAGTTATTCATCAATATGGTTTGAAAAAATTTCTTTGTTGGAGGGGATATGATTCCACACTAAATGGATAGAATTATTCATACATAAAAGACAAAAAACGAGATAGAATTGTGAGATTAATACCCCTTAAAATACTAAGAATTAGATTCTATCTAAATTATAACTTTTCAAGAAATCAATATTCTAATGGGGTAGGTAATGATAAATATAGATGCCTCTAGTTTGTCTTGTAAAGGAATGCAAGGATAGGTAACTCTGGGTCATCCTTGGAGAGGTTATGTTATTATTAGGTTTCTCTGGATTTTCCCATGTTATCCTATTAATGGGAACTATTTTTTGGTTATACTATCTGATATACCTTAATATGATTAACTTACTAGAGTAATATTGTTGTCTTTATCCATATAATTAATTTGGCAAAGGGATGTCCACTTAACTATCTAAGGGTAACCGTGTTTTTGATTGGGATTATTCCCTACATAAATATATAAGTTATGGGAGAAAATATGATTAAACCCATAACTAAGTGATATATAAATTATTTTAAACTAATTGATATAATGTATTTTAAAAGACGGGAAACATTTTAGGGAGTGTCGATTTAGTTAAATTATTTATTAAATGGTTTAAAGAAAAATATAGTAATTCGATAAAATATTATATTGTATATGAATAACATCATAATCATCAAAATTAATTTTTGGATAAATCCTTGTAATGAGAATATTAATGTATGATTCTACTTAGAAAATAAACATATGAAAAGATCTTAAGAAAGATCGTTGATTTAAAATAAGCTCAAAATTAAGATAAATATTTTATGTTTTGAAGAAAAAAATTACTATATAGCCTACTGTTTAAGTTATTCAATATGTGAATCTATATTATTATGGGTTGATAAATTAATTCACTTATTGTATTAAAAGAGTTTGATAAAAAAATCTCATAGGAATATTAAACTCTTCACATATACACAATATGAATGTGTCTTCCATTTATTTAATTTATTTTAGTTTCATATACTCAATATGATTGTTTATTCCAAATTATTTTCAATATGACTATATAGGTTAACTATATTGTGATTATAAAGGTTTACTCAAAGCTTTATTAGTTATAAACTTCAATTATATGGTTTTAAAAAATATAGGACATCTATTATAATATTATAATTGTTGTTAATATATAAAATTCCAAAAATTATAAATAATTATATAATGGATATTGAGGTAATGATATAAAGGAGTTTCTTTATTGATGAATTGGATGTATCAAGATTAGACTAACTGATCATAAGATTTGTTTTTTTTTCTCCTTATTCTCTTTAGAAGAGTGTGGAAATACTTTTTGATTAACAAAATAAGATGAGTATTATAAAACACGTAATTTATGATGTTTCTAATTCCATAACATCATTTATATAGAAACTAGAAATGAATTTTTCAGGTTATGAAATTCATTATATTTTCATTTATAGAAATTTTTCAATAATGTGAATGAAATCGAGAAAATTTCACATGATATTCTCAATCTATTGAGAATTTATGGAAATGACATATGATATCTAGTTTTTTTGTGATGATTGGTGAGTATAAGTTGATAAAATTTCAAAATAAAAGAAGAAAATTTAAATGAATAAGTTCAAAAATTATTCTTAAAAAGTACATTTAAGGCTAATGAAACCTAGAATTGTATGGAAAGAGGAATAATGATTCAATATGATGTGATCATCTAGAATACATGATGGTTTTTAGGAAACTCCATGAAATTTCCTTGTCAGGTAAATGTATTATAGACACCATTTATTTAATTTTTAAGGTTATGTGTACCAAATGCATATTTTACGATTATTGTAAATACACAAGAGTTAAAAATCAAGTAAGAGTTAATTATGATTTTTGTTTACTCTAATATTATGAAACAAATTGTTTCTACATAGAAAGTTGTAATATAAAGGAATGTGTCAATATTTAATGAATCTTAGTAAAGGATGTGTATATTTTATCTTCCTTATTATAAGATAATATAATATTTTACTTGAAAAATAGTGATCATGAACAACATGAGCTGATAAAATGTATATACATGGTTTATGACTCATCAAATTATATGAAATGTTTAATGAATAAATTATGGATAAAATTGTTTATCCTAGATAAATTTTGTATCTATATATTTATTTAAATATGAATGAATGTAATTTCACCATCCAATAGTGGAATGTTTTAAAGAATTACCTTCTTTTAAAGATATATTATTAAAAAAATTGAATAATATATATGATATGAAAGAAATAATCTATTTGTAAAATATTACTACTATGAGGAAACAATTTTCATTTCCAATATAAAACATATTTGGTTCATTTTATTATCCAAAAAGACTAAGAATATTAAATTAATTGAGATATTAGTGGTATTATGTTTAGACATAGAGAATTTTAAATTCAAAAAATAAATTACCACACTAGTATAAAGTTATAATCATATTTAAAAAATATCCAAAAGAGTTTAGGATGTGTTAAGGAAAATAAAAATGTAATCAATTACATTTAGTTTAACATAGAAAGTGGAAATCACAATGTCAAGAATTATTTTACCAATATATTATTATAGTGTTCTTCAATTTACATCCTATGTATTTTTGGATATGTGACAATAAAGAAATTTGTCAAAATGATATATTTAGTTATCATGAATAAGTATATATAAATATAGTATTGTAATTTTAAAATTTCAAATTGAATTATTCTTGACATCACTAAATATTATAAGATGATGCGCTACATAGAAATATAAAGAGTAATATTTCATTCCATAAAAAGGATGAAATTAATTTTTTCTAAAATTAATTTATGATATAATGATTAATAATGTAAATAGTTACTTTAATGATTTAAATTCCACTTTATAAAAAATGGGTTTAGGATGTTATGGTAAAGAAATAATGTATGTAGTTACATTAATTTAGGGGGAAATTGTGGGAAAGGGTTCGAAGGAAGATTATGATGATAATAGAAATATTTTTAAGTAGGAAACAAAAGATAACCTTGTAACATTTTATGTCATGTGGTTAATAAGTTATAATATGTTCAAAAAGGTGAATTTTATGAATATGATTCTCAAATCACACCATTATTCAAAATTTATCACTTCATATATGTTTCTCCCAAAATTGATCATTGGAATATTTTATCAAATGTTCACAAAGAGATGTGATAGGATTTAAATATTATGTAATGCGGTAACAAAACTTATTAATGTATTGTATATATAATGAAGATCATGAAGTTTATCAAATATTATATGATAGATACGAGTATATATTTGGTTAGATAAATATTAATAATTGAGTTCTAGAAATATTAAAAGGTATTATATTTCTTGAAAACCCCATTTTACTGTTTGTTCGTAATGACTGCATTAATGTATATATAGATATAAATTTCAAGAATTTTAATGACAAATAACCTCTCAATGTACAACATTAAGTTACCACTATAAAATGTACATCATTGAGTAATATATATTATGAATAAATTGTAAGGTCAACATGATTATCATTCTTTTATAATGATATATAACCTTCTCACAGGGTAGAAAATGTGTTTTTATTCACTTAATGACCCACTAAGTATATCACATGATGTGATGTATTTAGTATGCTAAGGGTGAATGGATCATAATTTAGTCCCCAATACCTATGGATGGAGAGATACCAATCACGATAACCTTTAGAAATTGATACCCAACCTACAAAATTATATATATTGAATTATCTAATATGTGGTAGGTGGGTGGGTATTTTTTTAATCATGTTATCGATTAGAGATCAGATAAGATGGAATTTTTTATCTCATATGAGTGTGGAGTGTGAGTCTGCACCAACATAGTACATATTAAGTTCTTATATATCATAATATGGGGCATGTGATTTACTTATCCAATAGAGTGAATGAAATATAATGTATTAAATAAAGAGTATAGTTTTCATCCTTGTAATTAAGAATTCATAAGTTGGTTATATAGGTACTCCAAGATCTATCTCCCATGGTCACTTGATATCATAGACAATGGGAAAATTTTAGAATACACATTTTCAAATTATAAAAACTGATGTAAATGGGTATATAAATATATATATTTGGTATATATCATACAATATCCCTTTATGTCCTAAGCATAATTAATGATTTCTTACAATCCACTCATTTCTAAATTATATGAATCAATATATTCTTACTGATTTTAAATTATATAAGTACACATGGCTTCAAATATTTTGTTTGATAAATTTAGGACTGAATATTACTAATAACGATACAATAAAAGTGTTATTTTTAATCAAAAATTATTTTTAATTGGTATTCACAACTTATTTCATATGATGTAACACAAGGTGATGTTAAAGATATAAATAAAAAAATTCTTTGGGAAGATATTCAAAAGTAGTGTTGGATAAGATTTCATGAGTTATTGTATTACATAGAAATTATTATTTTCATCCATATAGGGTATAACATCCCACTCAACTTGTGATTACATATAAATGATAAACTATTGTCATTTAGTTATTATTTTACATAGGATGTCATTTATAAACTCATTTTAAAAGATGAAACATATATGAGGGTTTTCATTTATGCATTAGATGTATGAAATTGGTTATAAAATTTATTCATACATTATAACATATGAATAAATTCAATAGAACCTAGTAGTTTCCTCATTGGTATATAAATCACTTCCATACAATGATAGTATGTTTGTATGCTTTTATGTACCTCCTTGAATAAAAAAAACATCATTTTATTCTTCCATTACAAATCATAGAGTTCAAAAAACACCAATGAAGAATAATCACTCCCTTAGAAATATATATTTTTATCTACCTATGGAGACCTTAGGAGTTGGAATATTTTTTTCAAATTTTTGTATTCTTAAAATTATTTGAAGTATTTTTATGGCAATTGAAGTAGATACTTTTGTAAAAGGTATACAATTCATAGCATTTCATCATTTAAATATTGTGTATAATTTTTTATATTCTCGCATGGGGATCATGGAATAGTATTTAATTTTATTCTTAAACATATAATTATTTTTATTACACGTCCCTAAATCCTATAACCGGTATCATATAGACACTCAATTTTATAATCCAAACAACAAAATTATTTCCTATAGTATTATGATAATCATTCACCTTTTTTATTTTTTAGAGAGTCTAACACCAAAAATCTTGTTGAGATTTTTTAAACCATATCCACCACCAAATGGGACCTATCATACATCATCATGATGTTTATGATCATCATTGTACAGGACATGGTAGTTTCACGCACTTGGAGGGAAGGGAACTATGCAGCTAATATCTTGTCTAGTAAATATAACCCAACGGAAATCCTCATCTTATATTTATGTAATATGACCCTTCTAAAAGATGGTATTATAATAATTAATGGTTATTTCCATGTGATGCCTCATTTTTTAGACTAGAAATTCATTAATTTCCAAATATAAAGTTACATTTTAGTGACCGAATGAGTTGACCTTTTAGATCTCGTCCACTATAAATAATGTACCTCTGACATACGTAACTCAAATTCACAGAATAATTTAAATCCAAAAAAGAATTTAAAAAAGTATATCCTAATTCTCCATAATATTGATGATATTGTAGTAATTTTATATAATTACCGTGTCAAAGAAAATTTCAGTAATATACACCTCCCGGAATATTTTTGCAAAATGCCCAAACCTGGCCAATTTTTCCTCTTTATATAGTTGAATTAGAACCTCCATTATAACTAAAATGACATGAAGTATATTGAAATTCCATAATAACAAATTAATACCATGTAATCTAGTCCACACCCATGAAAAAAACTCCTAACGTTCAATATGTTGAATATTAGAGTCCATTCATGGACAAAAAGGATGCAGTCTTTAAAAAAATCTCCAAAAATCCATGAGTGATGTCTAAAATCCTATGAAAGAAAATAAATTAAAAAATACATTTCTTAAGGAAGTACACATCAAACAAAATAAATACACAATTAATGAAACCTTGTTTACTAAATAATCAAAATGCAATGAATTCACACACATGAAATAAATAAGCCTTGTAATCAGAGTGGTTTATCCCATATCTAACCTCTTCAAAACCACCTTAGATATAGCCTCAACATTATAAAAAATAATTTTTAAAAGTAAATCTTAATAAAATAACTATTTAAAATAAAATGGACACAATAAAACTTCAATAATAAATTATCACGCCTATTTAGATCACTTTTTCAGAGCCACAACATTTTTATTTTTTCTTCTTCATACTTAGAGGAAACAAATTGATTAACACCCATAATAATTGTCCCATATAAGTTGATTTTTAATTCTCTTAATAAAACAATTTATGGGTGATTGGAGGCACCACAATATAGGATTTTGGAATAAATAAAATTAATCAAAAAATGTATAATTAAAAATGCAATGTCCACTAGAAACATGGAACCCCAGAAAATTCAAATTCAAATTTCAAAAAACCAATGAATGTGTTTTCCTTGATCTATGTGATACCTTGAGGCACAATCCTGACACACATAACCATAATCATCAATCAAACCATAAGGACCATGTGGACCCATCCGAATGTCGTTGATATTGTTTCACACCACCAATACCATCATACTATAAAACCAAAAAAACCATCCACCAAATACCTCCATCAGTTCCATGGATAGCCAAAACACTCTAGAGAATGCCAAAAAATGAGGTTCTCCACCAGTATAACAAAGACCATGATAACCAAGATCTTATAAAATAATGGATTGAAACACCATATCCATACATTTAGGACCATCGTGAATAATTTATGTAAGGGTGTACCTCCTAAAAAGTTGACACAACTCAAAAAACATATCACAAGACTTACAAGAGAACAATCTCCCTAGATCGACATGGAATGGAATCAATAGAACTGGATGAAATATTAGATCATATAGCATACCAGCCCTGAAAAATCCATGACCTTCAGTAGTACCACCAATACCTTCCTTCAAAACCACAAACCAAGGGAAAAATCAGTATGAAAATCAACACTAAAAGAAACCAAAAAGAGGGGAATCCTCATAACTAGTGTTGAACGCCTTAAAAAATCACTCATAATTAACCCGCATAGACCGCTTCAAAGAGTTGAAAACTATATTGAAGATAAACTAGAAGTCAAAAAAAATGAGAACCAATGACCTTCATGAGGATGAAGCACCACACCACCACCAGACCGTCATATTAAAATGAAACTGAAGCGATGGAATACCCCATCCAAGATGATCCCAAGACACTGAACGCATCCCCTGTTAACACCCCAATTCCACCACAAACACCATCATGCTGGACCCTGATGGGGTCAGGCATAATGGCATGGGAAGTAAGAGCATAGGTGGGAGAAAGGTCTAAGGATGAAGAGCCTTTGATCATCACTACTAACAAGTCCCCAAGACACTGGTGAGAATAATCACTCTATTGATATCTAATCCTCATGAGAAATCCCAAAGAAGCTCTCTTTATTCTAGATTTAGTTTCTAAGATCTACATTTCCAAAACCAATTAAATGATATCAAAATTTCATGATTTAAATTTTTGTAATTAAAAATTATTTAACTTAATAATAATATATTTAATTATATTATTAGTCAAATGGGGTTTATTAATGATTTCTAATTAGAATATAAATTTTTAATTTTATTGTTAATTATATTCTTATTATTTTTTTACATTAAGAATATTATTATTAATCTTTATGGTGTATTTTTTTTTAAATATAATTAATTTTTGTACTACTAATTAGAGATAATAATATAATAAGTATTAATTATTATGAAAGAAATAACCATTATTAATAATAAAGAATCAAATTAAAAATAGTTTATGATGTAATTAATACCATAATTAATGTTTTAAATAGGAAATTAGTGTGATAATTTTATTAGTAATTTTATTAAATAAATTATTAAAATAAATATTTGTAATTATATTACTAAAAATTCTTATTATTATTAAATTTGTTAATAGTTATTATTATTTGTATTCAAATACTATATAGTGGAGAATCGTAAATCCCCCCCCAGAAATAATATAGAAAAGGAAATCAACGATGGAAGTATAGTAAGTGTCAAACAAGATGATTGAAGGTGTCACCTATAATATTTTAAAATTAAGAGGGAGGAAATATTCTAAAATATTGAACCCCCAAATGGAAGATACACTCAACCGATCCATTCTAGAAATAGAAACATCCACTTTATTTCCCTCCCTATAAATTTATGAAACTATAATTTTCATATACTCCATATTCTTAAGAATCATCTCCATTCCATGTAAAGTTGTAAGGATAGATTAGACGTGTGGTTGTTGACCATGCTAACAATTTGAGTTGAGTTATATTTAATGAAATGATTATTCCATAAAAGTAATTCACTTATATAATATGATATATAACATCACATAGTTTACCTTATATAGAAATAAAATTTCCCAAAAAGATATAAATTAAACCTTTGCAAAGAAACAACAATTTTCAATGATGCCACCCCATCCTAAATATATATGAGATCCAGGAGTTGATTCATTAGTATTGAATATTACCCAATACATAATGGTGATATTCCACTTAATTTACCTTTATTGATATGGTCTTCTATGTATCATTTTCACACAAAGTGACTGTGTAATCATCTGGTCAATAAAACTATTATGCATTATATCATCCTAAATGTTTGAAGCCATATCAATAGCACTTGATATTGGAGTATTGATGGAGTGAGATGATCTGTTTCACCCAACACATTTCATATCAATTTTGGACTTCTATAGATGGTAT
The DNA here is from genome assembly GCA_963277665.1 of Viscum album. Taxonomy (NCBI): domain Eukaryota; kingdom Viridiplantae; phylum Streptophyta; class Magnoliopsida; order Santalales; family Viscaceae; genus Viscum; species Viscum album. The sequence continues at coordinate 1,151,017,895 of OY728138.1, forward strand.
AAACCATCAACAACATCCACATGCAATAGAATAAAAAACTAATTTCATATATGAGAACTATCGATCTGATCCATGAAGTTGTACATATCATAAATAGAGCATAAATTACTATAGAATTGAATTACACTGAATATTCAAATATTTTAGAAAAAAAACATCTATGATAGTGGTTATTTTCTGATTTAGAGGCCTTATAATAGATAACAAAAACATAGGGAATTTGAAATATAGTAACTCAAATTCTTGACTTTAGTTTCATGTCTTTTATAAAATATTTTCTAAAGAATCATCCATCTGAAATTTTATATTATTTTAATTTTATATTTATGAATAATTGTTTTTGAGAAATCAGTTGTGACATAGAGAAAACTATAATATTTTTTTTTATTTATAGATATTGTTTTAATGGGAATACAAAAATAACAAGTCTTAATGCATGAATTCTTAAGAATAAATTAGCTTTATAAGGTAATATGAATTCACTCAATGAAAAAAAATCCATCATATCCATAGATGATGAAATGGAATAACATTTTTATGTATCTGTAACCAACAAGGCATTTGAGATAGGTTGATAAAGGAAATTCTCCTTCTAGAAACAAACATTGTACTTACTCAATGGAATACATTTAATATCTAGTGATTTTTGTAGAAAATACTTTCTAATTCTTGGCAATGTGGAATAGTGCATAAAAAATGATCCATCTGGGTAGCTTTTCAATAACCATATATATATGGATTTTATTATATCTACTATTTTATTTTTTGAATGGTCAACAATAAACATATAATGGAAGATTCATTGAAAATTACAATGTTTTGAATCCCTATACATCCATGATAAATAGGTTCGGCAAATTTTTACATTCTATAATGACTAGTTTATATTAATTTATACTTCCTTAAAATATAAAATTTCTTATTTGTTTCTCCACTATTTTAAACATATCCCATTTCCATTTGTATATGTGAATAGAGTAAAAAAACAATGAAGTAACACAAAGATAAAAAGATACATTATACCCATTTGTGAAATTAGTTTCCCTTCTATTATGCATGATAGTCTGTAATTATAGAATAAATACCTTTAAGATGTGTGAAATTAACCCTCCGATGACTAAAAATTATTATTTTTATTATATCATAAACCCCTTTTAAGGATGAAGGGGAACTAAACATGACTTCAACGACATAAGACAACAAACTGTGCCTCAAAGGACCAAAATCCATAAAACCAAATCCAAACAACAAGGGAAGCCCCTCCTTAGTATAAAATAATCAGTCCAGCTTCCACCTTCTCATCGCACTTGGCTAGTTGTCCTGTGCAATGATGCACAGGCCTGGTTCCGATGGAAAAGGCCATACCCTCTCAAACATCTGATTCCAAGTAGCCATGATCGGATGAAAACTCAACTCTAAACCTAAACTGGAATAACCCCTAAATCAAAAATGGAAGCAAGGACCCTTGTTCCTCTAACCGAATAGCAGAACTCACCACCCAAGCAGAATCAATCGGAATTGCACAACAGATTCACTACAAGAACACGAAACACATCATAAATTCACAAAAACCCATCACCAACCGTCATAAGTACCAATCTCAACACCATCGTAGCATAAACCATCTTGCCACACCATTAAGAAAATCACACACATCATCAAACAAGAAACCAGAAATAAACTCAAAAAAGTCATCCAGAACCTCCCCCCTCCAAGTTCCTCCAGATTCAACACCGACCACACCAAAAACATACCAGAGACATCGCCAAGCCACGCTGATTCGAGCTGAGAAGCAGAGCAACACCAGGGCACAAAGTTTCTGAGATCGAGATGCTAGACACACCGAACCGAGCTGAAACGTCAGAGCCACACTGAGAAAATCTTCGAGAAGAAAAGTCAAACCACGCCGATCCGAGCCAGAATCCAGAGCCATAGCAACCCTCGTCGTCTTTGAGGACCCAGAGTCAACAACGAGCCACATCGGAGCCCCACGAGCCACAACGACTCCAAGCAACACCATCTCTGAGAATATCCAGAGGGCCGATGTCAAGACAGAATCATGCCTAAGGAGGAAGGGAGATAGGCCAATAAATAAACCCTAGCTGCTGCGAGGAGAGTGATATGTCGCTCAGAGGCTCTAATCTTCCTCACCCTCTAAAGGAAAAGACGAATTTCAAGATAATTTATAGGAACAATGCCTTGATTAACATCGATTATACCTAATATTAAAATCATTATGGATAAAGTAATTCCCTCCACAATAAGGATAGTTGGATTATACCCATTTATAGTCTGACTAGAGACCAACTCATAATAACTTAAGATGTTATTTAATGATCCCATATAATAATAATCCCCATTAGATTAAATTATAATAGCATAAATATAAAAAAATATGGTAAAGTGAACTCAGTAGTCTTAGGGAATTAATAAGGTAAAATAATACTATTATCCACCACTTTAAGTATGTGATGACTAAATTAATTTTCCATAATTCCAATGAGATGAGTGTTTTCATGTTTGATAATGAAAAAAAATAAAATAAAGGGTTGGGTGAACTATATTTGTAAAGAAAACCTACAATTTTTTTCCTCTTCATGTACTATTATAGTTAGAATTTTGTAATAATGGTGAGACCAGAGATTTAATTTTATTTTAGAAATATAAATGAAATAAAATATTAGAGTAAATAAAATAAGTACACTATTGAAATATAGTTTTCACTGTGAAATCAAAATGACTAGAATGATAAGATAAAGATAAAATAGTTAAATCATTCAAACATAAAACAATATGAACTATATAAATTTGAATTCTAAAAACAATGAAACTTATGTTAAAAAACATGGAATATTGGTTTCTAAACCAAATACTCTTGTAAATTATAATTATGAAAACCACAATTTTCAACCAAAGTAAAAGGTGGTTCTGTAAACTTGATATGTGGTATGAAAAAATATCAACCTTTCATAAAGTATCTACGATTTTATACATATAGTAATTTTATTATTTATATACCTAGAAGACCTTAACTATACCTATCAATATTATCTAATATTCCTAATATAATTAAGAGATCCATGTCTTCTTATCTACAAAATTACTTCAACAGATAATCAAATTTCCCTCTATCTACTTATCTTTGAAATCACACAATCATGTAGGATCAGAATTAGAATAGTTACAATGGAAGTACTAAGATATTTAAAATTAAAATATCACACAATGGTATCTCTTAGAGGAAACACTCAAAAATTAAAAATTACACTTATCATAAGATCACTTTAAAAAAAGAAATTGAAAAAATTCGAATTGAGTAGAAACATTTAGAATTATCAATTTTATCATTGTACATTCATATATATTTAGATTATTGAGGTATGGATTTATTTTTAAGAATTTTTTATTAAAATTCAAAAGTAGAACTATATAAAACACGAGACTAGTAATAACAATATCGATAATAACTTCTTTAACTACATATGATCTCAACATGTTACTTCATCTACCAATGATTTAGTTCATAAACACTAAAATTCATCCTAAATTTGACAAAATTAATCTATATTTTGATATTTATATCACTATAATTTCATTAAATAGTTAGAGTAATGGTATTTAATAAATCAGTCACTATAAGTTCATTCTGTAGAAACATAAGAACAAAGAAAGAAGTATTAGTTATATTATTTTTATATCATGTTCATTATGATTTCCAAAATTAATAATCATAGGTGTATAACTACCAAAAAAGTTCATAGAGAGGGTCACCTTATTTAACTCCCATGGAGAATCCAATGTATCCCCCAAGTGTTCCATAGGGAATAAAAAATATCCTTGATCAATGAATAATAGCTTTGAAGATTCTAATGCGTCACTATGAGAAGCCATATCTATCAAGGAAATTAAAAATAATGACCCAATATAAGAGTGTAAAATGTATTTATAAACATAAATCTTAAGAGAAACATTTACATTTTTTGGTTCAATTTTATGTAGGTTAACTCATTCTTATGTAGTGTACAAGAATTCCTAATTAATTATCCATAAAATAAATCCAAATTTATTACTTGTGGAAATAAATATGGATTTATTTCCATTTATAAGAATTATAATCAAAAAAAGGATTTTATTAATGGTGTTTCTAGGCACAATAGGTCTATATTCAGTGATATCAATATAATTTTCCACCTTAGGAACAAGGTTGATAAATTCAAAATTTGGACCAGTAGGGATGAAATAAATGTTAGAGAATTTATTAAATACTAGATAAATTAAATATGGTATCACCTCCCATAATTACATGATTAATTCATTAGTAAATCTATCCAGGTGAGTTATACTATCTTTATTGGGTTAGAAAATATAATTTTTACTTTCGCTATTAGAGGGATAATGGTGAGGCACACATTCTATATTTCTATAGCTGAGTTAGGGAGAAATCTTCTAGTTCAAGTGATATATGATTATTATTGTATTTAATAAAAATCTTTTAAAAATAATTTACAATAAACTTTTAAATTTCCTCTTCCTCATTATGGTGCTCCCTATTGACAATAATATATATTATTGACTTCATTATTTTTCATTCCTTATTAATTTTTATGAGAAAGTTAAAAACATTTTATTAATAAAAAATAATTAATAACTAAAGGGGGAATTAGGTTATAAATTTATGTTATTTAATAGTGGGGATCAAACATTGGGAATGGGTAAGCTGGATGCATAATGACAAGAAGAAGGGTGACATTGTTGCAACTAGGCGGGAGATATGGTATGATAGGCATGCAATGTAGGGTGGAAATACGAAGGCATCACCCAGTGGGATGATCCAAAGAGGAATGGGTGTGTTAGAGCCTATCAATATACCCTCCAACAACATGGATTTATGATTTTTGGTAGAGGGGTACCATTTCATGTAATTATCGTTACTGTGAGATAGTGGGATGGTGAAATGTGACTTCATAGTTTGTACGGTGGGGTACCGCACATGCATTTCTCATAAGGATGAACTAAATACTAATGAGTGTGTTGTAACCTATTATACCTCCCTATCCCCATATTGATTAATGATGTGGGATAAAGGTGTTCTTAGCTGCAATGCGATGAAGGGAAGAAGGACATGACATTATTTTGGTATGGAGGGAAGCATTTCATTCAGACTAGTGATATGGTGAACTAATTACTAGTAGGGGAAGGTTAGTGTAGGACTTGTAACATAGGGTGGTAATGAAATCCCATTTGGGCCTTTGGGTTGTCTACCTCAAGGGCCTTTGTGTGACACTTATTTAAGACTTAGAGTTATCTAGAACTTGTCCCTTCATACTACCTGAGGTAATAAAATAGGATTATTTGATGCTTTCATTTGGTGATGGGAGGGATAAGGATTCACCCATTGTGGTGTCTAGGTGTGTGTATTTTCAGTTTAAAATCCAATATTCCTAATATATATTATTTTTAATTTTATTATTAACTATTAATAATAATTATTTTATCATTATTTAGTAAAAAATAAAGCAAAATAAAAAATAATAGTTTTAAAAAACTTAAAATAATAATTAATATGTTACCTAGGGTAGAGCCAGAGTAGTGACTTTTGTAATGGACCGAATAGATACCCTCTCAAAACTAGTACCTAACCGAATTCATTTCATAGTTGAAGGGTGGTCTCAATCACCACAGGCTCCAAACTAGCACCTAGAAATCAATCAAAAATAAGTGGGAATAATTTATCAAAACTTGAATAAACAAACTAAAATATATAAAAATAATAGAGATAAATCATTAAAGATATATAAAAATATATTCCCAAACAAATAAAGAACAATAGAAATGATACAACTAAAAAGGTAGAAAAAAATATCTAAGTGTCAAGTCCAACTATAGTGGGATACAATACCAAATAGCTACTATAATAACTTCATGCAATATCTTGGGGAAAAAACGCCATCTCACCACTAGCTCCACAAAACCTAGCTAATAGAAAACCTCAACACCTTACTCCAGTTCCTTGCCTTTTGCTACATCAAAAAACATAACACGGTCTATGCACCGCTAAAAGGGTGCACAAGGTGTCATCTAATAGGCTCAATATGATCTCACCTTGGTGTTTCATAAAATTTCCCCATAAAATAATACAAGTATGCTCAACTTTATAGAAAACAAATAATGATAAAATTTAAACAGTTTCTATTTCAAAACAATAAAAACTTTTAATTTCCACTTTTTCAACATTTCCAAACATAGAAGGTAATTTATTTAGAAAAATTATGTATACATATATCAAAATAGATATATCAAAACAAAAAAATCATGTATCACATATCATTTAAAATCCATGGTAGAAAAATAAAAATAATACAAACCAAAAGTATCCCAAATCATCTAAAAAATATTAAAATCATTCCAAGGATCACACTTGGGAAGGATAGCTTGGACACTCATACCTAACATAGATAATCGCACACAAATCAATCCTTTAGTCATATGTATCATGTCTAAAAATCAAAATAATACCCCTAGAAAGTGGACCTACCAATAGATATTATAACTCCCTAAAAGAATGGTCCTATGGAGTAGAGGAAATACCCATGAGAATACCCCATAATAGCGAAAAAGACTTATTACTATACCTTCCACCCAAGTACCCAAGGCATTCCATGTGATCTATTTTCCAAATCAATTCATTAAACCATTTTCAACAAACCATTATTTGAAAAACCTTTCCTAAAACTAATTCAGAATTATTTGAAAAAACCTTTTCCATTAACCCAAACTATTGGAAACCCATTAAAAGACCATGTCCATGGACACAAATCCAATCTATCAATAATTCCATTTCATTTCTAAAACAGTTTAAAATAACCAAAGAAATGTAGGTCACTAATATAGGCTAGAGATAGAACCACCTACAAAATAACTTGGGTCAAAAATGCCAACAATGAGATCCCTGGATAGGAAGAAACAAAATGAAAATGGCGATCCAAGAACCAATACACACATCTATGAATTGATTCAATTTACTAAAAGGGTTGATAGAGAATAGGAAACAACATAACTCAAGATTTAACACCCACAACACCATGACCAACAAGGAATCATCCCCTGGAAGGAGATCACAAAAAACCATAAAAGGATTCTATATAATCATCACAACTAGTCAAAGTATCTGATAACATAACACCATGGTGCCACCGTGATCAAAGGAAGTGAATAATAATAAAATATTACTCACTCAGATAGATGAAACCTAATTAAAATAGTGATCAATACTCAAACTAATCAGTCCAAAATGAATTAAGGATCCCAAAAATTGTTGTAAGAGAGATGTAGGTTGAGAAGGAATAATATGCACATCAAATGAACAAACATATCATTGGAACAAATCCATAAAATCTCTATCTGTGATAATTAATGGGCATGTAATACCTTTACATTTCATGTCATCCAAGTGGATCATATATACCAAAAAAACATCTCTTTTTTTTAAATAAAACTTTTAACATTTCACAGCATGTAGAATTTACCCATCATGTACTCCCTTCAAACTATGCACTAGGTTCATGGAATGTTCCCTATAGAACTTACATATCTTATACTCCCATTACACGATGTGTATTTCTCCATTATACTATAAAAATCTAGTGTCCTTACAGAAACATAAAACCAACTCATCTTCTAACTCAAGGATAACCTCATAAATCCATTACATGATCATACCAAGACTCCATTAATTCAGAAAAATAAATATCCTTGATCTTTTGGTCATTTTGATTAAAAAATATTCTCTATACCCAAGAGTTCCATGACGAACCCAATTTAATGTGTGAAAAAATAAAAGAGAATAGAATTTATTGAACGCTAGTAATAGGATGTTACAAACTCCCCACCATAAGAAATTTCATCCCATGAAAGTCATGTGGAAGAATGAAGTCCGGTAAAGAGGTGAGGCCACTTCTCCCTCGTTAATGAATCTCATTACCAAGTCTTATGAGAATTTTATTGGTGATTCCATAACAATATGACCAAAAGAATTGAATTCCCACATAATACATTCACTTTAGATTCAATGATATTAATGGTATAGTCAACAATAGAAACATCTATCTCTAACTCAACCTCTTCCCAACTCATAACATAAGAAGGATCATGATGGTGTTTCGAGAGCTATGATCTTCAGAAAACACAATGAATTCCTATAAAATAAACTAGAAATTAAAATTGATAAGTAACCTTCCCAAGATGTATAGTGTCCCCAAATTATCCAACATATCTTGAAGGAAATATTCCCAATTTTCTAAGCTGATGGTGAGACAATAGAGGAGAAACATTCAAGAAAACCCAGTCACTTACAAGAAAACACCAAAGGATGAATCTGTTGATCTATATATTATTTACATCGACTCTTCACTAAAACATGACACTAATATATATCTATAAGTCTTGTAGAAATATTCTGAAATAAACTTAGTCCCACTAAAGAATTATCTCCCACCTCTACCAAACAAAGAGATGGTTTTCATTTGTGACCATACAAAGGCTCGAAAGGATTTATTCTGATGAATGACTGATAAAAATTATTAAAAGAAAACTCAACCAGTCTCATATGAAAATCCCAAGATCCATATAAATATAAGACATAGGGATAAATCATATCCTTTAAAATATGAATAGCATGATTCATCTGACTATCTGTCTATGGAAAATAAGCTATACTCCACCTGACCTGTGTCCCCATCATCTCTAGGAGACTCCTCCAAAACCAAAATGTAAACATAGGATCCTTATCTAAAGTAACCATATAAGGAACCCCATGTAAACTAATAATATTTTTCACATAAAGTTTAACTAGATCATTAACCTTTGTGGTGTCTTTGATCAGAATGAAATGAGATGACTTTGTTAACCGATCAATCACCACCTACATTGCATTCATCCCTAGAGGTTTCTATCATAATCCAAAAAAATACCTGAATAACTCATCCCATTTCTGAATTTACATCAGAATAGGTAGGATAAAAATATAACATTTCAGATGCTCTTCCTTTATCTTTTGGTAGGTGTAACAATGGGATACATAATCTGCAATGTCAAACATCATACCCAGCCACCAAAACTACCCTCTCATTTTATAATGCATCATCATATTTCCTAAATGAATTTAAATCTAAGAACAATGAAAATCAAACAATAAATAATCTCCTAACTGATGTTGGGATGACAAACCGACCCCCAAAATGGATAATACCATTTTGAAGAGAGTGACCAACTAGAAAGGGTCTCCCCATAATATAGGGTTTCTCAAATTCTTTTGATCTCATCATCCTACTACTGAATCTATAGAATTTACTCATGGAGATATGGTGATAACTAAACACTGGTTTGAACCATACCTAAAATATCCTCCCAAGAATCCAGAATCAATAGAGAAAAAAATCCACATAAGGTTCAACTCTTCCTTGAATTCCAAAATTGCTTGTGATGGAAATTCCCTAATAAGAGCATCTATAACAATATTCACTTTCCCCAAGGTATAAGCGATCTTGAAGTCAAAAGTTTGAAGTTATTACATTGAATGCCTCTATTCGAGATTTAAAACATTCTGGGAAAAGATATTTCTCAAAATATTATTTTCAAAGAAGACTATGTTCCTTTCCTAAAGAAGATAATGTGGCCAAAAAATTAAGTGAATGCATAATTGTAGCAAGCTCTAAATCATGAGTGGGGAAATTATTCTCATGTAGTTGAATTTAACGAGAGTCTTAAGCTACCACATGATCATTCTGTACGATCATATAACCCAAACCAATGTTGAATCATTAAAAAAACCACATACCCTTTACTAGACTTAGGTAAGATCAAAACAGGAGCTGATTCTAGAAGCCCTTTCAACTTGTTGAAATAAGACTAGTACTTTTCACCTTATATGAGTTCTACACCTTTCTTAGTAGTAAAAATTATAAGTGAAACCAAATTCTAGAAATTCCTAACAAACCACCGATAATATCCCACAATACCAAGGATGCTCTGAATTTAAAAAGACATTCTGGGGTCCTTCCCATGAAAAAATAGGATTTACCATCTTATGATCAACTGATAATCCATGATAAAAAATCAAGAACCCTATATAGTTCATTTCTAGAATCTAAAAGTTTCATTTTGAATGTTTTCCAAATAAACAGTGACTCCTTAGGATTTCCAAAACCAAATTCAAATAGTTCTCATGATCATGCTGCAATCTAGAGTAATCCAAAATATCATCCATGAACATGACCAAAAAATTATCAAAAAACTAATGTAATATTTTATTCAAAAAATCCATAAAAATTGTATGATCATTTGTCAGACCAAAAGGTATCAAAACATATTTTTAATGGATATACCTGATTCTAAATGTTTTCTTCAGTATATTAGACTCTGGAACATTAAGATGATGATAACTCGACTAAATATAAACCTTCAATAACCATTTCCCCCTTTAACTAATCAAATAAACCATCAAAACAAGGAAAAAAATACTTATTCTTAACCATTATATGCTTCAACTTCTGATAGTCCACACACAATTAGAGTGAACCATATAACCTCTGGGAAAGGAGAACTAGGGTTACCAAAGTTGAAAAACTATGGAGAACAAAACCCTTGTACAACAGATCATCTAAATTAATCTTGATCTCTTTCATCTATTCTGATTTCATATGATATGTTTGTATTGAAATCGGCTACATTCTTATAACTAAGTCAACCATAAGATTGACCACCCTATTTGGAGGAATACTTGAAAAACCATCTGGGAAAATATCATGAAAGTTCTGAAAAAATTGAGAGAAGATCAACAATAGATGAAATTTCATTAAGAACAAATGAAACAGTATAGAAAAAAATTCTCATCTCTACGTGGGATGGTCGTGCATGAATAGACCTCAGATCCCACTCTCTCTAACAGAGTCATGAGATCATGTCATCCATAATAAATTAGACATACCAATGATAATAATAAACCTTAGCATAATGAGAAACAATCAACTCCAACACCTATATGATGTCAAACGGATCTAGATCGAGAACAAGAAAATCCTAAACTAACTCTGCATTATCTATCAATATCACACAAGGACATTGAAACCCCTGATATTTTTGATTTCTAAGATGTGTTGAAGACTCCATAAAAAAGTACATGAGCTCCATTTTAAGGTTATGAAAATAAAAAAAAAATGATGTAAAATAGTGGGAAACACGAGTATCAAATAAAGTAATCACTATGGGGGGAATAAATATGACACCTCTCACCATTTTTGGACCCGCATCCACCATCACAAAAAAATGCTTATGCCATGTGAATGTGGTTCACACCTGAGGCTTGTGGCTAGGGACCTTTAGTATTTGATGTGTCTAAATACCCCATAATTTCCTTTAGAGATAAAAATATCTAACCATATTGAAGTGTAGATATATCCTGATAGAAACATTGTCGATTACCATAATTCCCAAAATGGTTATACATATTGGAAAGTAAAGGAAAAGAACTTTGGGTGTGTCTAACCTTGCCTTCCATATTCATCTCTATCATCATATAATTGTCTACCAGTTCTTCATTATGCCAAAGATTTTTCATAAATACCTATGATCTAATATCTGGCCACAAACCCTGCAGGTACCTCTAATCTTTCACTAAGTCATTATGTACAACCTTTGGTGAAAAAAACAAACCATATTAGCAAACCAATTGGTGTATGTTGACACTAAATTATATCCCTACTATAAATAGAGGAAATAATTAGACTTTTTTATCATCAGTGACTCTAGAAAAAACTGTTAAAATAAGAGAGTCATTAAACCCTTCCTTTCCAAGCCCATATGTCCATCATCCTATATAATGGAGTCCCACCATTTTTTTGGGACACTCAAGTCTTAAATCCACACACCACACATTGATACTCTCAGGTGAATCTAGGAAGTTAAACATATGATCAATCTTTTCAATCCATTTCTCTTCTTCATGAGGTTCATTCGTACCTTTAAAGTATGGTGTCTTATCAGGTATGAATTACCGGGATCAATCTATATCTCTTATAGCTCCTGGATATACCTCAAAAAATGTGTTCTGAACTTGTTGATCATTATGGTTGATAAAAAACTACTTGATTGATATATTTGATAAAATTATAATATATAGGAGGATTTCCTTGAGGAGAATCATCTGAACCCTCCTGAGGAACTCATAGAAAATTTCTCAAAGGCATACTGTTGCACACCAAAACAAAAGAAATGGTTAGACATATAATAATATCAGTTTAAACTAGAAAAACAATAATCGAAAACTAATATCAAAACAAAAAACATTAGACACACATCCACAAATCTCATTTTAACTTGAGTCTCATTATGGAAAGGGATGGCTAGGCACTCACCACAACCTATCTCTCAAGTCCTGACAATCCTACCTCTAGTCTATCAAACATCCAATGACAATAAATCATAAGTACGAAAAACCTAACCTAGTTCTTTGATACCACTTTTAATGAACATCCCATGATACCCTCTCAAAATTGGTATCCGGCCCGATCTCATACATACCCCAAGGTCATTCCCTTTCCCAATGGTTGGAGACTAACACCTAGGAATCAAATAAAAATCAGAGGTATTGATTTCACCCAACCTAAAGCAACAAAATGAAATATATATATGCACATAAAAAGAGAAAAATAGAAATAAATATAAAAATATATTCCACAATAGATAAGGAACAATGAAAGTGATTGAAATGAAAAGGTAAATAAAAAATTTCCAAGAGATAAGTAAAACTGTAAAGGACTATAAAACTAAACAGCTACTCCAAAAGCTCTATGTGATTGAGTGGGAAAACACCAACCATCTCACCACCAGCTACCCAAAACCTAGATGATAGAAAACCTCACCTTTTTTACTATGGTTCTTTACCTTTCCCTACATCAAAAGGTATAACAATTTCTACACACCGTCGTAGGGGTGTGTAGGGTGTGATCTAATGGGCTTAATAAGATCTCACCTATATATTCTATAACAATTCCCTATAAAATAATCTAAGAATTCTAAACTTTAACAAAAATAAGGAAAGATATGAGTTTAATAGTTTTATATGAAAAACATTGAAAAACATTTAATTTCCCCTTTTTCCAAATTTCAAAATAAAGTGGGTAAATTAGTTTCAAAGAATTACATATACATATATCAAAATAGATATATAATAACAAACCAAATAATGTATCACATGTCATATAAAATCCATGGGAGTACAATCATAGTAGTACAAATCAAAATAATATTGAATCATCTAAAAACATAGTTAACATCATTCAAAGGATCATGCTAGTTCAGGATTGAAAAGAAACTCATACCTAACATAGAAAACCATGCATGCATAAAGACACTATACATATGCATCAAGTGTAAATAGAATATAAATATCCTCGAAAGTTTCTCCCCCCCCCAATTGGTATAATAACCCCCTTGAACAATAGGCCTAGGGAGGAGAAGAAAACCCCTTGATAAAACCCCATGACAGTTTATGAGACATATTACCATACCTTTCACCTAAGTACCCAGACCATACCATGTGCTTGATTATCAAAATAAATTCATCTTTGAAATCCCTTTAAAAAAATTCACAATTCTTTAAAAACCCCTTTTCCATTTTCCAAAAGGAGGGGAAACCCATATTTTATAAAAAAAAAACTATTTAAAAACACACAAATCAAATCAATAAATCATTACATTTTATTTTTAAAACAATTTTCAAAATAAATAGACCAGTGAAGTTCACAAAAAAATTCTTGAGACAGAAACACCTACCTTAATACTTGGGTGGCACAAGACCACGACATGGTCCACTGATAGGAAGAATCCAAAAACAATAACAGATTCCCTATAACAAATACACACATATCAAAATTGTTTCAATTAAGAAAAATGGATTATCGATAAGAGGAAAAAATATAACCACATAATCCACACCCACTAAACCAAAACCAACATTGAATCAGCCCTTAGAATGAGATTGCATAACAGATATATAAAGGAATTGAGAGAATTATTTCCACATTTCAACAAATCTGACAACATAATTCCAAAAGGCAACTATGATCAAAGTAAATGAAGAAGAAAAAAGGATTACTCATATAGAGAGATGAAACCTTACCACAATGTTGATCAATTTTAGAATAAATTGATCCCAAATGAATGGATTCTCCTAAAATTGATGAAAGATACATCATGGTTCAGAGGGACAAAGTTAAACATCTAATTAAAAAATGTATCTCTAACATGATGACCTAAATTCCATGTGCATGACAGTTACATGTTCTGTAATCCATTTACATGTCGTTTAATCCATGGGGATAATATACACTGAAAAACCCATTTCCTTTTTATTAAAAACCAATCTTTTTAAATTACATGTCATGTAACCTTTACATGTTGTGTAATCCCTTCATGATATATTATAGGTTCAAAGAATCTTCCCTATTGAACTTACACATTGTTTACACCCATTATGTAACATCTCGTTTCTGAAAGTTGTCCAGAGGTGCCCTGTGCCCAGTTGGTCACATGGACTCAATTTCATTTCCCCGAACACCATAAGCTCCCGAAAAGCATTGAGGGCCTTGGGTTTGATAGTGAGGAAACTATTCCCCCATTGGCATAGTAACATAGTAGAATTAAAATAGATAGTAATAGAGAAAGTAGTAAAACATGCCATAAACCAGTAAGTAGTGGAAGACTGGAAGTAATAACAACTTAGCACATATAAATAAATGATGCATGATACATTTGTCTAAGAAAACAACCAAAAAATCACAATACTGGAATATAGTACTAAACCAAAGTACAAAAGAAAACAGATAAACTCCAGCATCATCGCAAGCCTCAGCTTGGTCCCATGCTCTCCAGCTCCACAACAATCAAGTACCTCAAGTAGATGGGTGATGCCCTTATCTATACCTGCAACTATATAATCATTTTGGGCCCAAAATCACAACCCAAATAGGGTGTGAGACTAATCCCAGTAGAAAACCACCCAAAGATCTGTGTCTAATAGTCAGTGAATATATATGGAAGTCAATAAGAAAAGAGAAGTAGTAAAAAGGGAAGTACTCAAAAGTAAAAAATCATACAGTTTCAAAACATTCAATTTCATATATCAAGTAAGAAAAAAATCACAAACAGGTAACCCCCAGGGAATTAATCACAACCTAACCCCACTGGTTAAACCAAATAATACAAGCAACCCTCTGGGAAGTACACACAGTCTAACCCCTCTAGTTCAGCTTTAGCACAGACTCTTCGAGGAAGCACTCACCTTCAATTCCCCCTATAGTCTCGTATGAGTAACTAATAGGCACTATGAGGAAGCACTAAATGTCCAATTTCCCCTGTGGCCCATATCGTGGAACTACAGACTCTATGAGGGAGAACTTACATCCATCCCCCCTATGGTCTTGCAATGTAAAAGTAAAACAGACACTCTAGAGAATCCCTCAACGTCCATTCCCCCCATGGTCTACTACACCAGGTTGTCATGGACCTATGTAAGTCAATCATGCACGAATGATAGATGGAATTCAAAGTAAACCTCATTAACTACTTTTCTAAAACATTTACAGAATATCATAGCATGTAAGATAATAATCACTCCATCCTAAAAATATGAGGAATGGGAAGCAAAGGAGCCTAATAGGAAAGCTAAACCAAACGATCAAAACAAGAAAACATTTTCAAAGCCTCCATAGCATGAAAAAATTAACCCTATTCATAAAAAACAACCACGATCCAAATAGATAAGGCATGAAGGAAAAATAGGGCTAAAACCCATAAACACGCAATACCCTGTTCTTGCATATTGGCACTTTTGCATATAAAATTCAAAGACGATATACAGAAAGAAACAAACCACCTACCTCGATGTTGTATGGATGATATATTTGATCCTTAGGCCTTAAATCTCCCTATAATTCCATATATATACAAAAATGTTAAAAACGTTCAATTGAGGATATATTGTGAAAGAGGAGAAATCAGGAGATGAAGTTATAGAAGAAGTAAGAAATCACCGTGGTGATTCCAAAGAAATTGATGGAGGTCGATTCAGATAACCGATGGAGATTTGTGGGCTCAGAGAAGATCTAAGGCCATACGAATGCTCCTAGATGATATGGATGAAGAAAAAACATGTTCTGTTCGTCAGAAGTGACCCCGGTCCGTTTAATGAAAAAAAGTACGCGACGTGTCCTTTAAAAGTACACATCGTGTACTTTTCTTTTCTGGCCTCTACTTTAGGCAGTCTCCAGGTCACCACACATGTCCATGTACTTAGCCATTACATGGAAAGTACATGGTCACCCACGGAAACCAGGTACACAGCGTGTACTCATGAAATTTCCAGAAATTTGTCCTTTTCTTATAAACAACTAGAAAAGAAAAATGTACCTGAAAAGAAGATCTGGGGTCTTAAAAACTTCCCCCCTTAAAGAAATTTGTCCCAAAATTTCCCTAGCAAGGTGGCGTAGAAGAATAATCCTCGATTAGTTTCGGCCACTTCAATCGTACATAGGCCTCCCTCTCCCTAGTCTCATTCTGTACTCACCCATAGTTCTATAGCACTCATAACAGAGGAACAAACCATCCACGAAGGACCTTTACACTTCGATCAACAATCTGGATAGGATGATCCTTGAACGAGGCATACACCTCAAGCTCAACCTCCTCAGGTTGGAAAACATGAGACAGGTCTGTGGAGTAACGTCGAAGCTGAGAAACATTGAAGACATCATGCATAGCCCAGTTCCTCTAAGGTAACTACAACTGATAGGCAACCATCTCGACTCTCTCCAAAACCTGAAATGGTCTAACATACCTCGGTGAAAGCTTTCCCTGTCTTCTAATTCTCATGAGTCCCAACCTCGGTGTGACACGTAGGAAAACCTGATCTATGACCTCAAACTCTAGAGGTCATCTCCGTCGATCAGCATAAGAATTTTGTCACAACTGTGTCATAGTAATCCTCTTATGAATCAACTCTATCTACTTTGTGGTCTCCTGGACAAGTCAAGGTCCCATCATAACTTCCTGTCCTGCCTCCAGCCAGTATAAGGTTGATCGGCCTGGCCTACCGTACAACACCTCAAAAGGTTCCATATGAATAGTTTCTTGAAAAATATTATTGTGGAAAAACTCCACAAGAGGTATGTGCTTCTCCCAAGAAACTTTAAGATCCAAGATACATGCCCGAAGCATGTCCTCAAGCACCTAAATCGTATGCTCGGACTGGCCATCTATCTGGGGATGGTAATTTGTACTCAGAAGTACCTGTGTACCCAAAGCCTTTTGTAATCCCTGTCAGACCCAAGAAGTAAAATGGGCATCCCTATCTGAAACAATGGAGTTTGGAACCCCATGTAGACGTACAGTCCCTTGGATGCACAACCTTCCCAAATCATCAACACTGAAGGACTCCTAAATCGGAAAGAAGTGAGAAACCTTCATGAGTCTGTTAATAACAACCCAAACTGCATCATTCCCTTGAGGCGACCTAGTTAAACCTGTCACGAATTCCATCGCGAAATCATTCCACTTCCACTTGGGAATGGGTAACTATTGTAAAAGCCATGTTGGTCACTGATGCACTGCCTTTACCTACTGATAGGTATAACACCTCATGAACAAACCAGAAACATCTCTCTTCATACCTGGCCACCAATATTGATGGTGTAGATCCCGATACATCTTGGTGACACCAGGATGAACTACCCAAACTGAGGAATGGAAGTCCCAAATCAGATCCTTGTGCATGTCTGTCGACACCCATATGCACCCATGAACATGCAAGATCTTATCCTCACCTACGATCCATCCAGGTATAGGTTCCTCTCCTAACACACACTCTCATATAACTAGGCCTTATGAATCTGATAGTTTCCTCATTATCACTTGGTCAAGAAGAGTAGAGGTAATATCTATAGAAGATAGAAACATTTTCCCTTTCCTATCGTGCACCTCTAAATGAATTTTAGAGAACAGTGCCATAAGCTTCCACTCACTACTAGCCTCCTGAACTGCATGTATAGAAGTTCTCAAGCTCAACGCATCAGCCACTGTGTTTCCCTTCTCAGGCATGTAGGAAATCTCAATGTCAAAAGATTGAAGGTACTCAACCCACCTTCGCTATATAAAATTTATATTGAACTGAGTGACACTACTGGTAATAAGATCTATACCAACAGTTTTGGGCAAACTTTTGGTATAGTTCACTTATATGGACATATACCAACAGTTATGCCAAAACTGTTGGTATAGGTCACTAATTTGGACATATACCAAAGGTTTTGGAAAAACCGTTGGTATAGTGGGGACCTATACCATCGATTTGGGGAAAACCATTGGTATAGGTCACTTATATGGACCTATGCCAACAGTTTTGGCCAAACCATTGGTATATGTCCATAATAGAGACCCTATACCAACGGTTTCTCCAATACGTTCGTATAGGTCCCCCCTATACCAATAGTTTGTCCAAAACCATTGGTACAGGTCCCAAAATCAAAGAAGCTATACCAACAGTTCTCAAAACTATTGGTATAGGTCTATACCAACGGTTTTGAGAACCGTTGGTATAATTACTTGTATTTTTTATGGAATCATCTTATAAAGAACATTAAATAAAACAAAATTTAAAATATTTATGATAATACTTATATATATATTTATGAAATTATTTTCACAAAAGTCAAGTTAGGTTAGGGTTTAGGTTGTCCAATCATAAACTGCAGGTACTAGGATCAAAACCCACCGAATGCTTCTTTTTTGAAATACATATACCATCAGTTTTATGGAAACGTTGGTATATATTTTTCATATTACTTATACCAATGTTTTTGAAAACCGTTGGCATAGGTATATAGCAACGGTTTTCCCAACACTGTTGGTATAGACCTATCCCCACGGCTTACTTGGCCATGGTTCTCCAAACCATTGGTATAGGATATACCAATACTTTGGAGGCCTATACCAATGGTTTCAAACCGTTGGTATAGGGTATTTTTCTACTAGTGTGAAGATATACTTGAGACTCTTATAGTCGATGAAAACCACAAAATGCTCTCCCAGAAGATAATGTCCCTAACAACGTAAAGCATGAACAACTGCAGCGAACTCAATATCATGTGTTAGGTAGTTCTTCTCATGTTTCCTCAACTACTGAGACCCGTACGCGATGAATCCTTCTCCCTGCATAACCACTGCTCTCAGTCCGATACCTGATGCATCATAGTACACAGTATAGCTCTTGCCCGAATTTGGAAATACTAGTATCGGTGCAGAATTCAACCCCCCTTTCATCTCTTGAAAGTATTAATCATAAGAATCTGACCACAAGTACTTCGTACCCTTCTTATTCATCCCCTTCAGTGGCATTCGTTATCTTGAAAAGTACTCTATAAAACATCTATAGTAACCAGCCAGCCCTAGAAAAATCTGTACCTCAAAGGCATTATTCGGAATCTCTATGGAAACTACTGCTCTCACTTTCTATGGGTCTACTAATACTCTTGTCTCTAAGATAACCTGACCCAAGAAGTGAATCTGGTCCATCCAAAAGTGGCATTTAGAGAGCTTAGAATATAACTGATGCTCTCTCAATGTACTCAAAACGATTTCAATATGTGTAGTATGGTCATGTCGAGTGTGATATTACACCAAGATATCATCTATGAAAAGCACTATGAATGAATCCAAGAATGGATGGAACACTTGGTTCATCATCGCTATGAAAACTGCAGGCGCATTCGTGAGACCGAACAGCATAACCACATACTCTTATAGACTATACCAACTCCAAAAGGTTGTAAGAGGTACATTTGATGGTCTAATGCACAACTGATGGTAACCAAACATCATGTCATTCTTAGAGAACACCCGGGCTCCTTGAATTTGATCAAATAGATCATCAATCCTTAGCAAGGGATATCGGTTCTTGGTTTTCAACTGGTTAAACTTCTGATAATCCACACAAAGATTGAGGGTACCGTCTGCCTTCTTCACAAATAGGATAGGAAAACCCCATGGAGATGTATTGGGTCTGATGAAACCCTTTTCTTATAACTCCTCCAACTACTTCTTGAGATCCGACAAATCTGGTGTATCCATCCTATAAGGAGGAATAAACACCGGTGCAGCTCCTGGCACAAGCTCGATAGAAAATTACACCTCTCGCTCCATAGGAAAACCTAAAAATTCCCCTAGAAAGACATCCATGAAATGATTGACCCCAATAGGAAAGTATATCTGTGAAGCTCCTTGGTCATCCAGATATAGACTAGAAATCTGAGCTGTAACTTCTCCCAAACCATGATGCTCTGGTCCTTCTCTACTCACCTGGACATACCATTCTCCCGTATGATGAAACAATCCTCCCTCTAGTGATGTGAAACTCACCCTATGGCTATAGAAATCGACAACTTCTTGGAAGGGAACTAATCAGTCCATTCTGAGAATGAAATCATTTCCATTCATCTCTAGGACATAAAGGTCCCATAAGAAGTGACACCCACCAACCTTGAGAGGTAACTCCTTGCACTGATGTATACTAGTCGTTCTTGTCCCCAACGGTATGTCTAGCGTCAAGATCTCAAAAGAATAAAAGATACAGAGCCCAAGCATCTCTACAATAGTGAAAGATATAAAGCTATGAGAAGCCCTAGTATCGAAAAGAGTAGAAGCTAAAACTTAGGCAACTAGGATCATAACTCTAACTATAGAGGGTCTGGGATCCTCCTCTTGCTGGGTCTGCTCCACTACAAAAGTCTGACCTGCACTACGGCCTTACCTGACTACCCTGAGCAGATCCGCCCTATTGTCGCTGAAAGCCTGGAGATTGGATACCACAGCCATGACCTCCACCTCGGCCTGAAGGGCCTGAAGAACTCCAGTTCCTTGACTGATGAGAAACTGGTGGTGCTGCTCCTGAATATGAAATTATAGAAGAACCCATATCGCCAGCTTTTGGTGAGAAAAATTGACAGAATCATTGAAGATGGCCCATATTTCTGCAATATTGGCACTCCACTAGGTCTCTAGGTCAATGTGGCCAGGTATTCCTGCTCTTCCTGCATTGGTAGCACACCACCTATCTACCAAAAGATGTATCTCGCCTAATACGATCTCCATGCGTAGACTCTTTGGGGTGATTCCTACTGTCAGTGGGAAGGATACCAACTCCAGATGTCAGACCTCCCTATATCACCACTCCAGAATCCCTCAGATTGGGATCTGTGATCAGTGCCTGGTTGACTATAGAAGTGATGGAAGTCAACCTAAAGATTTTCACCTAAGATCATATGTCATGCCTGAGACTATCCCCAAACTTTCTTACCATAAATAACTCATTAACTCCTGGAATAAGCATGAAGTGATGAAACTCTATGAAGCGAGAAGAAAACTCCATAACAGAAAGAGTACCCTGCTCCAGACTCATGAAATCTCGGGCTCAATTGGACCTCAAATTATCTGGGAAGAAATAGTCATAAGAGGCACACTGGAACTCATCCCAAGCCATAACCTTCTGGAATCCTTCTTGTGAGATCACATCCCACCATCTCTTGGTGGAGTTCCAAAGAATATAAGTATCAAGCTTCACCCTCCTCTATGAAGGAGTCTCTAGATGCTGAAAGATAGAAATCGTGGATTCTAACCCTGACTCTTCAGCCTGAGGTCCTTTTTTCCCTATGAAGGTGGAAGAATGTTGCTGCTTGAAAACCCGCATCAACTCTTCCATATAATTGGTGGGATGTGTTACTCCTCAGAAGGTTTTCATAAACTTCATAAAGCCCTCTCAGAACTGTGCGTCAGCACCTATGTCTGGAATAACGGATGGTGCCAAGACTGGCACAATTGAAGGATCTGTTGGTAGTCCCTGATCAACCATATTTAGTGTCTGATCACTTCCCTATAACTGGCGGAAAACTAGAGGACGTCTCAATGGGATGAATATGCAAGTTCAATCACACACCTTAGATCAATATTAATAGGTACTAAAACATAGAAGTGTAAGAAGGGAACAAGGGAAATAAAGCATTCAAGTTGTTCAAAACAAATATACACAGCGTGTAAAATTCCTACAGGAATTTTCCCTTAATCCTTTACTTGGGCGTTTACTTCTGCCAACCTAGGTTATGTAACACCCCATAAACACGATGTGTTGTCCTAATACATGGTGTGTACTTGAATCCTTTTCCCCTTCCCGAGTTCTTCTATATGGATAAACCACACGGTTCTCCTAGAAATAGTCTACAAGGCATGTTAGTTCCAGACACGGCATTTACTAGATAAACTTCACCGACCCTTGTTGTTAGTTACACGGCCAGTTACATGGCTAACTCTACATGGTGTGTTTTTTCTAGACAGGGTGTTTACTAGAAAGCTTTCACTGACCTGTGTTGTTCGCTACACGTCCGGATGCATGGGTTACACTATACAACGTGTTAAATATTGACAGGGTGTGTACAACTTAACTTTTATCCATCTATGTCATTAGTCACATGGGTGGACACATGGTCTACACAACACGGCGTGCTCCCCCAAAGATTTCTCAACCCGGTGTCTCTTCCCACATAGCCAGTGACATGGTTAGAGACTACACGGCGTGTACATACAGTACACAACGTGTACTTAAGAAAAACAGTTCCTTTATGAACAGAAGGACACATGGAATGTATACATCATTACACGCCATGTATTCTAGGTTCTTCTAGACAGTAAGCCTCTAAAACTACTCTGGAACCCATAAAACACTAAAATTAACACTTAAGCTCCAAATTCCGATCTATGAGGGCCCATACTCCCCACAAATAAAATCTTAGCGTCTTATACATGTCATATTCATGAATAATAATGCAATGATCCACCAAATTTCAATCCATGAGGGCCCATAACACCTCAAGAACCAAAGATTGTAGTTCAATTCAAACTATACCTTACACAATTTAATACTCTATCAAACAATAGGTATCCTATCAATGCATCTATCACAACAGCATGCATATTTAGCATAGCAGCTATCGCAACAACATGAAATCGGTAATACACCCTAAATGGCATGGCAAGAATGCATGACATGTGATTTATAGAAAGTTACTATATGATGCATAAGATGGAACACCCTAATATCATTGGGTTTAAAAAGATATAGATCCTCAATGATATCAATGTTAATAGAATAAAACATGTCAATCAATCAATGGTGAAATCAAATCAACTGTAAAAATTAAAAACCCAAAAAAATCATAATATATGAGGTAAATTTTCTTTTCCTTGTACACAGGTTAGCTACTCTCGGGAATATATTATTAATAATTACTTATTCGTTCATATCCCTGGATATAGGCTCTAAAATGTAAGTCAAGAAGAAAATAATTACTCTGATACCACTTTGTAACATCCCGGTTCTAAAAGTTTCCTAGAGGTGCCCGATGCCCAGTTGGTCACATGGCCTCAAGTGAATTTCCCCAAACACCAGAGGCTGCCGACTAGCGGCGAGGGCCTTGGGTACGATAGCGGGGAGACTATTACCTCATTAGAAGAGTAACACATCAGAAGTAAAATAGATAATAATAGTGAAATTAGTCAAACATTTCATAAACCAGTAAGCTACGGAAGACTGGAAGTAATAAAAACTAACCACATATAAATAAATTATGCATAATACATATGTCTAGGAAAATATCCAAAAAAATAAAAATGCCGGAATATAGTACTAAACCAAAGTACAAAAGAAAATTAATAAACTCCAACAACATCACAAGCCTCATCTTGGTCCCATTCTCTCTAGCTCCACAGCAATCAAGTACCAGAAGTAGAAGGGCGCTTTCCCTTATCTATGCCTGCAACAATATAATCTTATTGGGGCCAAAATCATGACCCAAACAGGGTGTGAGACTAATCCCATTAGGCAACCACCCAAATATCTATGCCTAATAGTAAGTGAATATATATGGCAGGAAATACGCAAAGAGAAGCAGCAAACAAGGAAGTACTCAAAAGTAAAAAATCCTATAGTTTCAAAAGCATTTAATTTAAAATATCAAGGAAGCAGAAAATAACAAACAGGTAACCCTGTAGGATGTACTCACTTCTTAACCCCTCTGGTTCAACTAAATAAGATATGAAATGCTTTGGGATGTCCACACAGTATAACCCCTCTTTTTCAGATTTAGCACAGACTCTCTAAGGAAGCACTCATCGCCAATTCCCCCTATAGTATCATATTGGTAACTAATAGGTAATCTGAGGAAGCACTCAATGACCAATTCCCTATGTGGACCGTATCAAGGAACTACAGACACTCTAAGGGAGAACTTACAACCATCCCCCCTATGGTCTCACAATGTAAAAGTAAAACAAAGACTATGAAGAATCCCTCAATGTACATTCTCCCTATGGTCTACTACACCAGGATTTCACAGCCCTGTGTAAGTCAATAATGCACAAACAATACATGGCATCCAAAGTAAATTTCAAGAACTAATTGGATAAAAAATCTAAATCATATCATAGCTTTTCAGATAATAATCACTCCATCCTAAAAATATTAGGCATGGGAAGCAAAGCAGCCTAACAGGAAAGCTGGACCAAACAGCCAAAATAAGAAAACATGGGAAAATCCTCCATAGAACGGAAAAATTAACCCTATTCATATACAAACAACCTCTATCCAAAAAAACAAGTCATAGAAGAAAAAACATGGAAAAAAACCATAAACACGCAATACCCTGTTCTTGGATATTGTCACTTTTTCCCATACAATTAAAATAATATCTACGGAAAGGCACAAACCACCTACCTCGGTGGTTTACGAACAATATACATGAACCTCAGGCCTTGAATCGCCCTAGAATTCTGTAGATCTACAAAAACGTTAAAAACATTCAACCGAGGATATCTCGTAAAAGAGGAGAAATCAGAAGATTAAGTTCTTCAAGAAGGAAGAAATCGTCATGGCGATTCCAACGCAATTGACGGTGGCTGATTTGGAGAACGGACGACGAGTCAGGATCTCAAAGAATATTTGAGCCTGTACATATGCTCCTAGATGAGACGGACAAAGAAGAAGTGTGTTCTATCTGTCATACGTTCCCTCGGTCAATTTAATGAAAAAAATAAAGTATATGGTGTGTTCTTTAAAAGTACAAGGTGTGTTCTTTAAAAGTATACAATATGTGCTTTCCTTTTTCAGCCTCCACTTTAGGTATTCTCCAGGTCACCACACATGTCCATGTACTCAGCCGTTACACGATCAATACATGGTCAACCACGGCAACCGGGTATACAGCGTATACTTAAAGTACATAGCATGTACTCCCAAAATTTCCAGAAACTCCTCTTTTTATAAAAAAACAACTAGAAAATAAAAATGTACCTGAAAAGATGATCTGGGTTCTTACACATTACATGATTTATATTTCTCAATTAGTCTTCAAAGACACCAATTTCCTTACAAAAAACATGAAACCAAATCATTCATTCTCTATACTAGGGGAGAACCCCATAATCCCTTACAAATTTATACCTATAATCCATTAATTAAAACAAACACATATCCTTAAACTTTAGGCCATTTTTCTCAAAAAATATTCTCCATACTTAGGAGACCCAAGAAACACTAAATTTAATGAGTAAAATAAGAAAATAAAAGTGAATTACTTTAAATGGGTAATGGGATGTTACACCTTTCATTATATGAAAATCAACACTCACATTTTTGTAAATTGTTTATCATATACTGTATTTAGATATTTATTTTTTTTAAATTAACCCTTAGTTATACTTTTCTTTATAATCCCCCATAACACATTAATAAATTCATTTTCATTATAATAATTTTAATAATGCAGTGGTGATGAACAATAACAAAAATATAATCAAAAATAACAAAATAAATATCTCAATATCAACTAAAAACATTGTTTTCTTTAAAACCCATTTTTAGCACACCTGTTGAACTGTGTATATATTTCTTTAAAAAATATTATATATAAAACATTTTAATTAATTTAAAATTATAATAGCAATTTTTTGAAAATAAAATTTGTTTTTCATCACAAATTTTTAAATAAAAATATTAATTTTCATAAATATATTTTCTCCCATTAACTTATATATTATTTAAAAAATTTAAATAATGAAATTTATATAAAAGTTATGAAATTATTATTTTACTGAATATAAGAGGAAAAAATAATTTTAAAAATAAATCCTTTGAATTTTTTTATTTTTTTGTAAGTGAATGTTTTTTTCTTAATTTTAATGTGGTATAAAGAGGAATATAGTGGCTAATTTAATAACTATATGATAACTTTTCCATTAATGTGACTTGATGGGTAACCTTAATAATTTTTTTAAGTCTTTATGTTGAATCAAAAATGGAGGGGTATCTAATATTATATGACAGATGCATATTTTAATGGATAAATTGAAAATTCAGGGTATGGAATCTAAGAGAGGATAGAAAAACATTACAATAGAGGAGGAAAACTCTTTAAAATCAAGAAAGGCGTTGAGGTAACTAAAAATAAAGTATAACTATCTACAATTTTACGTACATTATTTATTTCTTCTACACTAAATACTTCTTAATTTAATATGGTATCATATCATTATTTTATATTCGCATGGGAATTAGATCACTTTTGAGTGAATGTTGATTAAATAAATTATTCCATGATAATGGAGATCCTATTGGGTGAGAGAAAGGAGTAAGGATTCAAATGTTGACTATATACCATTTTGGTATGTTTTTTTTAACTTTCAAAGGACTTTACGGTGTGTATAGTATGATGTTGAAGCTTCCAAAAAAATTCTATAACATAATGCTTATATTCATGGATTATATATTTTTTAATCAATATAAAAAATAATATCATGTGGGATATGTATAAATTTTTAATTGAATTTCAATTAATATATGTTGTATGAAATTTTTTCAAAATTTCATTTTAGATTTATGAGTTGATTTTGTTTCATGTTGTTTCAGATAAGTGAATCCATATTGATCTTAACAAATTGAAGGTTCTAATATCTTCATATATTTCTAAGAATTTCATTATGATCTATATCTTTTATGGATTTTCTTGGTATTAATAAAGACTTGTGAAGAAAGTATGAAATTTTTATTCTAAAGTGAGTTTTTTTCTTAGAAGAAAGTAAAATTTCAATGGGATGATAAGTTTGATGAATTATTTGAATAATTATATAAAATACATAATTTAGTACCACTTTATATTTTTCAAAAATTAGAGGTGAATATGAATTATATTATGATTCTTCAAGAAATGTTTTTTGGATTTTTACTTATAAAATGTGGTCAAATCATGTTATATGTATCATTATAGTTGAAACTACATATGAGATATAATCCTATACTTAAATTGGAGTTATTTTTAGTGTGGTATACATTGAAGAGTTGTATGATTTACCTATTTAGTGATAATTTCATGTTATAAACAAATTAAAATATTTAGGAAGTATATTTTATCATCTAATAATGTCAATTTAGAATGGTAAAGGTGTGTAGAGTAAGAAACCAAGGAATTCACACCAACCAAAATATATATATATATATATATATTTATTATTTATTTTATTTCTCATAGTTTTATCTATTTTAGGATTATTTTCTTAAAAATTTATAAAATGTTCTATTGTGAATTATTTGGGAATGATTTTAGAAACATTGATATAGAAACCTTGTACTAGTGAGGTTCGAATCAAAAAGTGATTACTTATTTTTTGAATAGTTTGGGAAATATTGTATTTTCATAGTGTGTTTTTCAAAAATATTATTTCTTTTTTTATAATTTATTTTATCATACATTCCAATCATTTATCTTCTATGGAACTCAGTGGGTTATAGGGTTTTCATCTAAGTTTCCCTCATCCTTCATCCGCTATTTTTTCTTTCCCCTAGATTCTTACATAATTCCTCAAGGTAATAAATTCATTTTTATATTATTATTTTCCTATATATCTCATATCTTATACACACTATATTCTATTAATCCCAAAAAATAGTGGGGAGGATTTATTGATTTTTTTTGAAATTTAGGGTTTTTGATCCTTAAGGAGTGATAAGTTTCTTCATAATCATAATCTAACTCTTGTTAGGAATTATATAATTTTTACACTTGTCTAAAAAAAATTCTATTACTATTTTTAAATTTGATTATAAATTGAGTGATTGTATTTTTAAAATTTATTTTTAAGACAAACATATTTAATATATGATATCTATCGATATTTTTTCATGTGGATTTTTGAATATAATATTTTTTGTGATGTAAATGGGGGATTTTTTAGAAAAAGTTCATTTTAAATATAATTGTTTTCATAGAGAAATTTTTTTTTGATTGTTATATGGAATTTTTTTTGATATACATGGTGAATAGTTATGAATAAAGTGTTTAATTTTTTAATGTAAAAATGGATATATAGTATCTGGTTTTTATTTTATCATGTTTAAGTGTTTTGTTAAGGTTTATTTGTAAAGCATGGAATATACGAATAAAGAAAACATTCTTAAATGGTGTTTTGGATAAAAATTGGAAATTTTTTGGCGTTTCATTATTTGGAAACCATACGAGGCCCCATGAGAACAGTTTAATATACAATGTTCGAGACATAAGGAGAGAAAATCAAGATTCATGGATTACCAAAACGTTATATAAACCTTGAAGCATGAAAAAACAACTTAAAAATCATCCACACATTACCCACATAGTTTACAAATGTATTAAAAATACCAATGCATCACATACCACAACCCAACCACTATTTTAACTCAGTTTTGACACATTTTAGGGAGGTGGATTATTCCATCTATAAATGAAAGGGGATGTTATGGGGGACTCATAAGAGGTTAGTGGAGGTTCCCAACCTAAATATAACCCAAGGGTGTCATTAGAGAAAGGATTATAGGGTTTGTTGAGTTCCCTTTAATATATGATCATCTTTGACCAAGGGGCATTATTAGACATTCAATTAACATTGGGTTTGATTCTATTTTTTATGTATTTTTAATCTAAATACCTATATATATGTTTTATGACTTATTATTTTATTTATTGGTTGTTTATGTTTAATGGATAATGTTTTTTATGATTTTATTTTGATCTCTTAATTGAGTTTTCATTTAATGACTATATTGATATTGAAATTCCATCAATTTGATTATTTAAATTATAAAACAAAGGACTTGAGAGTGGGAGAACACTAATAAAATTGGGATACGATCATAAAATGACCATTGGATCAAATTTAAATTACATTTTGATCTTTCCTTTATTAAATGAATGCTAAATTCAATACTAGATAAATGATGTGATTTAACTTGTGTTATTTGTTTATCTTTTGATTAAGTAATCACTCATTCTAATAAACCCCACAATGAAAATTCCAGAATTTAAACCGATTTAGTAATTAGGATCCCTACTCACCAATGAAATTTGAACACACCAAACATTTCCATAGAATTTTAGAAACATACCTCTCATATAACTAATATAATATAGGTTGTGTATGATTTCATTTTTAAATTCATAATTATGTCTTCAACATAAATGGTCAAATCCATAGACCCAAGGACTACCTATTTCATATATGGGATTGACCCCTATAACCAATAGTTATATTGCTAGGTTGTGGTATATTACAAATATACAACTTATCATTCCTTGTGATGTCCATGTTAAGTATTAATTCAATTATTGAGGAGAAATGGAGTAAACTTGGGACTCTACTATACCTATTAATTTTGTTTATGGTGTATTTTCATTTTGATGATATTTTAAAATTAGGGCAAGGGTGTATATATTTTCCAAAGGAACCTTGAATTATCTATTGGGTGACATGGATTTTTGGGAATTGAGGTATAAAATTTCAGAACCAATCATAATTATTTATCATAATCATTATTGATGTAATTAACATAAGGAATGTGTAGAGGAGTATTCCACATATCCTTGTGTTGAACCCCCTCAATTTTATAATTCATTTCAAATATTTTAGGGATATTCATAATTTTCAAATAAAAAACATGATGATTTTTGGTGGAGTTATTATAATGACATGAACCTATTTCCACCACTTTCAAAATAGATAATTCACCTATTTTCATATAGAAAATACATTTTGAGGATTTTAACCTATAATATAGGCCACCAATGAAAAAAAACATTATACCAATCTAATAGTTGGGAATGATTGAGTGTTTTAGTTAGGAGACTATCTGAGACCGTAAATAAAAAGTAAAAAATTACTTGGATAGAGGAAGGAGTGGTTCAGTATGTGAATAAGGAATATATATTTATATAGACACGATGTCAATAAGTTGATTTTTCAGATAATATTTCCAATTCAAATATTGAATTTGATAAAAGATTTCATTTTCAATATGGGTGTGACAATGAATTCAATGTTGAAATTGATTCTACATTTCCTAATGAATCGAGGGATCAGGGATTGATGTAGATCTATCTCCTCTAAAAGATCATTTTTCTGATACTAAATATTTATGTTATGAAAATAAAAATATAGATTCATTATTCCATGATTGTGCTAAATTTTTATAACAATTTATGTTTAATTACCCATTTGACATTTCACTTGCTTCAGAATGGTTTTTTGAATAATTTATTATCTATAGAATGGAAGATCTTGGACAACCTAGAGGAGAACCATACTAATTATATCCACCTTACCTAAATCATTGTTATTCTACACAATATTTTCAACTCGAGGTGGAATACATAATAATAATGGATTAAACATAGATCTACTGTAATTGATTTTATTCCATGGGGACAAGTATCTATAAACATCCAATTCATCCTCTAAAACTATCTTAATTTTTAGAAAAGAGTTAATTCACTTTTCACATAAGGTAGTTCATTGATAGGAAGTAACATACTTCAATATACTATGGATGAGGTTTGAAAAACATGCCCGGTCCATTGATCAAATCCAAAGGCTCTCATTAGGGTAAAACCCAATAAAAAACATGATGTATTTGTTCTTTATTTTATCTTTATATTTTATTTTCATTTATAATCAACAAATAAATAACTTTCAGACAATTATTACTCAAATTTAATCCATTGTGTCTTATATATTCATTAAAATATGTATCTCATTCAAATTTAATGTTAATAAAATGGAGATCATGCATTGAATATACCAGGGAATAATTTTCTTTTAATTTAATAGTTTAATTTTTTTTCATTTCCCATGATAGGTGATACAAGTGATTTGAGTAATTTCTATCAATGTTCCTTGAGAAGTGACATGGGAAACCATGGAGGGTATTTTTATCTGATTTATGTGTCATTTCTTTTTTGTGTCATTTTATGTTCCTCATATAATACATGTTTCATGTTTACACCTACCATGAAATTTTACATTAGAAACAGTGGTTGGTTTTTAGTGTGGGGGAGGTTCTTATATGTAAATAAACTTTAACAATTCCTATCTCAAGAATAATGTTGGGATATTTTTCTTAGACACCAATTAATATAATGTTAAAGATGTCCTATATGAATATTAAATAGATTATAATAGATATTAATGGAATAATATTTACATTTTTTATAACCATGTATTGATAAAAGCATCTACTTAGTGACATGTGTTAAGAAAATTGATGTGAAATCATTTAAATTATCATCTAAAAACATTTTATTTAAGTGTGAAAATTTTATTTTTGTATTAATGTAAGGAAACTATTAAATTTTAGGTATTAATTATGAATATTGGACACGTGGTTCTTAGAATTTTTTGATGACACACATGTGGTTATTACCCATTATTAATTTGGAGATATATTTAATTACCTTGACAATTCATCAATGTGAGTAGATAAAAAATATGCATAACAAAATTTCATTTCTAGAATAAAAAATTAATAAAAAAATTAGAGATAAAAAATTATACACCTGATTTCGATGGCCATAAATTATTCATTAATGTTTCAAGTCAATGAGGTCATGTGACTTATAATAGTTTTAACCCATCCTTTTATATCCAAAAACACCATTTTTTTATTACCTGCATATATAAGAAGATGGTTATAGATTTGGTGAATTTATTTCAAGTGAAAAAGGTAGATATCATATTTAGAAAAAAAAATTGGATGAAATGTTGAAAAATAGGCTTGAATTTACTATTCATACTTTCTTTGGATAATAGAGAGTTATAAAATGTAAACATAGAACAATAAATGATTCTTCATTCATTATCATGTTCATTTAGTTTATAAGAATTGTGATGTTTTTACATTTCTCTTTGGTGGTCCTATTAGAATAATTGCCTCAATTTGTCTAAGGGAAATAAACTTCCATGTATGGGGTATTTTTATGTATATGAAGTGTATATAATTGTTTCATTTGTTTTTAATGTAAAAAATGGTTCTTATAATATATATAATTTATTTTTTATTGGTTTTACAGGTTCAAATTAGGTTTATTTAGACTATGCATAATTTACCAAGTATAAAATCATTATTTGGAGGTGGTTTAGAGAAAAATACAATTTTTGGGGTCACATACACTCAAGAACCATGACGAAAGAAAATTTTGATGGAGAAGGAGTTGTACACTTACTGAACAGTTTACCAAATCCATGTGGAAACCATGTAGCCTAAAAAATACATCTTAAATATATTCCACATCTCCCATATAGTTTAAAAATAGTTCCACTTAATGGTGAATCACATACCCACCATAAACCGCCATTTTTACTCAGTTTTGACACATTTTTATATGTTTATATAGCATATAACAAAATTGGGATACCAAAGGGGACTCAAAAGAGGCTAGAGGATGTTATTAACAAAATTAAAAAACTAAAGTATTGTCATAGGAAGTATTTTTTGTGGATTGGAGTGCCTTCCTTATGAGGATCTCCTAAAATAATGGAACACTATCAGATCCTCATTGAATATGGGGTTTTATTGTCTATATTTTGTATCCATGACACAAATTTATATATCAGTGTTGTATGACTTATTCTTTTCTTGACTGGATATTTATTGTTTTATGGATGATTTTGTTTTAGAAATTATTTTGATCACTTTATTGATTTTTCATTTATGGATTATGTTTTCATTGTGTTGAGACTAAATTTCCCAAAATTTATAAACTTAAATTACCAAAAAATGAGTTGAAAGTGATAGTATACTAATACAATTGTGATAATAGGATAACATGACCATTTGAAATGATGTCCCTTTAATTTAGGAATTTTTCATCATGAGATGCTAGTTAAATATATTTCTCGACCAAAAATTTTATTTCACTACAGTTGTAATGTGTGTGTCAGTCAAAAGACTCACTCATTCTTCAAAATACCACAATTAATATTCATAAACTTAAACTATTTGAGTAATTTAGATCCCAACTCACCAATTAATTTTTTTTACCATTCAATTCAATCCATCCTTATAACCTTACATCCAAAATCACTAATATTTGATATATTTTTATTTTTCATTTTCTAACTCATATTTCTTCCACATAGATATTTGGTGAAATCCATATACCAAATTACTATGCTTGTTCTGTATGGGATCTACCCAAACTTCCAGTATATATAGAGTTAGTTTTTTTATGAAACATTACCAATTTATAATTTTCAATCCATTGTGATGGTCATGTCATATTTTGGTGTTATTTTCAGTGAACACTGTTATAGATAAGGGACTCACCTAGAAAAATTAATTTATAAATTTTTTTCATTAATTTTATTTTTTATTTGAGAATAATTACAAACAATGATGTAACTTTTTCTCTTAAAGAGACATGAATGATCCATTTAGTGACATGGATTTTTGGGCATGGAGGTATGTATCTGGATAACCAAACAACCTTAGTGATCTCATTCACGGTTTATACACATCAAATCACCAATTATGGGAGGATTGTCCCTTAATCCTTTGTGTTAAACCACCTTCATTTCATAATTATTTATAAAAAATTTGGATTCAATCACATTTTTCCCAAAAAGGGTGTGATGATTTTTGGGGTACTAATTATAATGATATAAATCACTTTCAAAACTATCAAAAATTGATCTACCACCTAATTAATGTGAGAAAATGTATTTTTCTTATTTTTTATCCATGATGATAGTCATCACTTAGGTACAATTATACAATATAACTGATTGGAAATATTCTGTTCTTTGGTTGGGAGACCATTTAAGATAGAAAATAACATAAAAGAATATGATTCATATATAGAGGAATATATGGTTGGGTATGTGAATTAGAGAAATATTTTTATATCCACACAATGATAATAAAAGAATATTTCAAGAAATTCTTCCACATCCAATAATGAATTTTGTAATTTTTTCATTTTTAATATGGGTTCAAGAATGAATTCAATGTGAAATTTTAATCTCATATTTGTTTATCGATTGAGGTATCATTTATTGATATGGAACGATCTTATACATATTTTTTTTTGTAATACTAAATCTTCATGACATGAAATTGAAAAAGAAAGATTCATTATTCGACACTTTTTCAAAATTTGAAAAACCTTTAATGTTTGATAATTTATAGAATTGAATTTTCTGATCAACCCATGGAGGAACCATATATTTTATACCCACCACACCTAAATCAATGTTTTATTTGAAAATAAATCCATCTTGAGTGAATTATATGAGGATAATGGAAGATACATGGATCAATCATCAATGGTATTTGTCTATAGAGAAATTTACTATAAACTATGACCTTTTTATCTTAAATCATGCTTTATTTCAGTAAGGGGTGGGGAATTGGTCACATTTGGTAGTTAATTTAGAGGAAGCCCCATCCACCATGTCACTATGTATGAGGTTTGGTCAACATGCTCAAGCTAGTGAATATAAACAAAGGTGGTCATTGTAAGGAAACCCAACAAATTATAATTGTAACATCAATATTTTTTATTTCTTATTTTCATAAAATAATAATTTTATTTAATTTAAAAAATTAATTTCACACCATTGAAGCTCACATTAAATGCATTGAATATTGTATTTTCCTTAAAATAGGGAATATAATACAAATTTATTGTATGTAAATGGAGAATATTTCATTATCATAATCATAGAATAATGGTGTTGTATTTTTATGGATTAAATTTATTTTTAGGGTCCATATTAAATGATAAGGGGAAGTTTATGAAATCCACTCATATGGTCCTTCTGAAGTGACATGAGTAACATTGAGTGAAGTATTGTTATCATATTTATGTGTCTTTTGTGTTGTGTGTGATTTGAATATAATAATATATCCATTTTTTATACGTATACCTATGTTGAAATTAAATACTATAAGAAGTGTTTGGTTTTAATTTTGGGTGTACCACCATGATATTTTTTTATTTTTTTCAAACAAACTTAATTTCATAGATATATTAAATCACATGAAACACTAATTTTATATGAAACGTGACATACTATGAAAATATTATTATTTAATATGATAGTTTTCATCTGGCCATTGAAATGGAGGTTATGTATAGTATTAAGTGAAAAAATAAAAATATATTCTTTAAAATTCATATAAAATTAATTATATGGGGACCAATTAATTATAAATGAAAATAAAAACAATTTGAAAATAAAGTAAATATTTTTCTAAAAAACTATTTTTATGCGAAAAAATGTAATTTACGTTAATAAATTAAATAAATCACATTTTCTTAATGATTTTATTATAATATATGTAGATTATATTAAATAAAATTTTTAACAATCATCTTATGTGTTTTCTACTCATGAGATGAGAGTAAATCCTATTTTATGCTTAAAACATTTTTTTTCTAAACAGGTTGTCTTGTCAAATTTTGTGAAATTATTTTCAAATTATTTTATTCAAATTCTATAAAATGTAATTAAAAAAATTGACTCTGTTTTTTAATTTATAAATTCAAAATTATCTTATATTATCTTTTTGATAATTTTCTAAAATGATAAATTTTTCACTGAATAGTGAAAAAATGGTTTTTATTAAAAAATTCCTTTTCATGAAAAGTATTTAAAAGATAATTTTTTTAATAAGGTTATAAAAGAAAATTTAGTTAAATTATATATATATTAATACAAATTTTTCCATTTGGTTCAATTTTTATATTGAATTTTGTTATAAAAACATTTTAAACTTTTCAAGATTTTGTCTTTGAAAAACCACTTTTTCATCATGTTTGTGGGTTTAATTTTAAATTAAAATTTCTATATAGTGAATATAATTTGGGAAAATGTATTTAATATTTTTAATAAAAATAATTAATATTATATAATGAGTTAAATATATTTTTTGACCTTAATTAATTATAAAAATGGTAAAAATTAATTTCTGGGATTATGGTTTAAACTGGTTTACTAGTGTTGAAAATAAAAAGATAAGGGGTAAAAGAACCTATAATGGTGTAAAATACCTATTTAAATGAAATATTTACATACTAAAACCTTATTGGTTTTCAATTTACTCATTTTGATCCTTTTTCGTGTCAAAAACATTAGTACACGTTATTATATTCAAAAATTCCTTGTGTCTCCTCTCCCTCATTTATTAAAGTTCACACAATATCCTCTCCAATTAACACTTCCAAAACGATTTGGTTTTTTCCAATAACATAAAAAATAATTTCCATAACTCCATAAACTCATTATAGAGCACTTTTTTTAGTTATTAATCCATCCTACGAAGGCTTTAGGTGTAAATCAAAAGAGGCTCTCTGATGACAAGGTAGCATTATTAAACCTGAATTTTTGTTTTATTTATTCTTCCTCCTACATTAATTTTATTAAAATATATAATATAATAAAACTTGTATATTTAATATAATTATATTTTATTATGTTATTATGTTGTTATGATGAATTATATCTATATCCTCTTCTATCAAATGGGATACCAATTCATAATTTATGTGTACGGCGGACTGTCGCCTTGCGAATCGATGTTATTTGTTTTTCATCACTACCCATCAAAAAAGGATATAAAGATGATTTTAATTTTTATATGATGTATTTATGAAATTATTATCCTAATTTAATTATAATATAACATTTAACGTCTTACCTCACAACTCGTTGGAAAAAAATAACGTCACTTGTGTGTACGAAAGACTACCACCTCAAGAACTGATGTGATTTGTTTTTCTATTTCCATTTTACTTGGATGGAAATATGTATATATTAAATGAATACATAGGATATTTTAAAAACATTATACATATAAAATAAATATATTTTATATAAATTATAACATTTAATTCTAGGAGGGATAATATAATATCGTTCGTGTGAATGATGGACCACTACGTTACGAAGCGATGTGATTCGCTTTTCACCAACACTTTTCATGGAATGTAATCAGGTTAAAATTAATTAATATATGTGATATATATTAAATAAAAAATATTATTTAAAAATTAATAAACTTTTTACATTTCTTCATTTTATATATCAATTAAATGGAAAAACATTGATGCATACATACGACCTAACATCTCAATGAACAGTGTATTTCATTATCTATATCGAAATTTTATGGATTACTATAAATACATATATAATGAATTTATAATATATTTATATAATTTTTAAAATTATTTTTATTATTGAACTATGATCAATTATAAATACCTAAGATAAAAAAATCAAAATATAAATGAAAAATAAAGAATCTATTGCCCAAAACACGATTTTAACTCATAATTTTTAATAAAAAGGTAATAAAGGTACATATGAAAATAATATATTGTATGGTATATATAATTTTGGTTCTATAATATATGTATAATAAACTTATATTTATTATATTAGAGGATATAATGTGTATAAATGAAGTTTAAACTTATGGTAAGGGATATCTAGTCTCTCTTTCAGTTTTGGGAGGCATTTGCTATATTCACCACTAAACTATTTTATGTGGGGTGTATACTATAATTTTACATGTTATATCAATAATATATTTCCTATCATGATATTTAATTTTTTATTTAATTTTATTATTTAATGGGGATTATGATTCAATATATTACCAAAGTGTTAAGGGATTTTTGTCTCAATTTTTTATACGTTGGGATATATGTTATGTTATGTAGATATCTTACTTTATAAGGTAAATTTTCATCCTATTTTACAAGTAATATCATGGATTTGTTTAATCAAATGATATTTTATGTTTCATTTAACTTCATTACTTCCAAGGTATTATGGTTCAATGTTACCAAAATGGTAAGGGTTTAATGATACAATCTAATCATTTATCAGGATTGGTTATGATCATGCTTTATAGGATGAAATATTATGATACATATCTAAAGTAACTATTCAGTTTTATTATACTATAGTAATTTATTTATAAAACATTTTTTTATATTTATTTTACTCTATTTATGTACTCATGATTATAAAATAATATTTTTAAAGAAAATTGAATTTATTTCTCTCTTCAACTAAAAACCCTTGTTTCTTGCTTTTTCATGTTTTCTAAAAATGTTTTAAAATGGTTTAATGTTGCTATAGTGTTTTTTAAATGTTATTTTTATCCTTGTTTTATTTTTTTAGAAACTCTTTTAAATTTAATCATCATTTTATTTCCGAAACAAGTCTCGTTTGGA
Organism: Viscum album; assembly: GCA_963277665.1. Lineage (NCBI taxonomy): Eukaryota > Viridiplantae > Streptophyta > Magnoliopsida > Santalales > Viscaceae > Viscum > Viscum album. The sequence goes on from OY728138.1 coordinate 1,151,056,594, forward strand.
TATTAAAAAAAATGTGAACGGAATATTTATTTTAATGTGTATGCAATTTCTTGTTATCATGACCACTACGTGTAGTAAAAATTAATCTATAATTTTCATAGTTTATTTTCAATGAAATTTATTTCAAGAATGTTTTATTAATTTTGTATTTATAATAGTGGTTTTTAATGAAATTTTATTTTCCTCAATAAATGTTCCTTATGATATTTTATAATAATGTTTAATCTAAGATAACATCCTTTGATGTTGTGTTTTCTTTACTAGGGTTAAGATTTAATTATCAAATAAAAATTATTTACATGGAAGGTAAATGTTTTTTTTTAAAATTTTTATGAAAACCATTTATTTTTCATAGTTTATGCTATAGAGAAATAATGAAATGTTTATGAAACCCATTTTATTTCAACATGTTGTGATGTGATGAAATGAATAATATTTTATGATATCATGGAAAACAGAAATATGGTTTTCATTATGATAAGGGTGAAACATTTATATCCATTAAATTTATTAGGTAATTCTTTATATGTCATGAGATAAAAATGGGAAACAATTTAATGGTCTTGATCCGCTATAGAAAATATGTGAGCCCTGATCCATTTTATGAAATAGCTACCTCCTGATCCATAATGAAGAATTGGTGATGAGTCATAATACACTATATTGATTGTATTGGTAGTTATCCTTGAAATATAAAATATGTTTCTATATTTAAGATGGTTACACAGATTTATTACATGATTTCATGGTTTATGATTGATTTATATTGATTTCAAACTCTTATGGCCCATGTTTTCTGAAATTATAATGTTTTTCGTCCATTACTCAGGTTTATAATCTATGGATGGTTGGGTATGATCATGAAAATTTATTTTCAATATCACATACACTTATACTTATATTATGATTTCATATTATCATAGATTTATATCTCTTTTGATTATCCCTATTGAGAATTTGATCTCACCCATTCTTATGTTTCCTTTCATAGGTTATGAATAATTTTTTAGGTAAGGTATACCAAAAAGGAGTAATATATAAGAAGATAATTATGGGAGATGTTTAAGATCTTTCAAAAATTAAGAATATTGTATTTTCAATCTCAAAAGACAATATACTATTATGGTCCTCGATCATCTATTTATCAAATTAATTTAATGTTCATTTAAAATGTTGTGATATCTATATCTGAGAATCCTATATAATTATAGTTTCTATCAATAGAGAATTAAGGAATCTAATCCTTAGAAACTCTCAAGGTTTAGTGTTGGATGAAGTATGGCTCTCTACCTAAGGGCTTCATGTGGAAATATATTCCATTGGGGAAGGTGCGGTTTCCAACCTAGGAGGTGTATCCACCCATGGAGTGTCTATTTAGCTATCAATTATAGTTTTCTAGAAATGATTCCAAACCATTATTATCAGTACAAAAGAAAATTTATAGTCAATATTTGGAGATTAGGATTAGAAAATCCTTATTGAAAACCATGGGGATGTGTTTATGTATAGGATCACATCATAATTTTTTAATAAGAAATAGATTATGTTGTTTTCTTAAAAATACAACCCTCTATATATACTACATGTTAATGTGGTTTTGGAATAAAGGTACCTAGGTGTAATAACTCTGAAAAAAACATGTAAATATTTACTCAAGTGTTACCTGGAACAAAAAATGGGTCTTAATGTGCATCCGGTTTGACAATCCCATGGGATATGATTTAGAAATTCACCAATTATTTATGATCCATCATAAAGGATTTGAATAATGACTATACATGACCTAGGATAAATTTATGGTGTCATGTATTAAAAATAGTTGTTCCTAATTTAGACATAGTTTAAGTGATTTCCATAATTATATGGTTTCTAACTATTTTTACAATTTGTCACACTGTTATTTTTAGTTTTAGTCAATGGAGGGAACATGAATGTACCAGAATAACATTGATTGTGATGGAAAATGTGTTGATGAGAACGAAATGTGGTGATGAAAAAAGTGATGGTTATTGTGATTTTTTCTACTCAGTTATCATGATATATGATTAAAAATATTCACCTCATTTAACTCTCAGAAACACTAAAGAAGAGAAAGATGGAGTTATTTAAGAGCTCAAGTGTTGGATACTATATATGAAATAAGAATCAATTTTTTATATATTGATAATGTGTAAAGAATCACTCTAGGGAATATAATAAAGGAATAAGAATATGTTTTGAGTTTGGAAAATATAAAGAAAAAATAAGTAATTTACGAGGAAAAAAGAAATGTTAGGTTAATGAAATGGATAAGAATAATGGTCTCCCTATAGAATCATTAATTATTTAATTATTTAAACATATAATGTATGGAAATTATGAAAATATATATCCTAAGAGGAAAGCTCCTGAAGGGAATCAGCAAGGTGGTATGAGTAATAGTTATACTACCGATAATAAATAAACTATGAATGGCAAAAAAATGTATAAACTATTTTATTAGTATTTTTATGTTAGTCATAATAAGAATGATTAAATTGAGGTTGATGGATGTTAAGACATGATTCATATTTCATATCATATGGAAAAGGTATTAATGAATAAGATAATGATTTATAGTTAATGGTGTGAGAATTAAGTTGAATTATTGAAGTGTTTATGTATCATAATTCAAGAAGAATGGTATATATAAGGATTTTTCTATGAATTTTTTGAATGAAGTGTTTTCCGTTATATATTAGTTAATGTTGACAAAAAAGAAAATTGATTAAATGACAGGGTGATATTTCATAAAAAACATGATTAAGGGACGATAATCGTTAATATGTTCTTGATGTTGGGAAAAATGGTATTTTTTATGGATGTAGAGATAACATAAATTGATAAAGTAATTTGGATAATGTTTATGACCTTGAAACTTATTTATGATTTGTTGAAAAAAAATTATGTTATAATTTGTGGATTTTATATCATAATTGTATAAATGTAATATATTCAATATTATTTGGTTTATCTTAAGTAATTAAGAAAAATGTATGTTTTCATTAAGGTTTTATGGTGTTTATGGTCATCACCATATTTCAAGATAATATATGACCAAGTTATTAACATATTTTATATGTCACAATTGAGATCTACTTATTATTATTTGGGTGATCATTTTTATGTTGATCATAAAAAATTTAGTGATATTATTTATAAAATTTGAGTTTTTGATGGTTTATAAGGAAAATAATTTATATAATGATTTGAACTTTGGATGAGGTTCTAGTGATTAATTTATTATTTCACCATATAAATATTTATGCACATTTGATAACCTATGATAACCTTTTTTTATAATAACTAGAGATAGAATAAAATACTTATGATTATTTTATTGATACTAGTATCCATTGGTACTTAATGCATAAAACTATTTTCCTCTTAAAGTAGTATAGAATGGGAAAATTGATTGAGGCTCTATTAAAAGATGGGATTGTGCTTATGAAGTGGAATGAAATCATGTAAGTATATCTTATCATGAAAATTCATCAACATTAGGAAAATGATCATGAAATAAAATTTTATACATTAATATTTATTTATAATGAATGAATTTTCTTTAAAAAATAACATATTTATGGATTTTTTATCATTAAATTTTTTTTAATCATGTTCTCTATCACTCTCTATTAGTATTTAGGCATTATTTTTCTCTCCTAGGTCCATATTTTCACTTACCAAAATTTTTTTCATACATAGAATCCAATTTATGTGTTAATATTGGTGACATTCGCACATCCATTTTGTTTCACCATAAGATATTAAAATATTTTCCTTTTAAAAAATTAATTTTATTGATAGTGTGTAAAACATGAAACACTTAGTTAGTTTTGTAATGCATGCAACACCCAATTTAAAGGAAACACTATTTAGTCACCATTTTCACAGTCAATCAAATTATAAAAATATTAGATAATTTATATTATAAATTTATATATTATATATCCAATAAAATATTTTTACATTCATTTGATATATTTTATATACATAAGATTGGAACAAACCTAGTATTACACAAAAAAGTAATATTTTTATAAAGGCACTTTTACCCCTTTTAATGAGGAACCAATTTTTAAAAAAATGGAACTTTTATAAATTTTATATGTAAAAATAATATTTTTTAAATTTTAACTTCAAAATATGGCATTGGGTAATTTTTGGTATTTATCTGTGAAGTTTCAATTTTTATTAATAGTGAAAAATTCTGAATTTCAATTTAAAACTTCTTTTTTGACTAATTTATTTCTATTTTTAAATTATGTTTTGATTTGGTTTTAAAGTATAGTTAAGCCAATTTTATATAATTTAATACAAATTAGTTCATTTCAATAGATTTCATAATGAAATTGGATATAAAAACTAAGAAAATGTTTAAACGGTTTTACTTCAAAAACTCACATTTTCGTCTCGTTTGTGGGATTATATTTAAATTAATTTCTACCAATTATGTGATAATAATTTGGAAAAAATATATTCCATATTTGGAATCATCATAATATTTAATTTCCAAAAATTTAAACTTATTTTTTGACCAAAAATATTATTGAAAGTGATTATAATTAATTAAAGCGTTTAAGAGAAAAATTAGCTTAATAAAGGATTGAACCTTAAAAATAAGAGCAACAATGACCTCAAAACTTGTCCAAAATCTATTTTATTGACATATTTATACTCTATAATCTATTGTATCAAATATTTTCCATTGTTGTAATGAATTCACATGGGAAAAATGTGGTTGGAATTTCCTTTTCCATAATTTACTTGTATGCCACTCATCCTCCACTATAAAAAGGCACTCACCCATACCAATTATTCACACATATCAGGACATTTATCTCACAAAAAAACTAATAAAATAAGATCCAAAAATACATCCCATAATCCCTGAATCATTACCTTGGGAAGAAATCCAATCAAAGAAGTCTTTTGGTATAAACTAAAAGGAGTTACCTGAAAAAGAGGTAACATTCTCCAATTATCACTTTTCTTTCATTTACATCACCACCCTTTAAATAATTATCATATAATTAATATATAAAATACCAGTATCCTAAATATATTTTAATGTTCTTATTATATTATTTATACCTAGTCTCTCACACACATTCATCAAATGGGATACACAACTATTGTTCATGTGTACGACATACTACTGCCCAACGAATCAATGTCATTCATTCTTCCATTTATCAAATCTCAAGGAAAAAAATAGTGATATATTTATAGTTAATATATGTTATTTTTTATATTTATATTTTATTTATACTTATTTTGTTATTATATAACATGCACCTTCATGCATTCAATTTTGTGGAGATACGTTGACATTGTTTGTGGAAGTGTGGACTATCACCTACTCAAAGCGATGTGATTCATTCACACTATAAATGGAACATATGAAGTATGTTTTTAATAAAAATATATGAAATATATGAAATATATATTATACTGGAATTATAATATACATATATATCATTTACTTTTCATTCTTTTAATATGATATATAAATAAAAGTAGCATTCATGCGAATGTATAGCCTACTGTCTCCATTAACGGTGCATTTCATTTTCTATCTCCATATTTTAGGAATTATAAAAAATATATATGTATGGGATACATATGATATTTAAATTATGTTTTAAATTTTTTAGATGATTAAATCATGATCTAATTGATAGGAACTACAAATAACATGTCAAAACATACTCGAGAAACTGGGCAATTAACACATGAAATAGTGAAAATAATGAAATATTACTAACAAAAGGGAAATAAGATATTATAATAAGATATTATATGAAATAATAAATATGATTATAGTTATTTTATAAGTTAATAAAATGTTTAAAACACTATACAGGATGTTAAATCCCACCAAAAAAAGTATTATATGGTACGGGATTTTCATCTCACTTTTTATATCGATGAGATAAATATCATATTCACCACTTACTTATTTTTTTGTGGTGTATCTAATACCCATTTTTATATGTAATACCATGAATAATTTTATATTCATTGTATTTAAATTTTAACTTTTAATTATATCATCTAAAGGGTTTTTACTTGATAATTACCAAGTGGTAAAATGTATCTTTATAATCTCACTTTTCTTTTGTGATTGTCAACTTTCTCTTGAAAAAATTACTTATGAATGTTTTCCATTTTAAATCACATTTATTGTTGATATCAATACTCTTATTTTATGGGTATAATTATTTCATAAATTTTAAACTAATTTTACATGTGGTGTGTATTTGACAGTTATTTGATTAACTAGGGAAATATTGGTAAATCTATATCTTTTACTCAATAAGGATATATGATAAGGTACATTTTTCATCAATTAAATAAATTATTCAATATATGTGGAATGATTTGGATTTGTATGACATGGGTGGGGCCTGGTTATAGAATTCCCTTGATACATCAGTAGCCTCATGACACGAATATGTAGGCCAAATCAGATAGGTTATACCAGATATATGATAGAACGTCTAGTGAATGGTCTAGAAAGTAAAGGTATCATGTACCTAGGAAACATGGAATATAATAATTAAGAACTTACCTCATTCAAACTCAGTTATTATTTATCCATGAAAATATTTAATTGAAATTTTCGATGGATGTAGTTTATTGATTAAATAGAACATGTTTCGATAGCATACCTTGCAATATTGATTATACCTATATTGTTATTTGAATGACATGTGTTATTGGTTATTTACCAATCCATGTTGATTTTTTTCCATTAATTAATTAATTAATCCATTTTACTTACCCTTAATGATCATTTGAACTCAACCTTATGAAGAAGAAATATTTGAATAATCTTATAAAGATAATTTTCATATCATTTTATTATGTATCATGTTTTATTTTATATTTTCCCAATGTAATATGGGTATCATGTAAGTAATCTTGTTTTCAAAAACTACTAAACTAATCAAACCTTTAGGATTTTATTCCTCGTATTCAAGCCAACGTAATAAAATAATGCACTGACTCTAGGATTCTAGGGTCGGGGCATTACAACTAGAATGAAAATAAGTTAAGTAGAAACATTGGATACTAGATTTAGAAAACATACATTAGGTATATAACCCTAAGATAGACTTTTTAGATAAGTATATAGGAACAGTCTAGAGTTTTTTAAGGTATATATTATGTGGGTCTTCCTAGAAATATATCCATGTCTAGATACAAAAAGTGGATGCGGTTTTGGAACATATGTACCTAGGGGTAAAAACTATGACAAGGTGCATCTGGCCTGACTTGAGCTTAACCTGATACACAATAATGGTAATTAATATTCACCTGTTCTGACACTCTTGGTGGATACTCTTAGGATAATTCATATTATCATTACCAACCACTATGATGGATTCAAAAGTAAATATGTCCCCAATGAAACCAATGGTTATCATTTTAATATTTATGGTGCATAAATTTATGTTATGTGATATACCACATTTGGAATTATTCACTATGATTTTATCATCTAATCATCTATATTCAATTATTTAGAAATGGTGCCTAAAAGGATGAATGGTATCAATACTCAAGAAAAATGTAGATATTTCCCAATTAAGTAAACCAATACAGCTAGTATTAGAATTAAGTAAATTATGGCTATACTGGGGAAACATAATCTAGTTTTGAAAAATAAATTTTCCTGAATGGAGAAACCTATTACATAGATATAATCTCCAATGACGGATCAATTTATATGACAGAATCCCCCATCGTTTAGTGGGACAACAAATCCAATTGTAGTTGAGCCATGAATTAAATATCTAGATAAGATGTTTATATCCTTAGGATGCAATGAAATAGAAATGGTCAAAATTATAGTGTATTGTCTCGAAGATGATTCTAATAAATGATGTTACTTGATCCATAATACTAAGGATGAAGAATAAATATAACTCATGGAATGGATAACATTCAAGGATTAATTCTTAGAAAAATAATTCCCTCATGATCAAAAAAAATGAGATGAAGAGAAAGTTTGTTAGATTAAATAAAAAGGAATAATAAAGTGTTTTAGATTATGAAGCTAACTTTATAAGGTTAGAAAGGTATTACAAATATTATATATGAAGTAAAGGTTGTATTATTGATCACTTTTGGTGTTGTCTTAAACTAAATCATTGAAGGGTGCTGGTATCTTATACTTTTTCATCAAATGAATATATAGTTTTATGATCCATAAAAATAGAGAAGGAATTATCTAGGCCATACTTGTAAAAGGGAAACCCACAGAATAAAAGGTATAATGAGAACCAAGAAAAAGGGAATGAATAAAATAAGAATATAAAGATGAAAAATTTCCCTCAATGTGAGAACTGTTGAAAGAATCACCCTAGGAAATGCCTAAAGTGAGTGGTGATTTATTATAAATGTGTATAAAGGGTCCATTATGTAAATGAAAGAAAGGGGAATAAGAATAAAAACTAATATTTAGTGTTACAACCGCAACTAGATGGGGCACTACATAAGATAATTCCCTAATAATCTGGGGAATCTACCATATAAGATGCCAAGGGGAGATAGAATAGAATTTTCAATCACTATAGTGAAGGTAGAAGTAACAAATGATGTGGTGGAAGGTATATTAATCCCATATTAAAATTTAACCAACACCTTTTTTTTATGGATCATCACACTCTTTTATATCTACCCATTTTTTCAAATAAAATTAGACATTTCCTTTTTTATTTAATAATATAGTTTTTGGTTAAAACTCTTGATGGAAGTATCATTTCAATAAAGATATGATGGGTAGTCCCAATCATGACACATAAACATGATTTAATTTCTGACCTTTTTATCATTCTTATGGTTGACATTGATATAATCCTTGGTATATACTATCTCTCAAAATATTATGTAAAATTTAAATGGAAGTGGAAGGAAATTAGGATTTGTGAGGAAGATATATATTTCCTTATATTTTGAGAAGAAGATTCATCACTTAATTCTTATCTAGATCTACCCCCAGTAGCTCTACTAAATTAAATTATTAGAGAAGAATTGAAAACAAAATCAAGTGATGAAGAGGATAGTATTCAAATTGGGGATGTACCTATTATGTAATAATACATTGATGTATTTCTTGAGGAATTACATTGACATTCCCCAGAGCATGATGTTGAACTTTTCTTTGATTAAGTTCTCAATACAAGGACAATATCAAGGACTCTATATATAATGACCACTATGAAATTATTTGATTTGAAGAAAAAACTTTAGGATTTGGGTAATAATAGATTTATTCTCCCTATTGTTTCACCATGGGGATCCTTTAATCTCTTCATTAAGAAGAAAGATAGATCCATGATGTTGTGTATTTATTATAGGGAAATCAATTCTATTACAATAAATAAAAAGTATCCTCTACCTCACATTGATAAATTGTTTTATCAACATCATGGAGCTCAATATTTTTCAAAGATTGATATTGGTTTTGGGTATTAATAATTGTGAGTGAAGAAGGAAAACATTCTGAAGACAGATTTTTGAAATAGTTATGGACATTGTGAGTTTACCGTAATGCCAATTGGATTAACTAATGCACCATTTATTTTTATGTACCTAACAAACCTAGTGTTCAAGGAATATCTTGATGATTTTTTATGTTATTTATTTATGATATTTTGGTGTATTCAAAAATATATGAGGAGTATGATAATCACTTGTGGATCATTATTTAGACTCTTAAAAGGGAAGATTTATATGGTAAATTTAATAAGTGAAATTTATGGATTCAATAAGTTTCTTTTCATTGATGTATTATCTCTATGGATGTAATATCAGTTGATCCTACAAAGACAAAGGGACTCAAAGAATGGCTTACACCAACAAACTTAATAGAGGTATATAGTTTCATTGTTTTGGCAGGTTACTTTTGGCGATTCATTCATAAGTTTTTCCCATTTGATAACCCATTAACCGTGATTACACATAAAGGGGTTATGTATTTTTGGAAAAAGGAATGTGAATAATATTTTGATGATCTAAAGAGAAGATTATTCAATGCTCCAATTTTGACTCTTCCTTATATAAGTGATGTTTTTCTCATATTCAGTGATGCCTCAAAGAAAAGACTTGGTTGTTTCCTAATGAAAAAGGATAAATTCATTGCATATGCATCAATAAAATTTAAGATCCATGAACTAAACTATTCAACCCATGATCCTAATTTAATAGCTGTAATCTTCACTTTGAAAATATAGAGACATTTTCTCTATGGTGAAATATGTGATATATACAGAGAACATAAAAGCTTAAAATAAATATTCGCATAGAAAGAGATGAATATAGGACAAAGGATATGTCTTGAGATACTTATGGATTTTTATTTCTAAATATACTACCACCCAGGGAATATAAATAAGTTATAATATGCATTTACAAGAAAGGAATATGTAGTTCTAACCCAAATGTGTATTTAGAAGGATTATATGTTCTTGTATCTATTAAAGATGGATATGGTAATTTCTAAGTAAGAGGATACATCAATAATTTTTCAAATGATTGAAAATCCCTATTTATTATAGAATATAAAGAATTCATATTCTGATGATGATAACATTAAAAAGAAAAATAAAGGTTTGAAAAAAGGAAATTAGTATACTATGTTTGTGAAGATGGTTTTCTAAAGTATGGAAAGAGGTTATGTGTTTCATCCATACCTGATCTAAAAAGATAATTATTGGATGATGCTCAAAGCTCAAATTTATTTATACACCCATGTAAAACAAAGATTTATAGGGTCCTGGATGAATGTTTTTGGAATGATAACATAAAGTGGGAAATTTCTAATTAGGTGTCTAGATGTTGAGTTTTTATATAAGTGAAAGTTGTGATGAATAATACTAAAGGAGTCCTACAAACCCTCATAATTTCTATGTGGGAATGGGATGAAATTACTATGGACTTTGTCATGGGACTACCAAAAAATCATAGTAAGAATGATGAAATATGTGTTATCATTGATCGTATAACCAAATTTTCACATTTCCTTACTATAAGAGAAGACTTTCCTCTTGAACACCTCATAGGGATCTATATTAATTAATTTGTAAGACTTCATGGTGCACCTCTTTTCAATTCCACTTTACATCAAAATTATGGAAGATTCCTCATAATGCTCTTAATACTGAGCTTTACTTGAGCACTTCCTACCGTCCTCAAACTTATGGAAAGTCTAAAATAAAAATTCAAACAATTCAATACATGTTTATTCCCTACTCACTCAACTTTCAAGGCATGTGGGATAATTACCTAATATTAAAGTATCTCAAAGTAAGTAAAATTTTTATGACAATAATTATAGGAAGTTTTTAGAGTTCTAAGTGAGAGATCATGTATTCTTGACTGTATCTCCATGGAAGGATATTATAAGGTTCTGTAAGAAAGAAAAAATGATTCCCAAGTACATCTAAAGCATTAAAATTCTTGAAAGAGTGGGATTTCTTTCTTATCATTTGGGAACTCCACCAAATATCTCAATGGTACACAATGTGTTCCAAATATCTATTCTATGGAAGTACATGTCACAACCAACACATGTGCTCATCTAAAATGATACAGAGTTAGAACATTGCCTTTAATACTATAAATACCCCATCAGGACTATTGATACTAGATAACAGTTATTAAGGAATCAAACCACTCATCCTATAAAGGTACTTTAGAGAAATCAAAAAATGGAAGAAGCAATATTGGAACTAGAGGATTCTATGAAGGATAAATATGATTATATTTTTGAATGTAATAAAACTAAAATTTTTAGGATTAAATTTTTGTAGGAGGGAATAATGTATCACCCTAAGACATTACTATATTTTCCTTTTAGAATAAATTTAATTTTTTTGATAGCTTTTCAAAGATGCAATACTAAGTTAGTTTGCAATGCACGCAACATCTGGTTTAAACAAAATAATATTTTGTCACATTTTTCAGAGTCAATTAAATTCTAACACTCTTATAGAAATTATATACTAAATTTATATATTATATATAAAAAATATTTTGACATTTATTCAATATATTTAATATGTATAAGATAAGAATAAACCTAGTAAGAGACAAAAAATAAATATTTTTACTAAGGCACTTTTACCACCTTTTTATGGATAACCCATTTCAAATAAATTTTATTAAAATTTTAGAAATTTTATATTAAAAAATAAACTTTATTTTTGAAATAGTAACTCCAAAATCAGGTTAGTTTGAATGTTTGGTATTTTTTGTGAAGTTTAGTATTTTTTTAAGAATTATGAAAAACACTAAATTTTAATTCAAAACTACTTATTTGACTAATTTATTTATATAGTTAAATTATGTTTTTTTTGGTTTTAAAGTATAATTAGAGAAAATTTATATCATTTTATCCAATTTAGTTAATTTGAATAAATTTCACACTGAAATTGGATATAAAAACTTATCATCCTTTGGAATATTTGATTTTAAAAACCTATATTGTTATCCCGTCTGGGAGATTATATTTAAATTAATTTATAATAATTATATGATTTAAATTTTGAAAAATGGATTCCATATTTTTGATTAGAGTAATTTATAATTTTAAATAAGTTTAATGTAATATTTTAACAAAAAAGTTAGTGAAAGTGATTAAAATTAATGACAATGATTAAGAAAAATATTAGCTTAACAAAGGACTAAACCTTAACCTTAGGAGACAACATGGCCTAGTAACTTGTCTAAAATATATTGGATGGATATATTTAGACTCTATAATCTCTTATATCAAATTTTATACATTATTAGATCCACTGTACATGGGTAAAACATAGGTATAATTATTTTTTCAAAAATTTACAAATATTCCACACCACTATGACTATAAAAAGGTACTCACCCCTGCCACTTATTCACACCTATAAACCCTTTTTATTTCCTAAAATATATACAAATAAGATCCCAAAATAACTCTTCTAAAAATAGAATCCTAAACATGTGTATAAATCCAAACAAAGAAGTCTTTTCGTATAAACCAAAAAGATTTACCAGAGAAAGATGTAACATTCTTCAACAATCAATTTTGTTTCACTTACATTTCCACCCCTCTATTATTATTATATGATTCCTAGAAAATAATTTAATTATACTCAATATGATTTAATTTTATTATGCTAATATTTCAACCTATAATTTTTCATACATCCATCAAATAGGAAACACAATCATCTTTTGTGTGTTCAACAGAAAACCGCCTCACGAATTGATGTTATTCGTTCTTCCATTTACCACCTTTCAAGGTTGGAAATAGTGATGGATTTATATTTTATTTATGTTATATATTATATTTGAATTGTATTTATACTTATTTTATTCTTATATAACACCTACCTTCACGTGTTCTTTTTTTTTGGGATATGATAATATCGTTTGTGGAAGTGTAGACTATTGTCTCCACAAAGTGATGTGATTTGTTCACACTATATATAGAATTTTTAAAGGATGTTTTTAATAAAAATATGTGACATTTATGACATATATATTATAATGGAATTATAATATATATTTATATCATTTAATTTTCTTTATTTTAATACATAAGAGAAATGAAAGTAGCATTCATGTGTATGTGCGGCCTTCCATCTCTATGAATGATGAATTTCATTTCATATATCCAAATATTATATATTTTTACAAATATATATATAATAAATATATATGATATTTAAATCATTTTTTACATTCTCTATATTATGAAATAATTATATAAGTAATAGTAACAAAAAAATAACAAGTCAAAACATACTCAAGAAACTAGGAAACTAACAGCCAAAATAGTTAAAATAATGAATGATTACTAACAAAAAGGTTATAAGATATCATAAGAAGATCATATATGATATAATAAATATTATTATGTTTATATTATAAGTTATTAATATGTTTAAACCATGATAAAAGTATTTAATGACCACAAAATAGAAATTGAGGATAAGGTAAGAGATTTTCATCTCACTTTTTACATATGTGAGATAAATGTCATATTCCCCACTTACTTATTTTGTGTGGTTTATCTAATAACAATTTTGATATGTTATATCATTAATCATTTTATATAAATGGTATTTAAAGTTTTACATTTAATTATCTCATCCCAAGGGTTTAAAATTGATAAATACCAAGTGGTAACAGTTATCTTTGCAATCTCACTTTCCTTTGTGATTATTAACTTTCCCTTTAAAAAATAACTTCCTTATGACCATTTTCCATTTTAAATCAAATTTATTTTGGATATACATACTATTATGTGATTGGTTTAATTATTTTCTAAACCCTGTAACATTTTTTCTATACGATGTTTACTTGATAAATAATTGATTATTTGGGGAAGTATTGGAAAATCCATATCTTTTACACAACAAAAAAAATTTATAAGAAAAATTTATAATGAATTAAATTGATTATTTGATATATGAAAAATAATTTGGATAGTTATGACATGGGTGGGTATTAGTTATTGATATCCCATTGATGCATCAGAAGTGTCATGAGATGAATCAGTTGTCCAAATAAGATGGGTTTTTTCCTATTATGTTATAAACTAACTTATGAAAGGTATTGATGTAAAGGAACCATGTACCATTGAAACATAGTGTCCCATAATTAATAATTTCCCTCATTTAGTCATAGATATTAATTATCAATGATTTCATTTCTTTGAAATTTTCTATTGTAAGAACCCGGTTTTTCACTCAGGTATGGATCCTTTAATTTTTAGTCTAAATCCTTTCTTTGGACCTAATAAGGATGATTAATGAGTTAGTAAAGGTTATGAGGGTTTCTGGGGATTTTTCAGAGCCGGGAACCCATATTTTTGGAGAAAATAGACTCTGCGCACAGTTTAGAGTAAATCGTTCTGGATTTCTGCACGGTCTTCTAAACCATGTGGATTGTGTTTTTTGGACAGTGGAACCTAACATGATCGGTGCTTGGTCATGTATCCTAAAGATGAGAATTCCCCTTTCCCCTAGGTAACCGTGCATGGATGGTGCATGTTTTGATCAAACCGTGTGGAGGAATACTTTTCGGGAAGAACCATCTCACACAGTTTTTGCACGGTTTGACAAACCATGTGGAAAAACTGTGTGCAGGATAAAAGCCTATGTAAAATGTCCAAAATGACCTTAAAGATCTATTAAGACAACCCATTCATAACTAATCCAGTTTTATGTAGGATTGACCTATTTCTCTCTCAATTTGGAGTTTTTAAAAGATTAAATCTTGTAATCAAGTGATCTTTTTCATCTGTATTCTGATTGAGCTTCTGTTTGTCACATTGGTTGTGTGATGGTAAGTACACGAGTCATCTTTAGTCTTTATTCTTCTATTTAACTCTTGAACTAGTAATCTTCATGTGATAATTTTTTACCTTTTCTTAGATCTACTCCAATACAAGGTAAATCAAGTGCCAATATTGGAGGAGACGGATGATACAACTCTATGGTGGGTGGTCTATAACTCATCCCTAAAGTGTGTGGTTTTTGGTATGTTTGTTTGGGGCCCACCGGTTTCATTGGATACTGTTTATTAAAATTACATGCCATGATTATACTTGTTATAATTTTAAGGTTATGCTCTTTCAAAATATGTGATTATTTGTTAGTTGTTACACCCATAACTCAATCAGCCTAATGTCAAAGGTTATGCCATAATTGGGTTTTCAGTGTTTCTGATAGGTTTCAGCCACCGTTAGGGTGTTCCTTTATTTGACCTTACTAAAGGTGAGTCTTTCTATAATAAATGTTTTTTTGTTTAATGAGGATTTCATAATAGAATATACCATGTTTGCTCACCACTTGACCTGCCTGAGGTAAGTGCTTCAAATGATTATTAAATGTGAAATGTGGAATGGAAAGTATACTAAGTATATAACTTGGTCTTATTAAAAGAGATTTAATAAAGTTTACATGTCTGTAGAACACCTTTCCATGTTGATGGAAGGTAGTGGAGTGAACCTCAATAATTGAATATTCTTTAATGGTTAACTAAGAATTAATTAAATGGTTTCAATGTTATTTGGCCTATCCGCACTAATGGAAGGAAAGACATGAACCAAATGAATTACTATATGATTATAATATCAAATAGGAATGGACTAACTTGATCTTTTCTTGGATTCTAAGATGAGAATACATTGGGTCTCGGGAACCCCATTCCAATTCAAGGATGTGATTTTATAAGGTTAATACCCACCTAGATTCTGGTTCTTGGCTATTAATTGGATTCCTGTTATACTATTTTTGGATCCATTTCATTATTACAGGATACCTCCGATACAATCCTTGGATCCAACATTGACAAGTAGGTGCCTTGGATACACTCCTTGGACCCAGTCCTTACATAGCCCCATTTTACCTTGGATGCACTCCTTGGACTTGATAGGTGCCTTATTGTGGAATTCCTTAGATTACACTCCTTGGATTATACTCTTAACTCTTAGCTAGTCTAAGATACTATTGAGTAAGCTTTCCATGAGTTTACATTACCTAGTTTTTTACCCTGTAACTCCCTCACTAGATATAATTTTCATGTTTCCTTGTTACATCTTGGGACCTTCAGTACTTATATTATCATGAGGTGATATCGTTGTAGGATATTCCTCACATGACCTATTAACATTAAATGGTAATTACATAATAAATTGAACTGGTTACATGTTAAGACACTAGCCAAGGGATAAATCGGGTACATGGGTATTTAGTTATTTTGTACTACCTGATTTATTTTATATATGAATTCCTGAACACTGCTATATTCCATTACACGGTATAGATGTAATAGACACCATTGTTGGTGGACCACTGATATTTATCACACACCCTCTCCAGGTGTTGTTTGATACCCAAAGTAGATTATATGACTGTAGGTGTGGAAAAATGGAAGAATACAGCTTCTAACACTTGATTGAGTGCTGATATGATGGATCTTGATAGTAGATGACTGAGTCGGATCTTAGAATGCTTGGAGTAGTCTTTGTTTTCCTTTAATTTGTGGAGCATGTTATGCATGTTGTCTTGTATCCATGCTTTATATTTTTCTATTGACATGACATTACATTATCATTGTTCAGTTGATACAGGTATGGTTTTTCTCATTAACCTATTACATCAGTTTTCTTCCATTGTTTCATTATATTGCTTCCGTTGTTTACTATTGCATTATATTCCTTCCGATGTGATATTCTCTGTTAATGAGGGCATAGTATTCCCATGGACACACCTGAGGCCCTCGCTTCTAGTCATAAGCCTCTGGCGTTCAAGAAAATGCACTTGAGGCCATGTGGCCCACCAAGATTGAGGCACCCATTAAGTGGCATCCGGGTCCAGGATGTCACATCTATAGATGTAGTTCATTCTCAATGTATTGATTAAATGACATGTGATTCACTTACATACTTTATATATTAATTATCCCTTGTCCACTTATTTGAATGACATATGTTCTCATTTAGTTAAATTTCCATGTTAATTTATTCTCATTGATGCAATATTTATTACATTGTGCTTAACCTTACTGATCATTTGAGCTCACCCTTATTTTGTTTCTTATCCCCTAGTTATGAAGAATAAATATTTGAATAATCTTTCATGGATGTAGTTCATTTCATTTTATTATGTATCATGTTTTATTTTCTATTTCCACAATGTAATTTGGGTATCATGTATCTAATATAGTTTTCCAAAAATGCAAAACTAACAGGCCTTTTTGGATTTGTTTACTTGTAATCATTCCAGTGTAACAAAATAATGCACCATCTCTGGCCTTCTGGAGTCGGGGTGTTGCACCTTTCTCTATTTTCAAGAGGAGGTTTTATTAACCCTTTTTATGATGTGTGATTCCCATAATGGCATTTTGAAATATTAAACCATTTATTACTAAGAACAAGTTCAAATCATAGAGATGGAATATATTTAAGTGGGATTTTTGTGACACTCCTAGATTTGGTGAAATTATTTTTATTCAAGTAAATGTAATTTCTTCAATATCTTTCATTACATTGAACATCGATTTTAAATGAAACATAACATACTATTAAAATATTCATATTTAATATGATAGTTGTTGCATAGCCATTGGAATAGAGGGTATGAATGATATTAAATAAATTATAAAAATATATGGTTTACACATTCATATAAAATTAATTATATATTATCCAATTAATTACAAATAGAAATAAAAACCATTTTAAAATAAAGGAAATCATTTTCTAAAAAACTATTTTTATGCTAACAAACATTTTTTATCTCAATAAATAATTAAAATACATTTTTTGAATTATTTTAATGAAATATATATATATATATATTAAATAATATTTTTACAATTCATATTGCTTTATTTTTAAACATTAGATAAGAATAAATCCTATTTTTCCCTGGAAAACTATATTTTACCAAAAATGAAGTTTTGTAGCATTTTTCACACTTATATTAAAATTAATTTTTTTTTAAAATTTGGAAATTTTATTTTAAAAAATGAAAATAAATTTTCAAATAATCATGTCAAAATTATAATAAAGTAAATTTTTGAAAATTTTCTAAAAACATAAAATTTTCAGTGAATAGTGAAAAATACTTGTTTTTATTCAATAAACAGCCATTTCATTCAACAAACATAAAGGATAAAGTTTTTATTAATATCTTTTTAATAGTAAAATTTGGTAAATTATATATCTAATAATTAAATTTATCTCATTGGAGTCAATTACATATTTAATGTTTACATAAAAACATTTTAATATTTTAATATTTTCTCTTTAGAAGACTGATTTTTCATTACGTATGCGGGTTTAATTTTAAAATAAAATGTTTCCTCTGATGTGAATGTAACTTTTTAAAATGGGTTATATATTTGGGATCATAATAACTAAAATTATCTAATGAGGGAAACTAAATTTTTGACAATAATGAATAGTAAATATAGTAAAAATTAATTACCATAGTTAAAGTTAAAATATGTTTAATATGGGTTAAGCTAACAGAAAAAGGTGTAAAATAACCTTGAAACTTTTCCAAAACCCATTATATGGAAATATTTATACCTTATTACTTCTAATTACTTATAATGATACATCTTAAAGTCTTTTTGAATGTGAAAAATGTGGATACAGTTTATTCTTTTCAAATATTCCAAGTGTGTCCCCTCCATTGCTTATAAAAGGTCACCCTATCCTCTGTTCTTCATAGTTAAAATGCCCTTTGGTTTGGAGAATATCTACCCAAATCAATTCCTTACTTCCATAAACTCATAATAGAGTCCTTAATTTTGTTAGGAATCCATCCTAATAATGTTTTTGTTGTAAACCTAAAAAGGATCTCAAAAGAAGAAGTAAAATTATATGCCTTTTTGTTTTATTTATTCTTTCAGATACATTATTAATATTCAAAAATTATAATATAATAAAATTATTATCTCACATATATTTATATTTCATTATGTTAATTCAATAATCAATATCTGTCATGACTCGTCCCCCAGGGGCCGTATCGGGACTACCTCAAGCCCGCCTTCCATAGGTCAGGGGTTGGAGACTAGCACTAAAGGCGTAATTCACTAAAATTGGGAAGGCATTACCTTTATAAAATGTAACCACACACAACCAGAGTACAAGAGGAAGAAAACACTAAGCAAAACTATATAAACAGTGTGCTTAATGTACAAAAGGGGCCGGAAATACAGGCCAACAAAAAGGTACAGCTACAACTAAAAAAAAGTACAACTGAAAAAGACAAACTACTGAATGGAGAAAGAATCTCCTGGATCATCCTCTGGGTTCCTACCTGAAGGGTAGTTATAGATGTCCTCCTAGGCACTCTTCATCTATCGGTCTGCTCCTTGTGCCATCACACCGAGTGGTCCACCTCTGGGTAACGTTTAGTCCTGGCACTCTCGGCCTCCATCAGCGATGTCCCTAGTCTGCATCCAACACAACGAGGTGTGGGAATAGCCCGTGTAGGAGTGAGTATAACGATACTCAGTAGGGACCCCAAGACCCTCAAGGTCTCACAAAAATCCAACAATGGTAAACCACAAAGTATGAAATCAACAGATAACCATTACATAGGTATATGCCCATGCATATACGGAATTTATCAAGTAACCCATCTCAATCATGAGGAAAACACAAAGGTCATTGAATCAGCTCAAACTAGGATTTTTATTCATAATGTCGAAACCACGGCTGCTGAAGAACTCCTCCTCTATCGAGTACAGTGGACATGTTGCTACAACCAAGCACTTCCCACTAACCTTGGACTGCTGAAGTACTCCACCTGTCGAGTACTGTGGGCCTACTGCTACAACCAAGAGCTTCCCACCATGGGTCTGCCGCTACAACTAAGCGCTCCCCCTCATAGCCTACAGAGGTACTCCTTCTATCAAGTACCGCGGGTCTACCGCTACAACCAACTGCTCCTCCATCATGGGTCTGCTGCTACAACCAAGTGCTCCCCACTGGGCCATCTGAATCGCTCTGAGTCGATCAACCAGAAGTCGTCAAGTCTCAGCCAGCTATTAGGTCTCTGTAATATGCTCACTCATCACCAAGAGGGTGCGCTCCACATTCCACAATCCAATACTCAATGTGTCACTAAATCGCACGTATAAGTATCAAAAGTACTTCCACATCATAGGGGTCTCAACGCAACAGACGAAGCGTCAATCAGACACCCGGTCTGTGAGTTATTAGCCTTTTAGTCCTAGGGGCCCTGTTGGTTTCATGTACGAACCAACCCGACCGTAACTCAACTACACCCCAAACTCCAATGGGATATTTTTAAAGGGACCATTTATCAATTATATTACCAACACTGCTGACAGTTCATCAAATGGACGTCCGGTCTGATAAAAACTGGCTTTTCCATTCCAGGGCCCCAGTTGGATTTACGCTCGATCCAAACCCAGCAATTTTCCAAATTCGTCCAAAACTCACTAAGAGTAATTCAAAAGGACCCCCTTGTCATGAGGATCCTAGTTCCACATATGGCTCATCGATCAGACGTGTGGTCTAGATGATATTCGTGATTAAGTGAAACGGGCCCGGCCCGTCAAGCCCAGTGGGCTAGCGGGTAGGCCCAACCCGGTTCGGCGGGTCCAACCTAGCTGATTGGTTAGCTCGGCTCGATGGGGTGCAGCCTAGCCCGGTGGGATGAGGCCCATCTAGGTGGGGCACGGCCCAGCCTGCGGCTCGGCCCGGCCGACCGAGTGGTGCGGGGGGGCGTGACCCCCTGATTTCCTAAACCGGCGGCGCCGCCCCTCCTGCCCGACCGGCCGAAGCCGGGCGGTCTTTCCCGGCACGAGCGGCCCGCATGGATGGACCGCTGTTTCGCCCAGCGTAGCGCCAGGAGGGCACCGCGGGGTCTTCCCAATCCGGTCGTCCGCTTTTCAGCCGGTTCGTCCGCCGAAGCAGCCTGCAGAGTGCGGGCTGTAGTTCTCCGCAGCGCAGCGCCATGATGTGTCGCAGTCTTCCCAGCCCATCCAGCTACAGCCGGCCGGTTCGTCCAACATGAGGCTCATGGATGTGGGTCGCTCATCCCTTGCGCGGCACCTGCTGGTGCCATGGTTTACCAACCCGGCCGGCTACAGCTGGTCAGTTCTTCAGCCCAAGCTGCCCGTGGTTGCGGGCCGCGGTATTCCTCCAAGCGGCTGGTGCGCAGCCGCCACCTCCGAACATCGCCATCTCTGGTCGCCACCTCCAATTTAAACAAGAATTTTCGGAGGGTCGTCGGGCCATGATTTTTTGGCCCGCACCCTCCGAATTAGGCAATATCAAGTGGCCTCAAATGATCAATTTCATTCATAAAAAACGAAGGTATAATTTATTCAATTTAAATTATACAAACCCCCTACCTTTTTAATTATCGGGCGTTCGTTCGTTGCGGGGGAAGACGATGTTGTCATCGTTCACTGAATACTTTCACTTTCGAGCTCATGTTTCGGTCCGTTGATGATGAAGAGGAAGGAAGATGGTTTGTCTAAGAGGTCCCATGTCGGAAGGGGGTTCCGAGGAAGAAGCATCATCACCGGTGTCTTCGCGTTCTTCGTTGGAGGATTCTATTCTCCCAAATCCCCTCTCTCAAGACTCTCCCACCAAGAGATTATGCCAACACCCACAATAATAAAATATAACACTTTATTAAAGTGTTTGCATAAAGAATTCAAAATAATTCTAAAATGTTCCATTTAATTAAAAGAGGTTTAGTTCATTAATGGTGAGGGTTGGCACAAAACTTAATGGGGGAAGGTGAGAAGTTTCAAGGGTTACACCAATTATGGAGAGTTACAAGGGGGTTAAAGAAGTTTAAGACCCGTATGGGTCCCACCCCTTAATATCCTCTCAAATGAGGTTTTGTGTGGGTGGGCCCCATGACCATAACCTCTCATGGGAGTTTATAGTGTGATGTCCCACACCACTAACTTCCCTTTGGAGGTTTTTAACTACCATAAAATAAAATAAAGTTATTACTTTATTTCATTCAATTTAATTTAAAACCCTGAAAACTAGCTTTTGATCTAGTTGAAACACAACTGTGGTGAAGGTATCATTAGGCAATTACCGATGTTGCGAGTTCAACGGTGCCCTCATATTTCAATTCCGAGCACCGGTTCAAAAGTTATAAAATTCTGAACGTACGTTTACTGAACGTACCCGAACAAAACTTCATAAGCTGATTTCGGGCACACCGGGCCTCAAAATCAGTCATCGTTAGAAACTGCAAACTCGTAAAATTCCAAAGAAAATAAGAAAAAAAATTCCTTGAAATTTCCAGGCCTTTATAATATCCATATCCTCTTCAATCAAATGGTATGTGAAATTATCATTCTTTTGTATGGAGGATTATTTCCTCATGAACCGTTGTTATTAGTTTTCCATCACCAACTCTCAAGAATGAATATAATTATAGATGTATGGTTTATATATGATATTTATGATATTATTTTTACTATTTAATTATAATTTAACATCTAATTTCTTACTTCCCATCCCATTGGAAGATAATAACATTCCTCATGTGTACTATGAATCATCAGCTCACAAACCAATGTGATGTATTTTTTCATTTATATTTTATTTAGATGTTATTAAAGATATATTAAATGAAAATATATGATATTTTTAGCATAATTTTACCTCTTTAATAATTATTTAAAATATACATTCTTAATTTATGTTTTGTGGGGGTACGATAATGACATTCATGTGTACAACGGA
Organism: Viscum album; assembly: GCA_963277665.1. Classification (NCBI taxonomy): domain Eukaryota; kingdom Viridiplantae; phylum Streptophyta; class Magnoliopsida; order Santalales; family Viscaceae; genus Viscum; species Viscum album. The sequence continues at coordinate 1,151,079,881 of OY728138.1, forward strand.
CGACCACCACATGAAAAGATGTAAATTAATTTTCTCTAATGATTTTCATAGAATTTAATTGTGGAAAAGTTAATGAATATATATGATATATATGACTTAAAATATATTCTATAAATTCAATATATTATTTACCTTTCATTTGTTACATCCTTTGATAAAATGGAAACATCGTTCATGCGTACGTACGACCAACTGTCTCCATGAACGATGTATTTTATTTTCCACTTCAAACTTTTATATATTACTATAAATAATTATATATTGAATATATATGAAATTTTTTATCATGTTTAAAAATAAAGATATTATGGAACCATTATCAAATTAAGAGGACCAAAAAATATTAAAACATATGTCGAAAACAAATTTATTACTCGAAACATGATTTTCAAAAAAAATTATTAATAAATCTGTAATAAAAGGTCATAAGTAAATAATATATGGTATTATTTAGATATAAGTATGGTTCTTTAATATATTAATAAAAAATTTATATTTATTCTACATGAGGTTCGAACATGTACAGAGTAATTTGATACATTAAGTAATATATTTCTAGTATCTCTTTCATTTCTGGGTGACATAGGCCATATTCTCCACTCAATTATTTTTGGTGGTCTATATACTGCACCTTTTATATGTCATATTATGAATCTAGTTGTTTTCATTATATTTAATGATTAATTTAATTTTATTCATTAATGATATTATGATTTATTAGATAACCAAATTATTAAGGGATTTTAATCTCAATTCGTCATCTTTGAGACATATATTATGTTATGCACCTATCTTATTTTATGAGGTGTATATAAATAAAAATTGAAATATAACACCATGAATTTATTTATTCTCTTGATATATTATTTTTCAGTTAATTTTATTCCTTTATTGGTCTTATGATTGAATATTACCAAAGTGGAAAGGGTTTAATGATACAATCTCATCGTTTATCAGGATTGTTTAGGGTTATGATTATTTTGATGAAATATTATGATATATTTCTCAATAAACTCAAGAGTTTTCAAATAATATGGTTAGTTATAAATATTAGATATTTTATCTTCATTTTCCTCTCTATATTTACTAATGGTTCAAAATGATTTTTTGAAAAATAAAACTGACATTATTTCCCTCCTCAGTTGAAAACCATTTTTTCTTCCATGACAATATTTTCAAAAACTCTTTTAAAAAATGTTTAAAGTCCCTCTAGGATTGTTTAACTTCATTTTTATCCATTTTTTTTAAAAAAAATTATAAAAAGAATAATAGTTTTGTTTTCTGAACAAGGCATGTTTGGATTTTACTAATAGTGTGAAAGGAATCATTATTTTAACATGAACAAATTTTCTCATCGTCATGAACAATAAATGTTTTAAAGAATACTCTATAATTTTCAATTTTTATTTCAAAGAAAATTATTTCCAAAAATTTTATGAGTTTTTATATTTGAAAATTGATTTTCAACAAATGGGTTTTTTCTTCAAAATATATTCTAAGTGATCTTTCAAAATCATTTTCCATATAAGTTATCATACTTTGATGCTACATATGATTTAATGGGGATAATATTTAATGATACTATCATTCTTATTTATCTAGATTGTTAATTTTTATTTTGATAAATTTTTATGAAACCCATTTATTTTTCATGGGTTATGGTATGGTGAATTGATGCAATTTTTATGAAACCCATTTTATTTACACATTTTATAATGTGATGATATGATGAATGTTATATGATATTATAGAACAAATAAATATTTTTTTTTATTATGAGATAGGTGGGACCTATATCTATATAAAATTAATTGGGTAAATATTTTATCTCATGAGAAAATAAAGGGAAACAAACAATGGTCTTGATCCAATATAGTAAATAGGTGAGTCATAAGCCACTCTGGGAGACATGTGTATTCGGATCCTCAATGGGAAACATTGGATGAGTCTTAATCCACTATGATGATAGTCATTGTAGTTAACCTAGACTTATATAATTATTTTTTGTATTTATAATGGTAACACACTTTTATGAAATGATATTAATGTTCATGATTAATTTATGATGATTTTTTACTTTTGTGTAAAAAAAAATTCATAAATAACGATGTTTTAGGCCATAACTCATATTTATAATATATGGTAGGTTTAGTATGAACCTTTTAATGTATGTTCAAGATCATATACCCTTATTATTATCTCATTATTAAATATTATCATAGATTTATATCTCCAATTCCTACCGTTACTAAGAATCTAAGCTCAACCTTTTATATGTTTTCCCCATGTTATGAATAAATGTGTAGGTAGGGTATGTTTAAGAGGATCACTATATGAGAAAATAATTGTGGGATATTTTTACAATCTTTCAAAAAAATTAGAATATTGGTTTTATAGTCTCTGAATACACTAAACTAGTATGGTCCTAGGATGTGTGTTTATGAAATGTATTGAATATTCATCTAAAATGTTGTGATATCTATGTATAAAAATCAAAGGTTCTTATAGTGGGGAAATTCTCATATATACCACACCATAAACATTTCATACCACAATACCAATGATGTCATTATTTTATTAGACTCCATTTAAGTTTCTTTTTATAAATATCATACATGAAAATTAGTTCAATTATAAAATATCATGAGTTAATCATTGTGATGTTTTCTATATGATGGGATTGATAAACCATTCTTTATAGTGAGTTGTAGTAAGAAAATTCAAGTAAAATATATTAAATTTTTATATGGTAAGAATTTAATTAAATATTACATTTTAATACAGTAGTTTAAATTACGTAAAATATTGAACTTTAATTCATACTTATTAATTTTTGGGATGTGATTCTTGGAATTTATTGATGTCACGTATATAGTTATTAAACAGTCTTAATTTTAGGAGTTCTTGACTTGTTTTTTAAATTCACTGAGTTTATTCATTCAAAAAATATGGTTACCAAAATTTAATCAAAAGTATCACACATTATTTAAATATTTTAGATATAAAAATTCATACCCAAGACGAAGATGTCCCTACATTATTCCTCAATATTTCATGTCAATGAGATTTTGTGATCTATAAAGGTGTTAGCGCACCATTTGATGTCAAAAAATGTATTATTATCTTATTTTAGGTTATGAGGAGAAGGATATGGATTTTGTGAATTTCATTTAAATGAATAAAGTGGTCTCATACTTAAATAAAAACTATTAATTATGAACAGTTTAAAAAATAATCTTGAATCTAATATTCATACTTTCTTTAGAGGATGGGAACTTATGAAATTTGAAAATAGAAATTTCAAGTATTTTTCATTCAAAATCATAATTATTTAGTTGATATGAATTATTATTTTTATAATTATTTATTGGGAGGTCCCTTTGGAATTATTGTATAGGATTTCTGGAGGGAAATCAATGTTCAATTGTAGTGGAGTTTGATGTACACATAGTGTTCACAAATGTTTCATATGTTTTTCATGTAATAATGGTTCATATAATATGTAATTTTTTATTATATTTTATCTATAAATTTTCATTTTTTGTACTATGAGGATTTCACTAAGGAAGAAATCCTACTTTTGAGGTTTTTTGGAGAAACAATTGGCCACTTTTTGGTGTTACATTTTCTAAAAACCATGTGAGGACACCACAGAACCAGGAAAAATAAAAAATATGTGGCATAAGTAGCTTTAAAATTTTTACATGATTTAAAATTTTTCTATGATTTAGAATTTGTATGCATAAACATTATGTAAATAACAAAAACTTGTATAAGTGACCACATGTATCCCATATGGTTTATAAACTATACCACATCCCCATGAATCACTTACCTACATTAGAACAAATAATTTTACTCTTTTAATGAAATATGAAGGGATTATTCGGCCTACAAATCATGATGGGAACTACAAGAGAATAAAAATTGATAATATGAGGTTCTAAAACCAACAATAACTCTTTAGGATCATCAGAGATAGGATTCATTGTAAATTGGAGATCCTTTCAAGAAAGTACTATCTCATACCAAGGAATGCTATTAGATCTTACTCAAACTTGGGGGGTGTTTCTTTGTTTTAATGAATTCATTTTACAATTCCCCATATATATGTTGGATGACATATTAATTGTTTTATCAGTTTTGAATATTTGATGGATAATATTTTATTTGATAATATTTTGATTATTTTATTTATTATTCATTTATGGATTGTGTTTTAATTTTGTTAAGAATAAAATTACCTCAATTTTTTACTTTTAATTGGTATAGCATTGATATAAAAGTGATTTAACACCAATAAAATCATGATAAGAGGATCCCATGACCATTCGAACCAATTTCAATTGAATTTATGATTTTTCCTTCATGAAAATTTTGTTTAATTGAACATCAGTCTAATGATTTTATTTAACTAGAGTTATTGTTTGAGTTCCAAACCTAGGACTCAACCATTTGATTGGTTAGGATCCCATATCACAACTTAAATTGAAATACACCTTCCATTTTAATCCAACCATATAAATTATTCTACCATAACACTAATATGTGATTTTTTTCCAGTCATAGTTGTCTCTCCTAGAAAAATTTTCAAATACATAGAATGAAAGACTAACCTTATTAGCTATTGGATATTACCATAAATATAAAATATGCATATGTATTTAGTTTAGAAAACATTATAAATTAATAATATGTCACGTATTGTGATGGGAATATAAAATAGTTAATATTTTGATTTATAGTTGATATATAAAGAATAGTTTCAATATTTATTTATTGAATCTTGAGGTTTTGAAAATTATTCTATTGATTTTTATGGGGTTGTTTTTCTCATGGGTAAATGGTATATAAGATGAGTGTTTACATTGTTGTATTATTTGATTCTTTTGTGTATTGATGATGAAATTTTTATGTAGTGATATTTAATATGGGTTTTGATGTATTTTAGAGATTTAACATATGAAAAAATTCATCAGAACAAAGCCCATATAGGTGCTCAATATATACTAATCAAAAACAAAATTTAATGTAAATAAAGAACATGAATATGGTATACAGAAAGTGATGTGTAATCCAAATTTTAATCTTCATTATATTCATGATAAATACTAAAATTTATAGAGCATGAAAGCCTTATACATCCTCAAGGTTCTCACAAGACAAAGGATCACATAACATTTCATGATTATCCTTGAACATAGAAGGGGTTCTAGTACCTTCACCTACGAAAAACCTGCATCTCAAAAGGAAATTAGTTTTAGGATACTTTCATATAATAGGTAATACCCAACATATGGGATCTCATCACCTTACATATCCTTCTTCAATATGTTTCATTAAATGATATGTGTCAATGATATTCAATCTATCACTATTATTTTATTCTCATTTTAATTATTTATCAAACCCATTAAATGAATTCAAAACATTTAATCCAGTTATAATGGCTTATAACTTATTAAATTGTATAGGAATATGTTTGACACTAAAGTCATGAATATGTAGTATATGAATTCAATTATCCTACAATGTGGTAGATTCATGTACTTATACTAAAATATTTGTTTAAACTTATACTATCATATATATCATATAAATATTTTCTTTAATGTATAACCTATACTCTACCACTTTCACTAAAATAAATTTGGTCTTTATGAATGACCCTACATTTCATTGTGAATCCATCCAAAAATCATTTTGAATTTTTTTTGTTAAAATATATTCATTTTGAATAAAATTATTTGTCCAAAACCCAAGCCTTACCCAATTTCTTAACTGTGTGGACCTGTGATCCTTAATAGAATTTCTAATCAATATAAAATCCATATTTAATAGAATTAATAAATGATTGGCCTCTAGAAAATATTCAAAACAACCTAAGATATTATGTGGTCTGATGAGATATCTACATAATATATTCATGTAACTATAAAAATATATCAACCACATGTTTTATCATATACATCATGTGTATACATATATAATCTATTTATCCTAGTAAATGAGTTACCACTATACATGGAACATGTCAACCGTGAATAGGATAACTCAGATGTTTTTAATTCTCCAAAATATACTAAGTAAAATTATTAGTAAATAATATGTCATTAATATTGAATATGAACACATCACATGACCCTCATCCTTGTAACTATACACATCTCATGTGAATCATCAAAGCATGAACTTTCTTTTCTTCTATTTAATTTAGTCAAGGTCCATATGTCATTACTTTTCATTCTTATGGACATATCCTATCTTAGTTGTTCTCTAACTGAAAACATGACCAATAATATACCCAATAAATAATGTATTTTCTAAGTCGGTTTTGAATTTAATTGAAAAGGAATCAATGTTTGAAGGTTATCATACTAGGTATCTTTCCAACCTAAGCTAATGAGGATTCTTAAAATGTATACAATCTTATGTTTGTTGATGACTCTGTGAAATTCCATGGGATATAATTTAGTGAATTTGAACATTGTTTAAATAAGAAAAATTGGGAGGGAAATTGTGGTAAAGAGGGATAAAGTGAGATTCAATGAAAATTGGGTGGATTGGATAGATCCATTACATTATGTTCTATAATCATTATGTACATGAACATAACATCCTGGATTATAAAATTCACCTCATTAAATACTTAACTAAAAACTTTGTAAATTTATATATTTTTACTATATTTATATTTTCTCCATTTACAAATATTTCAATGATATATTATGTTTAATTTCATTCTTCTGAGGTCTTTTGATTGAAGTTTCCATGGTTGGGTCACGTGTGAATAATTATGATGATTCTCTTCAAAAGGGGATATAAACATAGAAAGAAAATGAAATTATATTCATGTAAAATAAGAAATTTAAATAGTCCCAAATTCCCTTATCTGTTCTGAAATATGGATGATTTATTTGGTAGAAACATTAATGTTATATGTTTTGTTTATTCTGGAAGTTTTACCGACTATCCTGAACTAGTTTCATTTTATTTAATTTTATTTTCAGATAATAATTACGGAATGTGAAAAAAAATGTAATATACATATTTAAGTTATTTAAAACCAGTAAAATTGAATTTATACTGATCAATAAGGTGGTAATGTAAAATGATAACTCATTATCCATGAAGGTGGTGAACCAACAAAAATGTATAATCATTTCTTTTTTAGAATAATAAGAGAAGTGAAGCGGTTGGATGGTATATATTCCATAATAACTATAAAATTCAAGTGTATATATGGTACCTGAGTTTCTATTCCATGTAATATGAGGGAGGTTTGGAAAATTTGAAATAAGAATATAATTTAAAAGAGCTACTTCGCGAATATTACCTCTTGAATGTCATATTCTATCAAAAACACCTTAAGGAAATTTTAATTGACCTTTTCGTGATTCTTTCAAAACTAAGAAGTGTGGTAGATTAGTGATAATTTAATTTGGAAGAATATTTTCATTCTCCATGGATTATAATTTGTTAGGAAAAGGGGAGGTGAGGTTCATATTTATAATAACATGAGAGGGTTTTTTTGAATATTATATTTATTAATTTATTATTTTGGCTCATGATTACAAATTATATTAATTACAGTGACTATATTCATTAAATATAGAGTGTGTGAGCATTAAATAATTTCAAATTACATCATCCCTTATGCAATTAATCCTCTATTAAAATTATATTGGTATATAATGTATTTTACTGTGTTGTATTATTCATTAAAAATTCTACTATTTTATAAAAATACCAAATATTCCCCTTATACATCTATAAATATGTATATCTCAAAAATTAAATCCATATTATGAAAATAATTTGATAATAAATGAAATTTAATTTTTAAATTAATTATTTCTTTATTTGAAAGAAATACAAATTTTAAAATTATGATCAATTTTCAGACCCTTTGAAAACGACTTATGGCTACATAAAATTATATTATCATTTTAACATATATTATTATTAATTTATAAACCCATTTTATGACATTAAAATTTATTTTATGTTATTATATTTTTTATTTATATAAAAAATCAAATATGCTTTTCAATTATACAAACACTTATTTTATAAAATTTTAAAGATTTACTTACTAGTATGGTGACATAAATATGTAATATTTTAATTTTATAAGATAAAAAAATATTTTTTTTTACTTACATTAGAAAAGAAAAAATTATAATAGTCATATTACTAATCATAATAGTCCGATTGAAATTTCAACAATCAGATTACTATTGTAATAGTCATATTTTAACGGTGATTTGGGTTCCCTATATCCTATAAATACCTCATGTTTCATTCACTTTTATTTAATCTGATATATATATATATGAGATAAATATTCTATTATTAATAGTTTTTTTCCATTTCTATGGTGTTTTATGTGATTTCAATTATTTTGGTGGATTGAGCAGATCCAAATTTTAATATTTTAGGTATCTTATTTTCTATTTTTTCCAATTTCAATATTTTTCAAATATTTTGGATATAATTATTTTCTTAATGTCATTTTAAAATTATTATAATAATTATTTTGTTCTATCATGTTGTTCATGTTCTTTATATATTACTACTTTACTAACTCTTCCCAAATTATATAATTTGAGAGGATATTCCATTGCTAAAATTCCACATCATTACAATCGTCCTCACATTTGAAATTTCATCCTTAAAACATCATTTTATATACTAATTTTAAATAAGGTGGGGGTACTTCTAATTCGTGGATTCTACTAGTTCCTATATTACCTCTACAGACTAATGGTCTCTCCTAAGTACTTTCACGAAGTTAGTTTTTTATACTGCATATAACTTTATATATAACTTCCATGATCACCACTAGACGCTCCATATTGGAGAGATAATTTTCCATATATATCACTTATGAATTTAGTAAATGTGAGGGATCTAGTTTTTACTTATGTAGGAGTTATATATGGAATACATATTGTAATTGATACATGGTTGGAGGGAGTGATAGTCAATAATCCATGACTACAATGCGATCAAGAATCCCAAAGTGGATGACGTACCTGGGACTTATCTTTCCCTTCTTTCCAAATATCATGAATAAATTCTATAAACAAATTTAATAGAATAAATTATTTCTAACCTCAAAATCTTGTTCACATTGATGATTGTAAGCATAAATCTTCTTTAACTTTGAGATGCCCTAATCTGATGCTAAATAGTCTTGACATTTTTTAAAATTTCAATAAAAATTTTGGGTCATAGCTTCTTGTATTGACCAAATTCATCCCATCACACTGGTGTTCTATATCTATTGCAATAAAGGTATCCATATGGATCTATTTGGATTCTTGAGTGGAAGATATTGTTGTATGAGTACTTAACCAGAGAACGATGAATATCCCATAATACTTTGAAGTACATTGATAATTCTCTCAATATAATTTCCAGTGTCTAGATAGTCATCTCAGATTGGAAATCAATTTTGTGGTGATAATCCATACTAGAGATCATATCAGTTTTTAGATCATGTTATAAACTTTTTAGTAACATGGATTTATACATTGATTTAAATTAGATATGACCAATAATGACATTACATGACACCTTTAAACTTCTCAAATGTATATCCTTTCAATTTGGTTGAGTGAAGAAGTCCTATCATATTCAAATGAGGTGATCAGTCTTTATAAGATGATCCACCACAACCAAAATTTCATTATTTCCTTTGTATTTTATTGTAATACATGTTGTAGAATCCATAGTGATGTTCACCTATTTCCATGTCGTTATAGGTAATGGTTGAATTTTTCCCTTGGAACTTTTCCTTTTATCTTTCTTCTACTAATAGAAAAGGTATATTAATGTATATTCTACAACCTCCTTTTACATATTGTCCCAAAAATAGTGCTCTCAAATATCTTGATACATATTGATGCTCCCTAGGTTTATAGAGATGGTCGATCTATGTGAATCAATCAATAACTCCTTTAACTCATCATTTGGGGGTATAGATATTCATAGACCAAATATTAAAACTCATTTTTCATCAATTTTGATATCAACATATTTACCTTTTATATAGATTCAACTATATACTAAATTTACTAATAATATCTTGTAGAATCCATTATATTCTCTATAGAGGATAGTTGTGAAATAATTTGATAAAGTAATGATGATACTATTCTCTTTAAAATTCCCATGAACATATTTTAATTTCAAATATGATAATATCCCCTCAATTATAATCACTAAAAGGGCTGCAAGATTCTTTATATATAATGATTTATCCACTATACTTTCATTCCCAAGATGGAAGTGTATTAAAATATATAGCCCTTGACCTAATCTAAGAATATTCATTATAAAATTTTGACCTCTTTTTGTGTAAATATATATTTTAGGATCTTATGATCTGTATATAGTTCACACTTTTCCCTATAGAGTTAATGTCATCAAATAATTATTGTGAAGATTAATGAAACCAAATAAAGATCATGAGTTAGATAGTTCTGATCATGATAATTCATATACCTTTAAGAGTAGGTTATCACAAAATCATTATCCATCTTTAAATATCCCATACCCCTATTTGAATCATCATTGTATATAATAATGGATTTTATAACTTATGGGTATCATAAGTACTAGTTTAGTGATAATCCTCTTATTCAATTCTATGAAGCTCTCCTTGTAGTTATTGGTATATACCAACTTTACCCCCTTCCAAGTCGAATTACTAAGAAGGTTTTAAAACCATGATAATATTATCTAAAATCATCATTAATGCCCATCTATTCTAAGAAAAATATGAATATATATCATAGATGATGGTTTGGGTGACTCCTCAATTGCATTTATCTTAGAAAGGTCCATAGATATCCTTTTTCTGGTGATAACATACCCCAAGAATAAATCTTCCTCCAACTAAAACTAGAATTTTCTTTCATTTTATTATATATTCTCATTTAGATATTACATTATCCTAGTATTCAAAATTTACTCCTTTAGATTGATGTTTATTAGAATATCAACTATAGAGACTACCAAAAAATTTCAAGGAGATCTCTAAAGACTCAATTTATCATGTCCAGGAATATTCTTAGAGCTTTAGTTACTCTGATTGTAAATCACTATGAAATCATAGTGTATCAAACTCATTAAATATGATGTCTTGGGAATATCTTCTTTCATCACCATTAATTGGATATATCCTGACTGAAATCCCACATTAAATAAGTACTATGAATCATATATTTGATCAAACAATTCATTAATCTATGTTAAGGGATACATATTCTTTAGCATGAGTTTTTTGATTTCATGATAATAAATTTAGAGGCTCATTGACCAATCCTCCCTCATGATTATGAGGAATGAAATTCCCCATGGTTAAGCACTGAGGCATATGAAATCATTTTCTAGATTCACTTATAACTTCTTATTTAGTTCATAAAATTAATGTTTTTCCATTTTATAGGTAGTCTTGGATAAGGGTAGAGATCGAGGTATAAGTTCAATTGAAAACTAAACCACTTAGTCATGTGTAATAACAAGAAAACCTTACAAGAACACTTTAATATAGTCCCTCTCTATAGGAATTCCTTTATGTATGATTCAATCGTTCTTATCATTCATTTAATCTAAACATGCTTACTCAAAAGAAAATAATATCCACATGTGATATGATGATTCCAAAATTATCCATACCCCTCTTAGAAATTATACTAAATCAGGATGAATCAAGATGTGAAGAGTGATCTCCCACTCATGGAAAATAATGTTTTATTTGTACAAGGGAAACAAATATACACCCAATATTACATCAAAGTTCACTAAAAGAAGCATGAGAAAATATTCAGGTGTATTTTTTACATAAAAATTGACTGGGGATGTGATATAAACTTAGGATGTAATAATTACTCTTTTTTTGTTCTTAAATATATCTTAACATCCATGTCTCGATGTGGTTTTAAATAGTTTTAAAAAATATTAAAGATAAGAAATAATGTTTAGAACTATAATTATATAGAATATATGAAGCTCATGAATGGGTTATGATCAAACCTTTGGCTTTTTGGTTCTATCTCTAGTCATTTAATATATCAGATATAATATAAGGGATGAGAATATTAAAACTAATAAGCATATATATAGGGAATTTATGAATATAGAAGGATTAAATTATAAATGACATATAAATCATGAATTTTGAGTCTATATTATTCAATCTTGGTTGTCCGTGGTAATTTTTCTATTATGTTTTCTAATATAACCATTTATTAAAATACTTAATAATGGTTCATATATTGTTTCGGAATTTGACAAAGCATATCCCCTTAGTGATTTAAAAAAGTTGTGAATAAATTCCTCTTATTCATGCACCATGTGATGCTTGAGTTAATACCAAATATATGATTTTTATTATTATTACCACTAGGTACAATTGTTCTATAGACACATCTATTTTTTGTATCTAGACGGGGATTTAACTTTATAGAATCCTCTCCCTCTATACATCAACAAAATTTCAATATATTTTCATATACGTAGACATTCCCTAGGGTTATCAGTAAATTATTATAGTAACAATCCCAAATAATAACTATACCTTACATATGACACTATATATAGTGATCCAATATTCTTACACATATTGTTACAAAATTTTAAAAATAAATAACAAATAAATGAAACCAAGTGATCATGATTTCTAGTGTGCTTAGAAGACTAGTCTCATAAAACATAAAAATTAAACTAAATTAAAACATCAAAATATTAATCTCCATAATTAGTTCCTAAATACCATTGATATCCTAAAATAGTATTGGATAACCAGGGGAATACATAAAACAAATTATGATATAAAAAGATGTGTAAGGGAATAAACATGATAACAAAGAATAATATATGAGTCAAAAGGCCAAACAAGATATCATAAATTATGGACATTAAGAATAAATGCATAGGATTATAACATAAATAACATGGAATCATAAGATCATGTAAATATTGGAATTTGGAAACAAAATATAACATGGAATAAGCATATGTCATGTCTATCTACCAAGACAACATCACATGGTGGATGAAGTGAAATTAAGGATTATGTTTACACCCAAACCCAATACATATCATATCATGAGTAATAAATGTTATCCAATTAATTAGAGTTCAATTTGTGCACACTCATCATAACATATACGTGCATATATGTGAAAAATGAGGAATCAAACATAGGGAATAAACTTAATTATTATATAGGGAATTAAATGGGTTTTAGAATCATATGTTATAACATAACAAGAAGGAATATCATAATGGAGTCCATGAAATTAGATATTAAAACATTATTGAACTTTCATAGTTGAAAAATAATCATGTTTCATGAAATATTTTGTCCATTCTAAGTTAATATGTGAAAAACATGGATAGGTAACTTCAAAAATAAAACTCTTAAGAAGTTTTTAGAGAAAAGGATAAATAATTATTAAAAAGAGAATGAGAAATTAATTTACATAAAACAAAAAATGAACAATAAATGTTTTTATATAATAAAATGGGAAATTTTAGAAACCTTGTATTTTTTAAAACACATTATGGGGTGGGACTTGAAAGGGGGTAAGAGACAAAGATGTTCCTATTGATCAAGTTTACTTATGGAATAGAATTAATAAGGGATCCCTTAAAACATATATGTCCCCATAATAAAAGTTGAATTAAAATAGGTAATCATATATAAAGAATATATAATAATTAAATAACAAAAATATATAGTGAAAGTGTGTAAAATATATATAAAGCATAACACAATGAAAATATGGTGGTTCTGATAGATCCCTTACCTTATGTTCAAGAATCATTCTTCAAATTCACTTAATATAAAGAAAATTCTAATTGAAATAAGTAATTATTTAATTAAAAACCATTAAAATCAATATATTAATTATTTTAATTATTTTATGTTCTGTTAAAACCATTTCAATGAGTTATAATGTGTAATTTCATTGTTCTAACGGTGTTTATTTGGTGGTTTCAAGTTTAAATAACTTATGGATAATTATAGAGTTTCATTTCATATAGGATTACAAACATATAAGTGAAAATAAATTATAATAATTTACTTATAGAAAATTCAGTGGTTGAAAATACATATATTATGTCTAGAATATGAATGATTCAATTATTAAAAATTTAATTGTTATATGGTTAGTTTATTTTGGTCGTTTTACTGACCATCGTAATTTAGTTCTATTTAATTTAATATTATTGTCATATATTAATTCTAGAATGTGAAAAAAATATATAATATACATATTTAGATAATTTTAAACCAGTATAAGTGAATTTAAATCTTTTATTAAGGTGGTAATTGAAAAAAAAACTCATCATCCACGGGGGTAGTGAACTGACATAATATGAACAATGGTTTCCTTTTTTATAAAAAGATGAGAAAAAAGAGAATGGATGGTAGATATTCTATTATAAATGTAATTATATTTTATATATATTGTTCTATGTTTTATGAGGGAGTTGAGTATAAGGTAGAAGAATAAAAGAATTTAAAAATGTACTTTGATAATATTATCTCTTGAATGTAATTTTCTTGATAAACTCCTTATAGAACATGGAATTTGACTTTTAGTAAGAACAATATAACTATGACATTTAGGGGTGTATTGGGAAGATAATTGGGAATAAATTTGGTAATAACTAAGGCTTAGAATATGTGAGGATAATGGGAGGTTAGGGGCGGTTTTTATAAGGGTAAGAGAGGGGTGTTTTTTCAATATTATATTCAATACTTTTTTTAGCTCAAGACTACTTAGAGTGACAATTATTAGGACTATATAAAATAAATAATTCATTTAGGAATTAAATAAAGGGTAATTATATCATCCTTTATTCAATTATTCATGTATAAATCATATAATGTTAAATACCATATTTTATTGTATTTTATGATTCACCAAAAAAAATTCTACTTTAGATAAAAAATGAAAAATTCACCCTAACAATTTTTTTGTGTTTATATTAGAAAAATGAAACAAATTTTATGAAAATAATTTTCTAAATATGATAAATTTTAATTATAAATTAAATCCATATTTACGTAAAAAATACAAATTTTAATTTTAGGATCAATTCTATAACCATGTGAAACATTACTTATGGTCTCATAAAATAATTTCAATATCACAATAAATCATAATATTAAATTATAAAAAAATTATGTAAGTAAATGTTATATTAAATTATTATATTTTAAAAAAAAACATATATAGTTTACAAAACATTGAACTCTAATTTTTTAAATTTAAAAACAATTATTTACTAGTTTCAAGATATAAATATGTTGTTTTTTATATTTATAATATACCTAAATTTTATTTGACACTTCCATAAGTGATGATATTGTTATAAGTTCTATCTTATATTTCTTAATGTTCATATTTCTATTCCAATGGTTTGATTTCAATGGTCATATTTCTAATAAAAAAGTCATATTTTAATGGTGATTTGGGTTCCTTACATCCTATAGATAACTCATATTTTATTCATTCTTCATTCAATTATATTTTATATGAAGGCTATATTTTTTTTTCATTTCCACAATGAATATTTTATTATTAATACTTTGTTTCTTTTCGACTATGTTTTTTGTTAGTTTGGTAATTCTCGTGGAGTGAGCATATCAAAATATTCATATTTCACTTAACTTATTTTCTATTTTTATCCCATTTATTTTTTTCAATTCTTATGGATATATCTATTTTCATAATATATTGTTCAAATTATTATAATAAAATTTTGTTGGTCCTATCATGTGGTTCATGTTCTTTATATAATACTAGATGGTTATGTATGACAAAATTATATTATTATATGGGAATTCCATTGATAATATTTTATATCATTATATTTTTTATAAATTTAATTGAATTGATTTTAGATAATGGATTTGATAAATTAATTCCAATAATTGGATAGCTTTTTTTATTTTAAGTTGAATGAAAATATTTTTTAAAAATTATCAATATATTTTTTATAAAACATTTAGGTTGGGAATAATATGGGAATAAAATTATTATTTTTCAAAGATATGTAAATATTTTTCCATGGTAGGTTTTAATATAATATGTGAAACCACATGTTTTATCATGAGGGTAAAAATATTAGAAACATGATGATTTATTTTAAGAGTAAAATTATGTTAATTGTCAAATTTAAGAGGGGTTAAGACCAAAAAAATAATTTTGTATAATGAGTGACAAGTTATTAAAATTTGTAAATAGAAAATGAGGAATTATATTATTGATATTATTATATTTAATAGAAACCAATCTATGAAGTTTATATAATATAGTAATATTTATGAAATAAGGGTGATAACATTGAATATTTATACATTATGAATGATATGAATTGTGGTTATTATATTTAAATTACTATTATGTTATTTCATTTTAGAACATAGTGTTTTTCCTACAAGTATTTTTTAAAAAAATTATATGAAATTTTTTATAAACCTTGTATTGACATTGAATATTTATACTACTCATTCTTGGGATTCATATGGATACATTAGGAAAATTCAAATGAGCTTATACTCATATGTATATGTGAAACTAATAGGAATTATAGATGTAATTAGACATTATGTATAGAAAATAATTACATTGTTATACATTGTTTTTGATCTATACAACCACATGGAATTTATGATAGGGTGAGTTCATAGATTGTTTTAGTAACTTTTATTACTTTTCTTTGTGATTAGTTTGTTAAAACTCTTTATTTATTTGTTTAAAATTTTAACTTTTCATTTGTAATTCTAAAATTTTGATATTTTTATCATAATAGTTTTACATTTGAAACAATTTTCTCTTTTGGTTGTGTATTTAAGAGTTAATCAGTCCCTATTGGTTTATTTTTATCCCCTAATACTAGTTTCCATCATCTCGCTATAATATGATCTATTATTCATATTAAAATTTTCTTTATTAAAAAATGTGAAATTCCAGGTATTCCAAATTATGGTAATATTTATCCTATATATTTGTCCATCCATTTAGATAAAATTTTATTGATATTTGGGATTTTTTATTCCATGAACAATTCATTAATCTATAACATCAATCCATTTTCATTTTAATAACATATTGTTTCATTATTTTATTTATATATATACTGAAATTATTATCTTACACATTATAGTGAATAAAAAAACTTATATATTGAATTTATCTAAAGACATATAACACTAATTATAAACAAACAAAAATATTAATAAATTTTGGGTTGGGGTGTGGTCAATCATTTTAAGTATTAAATCCACCATCTCTTGAAGCTTTCATTTTTAATATCACCCATCATGTCATTGGTATCTCATCTCTTCCTTCCTCTATGTTCTTTATCACAAATGAATCAATATCCTCTAGTATTTGAGACTAATTGATTAAATTGAATATTATCTATTCATATTTATCCCTTTCTCTTAGGAATTTATCGCTATTTCATTGTTCATTTGTAATATATCATTTATTTGATCATAGAAGGTGTTTTTACAAATTTTTTATAGTTAGGGAATATCAGGATCAATTGTTTTTTATATAACATATTATCATTTAGAACCTCAATAAATTTTGTTTTATATTGTAATTGAGAGATGGTTTTGAACTCCCATTGCATATTTAGTGAATTTTTTGTTTTCTTGTTTATTTTTCATAATAAATATATAACACTATAATAAAATTTATATTAAGTTTTTGGATACCTAAAAATTCAATTATTTATGTATAAATGATAATTTTATATAAAAAACTATTTTATAGTAAATACTATTTTATATGGGTTTTCCCATGCTTGGAATTTTTTTTATGAATCCATAGTGATCAATTATCTATGTATAGTTGAATTGTTTTCATTTTATGTGATGAGATCATGTTATCAATTTATTTATTACTTAAATTAAAATTTTTATGGGTTATGTGTAGAGACCCGAAGCTTGACATACATAGATATTACATTACTTTTGCGGAATACTTAGTACATAACAAAACACACTCACAAGGACCGTAATAGTTTAGTGTCTTTGGAAACTAGGAATATAATCTTCTAATCGTGTTGAAATATCTTCAGTATCTCCCATAAAAATCTTCCTTTTTTTATACCTAAAACCTTTCTTTATATCCTGGGGAAAAGAAAACATAAAAGGGTGAGCTCAAATGCTCAGTAAGGGTAAACAAAAGAAATATCATTCACATCATATACATAAGAACATAGCTTTTGGAAATCTTAACCTGCAAAAGAGCATATAATATCATAACATGGGATAAATAAAAAAAGTGAAATGTAATCCCAATAATCATAACTTAAAACATGAAACTTTGTGTCATACACACATAATCATAGAAAATCATTTCTTGTTAGTCAAGACTCATTTCCAAGACTATCTTAGTGGACAAAGTCCCTTTCTGAACCGAGTCACCCTCGTTTCAGTCCTGTTTCACTGAACCGGTATAACCTACCATTCCATCCATGTCTATCTCATGAGATATAAAATATTTACCCAATGCATTAGAGGGAGATATAGGTCCCACCCATCTCATAATGATACCATTCTTATGTGTGCCACAAAATCATAAACCATACATCATAGCATAACCCATGTAATAAAAATGGGATTCTTAAACATCGTGACATCATAATACAATTCATATAAGATAAAGTAATTCATAAAAATATTTCCATCACCACATAATCAAATCCATGTAATAATAGGGATAGAAACAGAACCCAATATTATCTTATATGGAAAATAATTTTGATAAAACACTTGAACTCCATTCTTGAGGAAAATATCATTTCTACTTCAAAAACACTTTTCATTTCTTAACATGTCATAAAATTATAACTAAAAGAAGTTGATTAAAAATAAACTTTAAAACTTGTAAAGGAAACTTCTTGTAGATAATGTTTTGAAAATCCATTCATGCCGTATAAGTTAAAAAACATTCTTTGTACTTTTTTCGGAAAAGTCAAAAAGTACCTCGTACGAAAAACGACAAAATATTCCTTTCATATTCTTTACTAAAAACTCATCGAAGGGTAAAATTGGATTTAAAAAATTGTAGGTGGATGGAAATAATATTACATATTGAGGAAATATGGATGTGGATGATAAAATACACCCCAGAAAATAGCAAATTATAAACAATCTCGGATAAAAATGAGATTGTGATATTTCCCTTACCTTAGGTCCGACTTGCTTTGTACGTGTCCGAACCTCCTGTATAATGATTTAAATCATGTTATTGAATTATTATAGAATCATATTCATTTTTATTATATCATATATGGTCCACTTATGACTTTATATTACCCGTTCTTTTGTAAATTCATGTTAAAGTAGCGTTTTGGGTAAAATCGTCTCATTTGTTGTTCGTGTTTTTAACTTGTAATTATTAATATGATTACTTGAATCATGATTACTTATATACAGAATGTAAAAAATGATTTATATATAATATATATTCAGAATATACATATATATAATATATTGATAAAAGGAATGAAATATACCGTTCATGGAGACGGTAGTCCGTACGTACGCATTAACGATGTTTTCGTTTCCTTATTGAATTGAATGGAATTAAGTAGATGACATACATATAAATATACATAAATCCAGTATCATTATTATGTCATATATTTCATTAGTACTTATTATATATACTTTATAATCATTCATGAATGGTTAATGTGGAGAATGAATCTCATCGCGTCGTGGAGACGGTAGTCCGTACGTACGCACTAAGGATGATATCGTTCCCATGGTCGTGGAATTGTGTTAAAGTGTATGTATACTATTTCAGTATCAATATCACTTTATAATAATCTATAGTTACTCATTACACCATTATACCCATCCTATTAAGGTGGTGGTGGAAAATAGATAACACCACGGCGTGGAGACGGTATTCCGTATGTACGCACGCGCGGTGATTTCATTTTCCATAGGATGGATAGATGGTTAAATAGGGTTGTTTCATACATATAATAACATATAAGTATATGAGTGATTCTGATGTTATTATTTCATAATGAAACTACTAAATAAGAAGAGGTTGAAGAAGAAGGAAATTGGAAAGGATCGGTAATGGTTATTACCTCTTCTTTGAAGTGCTTCTTTGAGACCTCCTTTTAGGGAACTAAAATTGGTCTTTTAAGAAGACCAGGACCTCTAGGATGATACTATGGAAGTGGGGAAGAGATTGTGGCAGGTTTTTGCCGATCTTGAATGCTCAAATTGGTGTGAGGAGTAGAGGGAGGAGGTGCCCTTTTATAAGGGAGGAGAGGGGCACCTTTGGAATAACTAAAAATATTATTTTATTATAAAGCCACGTTCGGTTTTAAATAGCTCCAAATTCATTTATTTTGAAGCTAAGGTGGTCATGGGTCTAAATCCTCTCATCCAATAGAATTTAGACAAGTTTAGGTTCCTATTTTAACCTTATCATTTAGATTTAACATTAAGTTAAATAATTTTACTTTTACCGTGTCTTCTTGTGTTCTTATACTATAAGGTTAATAAACTTACTATATCAAGCCAAAATAACCCCAAATTGTTTATTATTAATATATATAACCTTATCTAAGTCATTTGGACGAACCTTAGATTTTTAGGAATAAAATAACAATTAATAATATAATATTTGTTTTAAAAACTATTTTATTTCAATTTTGACACTATTTAGTAATTGATTTTTTTGAAAATCATAACAGAATGATAAGTTCTAAAAAAGTTAATTAAATCAATAATAACATGTCATATTAACCTATAAAATTAGTTTAATTCATAAAAAGTCTTAAATTACATTTATTTTGGTATTTATAACATCAATTATGTCAATATTTCATTAATAAGAAAATTACTACATCATCTTTGTGTCATAAATAAATTAAATTATTTGATGTCTAAAAATTACAAATAAAATACCATTATGTAGGGAATATTTTTATATTTCTAATTAATATTTATAGTCGAATTTATCTTATGTATAACCCCATATTAAAAATGTTTTAGTAAATAAACTTTTATTTTATCTCTTTTAACTCTTCTTTGAATTAAATAATAATAAATGTCCTAATCTAATCCAAGTGGGCCTAAATGATAATATTTTACACTTAAGGTTGTTTTCGGTCGAGATAAACTTGTCCTATAGAATTAGGACATGTGTTAGGGTAATATTAATATCATTCTTACCCTTAATTACCCTATTTACTTTTAATAAAAGTAAAAAGTTACTATTCACCAAAAATTATTTTAATCTCATTGAACCACATTTTACTTACTGACATCAACCGTGTCTCTCGGACTTTTAAAATTCCAATCGCAGAAGCGGTAAAATTAAGATTTATGAAAAAATTAGTTTTTTAACTACCACTTAGTAGTTTCACTATTCATCAAAAATTGAAGTTTTTCAGAAAAATGCCAAAATTTCACCCTAAGCTATGATTGATATTCCGAATTCAAAAATGATTTCTATTTTACAAAATTCCCAACATATAAGTTGCATTAATTAATTTTATAATTAATTTCCGTTGTCACAACAAATAGCATGTTTTTAAGAGATAATAACTATCAAAAGATTAACACTTGTTTATGTCTGGTTTAAATGTGAAATTACATCCAATGACCAACATTGTATTAAATTGTAAAAATATATTCTAAATATACTTTAAAACCACTCAAATTAATAATTTATAACTATTAATTATTTCGATTAAAAAAGTTGTTTTTAATTATAATTTAGTAATTTTCACTATTCATCAGAATATGAAAGTTATCCGAAAAGTACCAAAATTTCACCTTAGGCTAAATTCGATACTCTAAATCCAAAAATGAAGTCCATTTTGAGAGCTAAAATTTCTAAAATTTTAAAAAGTGGTTATTACTATTCATAACGGCTGGTTTTAATAATATTTTAATAGCATATCGTTGTTTAGTGAAACTCGGTATTGCGTACTACACACGCTATCGAGGAAGGTTGTGATTGCGTGTAATGCAAGGCAAGTCAAGGATGTGTGTTGTGCAAGTTCCTTTTGGTGTAGAGTACAAAACAAGACATTAATAAAATTAAAAAGAATATTTTTCATAAAATCTCGGGCTGTTACATTCTACCCCCCTTAAAATTAATTTCGCCCTCGAAATTCGTCGGGGTTATAAATGGTTTACTATTCGAAAGTTTCTTTAATAGAAACCCACATCGTAAAAAGGAATATCAAAACCAATCTTTAAAAACAAAAGTATGAAACGTAATGGTTACCCAAAATAAACTAATCACTGGGTTTCCACATAGGTGAAAATATGGATATGGAAGAGAAATCTGACCATCATGTTCTGATGGAGAGTGGTAGAGAACATGGATATGGAAAAGCCAGCAATCAAAAAGCCATAAATTTGTGAAGATCTAAGGTACCATCTGATTCATCAGATATAAGATCACTAGGACAACATTTTTTGTTTTCAAGATCATTTTCCTAAAGTTGATGAATTAAAAGAAATACTTACATGATTTTGGTACAATCTCACTATTGTTCGTGAATTGAACAATTTCCACTTCATATCATAAAGAAATGAAGTTGAATTTGTTATTCGTGAAGCATTAGCAGATCATGTGATATGATGGGTCATTCCATCTATTTCAAACAAAAGGTTACCAAAATTTATAAGTCCATCTTATAGTGAGATTAATCATATATGGTTCCAAAAATGAACTTATACTTCATATATCATACCGCTTAAAAAAATAAAACTAGTTTCTACTAAACAGGGACTTCCTGTAGGCCAGTGGTAGGCGATAAAGGCTAGTCGCACTTCGGTTGTGGGTTCGACTCCCATAGCCTTGTCCGACGCGATGGGATGTCTCCCGTCCTGCAGGTTGTCCTTTTTCTAAAACTACATTACTATAACATCCCATCAATAATATCGAAAAAAGAACTTCTATCCTTAACCAATACTATTTTATGTCCAACATAATCCATTCTAGTCTTTAGGCTTATCCATAATACTGCAGTCCATTTTCATAATATAGTGAAAATGATTACCAGAGATTTAATACCATCTTTGATCCCCATATATCATAAGATATGTCTTGATGGTCACATTCCAAACTGTCAAAGGCCTTAATCATGTATTCTATTGAATACCCATTGAACCTTAATGAAAACATGAAGGTAGTTAAAAGTTAACACTTTCCAC
Organism: Viscum album; assembly: GCA_963277665.1. Taxonomy (NCBI): domain Eukaryota; kingdom Viridiplantae; phylum Streptophyta; class Magnoliopsida; order Santalales; family Viscaceae; genus Viscum; species Viscum album. Next base: position 1,151,103,126 of record OY728138.1, read on the forward strand.
ATACCAAAATCCTCAAAATTCTATATACTCAAACCATGATATCACTTAGTCCTTATATAAATCATGAGCTCATGAATACTGTTAAACATTTAATTTTCTCCTTATCCCTTCATTATGCACATATCATCTACATTCCAAAAATATCTGAATAACCTTTCATGGATACTGGTAACATTAATCATACACTTTTAAAACTCAAGGAAAGACAACAATGTAACAATCCTTAGATATCTCTTTATTCCATAGTACCATGAGATTTCTTATACAACATTACAAATGATAAACATGTAATCATTTCACTACATTCTTAAACCATTAACCGAGCTTCAACAATTCATTCATCTCACATATCATTTGTAGTCTCTTCATCATCATCCACATAAATACTACCCATACGACCATACTGATTCTCTTCATGATTCTTTCCCTTAGGTAATTGGTTTTCATAATGCCCATACATTCCACATTTAAAACACTTAACCATTTTTTATGTCGTAGCAATACCATTATCCTCATCCATGGTGTTAACTGAACCTTTTCCTTTGCACTTACTTGCTTTGTGTCCTTCTTTTCCACACCCAAAGCATCTTCCAGTTCCCTTGAAACATTCTCCTTGATGCCTCTTCCCACATGATTTACATAGGGGAAATTTAACTTTCTTTCCTCTATGATCATCATGAAACTCCATCTTTCTCTTACTAGCCGAGTCAGGAAACTTACCAAATTTTACTTTATTGATCATATTATGAGATTTCTGATTCGAAATAATAATGATGTTTGGACTTCCAAATCCCATTTCATTTGGTTGCTCATGAAGAATATCATTCCATTGTCCAGCATATCCTCCATTATTGTGAATCATCTTGTTTCCAGCCATTTTCTAAAACCCAAAAAAGAATAGTGTGAGAGGCAAAAATCATAATAAAGGGGGAGTAACTTCAATATATAACATCTTTGGTTTAATCTAATAACTTTACTATAGTTCTAGGACTATATCCTATACGTATACTTATCCTTAGGGACATCCCTAGACATACCTTAGAAATATCTCTAGGGATCTCACTAACGTTTTCACATCCTAGTTTCCAAAGGTTGACTAAACATTTCCTCTAATACCAACTGTAGAGACCCAAAGCTTGACGTACATAGATATTACATTACTTTTTCGGAATACTTAGTACATAAAAAAACACACTCACAAGGACCGTAATAGTTTAGTGTCTTTTGAAACTCGGAATATAATCTTCTAATCGTGGTAAAAGATCTTCAATATCTCCCATAAAGATCTTCCTTTTTTTATACCTAAAACCTTTCTTTATATCCTGGGCAAAAGAAAACATAAAAGGGTGGTCTCAAATGCTCAGTAAGGGTAAACAAAAGAAATATCAATCACATCATATACATAAGAACATAGATTTTGGAAATCTTAACCTGCAAAAGAGCTTATAATATCATAACATGGGATAAATCATAGAAGTGAAATGTAATCCCAATAATCATAACTTAAAACATGAAACTTTGTGGCATACACACATAATCATAGAGAATCATTTCTTATTAGTCAAGACTCATTGCCAAGACTATCTTAGTGGAAAAAGTCCCTTTCTGAACCGAGTCACCCTCGTTTCAGTCCTGTTTCACTGAACCGGTATAACCTACCATTCTATCCATGTCTATCTCATGAGATATAAAATATTTACCCAATGAATTGGAGGGAGATATAGGTCCCACCCATCTCATAATGATACCATTCTTATGTGTGCCAAAAAATCATAAACCATACATCATAGCATAACCCATGTAATAAAAATGGGATTCTTAAACATCGTGACATCATAAAACAATTCATATAAGATAAAGGAATTCATAAAAATATTTCCATCACCACATAATCAAATCAATGTAATAATAGGGATAGAAACAGAACCCAATATTATCTTAGATGGAAAATAATTTTGATAAAACACTTGAACTCCATTCTTGAGGAAAATATCCTTTCTACTTCAAAAACACTTTTCATTTCTTAACATGTCATAAAATTATAACTAAAAGAAGTTTATTAAAAGTAAACTTTAAAACTTGTAAAGGAAGCTTCTTGGAGATAATTTTTTGAAAATCCATTCATGCCGTATAAGTTAAAAAAACATTCTTTGTACTTTTTTAGGAAAAGTCAAAAATTACCTCGTACCAAAAACGACAAAAGATTCCTTTCATATTCTTTACTAAAAACTCACAGAAGGGTAAAATTGGATTTAAAAAATTGTAGGTGGATGGAAATAATATTACATATTGAGGAAACATGGATGTGGATGATAAAATACACCCCAGAAAATAATAAAGTATAAACAATCTCGGATAAAAATGAGATTGTGATATTTCCCTTACCTTAGGTCTGACTTGCTTTGTACGTGTCCAAAACTCCTGTATAATGATTTAAATCATGTTATTGACTTATTCCAGAATCATATTCATTGTTTTATATCATATATGATCCACTTATGACTTTATATTACCCGTTCTTTTGTAAATTCATGTTAAAGTAGCGTTTCGGGTAAAATCGTCTCATTTGTTGTTCGTGTTTTTAACTTGTAATTATTAATATGATTACTTGGATCATGATTACTTATATACAGAATGTAAAACATGATTTATATATAATATATATTCAGAATATACATATATATAACATATTGATAAATGGAATGAAATACACCGTTCATGGAGACGGTAGTCTGTACGTACGCATTAACACTGTTTTCGTTTCCTTATTGAATTGAATGGAATTAAGTAGATGACATACATATAAATATAAATAAATCTAGTATCATTATTATGTCATATATTTCATTAGTACTTATTATATATACTTTATAATCATTCATGAATGGTTAATGTGGATAATGAATCTCATCGCGTCGTGGAGACGGTAGTCCGTACGTACGCACGAGCGATGATATCGTTCCCATGGTCGTGGAATTTTTTTATAGTGTATGTATACTATTTCAGTATCAATATCACTTTATAATCATATATAGTTACTCATTACACCATTATACCCATCCTATTAAGGTGGTGGTGGAAAATAGATTACACCACAGTGTGGAGACGGTATTCCGTACGTACGCACGCGCGGTGATTTCATTTTCCGTAGGATGGATAGATGGTTAAATAGGGTTGTTTCATACTTATAATAACATATCAGTATATGAGTGATACTGATGTTATTATTTCATAATGAAACTACTAAAGAAGAAGAAGTTGAAGAAGAAAGAAATTGGAAAGGATCAGTAATGGATATTACCTCTTCTTTGAAGTGCTTCTTTGAGACCTCCTTTTAGGGAACTAAAATTGGTCTTTTAAGAAGACCAGGACCTCTAGGATTATTCTAGGGAAGTGGGGAAGAGATTGTGGCAGGGGTTTGACGAGCTTGAATGCTCAAATTTGTGTGAGTAGGAGAGGGAGGAGGTGCCCTTTTATAAGGGAGGAGAGGGGCACCATTGGAATAACTAAAAATATTATTTTATTATAAAGCCAATTTCGGTTTTAAATAGCTCCAAATTGATTTATTTTGAAGCTAAGGTGGGTATGGGTCGAAATACTCTCATCCAATATAATTAAGACAAGTTTAGGTACCTATTTTAACCTTATCATTTAGATTTAACATTAAGTTAAATAATTTTACTTTTACCGTGTCTTCTTGTGTTCTTATACTATAAGGTTAATAAACTTACTATATCAAGCCAAAAGAACCCCAAATTGTTTATTATTAATATATATAACCTTATATAAGTCATTTTGAAGAACCTTAGATTTTTAGGAATAAAATAACAATTAATAATATAATATTTGTTTTAAAAACTATTTTATGTCAATTTTGACACTATTAAGTAATTGATTTTTGTGAAAATCATAACAGAATGATAAGTTCGAAAAAAGTTAATTAAATCAATAATAACATGTCATATTAACCTAGAAAATTAGTGTAATTCATAAAAAGTCTTAAATTACATTTATTTTGGTATTTATAACATCAATTATGTCAATATTTCATTAATAAGATAATTACTGCATCATCTTTGTGTCATAAATAAATTAACTTATTTGATGTCTAAAATTTACAAATAAAATACCATTATGTAGGAAATAATTTTATCTTTCTAATTAATATTTATAGTCGAATTTATCGTATGTATAACCCCATATAAAAAATGTTTTAGTAAATAAACTTTGATTTTAGCTCTTTTAACTCTTCTTTGAATTAAATAATAATAAATGTCCTAATCTAATCCAAGTGGTCCTAAATGATAATATTTTACACTTAAGGTTATTTTTGGTCGAGTTAAACTTGTCCAATAGAATTAGTACATGTGTTAGGGTATTATTAATATCATTCTTACCCTTAATTACCCTATTTACTTTTAATAAAAGTAAAAAGTTGTTATTCACCAAAAATTATTTTCATCTCATTGAACCACATTTTACTTAACAAAATCAACCGTGTCTCTCGTATTTTTTAAATTCCACTCACAGAAGCGGTAAAATTAAGATTTATGAAAAGATTAGTTTTTTAACTACCACTTAGTAGTTTCACTATTCATCAAAAATTGATGTTTTTCAGAAAAATGCCAAAATTTCACCCTAAGCTATGATTGATATTCCAAATTCAAAAATGATTTCTATTTTACAAAATTCCCAACATATAAGTTGCATTAATTAATTTTATAATTAATTTCCTTTGTCACAACAAATAGCGTGTTTTTAAGAGATAATAACTATCAAAAGATTAACACTTGTTTATGTCTGGTTTAAATGTGAAATTACATCCAATGACCAACATTGTATTAAATTGTAAAAATATATTCTAAATATACTTTAAAACCACTCAAATTAATAATTTATAACTATTAATTATTTCTATTAAAAAAGTTGTTTTTAATTATAATTTAGTAATTTTCACTATTCATCAGAATAAGAAAGTTATCCGAAAAGTACCAAAATTTCACCTTAGGCTAAATTCGATACTCTGAATCCAAAAATGAAGTCCATTTTGAGAGCTAAAATTTCTAAAATGTTAAAAAGTGGTTATTACTATTCATAACGGCTAGTTTTAATAACATTTTAATAGCATATCGTTGTTTAGTGAAACTCGGTATTGCGTACTACACACGCTATCGACGAAGGTTGCGATTGCGTGTAATGCAAGGCAAGTCAAGGATGTGTGTTGTGCAAGCTCCTTTTGGTGTAGCGTACAGCACAAGACATTAATAAAATTAAAAAGAATATTTTTCAAAAAATCTCGGGCTGTTACATTATGTGGTGATGTAAATTGACTATTTTATCATTTATAAACATTATATTCTATAAAATTTAAAATTTAATCTATGTTATAGTCTATTCTGTGTTTTTTTGAAATATCATCGATCTATGGTGAACTAATTGAAATAATTTTATATGAATAGTACTTGTATGGGTATGATATATGTAAATGTTAACTGGTTATATAATATGGGGTTGGTTTTGGAATCCAATTATTGATTTTACTAGGGTAATGTTGACACATTCACATAATAGGGTCAAAATAAAATTGCTTGCTTTGGGGGGATTTGGAATCTTTTTCATCTATTTGTTCTTATTTGTGATGTTTATCAGTTAAATTATAATGGGGTGATCCACTAATAATATATTAACACCATTTGTGACATGATATACTATCTGGAATGATTATTCCCCATTATTTCATTATACTCTTAGAATAATTATTAATTTTCAATAGACCAGTTGATCCAGTGAAGTTATTATTTTACATGATGAATGAATAATCTTGTATCCAACTTTTTTTTAATCATTAGGGAGTATTGAGAAGTGTTTTATATACCTTTAATTGAAAAATATTTTATTCATGTGTTAGTCTCTTATAAGTGTAATTATCACTAGTATAGAGTCATATGATATTCTTTGAATTTTCTTACTTGTAATTCTTTGAGATGTTTCTCCTACATTTTTAAAAGAAACAAAGATAATGATGGATTAAATAATGATAGGTGGAGAATTAGTGTTTTAATTTTTGTTAAAACATCTCTAATTAACCTTTTTTGTATTAAAAAAATCTTATAATTATTCCCCTTACCTGTATAAAAATAATTAATGGAGAATGTAAGAGCACACAAGATTTTCATGTTTCACCCACAATTTTTACGATGATTTCTTAATTCTGACACATAAATTTTATATAAAACTTAATAAACTAATGTAGTAAATTCATTTTAATAGTTTAGGAATGTGTAATCCTTAAAAAATGGATGATATCAACCATTAACACTAATAAGAAAATTTTTATTATTCATGTTCATCACACTCAAACAATAGGAATATAAAATATTTTGATCAATGTGAAATAATTCTCCCATTGATAAATAAATTTCTTATAAATATTTTTTGTCTTATCTTCTATAAAAGTTTTATTCATTAAATCTCTATAAGAATAATATCACCCTCTCACTTGTTAAAAATTCATGTATTCATTCATGAGTAGAATAATATCTATGATATATCCTTCATAAAAATATGATTAATCATAATATTCATGTATCTTCTTATTATCTGTGTCTCTAGATCTCATTTTCTTCCTTCATATTCATAGTATGTTTCCCATTTTTCACAATCATGATTTTAAATTTTTTCATATCATAATAAAATATACATATAAAAATTTGGTTAAACACTATTGTAATATATTCAATCTTTATCTTCCACATAGAAACATTCATTGTTAATCTTGTCCAAATTCAAATCACCAAATTATAAAATATAATTCCCTATATCATGATGTGAATTTTACTAATTTTAGAATAAACTATAATATCTAATTATGACATGATATTTCAAATATTTATAATCATATTTTCTATATATTTTCTCAAAAAACATTCTAATAAATTAAAAATTATATTCATTTTGATTATTTGAAATATATAAAAATATTATGGAACAATCGCAATTTTTTTGAATATTTCATATTTGAGTTTTATTAATTTTTTTAATTTATTAGTTGAAATTAACATTGGGATGGTTCTATTAAAAATTCAGGGTAGATCACAACATCCCTTATAATTGTGTCTTTTATTATAACTACCATAAATAGGTTTACCAACATAACCTAGATCCGTATAAAATTAAATTTAAAAAAATATATTGAAATCATATTAGAAAATAGTCGTCTTCATTTTAAATCCATGTGTTCTTTGTTTTTTCATAAATCAGTTATAAAAAACACTTTCAATACTTTCATACGTTATTCATATTTAATTTTTTTTCCTTTATGGCCAAATATAGAGAAATTTAATATTATAAAGAAATTATTTTAATAAAAGTCCCTTCAATATCATTTTTTATAGGTCAAAATAATTTTTCTTTACTAAAATATTTCCTCATTGATTTTCCGTAACAAATTTACTTAAAATAGTTTTCTTAATAAGTTTTTTTCAATTGATAAATATATTATGAAACTAAAAGAATATACAACTAATATATATAAATATTAAATCTCACATAAGGTGATTGTTTATTTATTTTTTTATTTTTTATTGTAACAACATATTTTTTTGTTCATATATTTTTATAATATTTACCTTTAAATATATTTCTAAAAAAATAAATTTAATTTCTGATTTTTTTTAATTGAGGAACCATATTAAAATATAATTTCATAAATAAAAATTGAAATATAAATATAATGACATTGTTTCATTCAATAAGAACATGAATAAACGATATATGTTTATAATAACTATTGAAAATAAAATTGTGTAATTTAAAAAAAATATCATGAATATGTGAAAAAAATTCATTAGTTCATAGTTATTATGCCTATTGAAATTAATATTTAATGAAATAAAATAATTATTCACTAAATAACAAAAATTATTTGTATATATTACAACATGTGACAAGAACCATTATTTCCACATAATATAATTTTATAAATAAAAGGTATACATATATAAAAACACTAAAAATAATTATTAACAAGAAAAAAATTAAATAACATGATTATAAAATAGAATTCTAATGTCGGGTAGCCTCTTAAAATAGTAAATCTAAGAAGAACCATGTCTTCTATAAATAAATAAAACTATAAGTTGAATTTTTTAGAGAGAAAATAAATGATTTAGAATGGTAGTTTTATTTTTAGAGTTTGAGAGAATTCATAATATAGAATTGAGTTAATATAATAGTTACATGACCATTGAAAAGGGAAATTTATCCCCTAGAAAATTACCATTATAACGATAATAAAAAAATTACAATAGATACTTATATATTATAAAAACCCACTGATAATAAAAAAAATTAATATTTAAATTATTGGTTATATAAAGTTGTAACATGTTCTATGTGTATATTATGATCAAATATAAATTTATTTTAATTTTTATAGTAACATATTTTAAAATGAAATGGGATGCTATGATTTATTTGTTATTAAAATGTTCGTAAAAAATATTAATTTTGTTAAATGGATATAAAATTTGTATTCATTATATCAAAATTATGTTATGGTAAAATTTTGGTAATTTTTTGGAAATAATTTATTTTTATGAAAAATAATGAAAATAGTGTATAAATATGTCTTATAGTATGTGTGAATTAAACTGAAAAAATGAATATAAATTCTTTCATTGTTTTCATTACTTATTATAGGTCTTATTAAATAGATTGTAAACTTAAAAATAATATACATAGCTTCTACAAAATAATGTAACTTTAAAATCATGAAAAAAATCTTATTCAATTAAAATATTAGTATTTGTTTATTATATTTTATATTTCATTACAAATACAAATATATTTTTTGGAAGCAATGTAATTAAAATAATGATATTTTTTAATAAAATAAATTGCTGAAGTATTAAAAAATCCTTAATTTGAAGGAATTGAAAATTATTAAAATGATAATATTTTAATTAAATGATTATAAGGACTAGACTAATATATTCTAATTTATTTTCATATTTCACATTAAATATATATATACCTATTTTTATTCACTAATAACATTTATCGTGGTTATCCTACAATTTATAAACTCAATCCACTCTTAAAAAAATATAATAAATGAAAAAATTCCATTTGATGGACTAGTAATTCTCTATGTAATTTATAGTTTTATCCTTTTTGCAACCTCCTTTATTAGTTTTTTTAATATGATTACCTTTTAATTTTTATCTCATACTTATTATTCATTACTTATCAATTTTAGTGTTATTTATTAATTTTAATAATAACATTTTTTATAATATCTCACTTTGAACACTTTTCATTTGTCTTTAAAGATAATATAACAAATCTTCTTCATTATAATATGACCCAATCAATATATTATTATCTAAAATTCTAATTATTGCATGTACCTATGGAATTAAGGATAATTAATTTATTATATTGGACATCAAACTTTTAATTCTATGAAATGCCTAGTTTAGTATTTATGGGGACCCAACCTGACTACTCATATTAGTTCATGTGATCCTCTATTATCGATATTATAATAAAATTAAGTTTTTTTTATAGAGTGGTATATTTACAATGAAAATAGAATATATGGGTAATATACTCAAAATTTTATTAATTATATATCCATTAAATCCAATTTGTTTCATTATTATAATCACAATTAAACAACTATCCATTCATAGGGATAACCTTCCTTCTAATTCCTTTTCATTAAATGTTTTACTCATGATAGAATTAAAAAAAATTAACAAGAATAAAAGATACATTGAGATTTTATTCCTCCTTTAATGTTCTTATAATTAATTTCAATTTTTTATTATAATATTATTCCCACATGACTTATGTTTTTTACCATATAATATTATATATAATTTCATTCAATTATTTCATTGAATAATGGATACATTTTGAGACAAGGTTCTCAAAATTATATAACCAAAAATTCGTTATAAAATGTTTCATCTATGGAGATATTACATATAGGGAATAAATATAATTTCATGTAATTAATCAGTATCCATGTTATTAGATCCTATAATGATACTATGAAATTGGTATGTGGTTTTTTATTTTGTGTTATTTTGAACAAAATTTTATTGATTCCTATAATTTTGAATTATTCTTTACCATTATAATTGATGATATTATCCAATTTAATGATTATATCACTTTATAAACCCTATTTTTGAAAGAACCATCCTCAATACTCTATAGTAATTCTCTTACCTAGATCACCAGTTCCAAGCAAGGGGAGGATCACATGAGCTCATGAGTGCCTATCCATATACAAGAGGCTACTGATGAGTGATGATGGACTAAAAAGGGGAAAATGAGACTATTCCCTTAGTAATAGATAGCTAAATTGGAGTATATAATAAGAGAGGTGGTAATCATAGTATATAAATTATATAAATACAGAAGCAATAATATTATAAACCAATGACAAAATAGATGATATATAAGTCAAATGATTAATAAAGAATACCTCCACATGTATCTAGTCCATATAAAATAAACAAGGGAAGAACTAAGTAAAATTAATATCTTTAATGCTCGTGAATTATATCCCAACATAAACTCAACCAACATGATCTTATAAAAAATCTATGATAAACTGAGCTCTTTCCCTCATTTGAACTTCCAGATAAATTATGGCAGCACATCCATCAAGATACCCTTTCAGGGTGTGAGTATAAACCCATTAGTAAAGCACTAATGCATCTATAACATAAATTTAAAATGTCATATAAATGTGTATGCATGGTAGGAAATAATTACATAAACAAACATATATCATTTTTTTTCTTCGTGTACTAATTGGACTATCAAAAATCTCAGTTCTACCTACTTAAATAAATAGAAGGAAGGAACATCTATCAAAATCTATAAGTACAAGTAAACTATGACCCATAATTGATCATGGATCATGGATTCACTACTAGAAATCCCATTTTTACCAACGCTTATATCCCAACGGTTTGATAAGCCATTGGGAATGGTTTTGTATACCAACGGTTTTAAGAAAATCGTTGGTATAGAGGATTTTATGAAGAAATTTACCAACGGTTTGTAAAACCATTGGTATAGGCCTCAATTAAGACACTTTTACCAACGGTTATACACTAACTGTTGGTATATGTTGGAATCTATGCCACCTTTTACCAATGATTTAAAGAAACTGTTGGTATAGGGCTACATTCCCAACGGTTTTTAAAAACCGTTGGGAAAGTTTTCCCCTAAATCTAGTTCGGGTGTCCAGTAGCCCCTCCACTCGATTGTAGTCCCCCTCCGCTCGACTGCAGCTGTAACACCCGAGACTTTTATGTTATATAAATCATCAAAGGAATCTTTTTCTACACAACACTTTCTTGGCTTGCTTTACACGCAATCGCGACCTTCCTCGATAGCTTGCGTCGTACGCAATACCGAGTTTCACTAAACAACAATATGCTATTAAAACTAGCCGTTATGAATAGTAATAACCACTTTTTGAAATTTTTTAAATTTTATTTTTCAAAATGGACTTCATTTTTGGACTCAGAATATCGAAATTAGCCTAGGGTGAAATTTTGGTATTTTTCTGAAAACTTTTAATTTTTGATGAATAGTGAAACCACTAAGTGGTAGGTTAAAAACTGAATTTTGCATAAAACTTAATTTTACCGCTTCTGTGAATGGAATTTCAAAAATTTGACAGACACGGTTGATATCAGTAAGTAAAATGTGGTTCAATGAGATAAAAATAATTTTTTGGTGAATAGTAACTTTTTACTATTTTTACCGCAGTTAATAGTAAATAGGGTAACTAAGGGTAAATATGATATTAATATTACCCTAACACATGTCATAATTATATTGGATAAGGGTAATTCGACCAAAAACAGCCTTATGAATAACATATGGCCATTTAGGCCCACTTGGATTAGATTAGGACATTTATTATTAATTTATTTAAAGAAGGGTTAAAATAGTTAAAATCAAAGTTTAATAAGTAAATCATTTTTAATATGGGGTTATACATAATATAAATTCGACTATAAATATTAATTAGAAATATAAAAAGATTTCCTACATAATGGTATTTTATTTGTAATTTTTAGACATTAAATAATTTAATTTATTTATGACACAATGATGATGCAGTAATTATCTTATTAATGAAATATTGACATAATTGATGTTATAAACACCAAAATAAATGTAATTTGAGACTTTTTATGAATTCCACTAATTTTATAGGTTACTATGATATATTAATGGTGATTTAATAAACTTGGTTCAAACATATAATTCTGTTATGACTTTCACAAAAATCATATATCAAATAGTGTCAAAATTGACACAAAATAGTTTTTAAATCAAATATTATATTATTAATTGTTATTTTATTCCTAAAAATATAAGGTTCGGCCAAATGACTTAGATAAGGATATATATATTAATAATAAACAATTTGGGGTTCATTTTTCATGTTATAGTAAGTTTATTAACCATATAGTGAAAGAAAACAAAAAGACACGGTAAAAGTTAAATTATTTAACTTAGAGTTAAATCTAATTGATAAGGTTAAAATAATTCCCTAAACTTGTCTAAATCCTATTGGTTGATATGATTTCGACCCATCCCCACTTTAGCTTCGAAATAAGACCCTTTGGAACCATTATAAACCGATTTTGACTTTAATATAAAATAATATTTTGAGATATTCCTAAGGTGCCCCTCTCCTTCCTTATAAAAGGGCACCTCCTCCCCCTCCTCCTCACACCAATTTGAGCACTCAAGCTCGGCCAACCCCTTCCCTTTTCTCCTCTACACTTCCCTAGAATAATCCTAGAGGTCATGGTCTTCTTTAAAGACCAATCTTAGTTCCCTAAGTGGAGGATTCAAAGAGGCGTTCCAAAGAAGAGGTAATATCCATTACCGATCTTTTCAATTTCTTTCTTCTTAAACTTCTTCTTCTTTAGTTGTTTCATGATAAAGTAATAACATCAGTATTACTTACATACTGATATGTTATTATAAATATTAAACAACCCTAATTCACCTTCTATCCATCCCACGGAAAAATGAGATCACCGCGCGTGCGTACGTACGGAATACCGTCTCCACGCCGTGGTGTAATCTATTTTCCACCATCACTTTACAAGGATGGGTATAATGGTGTAATGAGTAACTATTTATGATTATTATTAAGTAATATTGATACTGAAATAATATATATATACTCCAATACAATTCCACGATCATAGGAATGATATCATCACTCGTGCGTACGTACGGAATACTGTCTCCACGATGTGATGCGACTCGTTCTACATGATCATCATTACATAGTAATTATATAAATGAATTGAATGAATAAATATGATATATGTTACAAAAATACCATTCTGGATATAAGGTATCTATAACCTTAAAATAAGAATAAGAATGTATTCGGCAAAACACGCATAAGAACAAAAGGCAATAAAGACCCGAGTAACAAGTAACAATGAAATATTACTAACAAGAAGCTAAGAATATGACCATATATGATATCATATCAATATGTATGATTCTGGAATAAGTCAATAACATTATTTAAACTATTATACAGGAGCTTCGGACATGTACAAAGAAAATCGGACCTAAGGTAAGGGAAATATCACAATCTCATTTTTATCCAAGATTGTTAATTTGTAAGTATTTAGTGGGGTGTATTTTATCATCCACATACATGTTTCATAAATATGTAATATTATTTCCATCCACCTACAATTTTTTAAATCCATTTTTACCCTTCGGTGAGTTTTTAGTAAAAGAAATTAAAGGAATCTTTTGTCATTTTTTCGTACGAGGTACTTTTTGACTTTTCCGACAAAAGTACGAAGAATGTTTTTTTAACTTATATGGAATGAATGGATTTTTAAAACATTATTTCCAAGAAACTTCCTTTACAAGTTTTCAAGTTTATTTTTAATCAACTTATTTTATTTTAAAGTTGTATGACATGTTATGAAAGGAAAAATGCTTTTGAAGTAGAAAGGATATTTTCCTCAAGAATGGAGTTCAAGTGTTTTATCAAAATTATTTTCCAACTAAGATAATAAAGGGTTATGTTTTTATCCCTATTATAACATTGATTTGATCATGTTGTGATGGAAATATTTTTATGAATTCCTTTATCTTATATGAATTGTTTTATGATGTCATGTTGTTTAAGAATCCCATTTTTTATTACATGGGTTACGCTATGATGTATGGTTTATGATTATGTGGCACACATAAGAAAGGATTCATTATAAGATGGGTGGGACCTATATCTCCCTCCAATGCATTGGGTAAAGATTTTATATCTCATGAGATAGACATGGCTGGAACGGAAGGTTATTTCGGTTCAGTGATACAGGACTGAAACGAGGAGTGAACTCGGTTCAGAAAGGGACTTTGTCCATTAAGAAAGTCTTGGTAATGAGTCATGACTAACAAGAAATGATTTTCCATGATTATGTGTGCATGCCGCAAAGTTTCAAGTTTTATGTTATGAATATGGGGATCTCATTTTCACTTCTATGATTTATTCCATGTAAAGATTTTATGATCTCTTTGGCAGGTTATGATTTTCAAAAAAATATGATATGATTTTTATTTCCTTTATTTTCCCTTGCTGAGCATTTGAGCTCACCCTTTTATGTTTTCTTTTCCCCAGGTCAGGAAGATGGATATTAAGTAGAATATGCTAAAAGGGACCCTAGATATGATGAAATAAATGGGAGACACTGTAGAAGATTTATGAACCAGTTGTTTATGTTTCCCAGTTTCTAAAGACACTATACCTATGCGGTCCTTTGTGGTTTTGTCATATATTGTAATAAGTGTGCTTCAATTTTGAAGTATTAACAATGTATGTAAAGTATGGGTCATTATAGTTGGTATCAGAGGAAAGGTATAGTCAACCTTTGGAAACTAGGATGTGAAAGCCTTAGTAAGAACCCTAAGGATAAGTCTAAGCATAGAACACAATCTTAGTGTTTTAGAAATGGCCATTAATAACCTAGGATAAGACCTTAAGCATGAAAATTTTATTCTTGAATTATGTGGTTTTCCTATTATAATTAGTGTTGCTCACACTATTCTTCTTGGTTTTAGTCAATGGCTGGAACCCGAAGGAACCGTGTTAATGCGGAATGCGATGGGCAATGCAATGATTGTCCCCCTGAGCAGCCAAACGATATGGGAGCTGGAATGCAAAATCTTGTATCCATGCTCACACAAATTTCTCAAGCTATGAATCATGCAGGACTTCTAAACGAACAAAGGAAGGAGCAACATTCTGTTGAATCCTTCATGAGGCAGCGTCCACCTTCTTTCAGCGGTTCTACTGATCCATTAGTTGCTGAACAATGGATTAGTACTACTGAAAAGATATTTTCAGTTCTTCAATGTTCTGAACATGATAAAGTCATCCTAGCAGTGTATCGTTTGGAAGGAGATGCTGATCAATGGTGGAATCTTATTAAGAATATGAGGCAAAGGGATGAAATTGAGTCTATGGAATGGGATGAGTTCAAGAACTTATTTTTCAATAAGTACTTCCCTCGTATTCTCCGAACAAAGATGGAGAAAGAGTTTCTTGAACTGAAGCAAAGGGATGATGAATCTGTTGGTACCTATGAAGCAAATTTTACAAGACTTGCAAGGTACGCTTCTGGTATAATTATCCAACCTGAGAATAAGATCGATCGATTCTTTAGTGGCTTAAAACCAAGTCTTCGAAGGGCATTAGCCATAAGGGACTTCAATAGCTACGAGGAAATCGTTCGATGTGCTCTCAAAGTCGAGATGGAGATTGGAGTAACCCATCAGTCACATGGGTTTGATAAGAAGAGGAAGATGGAATTCAAAGAAAAATCTAAAGAGCACACTGAAAAGAAGATGAGCTTTCCCTTATGCTCAAAGTGTGGAAAGAAACATGGAGGGAGTTGTCTTAAAGGGACAAGTAAATGTTTTAAATGTGGAAAGGAAGGTCATCGGGCATTTGAATGTCGCGATAATGGGAAGAAGATGTCTAATGATGCAAACAAAGGAAGGGATACACAGAATGAACCTACTACACTTCAATGTTTCAAGTGCAAGGAGATGGGGCATTATGCCAATCAATTCCCAAATCCAAGGGTTGATGATGATGGTCGACGTCAACAAAATCTTAAGGCTAAAGACAAAGGAAAGTCACATGAAATTTCTATCAGCGATGTGGAGTACGATAACGAAGTGGTGAAAGGTACACTTACCATCCACTCTAATGTAGCAAATGTTTTATTTGATTCTGGATCCACCCACTCTTTTATTTCTAAAGAATTTTCTAAGGGTATCATCATATTACCTCAACAATTAGATGTTGAGTTAGCGGTGACAACACCTAATGGCACAACAGTCGCATCAAAAGTTTATAATTCTTCTCCGATCGAAGTTTGTGGGAAAGTGCTTCCTGCAAATCTTTTGATCCTTCCTTTAGTGGAATTTGATGTGATTCTTGGCATGGATTGGCTTTCTCTACATGGAGCTCATATCAATTTCCAAAGAAGGGAAGTCACATTTCATATTCCAGATCAATCTACGATCGTATATCAATGCAAGGATGAACATAATCTTCCAGTGGAAATTTTTTCCATCTTATGGGTATTGATTCCACTAAATGAAGGTTATTTATCTCAAATGGTTGGTGAGAAACTCACGATTAAGAATATGCCCATTGTACGGGAGTTTGATGATGTCTTTACGGAGGAATTACTGGGTCTTCCACCAAATCGTGAAGTTGAGTTTTCAATAGAACTCGTACCGGGTGCTTTTCCAATTTCAAAGACACCTTATAGAATGGCCCCAATTGAGTTGTAGGAATTGAAGAAGCAACTCCAAGAGAATCTTGATAAGGGATTCATACGCCCTAGTGCGTCACCTTGGGGAGCACCTGTTCTATTTGTTAAGAAGAAAGATGGATCAATGAGACTCTGCATTGATTATCGAGAACTTAACAAGATCACTATCAAAAACAAATATCCTCTCTCACGCATTGATGACTTATTTGACCAACTACGCGGAGCTCAATACTTTTCCAAGATTGATCTTCGTTCAGGGTATCATCAATTAAGGGTCAAAAGGGAGGATATACCAAAGACGGCTTTCCGTACAAGGTATGGACACTATGAATTTATAGTGATGCCATTTGGTCTTACTAATGCCCCTGCTATCTTCATGGATCTAATGAATAGAGTCTTTAGATACTATCTTGATCAATTTGTGGTAGTCTTTATAAACGATATTCTTGTCTATTCAAAGAGCAAGGAAGAGCATGAAGATCACTTGAGAATTATATTGAAGACCCTAAGAAAGGAGAGGCTTTATGCCAAATTTACCAAGTGTGAATTTTGGCTTCAAAAAGTTGCATTTTTGGGTCACATAATCTCAAAAGAGGGGATATCTATGGATCCAGCAAAAACAGAGGTTATCGAAAGATGGTCGAGACCAACAACAGTAACTGAGATTCGAAGTTTTCTTGGTTTGGCTGGATATTATCGACGTTTTGTAAAGGATTTTTCACGATTATCTAATCCACTCACCAAGTTGACTCGGAAAGGAGTTAAGTTTGTCTGGACAGAGGAATGTGAAGAAAATTTCAAGGAGTTGAAAAGAAGGTTATCCAGTGCACCTGTGCTCACACTGCCTTGTAGTGGAGAAAGGTTTGTGATCTACAGTGATGCATCCAAGAATGGATTGGGGTGTGTTCTTATGCAAAATGATATGGTGATAGCTTATGCCTCACGACAGTTGAAAATCCATGAGCAAAATTACCCAACTCATGATTTGGAGTTGGCTGCGGTAATCTTTGCATTAAAGATTTGCAGGCATTACCTTTATGGTGAAAGGTGTGATATTTATACTGGTCATAAAAGTTTAAAGTATATTTTCACACAAAAGGAGCTGAATATGCGTCAAAGAAGATGGTTGGAGCTGATTAAGGATTATGACTGCTCAATCCATTACCACCCAGGGAAAGCAAACAAGGTGGCAGATGCATTAAGTCGACAAGACCATGCTAGTTTATCCATGATGAGGATCAAAAAAGATCCAATATTTATGGATTTACAAAGGATGGATCTTGGAATTATAATGGAAGGGGAAAAATATTATATTTCTCAAATGAATGTTCAACCATCTATACATGCGAAGATTAAGGAGGCACAGAAAGAAGATGTCGAGTTACAAAAGAAGGTGAGAAATGTTCCTGAATTCAACCTTGATTGTGATGGGATAATAAAGTTTAGGAATCGGGTTTGTGTTCCTCCCATCCCCGAATTAAAGAAGGAGCTGCTGGATGAGGCTCATAGTTCTTCATTCTCTATTCATTCTGGAAGCACGAAGATGTATAGGGACCTGAAAGAGTACTTCTGGTGGGATGGCATGAAAAGAGATGTTGCTGAATATGTCTCTCGATGCTTGGTTTGTCAACAAGTTAAAGCTGAGAGACAGAAGTCTAAGGGGATGTTACAACCATTACCCATACCCGAATGGAAATGGGAAAACATCACTATGGACTTTGTCACAGGACTCCCTAAAACATCCAAAGGCAATAATGCTATCTGGGTCATAGATGATCATCTTACAAAGTCTGCACACTTCATTGCTATTAGAGAGGATTTCTCTCTAGATCAGCTTGCCAGGATATATGTAAAGGAAGTGGTAAGATTGCATGGAGTACCACTTTCTATTATATCTGATCGGGATCCGAGATTTACCTCGAAGTTCTGGTGAAGTCTTCAGCATACTCTGGATACAGAGTTGAGTTTCAGCACTGCTTATCATCCCCAGACAGACGGTCAGTCTGAGAGAACAATTCAAACCCTAGAAGATATGTTGAGAGCTTGCTCTATGGATTTCAAAGGAGGTTGAGATCAACACCTACCTTTGGTGGAATTTTCTTATAATAATAGCTTTCACTCCAGTATTCAGATGGCTCCTTATGAAGCTCTCTATGGAAAGAAATGCAGGACTCCAACTTGTTGGGATGAAGTTGGGGAAAGAAAGCTATTAGGACCTGATCTCGTTGATGAAATGGCAGAAAAGGTTAGATCTATTCAACAACACATAAGAGCAGCTCAGAGTCGACAGAAAAGTTATGCCGACAACCGAAGAAAAGACCTAGAGTTTGAAGTGGGTGATAAAGTGTTCTTACGAATATCTCCCTGGAAGAGGGTTATGAGATTTGGAAAGAAGGGGAAGTTGAGCCCTAGATATATCGGTCCTTTCGAAATACTGGATCGTGTCGGGAAGGTAGCTTACCGATTGGCGCTTCCACCGAATCTCTCTCAAGTTCACGATGTGTTCCATGTATCTCTCCTGAGAAAGTACATACCAGATCCTTCACATGTACTCAGCTCAGAAGTTGTACCGCTGGAGAAAGATCTTTCTTATGAAGAACAGCCGATAGAGATTCTGGATCGTAGCGAAAAAGTCCTACGAAACAAGACCACTCGATTGGTGAAAGTTTTATGGAGGAACCACCAACTTGAAGAAGCTACATGGGAGCTTGAGGATATGATGAGGGAGAATTATCCTCATCTGTTTGTTACAAAGTGACGAATTTCGAGGGCGAAATTATTTTTAAGGGGGGGTAGAATGTAACACCCGAGACTTTTATGTTATATAAATCATCAAAGGAATCTTTTTCTACACAACACTTTCTTGGATTTCTTTACACGCAATCGCGACCTTCCTCGATAGCTTGCGTCGTACGCAATACCGAGTTTCACTAAAAAACAATATGCTATTAAAACTAGCCGTTATGAATAGTAATAACCACTTTTTGAAATTTTATAAATTTTATTTTTCAAAATAGACTTCATTTTTGGACTCAGAATATCGAAATTAGCCTAGGGTGAAATTTTGGTATTTTTCTGAAAACTTTCAATTTTTGATGAATAGTGAAACCACTAAGTGGTAGGTTAAAAACTGAATTTTGCATAAAACTTAATTTTACAGCTTCTGTGAATGGAATTTCAAAAATCCGACAGACACGGTTGATATCAGTAAGTAAAATGTGGTTCAATGAGATAAAAATAATTTTTTGGTGAATAGTAACTTTTTACTATTTTTACCGCAGTTAATAGTAAATAGGGTAACTAAGGGTAAATATGATATTAATATTACCCTAAAACATGTCCTAATTCTATTGGATAAGTTTAATTCGACCAAAAACAACCTTATGAATAAAATATGACCATTTAGGCCCACTTGTATTAGATTAGGACATTTATTATTAATTTATTTAAAGAAGGGTTAAAATAGTTAAAATCAAAGTTTAATAAGTAAATAATTTTTAATATGGGGTTATACATAAGATAAATTCGACTATAAATATTCATTAGAAAGCTAAAAAGATTTCCTATATAATGGTATTTTATTTGTAATTTTTAGACATTAAATAATTTAATTTATTTATGACACAATGATGATGCAGTAATTATCTTATTAATGAAATATTGACATAATTGATGTTATAAACACCAAAATAAATGTAATTTGAGACTTTTTATGAATTCCACTAATTTTATAGGTTACTATGATATATTAATGTTGATTTAATCAACTTGGTTCGAACATATAATTCTTTTATGACTTTCACAAAAATCATATATCAAATAGTGTCAAAATTGACACAAAATAGTTTTTAAATCAAATATTATATTATTAATTGTTATTTTATTCCTAAAAATCTAAGGTTCGGAAAAATGACTTAGATAAGGATATATATATTAATAATAAACAATTTGGGGTTCGTTTGGCATGTTATAGTAAGTGTATTAACCATATAGTGAAAGAAAACAAAAAGACATGGTAAAAGTTAAATTATTTAACTTAGAGTTAAATCTAATTGATAAGGTTAAAATAATTCCATAAACTTGTCTAAATCCTATTGGTTGATAGGATTTCGACCCATACCCACTTTAGCTTCGAAATAAGACCCTTTGTAACCATTATAAACCGATTTTTACTTTAATATAAAATAATAGTTTGAGATATTCCTAAGGTGCCCCTCTCCTCCCTTATAAAAGGGCACCTCCTCCCCCTCCTCATCACACCAATTTGAGCACTCAAGCTCGGCCAACCCCTACCATTTTCTCCTCTCCACTTCCCTAGAATAATCCTAGAGGTCCTGGTCTTATTCAAAGACCAATCTTAGTTCCCTAAGTGGAGGATTCAAAGAGGCGTTCCAAAGAAGAGGTAATATCCATTACCGATCTTTTCAATTTCTTTCTTCTTCAACTTCTTCTTCTTTAGTTGTTTCATGATAAAGTAATAACATAAGTATTACATACATACTGATATGTTATTATAAATATGAAACAACCCTAATTAACCTTCTATCCATCCCACGGAAAAATGAAATCACCGCGCGTGCGTACGTACGGAATACCGTCTCCACGCCGTGGTGTAATCTATTTTCCACCATCACTTTACAAGGATGGGTATAATGGTGTAATGAGTAACTATTTATGATTATTATTAAGTAATATTGATACTGAAATAATATATATATACTCCAATACAATTCCACGATCATAGGAATGATATCATCACTTGTGCGTACGTACGGAATACCGTCTCCACGATGTGATGCGACTCGTTCTACATGATCATCATTACATAGTAATTATATAAATGAATTGAATGAATAAATATGATATATGTTACACTAATACCATTCTGGATATAAGGTATCTATAACCTTAAAAGAAAAATAAGAATGTATTCGGCAAAACACGCATAAGAACAAAAGGCAATAAAGACCCGAGTAACAAGTAACAATGAAATATTACTAACAAGAAGCTAAGAATATGACCATATATGATATCATATCAATATGTATGATTCTGGAATAAGTCAATAACATTATTTAAACCATTATACAGGAGCTTCGGACACGTACAAAGCAAATCGGACCTAAGGTAAGGGAAATATCACAATCTCATTTTTATCCGAGATTGTTTATTTGTAAGTATTTATTGGGGTGTATTTTATCATCCACATCCATGTTTCATAAATATGTAATATTATTTCCATCCACCTACAATTGTTTAAATCCATTTTTACCCTTCGGTGAGTTTTTAGTAAAAGAAATGAAAGGAATCTTTTGTCATTTTTTCGTACGAGGTACTTTTTGACTTTTCCGACAAAAGTACGAAGAATGTTTTTTTAACTTATACGGAATGAATGGATTTTTAAAAAATTATTTCCAAGAAACTTCCTTTACAAGTTTTCAAGTTTATTTTTAATCAACTTATTTTATTTTAAAGTTGTATGACATGTTATGAAAGGAAAAATGTTTTTGAAGTAGAAAGGATATTTTCCTCAAGAATGGAGTTCAAGTGTTTTATCAAAATTATTTTCCATCTAAGATAATAAAGGGTTCTGTTTTTATCCCTATTATAACATTGATTTGATCATGTTGTGATGGAAATATTTTTATGAATTCCTTTATCTTATATGAATTGTTTTATGATGTCATGTTGTTTAAGAATCCCATTTTTTATTACATGGGTTACGCTATGATGTATGGTTTATGATTATATGACACACATAAGAAAGGATTAATTATAAGATGGGTGGGACCTATATCTCCCTCCAATGCATTGGGTAAAGATTTTATATCTCATGAGATAGACATGGCTGGAACGGAAGGTTATTTCGGTTCAGTGATACAGGACTGAAACGAGGAGTGAACTCGGTTCAGAAAGGGACTTTGTCCATTAAGATAGTCTTGGCAATGAGTCATGACTAACAAGAAATGATTTTCCATGATTATGTGGGCATGACACAAAGTTTCAAGTTTTATGTTATGAATATGAGGATCTCATTTTCACTTCTATGATTTATTCCATGTTAAAATTTTATGATCTCTTTTGCAGGTTATGATTTTCAAAAAAAAATGATATGATTTTTATTTCCTTTATTTTCCCTTGCTGAGCATTTGAGCTCACCCTTTTATGTTTTCTTTTCCCCAGGTCAGGAAGATGGATATTAAGTAGAATATGCTAAAAGGGACCTTAGATATGATGAAATAAATGGGAGACACTGTAGAAGATTTATAAACCAGTTGTTTATGTTTCCTAGTTTCTAAAGACACTATACCTATGCGGTCCTTTGTGGTTTTGTCATATGTTGTAATAAGTGTGCTTCAATTTTGAAGTATTAACAATGTATGTAAAGTATGGGTCGTTATAGAAGCCCTAAATTGAAGCTCTCCCGACGCTCTCTCGTTACCCAGTCTCCGAAACTCCATCCATCCTCTGCAATCAAACAATTTTTCTATTCTACACTTCAAATATTTAAGTTATACCTCAGTTATAATGTTCTTCAACTATTTTTTTATTTTTTATTTTGATTTGACCGAAAAGTCTGGGATCTCTCTATAAAAAGACTTAGAAAATCGTTCCACTCATAGATCGATCTTAAATCAAACAATTTTGTAGTTGTACACTCTAAATATGTAATTACTAACTTAGTTTTAATGTTTTTCATCTATTATTTTTGTTTTCTGTATTAATTTGGTATAAACTAGGTTGTGTTGTTTATGTCATGCGAAGGCTAGTGATATTGAGGATGAATTGGATGTTGGTTGGGTGATGGATTGGAATTGTGATGTTTTTTTGTTGGGCAAAAATCCCTCAAGGTAACATTGAAGTATTTTTGGGTTGATTGTGTTTGTTGATAAAGCAGGTTTTCATGGATATTTGTCGAGTTCCCGAGAAGTTGTTGACAATCCATGTTGACAAAGAACGATGACAAAGGAAAGGGCGATCTGGAGGCGGTACAAAAAGAGCAGTACAAGGTGGCGCCGTTTCCCAGTGTTTGCCAAATTTTTGGGGTCCAAAATTTGGAGTTTGGTGAGCATCGCGAAAAGAGGATTTCCATGAAGAGCATAATTTAATATGGCAAAGGCATGAATTTCGCAAAGATAGGATGCATGGTTTGGAAATCGCGAAGACCAGAAGAATAGAGGCGGTGATGCTTCGCGATTACGTCAAGCTTCGCGAACGGCAGAGGCTGAAGCACATCGCGGTGGAGAAGGGATTTGCGAGAGAGATTCGCGGCGAAGGCACGAAGGAATTTTGGGCTTCGCGAGGGAGCTTCACGGCGAAGGCGCGAGCCGCGAAGGTAAGTTGACGGTGATTCATCGCGACTACGTCAAGCTCCGCGAACGGAAGATTGCCGTGGAGCTTCGCGATTTGGGTAGAATTCCGACAGAAACATTGGAGCTTCGCAATGTGAGATGACGTGGAGTTGACTTCGCACGGAAAGTTCGAGGGTCGTTGGAATCGCCTATAAATAGAGGCCGACCCCTTCGAGCGAAGTAGAGATAATTTTCAGAGAAAATACTTTGCTCTCGATTTGCGAAGGTGGTTCGCGGAGCCAGTGTGCTTCGCGAAAGAGGTGCTTCGCGGCGGCTATTGTAGCTCCGCGAAACCTATGAGCTCCGCGTTGGCTTGCATAGCTTCGCGAGGGTCGTTGCTTTGTGACGGTTTGAGCATCACGAGAGTACTTCGCGAAGGAGCTTCACGGGTGAGCTTCGCGAAAAGGCAGGAGCTTCGCGAAGGCTTGTTTGAGCTTCGCGAAATTGGGAGCCTCGCATTGTAGGGTGCTTTGCGAAGGTCTTTCCAAAGGTTGTTTGCCCAGTGGATAGTGGTAAAGGGGTATTCATCTACGGGTGAAAGTTTAACTTCAACAGAGCATCTACATACAGAAAAAGATGCATTCCTTAATGGAAATTAAGAGACCTACAGGTCTATAAACTGTGAGTGAATTCCTTCCAAGAGCAGTGAGCTTAGGAAGAGGAAGAAGGTGATCCTCTCCACTGGCAGTGAGCCAGAGAGAGAGAAACAGGGAGTGACCCTTGGGAAAGCAGTGAGCTGACCCTAAACATTGTAAAGGCAGTGAGTCTGGGCATAGAAGTGATCTAGCCCGAACATTTTAATCCACAGCTAGTGAAGTCTAGTGGAATTGGTACGACCGGCAACTTGTCGGTGTATGCTCCTTGGACGTAGCCCTTTGCGGTGAACCAAGTAAAAATCTTTGCGTCTGCCTGCTAACTTGCCTGCATTGCATTTAAAGCATCATCATCAGATAAAGGAGAAAGTAAGTGATCATAACATACACACAAGTGCAAACAAAGTGACCCTTGTAACAAAGAGGTCAAGATCCAGCGGGGCAGGAAGATCTTTGAAAAAGAATATCCATACCCTGATTCACCCCCCCTCTCAGGGTATATAGGTCCCTATTGGTCCTAACAATTGGTAGCAGAGGGATAGGTTGCTTTTATCAGATTTGTTTGCTCCGACTTGGTGTAGTCGATCTGTGTGTTTAAAGAATTTGTCTGATCTTATCTCGGTGAGCCATGGCAAAGGGAAAAACATCCAAGAAGAAGCAGAAGTCAGGTGGTGTTCCTCAGTGTAGAAGTATGTATGGAAAAAGTGTGATTCAATTAAAAGAATCAAACAGTTTACTGAAGGAAGGTCTGGATGAATCTGACATTGAAAAGATTGATTCACTCAATCATGATGTTAGAATGAGTGAAGTACATGAGCATCAGTGTGATGCTGAAACAGAAGAAGAAATTGAAGGAAGAATAGATATGCGAGCTGAGTTGGAGGCTTCTCTTGAGGAGATAGATGTTTGGAGAGAAAAAACAAAGAAATCCAACAAAGTTGTTCACGATGCCAAACTCTATATGCAGCAGCAGGAAGAAGAGAAGTCTGAGTTGATGGAAGAAATTGAGAAACTCAAGTTATCAACACGAGAGAACTCAGAATCGGTTAGTGAGTATAAGATTAAAATTGAAGAGCAGAAAAGGGAGATCGATGGCTTCAATAGAAAATTTAAAGATCAAGTCAAGTGTATCGAAGAACCTGATATTCCAATTGACGTTGGAAACACCGAAGAAGTCAAATCTAAAGATATTCGGATCAAAGTATTGGAGATTGAGGTCAACAAGCTAAGAGGCTTAAATCAAAGGCTTATTGACATAGTTACTGACCTAACAGAGAAGAATGATTCTCATGCCAATGAACTAAAAAAGATGGCTAAAATGAAAGGAAAACAAAAGGCTGATGAGTATGAAGAGAATCAAAAGTTAGATGAAGTACAAAATCTGAAAGCTAGAAATGATGATCTAGCATCACAGTTGTCTGAAGAAGTTCAGAAGAATCGAAGCCTACAACTAGAGAATGAATCTATCTCTAAATCTGTTTCTAAGGAAAAATTAAAAGTAGTGAAGCAAAGTGCAATGGTGTAAAAGCTCACACAGGAACTAGAAGATGAGGTGAGTAGCAGGAAGCTTCTCAAGAAAGAACTGGATGTCCAACTTGAATCAAGGGAGATGAAGATTAAAAAGTTGGAAGAGGATCTAGAATCAGTAAAGAAGGATGTGGAGAAATCCAATGCTAAAGGAATGCCAAAAATGAAGGATGCCTTACACTTGCTATTTGATCATCCTTTGACAAGTGATGATAAAATGAAGAATAGGTATGCTCTTTCTGAAGAGAAACAACATAATATTTTTTCAGCTCAAAGACCAGCATGTTTCGGAAAAGCTGGTATTGGATTTGATGAATCCCCTCCTGTGCATGACAGAAAGAGATCCTTAAACAGTTCTAGAAATGGAAAAGATCCTGCAGGTGCTGGTGATAGGCCTAAAAGGACAATTACAAAAATAAGTGATGACATGTGCTATTTCTGCGGGATTCATGGCCACACATCAAGCTTCTGTTTAGAGGCTCATGAATACATATCAGGCTGTGAAAATAGAAACTTTGCTGAATCCCAGAATAAGAAGAAGCATACGGAGAAATCAGACAGTAGAGTCTCTCAAAGGAAAGCATTTATAAAATGCTATTACTGTGGAAGAATGGGGCACACCATGAGTATGTGTCAGGAAGCTCAGGAGATCGATGCCAGAAGAAGACAACAAGTTGCATCAACATCTCAACAGAGAAGTGATGAAATGAGGTATGGCTTTAATAGAAAATGTTTCATATGTTCTGATCATGGGCATTTGGCCAGACAGTGCAGCAAGAAGAAAGCGGGGAAGGAAAAAGACCCGAGAAAGAGATTACCAACTCCAGTGGTACATAATGAGAAATTACACACTGGGAGACAAAGTGGTAAGTTTAAAAATAGGCTTCGAGCCTCGGGGAAATCACATGGAGCTGAACGAAAGGTGTATCAGTCACCTCCTCTGTCATACTCACAACAGCTCTCAAGGAGAGAATGTGAGCAAACCTGGAAGATTAAGGGGAGATCTACTCCAGCGGTGATAAAGAAGAATGAACGTTCAATGGAGGACCCACCACCAATTAAAAATAGGGTGGTGACCCATAAATCTGATAAAAGGCAGATAAGAAAAGAATGCATCGAAAAATCCACATGTCGTGTTTCTCAGCGAGAAGTGAAGGAAAGAGGAAGACCCCTAAGATGGGATAAGAAGAAATGGAAGATTCCAAATAGAGAGGTTTCTACTCAGAGAAATAATCAAGGAAAGTGGAACTTTGGTAGAACCTCAAAGAAGGAAATGTGTACCAGTGGGCTTATACCTCAAGCAGTGAGAAATGCTGAGCCTACCAAATCTACATATCAGAAAAAGGCTCAGAATGTAGGCAATGAATTCCTAGTCATATGGCCAGAACAATTGAAGTTGGCTAGGAAATTGGAGGAAGCAAGAAAGGAGTGTGATGCTCTCCAAGAAAGAATCAAAGGGTTGACCCATCAGGATCAACCACAATCCTCATCTTGAGGAGTCCAGAAGATTCCCCTCTCCCTATGTATATAAATGCTATTAACTGATGATCCGTCTGTTTCAGGTTTTAGGGAGATACAATCCAAGGGGTAGTGGCATCTAAGGATGCGAAGTGGAGAAGTGATATGCTCTAAAGTTTCAATTGATTCAAATCGGGTACTAGAATTGAAGAAGAAAGGGAGCAACAGAGCACAATAGAATGTGATTGTGTTATTAGCTCTATATCTTGTTTCCTACACCGAGTTCCAACTCAGTAGGCTTAGAGATTTGGTTAATGGCTCCATGATGAGTGCTAGATTGGCATAAGTCATACAGGTGGAAGATAAGAATAAATGATGCTGGAGAAGAATGACGTTTATGGGTATAAACAGTGGGTCTAACCCCAGGAAGTGATGCATAACATAGGGGGAGCATTTGATAACAAAATCAGATGCCAGATCCGTCAAGGAAATAATTGGATGACCCAGCTCAAGTGTTGTCTATTGAGATAAGACGTACTGTGGGAGAAGCAGCAATGATCAAGAATTTCATGATTATTTATTTTGATCTAACATTGTGGTATCAGCTGACTGTTTTCAGGATACCGAGAAGCTGCGAGAAGTACTGGAAAGAAATGAAGCCACTGACGAATGAGTTAGTGAACAATTTCCTGACGAATGTGTTGAGAAGGAAAGCAACAAAGGGGGAGCATAAGTAACTAATGCTGATTTAGAAAAAAAGAATCCTCATCTGCACAATAGTCAAAGAATCGAGCTGAGATTGACATGCAGAATATGATTGGTGAGTTGATGTTTTTCCTTGGTCTAAAGGTGACACAGGGAAGGAATGGAACATTAATTTCTCAATCCGAATATGTCAATGGGGTTTAGGAAAGATTTGGAATGGAAAATTCCAAAGAAATGAAGACTCGGGTTGCTACCCGGATGAGATTATCAAAAGATGAGGATGGAAAGGCAGTTAATATCACAGAATACAGGCAAATCATTGGAAGTCTATTGTACTTAACCGCAACAAGGCCTGATATTGTTTTCGCCACATGCCAAGCAGCAAGATATCAGAGTAATCCCAAGGAGAGTCACATGCTCGCAGTGAAAAGAATACTTCGGTATATCAAGGGCACGGTGGACTTCGGCTTGACATACAACGACAAATCTCAGACAGAGTTATTGGGATATACTGATGCAGACTGGGCTGGTTCAGCGGATGATAGAAAATCAACGTCAGGTGGTGCATTCTATCTTGGTGGATTGTGTATTTCTTGGCTAAGTAAGAAGCAGGATTGCATTTCATTGAGCACTGCAGAAGCTGAGTATATTGCGGCCACTCAAGCCTGCACACAGTTATTGTGGATGAAGCAGCAGCTTGCAGATATGGGAGTTGAAGTGAAGTCTCCGATCGGAATCCAGTGCGACAACTCAAGTGTTATAAATCTTAGCAAACATCCTGTCCATCATTCAAGGACAAAGCACATTGAGATTAAGTATCATTTTATCAAGGAGAAGGTTGAGCAAGGGATCGTGAAGTTGGAGTATGTGCCTACAGAGTTACAGGTTGCAGATATTCTGACAAAGGCCTTACCCAAGGAAGCATTTGAAAGGCATCGACTGGCTCTGGGAGTTCAGTCGCTTCCCTGCACATGAAATAGTGTGGATATGGGACCCTCCCCTCTCCCCGAGGTATGATGTGTTTTTTCCCTAATGCGTTGGTTTGTGTTCTCTACTCTGTTACAGGATACAAAGGAGTGACCTTTGGGTTCGTTGACAAAGGGGGAGAAAAGTGTTTGTTAATGGGGGAGACAATAGTGCGGAGATTTGATAAATCATAATTGATACGGGGAGAAGCTGACAGGTGGAGCAGCCAGAAAGGGGGATCAATGAGAAAGGGGGAGTATATGAAATCTGAAGATGCTAGAAGTGATCGATCAAAGAATAGAAATCACGACAGCTGAGGATCGTGATAAAAGCAGAACAATGGTGTTGGAATGGTGTGAGACGGTGTCCAGCTATCAACAATTGGTATCAATTTAAGAATTCACCAATTGGTATCAGTGTGGTTCAACAACTGGTTTTATTTTAAGAATTGGTATCAGGGTGGAATCGACAATTGGGGTCTGACATGAAGTGATTCATTGATTAACTTTTCATAATACTCTTGTTTCTCACGCCGAGCATTGCTCATGTGGGCTTAGAGTACGTGTTAAGTGAATCCTTGAACACTATCACAATCGTAAGAGGCGAATGGTGGTAGAAGCTGGAAGAAGACTCAATGAGGTATCAAAGTGCAGAAAATCATCCTGAGCAAAATTGTGAAGAGTTGTCAACAAACCCAAAGGGGGAGATTGTTGGGCAAAAATCCCTCAAGGTAACATTGAAGTATTTTTGGGTTGATTGTGTTTGTTGACAAAGCAGGTTTTCATGGATATTTGTAGAGTTCCCGAGAAGTTGTTGACAATCCATGTTGACAAATAACGATGACAAAGGAAAGGGTGATCTGGAGGCAGTACAAAAAGAGCAGTACAAGGTGGCGCCGTTTCCCAGTGTTTGCCAAATTTTTGGGGTCCAAAATTTGGAGTTTGGTGAGCATCGCGAAAAGAGGATTTCCATGAAGAGCATAATTTAATATGGCAAAGGCATGAATTTCGCAAAGATAGGATGCATGGTTTGGAAATCGCGAAGACCAGAAGAATGGAGGCGGTGATGCTTCGTGATTACGTCAAGCTTCGCGAACGGCAGAGGCTGAAGCACATCGCGGTGGAGAAGGGATTTGCGAGAGAGATTCGCGGCAAAGGCGCGAAGGAATTTTGGGATTCACGAGGGAGCGTCGCGGCGAAGGCACGAGCCGAGAAGGTTAGCTGACGGTGATTCATCGCGACTACGTCAAGCTCCGCGAACGGAAGATTGTCGTGGAGCTTCGTGATTTGGGCAGAATTCCGACAGAAACTTTGGAGCTTCGAAATGTGAGATGACGTGGCGTTGACTTCGCATGGAAAGTTCGAGGGTCGTTGGAATCGCCTATAAATAGAGGCCGACCCCTTCGAGCGAAGTAGAGAGAATTTTCAGAGAAAATACTTTGCTCTCGATTTGCGAAGGTGGTTCGCGGAGCCAGTGTGCTTCGCGAAAGAGGTGCTTCGCGGCGGCTATTGTAGCTCCGCGAAACCTGTGAGCTCCACGTTGGCTTACATAGCTTCGCGAGGGTCGTTGCTTTGTGACGGTTTGAGCATCGCGAGAGTGCTTCGCGAAGGAGCTTCGCGGGTGAGCTTCGCGAAAAGGCATGAGCTTCGCGAAGGCTTGTTTGAGCTTCGCGAAATTGGGAGCCTCGCATTGTAGGGTGCTTTGTGAAGGTCTTTCCAAAGGTTGTTTGCCCAGTGGATAGTGGTAAAGGGGTATTCATCTACGGGTGAAAGTTGAACTTCAACAGAGCATCTACATACAGAGAAAGATTCATTCCTTAATGGAAGTTAAGAGACCTACAGGTCTATAAACTGTGAGTGAATTCCTTCCAAGAGCAGTGAGCTTAGGAAGAGGAAGAAGGTGATCCTCTCCACCGGAAGTGATCCAGAGAGAGAGAAACAGGGAGTGACCCTTGGGAAAGCAGTGAGCTGACCCTAAACATTGTAAAGGCAGTGAGCCTGGGCATAGAAGTGATCTAACCCGAACATTGTAATCCACAGCTAGTGAAGTCTAGTGGAATTGGTACGACCGGCAACTTGTCGGCGTATGCTCCTTGGACGTAGCCCTTTGTGGTGAACCAAGTAAAAATCTCTGCGTCTGCCTGCTAACTTGCCTGCATTGCATTTAAAGCATCATCATCAGATAAAGGAGAAAGTAAGTGATCATAACATACACACAAGTGCAAACAAAGTGACCCTTGTAACAAAGAGGTCAAGATCCAGCGGGGCAGGAAGATCTTTGAAAAAGAATATCCATACCCTGATTCACCCCCCCCCTCTCAGGGTATATAGGTCCCTATTGGTCCTAACATTTTTCGATTAAGTTTAGTTAATTTTCAATGAATTATTTGGGTATTTCCTTCTTTTAACAGAGCCCCCACTCCTCATAGACCCTGGACACCCCCCCTCTTGGACCCTGGACAGTCCCCCCCTCCTAGAACTTGGACAGCCTGCCCCCCCCTCTTTCCTGAAACTTGGACAACCCCCCTTCTGGACCCTGTACAACCCCCCTCCACCCTCCTCCCAGGACCTTGTATAGTCCCCCTCCTTCCTGGACCCTAGGAAGCCCCCCACCCTCCACTCTGGACCCTGGATATCCCCCCTCCTCGATGGACCCTAGAAAACCCCCCCTCCTTCCTGGACCATGGACAACCCCTTCTCCCCTTCTCCTTGACCCTGGACAGCCCCCCACCCCCCTTGCTGGACCCTGGATAGCCCCCCACCCCTCCTCCTATACCTTGGACATCCCCCTCCTCAACCACCAAATACCCCCCAACTTCACAACTTTGACCACCAAACTTGGAAATGCTGGATTTTCTCGAAAAAGATAGATTTGATCCTCAAACCACCTCAATAATATCCTAAACAATGCTTATAATGTGGTTTTCACCACATAGCATCCAATTGTATTCCAAGTCACTAGTCTATCCTCCCTTGGATAGATTTTACAAAAAGAGTTCAGCCTTAAGGATCCAAATAAAAATAAATTGATATAAGACATTTGATAATGGATTAAAATTTCAAATTGGGATCCAATGAGGAATATTTGAGATATCATGCATCATGTCCATGAGTAAATCCATTTTTATATATCCGATAAGTTATTTTTCACAATTTTCACACATTAATTGTTTTTAAAAATTGGACAAACATTTATAAAGTTTCTAATATATAAAAATGAATCTATTTGTGGATGCAGCTTAACCAACAATGTCTAGCTTGTCTGCCTCTTCCATGATCATCGATGTGCACGTCCCGTCTCCATCTGACCTCACACAACGGGTGACTTAGCATCTGGCTGATGATGAGCGCCAGATTCTCTTACTTCCACACCAGATTCACGCCTGCTACGCTCCTGAAGTGATCAATCCCACTAAGCGTCCCTATGAGCTTGATGACACGACCACCAGTTCTTGTAAGAGGCAGAGAGGTTCTGAGCTGATGGACCAAGACGATTGACCAGTGCCCATCCATCTAGCTGAAGACGTAAAAATTAGCGCTTCATGGGAGGCAACCCATGTTCTATAGTTTCATCATTTTTATTTTTTTTACTTTGTTTTAGGAAATAAACATGAAATATATGCAACAATTTTTTGGCTGCTTCTGATCTGTCTGTGCACTTGTCATTACTCTGCATGACTGCTTCTATTTTGTCTAATCCTTGGTATTATTTTTTATGAAATGATGTGGCTATGTGCTGTCTATGTGTAGATTTTACAGGTACATAAGTATGTGCACTTTTTATTATTCCATTCTTTCAGTGCTTAGGTCGATGGTACGAGGGAGGTTCGTACCAGAGGTAGACGAGCATCTCCGCGTACCCGACTAGACCCTTCCCCTCCAACCAAACGCATCCTGATTCTGTTGAAACTTATGGGAAATGATACATGGGTCAAATGTGACGTGTATAAGTCAACCCCGCCTCAATAAAAGGCATGGTGTGGCCAGGATCACTCAAACTGCCTCTCTTTTGTTCAAAATTGACTTATTTTTAAGTGAAATCAACAACTGACATATGGGAAACCAACCAAACACCTTAGTATTGTGTTTACACTTTAGGAAAACGATCCATGGGTCATATGTGACATGTAAATGTAAACTCTGCCTCAATCAGATGTGCAGTGTGGCCGGTATCACTCCAAGTGTATGTATTTTGTTTAAAATGGACAATATTTTACGTACATACGCCAATCCAATCAAACAGATTTTGATTGTGTTGATACTTTTTCACAATGATCCATGACTCATATGTGTTGTGTACGAGTCAACCCTGCCTCAATTCGAGGCTCGGTGTGGCCGATACCACTCAAAGTGCCTCTATTTTGTTAAAAATTGACTTAATTTTAAGTGAAATCAACAACTGACATACGACAAACCAACCAAACGC
The DNA here is from genome assembly GCA_963277665.1 of Viscum album. Taxonomy (NCBI): domain Eukaryota; kingdom Viridiplantae; phylum Streptophyta; class Magnoliopsida; order Santalales; family Viscaceae; genus Viscum; species Viscum album. The sequence goes on from OY728138.1 coordinate 1,151,137,020, forward strand.
ATTCAGATTCTGTTGAAACTTAAGGAAAACGATCCATGAGTCAAATTTGACGTGTATGAGTCAAATCTGCCTCAATACGAGGCTCGGTGTGGCCGACACCACTCAAAATGCCTCTGTTTTGTTAAAAATGGACTTAATTTAATGTGAAATCAACAACTGACATACGGTAAACCGACCAAACGCATTCTGATTCTATTGATACAATAGGAAAATGATCCATGGGTCATATGTGACGTGTACGAGTGAACCACGCCTCAATCCAAGGCACGGTGTGGAGGGTACCATTCAAAATGTTTCTTCTTTGTTCAAAATGACTTTAATTGTAAGTGAAAACAACAACTGGCATATGGAAAATCGACCAAATGCATTCCAAATCTGTTGAAACATTAGGAAATTGATACATGGGTCATATGTGACGTGTACAAGTCAACCCCTCTTCAATCCAAGGCATGGTGTGGCCGAAACCACCCAACCTGTCCCTCTTTTGTTTAAAATGGACAATATTTTACGTACATACGCCAAACTGATCATACGGATTCTGATTGTGTTGATACTTTTTCAAAACGATACATGACTCATGTGTGATGTGTACGAGTCAACCCTGCCTCAATTCGAGGCTCGGTGTGGCTGACACCACTCAAAGTGCCTCGGTTTTGTTAAAAATTTACTTAATTTTAAGTGAAATCAACAACTGACATATGGAAAACCAACCAAACGCATTAAAATTATATTGAAACTTAAGGAAAACAATCCATGAGTCAAATTTAATGTGTACAAGTAAACCCCGCCTCAATAAAAGGCTTGGTGTGGCTGACACTACTCAAAATGCCTCTATTTTGTTAAAAATGGACTTAATTTTAAGTGAAATCAACAACTGACATACGGTAAACCGAAAAAACGCATTCGGATTCTGTTGATACTATAGGAAAACGATCCATGGGTCATATCTGATGAGTATGAGTCAACCCCGCCTTAATCTGAGGCGTGGTGGGGATGGTACCATTCAAAATGTCTCTCTTTTGTTCAAAATGACTTTAATTTTAAGTGAAAACAACAACTCGCATACGAAAAACCAACCAAATGCATTTCGAATCTGTTGAAACTTTAGAAAAACGATCCATGGGTCATATGTAATGTGAAAGAGTCAACCCTTCCTCAATCCGAGGTGTGGTGTGGCTGGAACCACCCAAACTGTCCCTCTTTTGTTTAAAATGGACAATATTTTACGTATATACGTCAAACCGATCAAATGGCTTCTGATTGTGTTGATACTTTTGAAAAATGATCCATGACTCATGTGTGATGTTTACGAGTCAACCCCACCTCAATTAAAGACCCAGTGTGGCGGACACCACTCAAAGTGCCTCTATTTTGTTAAAAATGGACTTAATTTTAAGTGAAATCAACAACTGACATATGGGAAACCGACAAAATGCATTCAGATTATATTGAAACTTAAGAAAAACAATCCATGAGTCAAATGTGACATGTTCGAGTAAACCCTGCCTCAATACGAGTCTCGGTGTGGCTGACACCACTCAAAATGCCACTATTTTGTTAAAAATGAACTTAATTTTAAGTGAAATCAACAACTAACATACAGTAAACCGACCAAACACAGTTGTATTCTGTTGATACTACAGGAAAACAATACATGGGTCATGTGTGATGTGTACGAGTCAACCTCGCCTTAATACGAGGCGCGGTGTGGATGGTACCATTCAAAATATCTCTCTTTTGTTCAAAATGACTTTAATTTTAAGTGAAAACACCAACTGGCATAGGAAAAACTGACCAAATGCATTCCTAATATATTGAAACTTTAGTAAAACGATTCATGGGTCATATGTGACGTGTACGAGTCAACCCTGCCTCAATCCGAGGTGCGGTGTGGCCGAAACCACCCAAACTGTCCCTCTTTTGTTTAAAATGGACAATATTTTATGTACATATGTCAAGCCAGTCAAACGGATTCTGATTGTGTTGATACTTTTGAACAATGATTCATGACTCATATGTGATGTGTACGAGTCAACCCCGCCTAAATTTGAGGCCCGGTGTGGCCGACACCACTCAAAGTGCCTCTGTTTTGTTAAAAATGGACTTAATTTTAAGTGAAATCAACAACTGACATACGTAAAACCGACCAAACGCATTCGTATTATATTGAAACTTAAGAAAAACGATCCATGAGTCAAATGTGACATGTAAGAGTAAACCCCACCTCAATACGAGGCTCGGTGTGACCAACAACACTCAAAATGCCTCTGTTTTGTTAAAAATGGACTTAATTTTAAGTGAAATCAACAACTGACATACAGTAAACCAACCAAACGCATTTAGATTCTGTTGATACTATAGGAAAACGATCCATGGGTCATATGTGATGTGTACGAGTCAACCCCGCCTTAATATGAGGCGCGGTGTGGATGGTACCATTCTTAATTTCTCTCTTTTGTTCAAAATGACTTTAATTTTAAGTGAAAACAACAACTAGCATACAAAAAACTGACCAAATGTGTTCTGAATCTATTGAAACTTTAGGAAAACAATCTATGGGTCATATTTGACGTGTACGAGTTAACCACGCCTCAATCCGAGGCGCGGTGTGGCCGGAACCACCCAAATTTTCCCTCTTTTGTTTAAAATGGACAATATTTTACGTACATACATCAAACCGATCAACAGATTCTGATTGTGTTGATACTTTTTTACAATGATACATGACTCATATGTGATGTGTATGAGTAAACTTTGGCTCAATATGAGGCCCGATGTGGCCGACACCACTCAAAGTGCCTCTGTTTTGTTAAAAATGGACTTAATTTTAAGTGAAATCAACAACTGACATACGACAAACTGACCAAACACATTCGGATTCTGTTGAAACTTAAGTAAAACGATTCATGGGTCAAATTTGACGTTTACAAGTCAACGTTTCCTAAATATTAGGCACGGTGTGGCCGGGACCACTCAAACTCCCTCTCTTTTGTTCAAAATGGACTTATTTTTAAGTTAAATCAACAACTGACATACGGGAAACTGACCAAACGCATTCGGATTGCATTGAAAATTTAGGAAAACGATCCATGGGTTATACGTGATGTGTAAGAGTCAACCATGGCTCAGTATGAAGCGCTGTGTAGCCATTATCACTCCAATTGTATGTATTTTTTTATAATAGACAATATTTTACGTACATATTCCAAACCAATCAAATGGCTTTTGATTGTGTTGATACTTTTGAACAATGATCCATGACTCATATTTGATGTGTACAAGTCAACCTCGCCTCAATCTGAGGCCCGGTGTGGTCGACACCACCCAAAGTGCCTCTATTTTGTTAAAAATGGACTTAATTTTAAGTGAAATCAACAACTGACATACGACAAACTGACCAAACGCATTCGGATTCTATTGAAACTTAAGGAAAACGATCCATGGGTCAAATGTGACATGTACGAGTCAACTTATCCCCTATTCGAGGCTTGGTGTGTCTACGACCACTCAAACCTCCTCTCTTTTGTTCAAAATGGACTTATTTTTAAGTGAAATCAATAACTAACAGACGGGAAACCGACCAAATGCCTTTAGATTGTGTTGACACTTTAGGAAAATGATCCATGGGTTATATGTGATGTGTACGAGTCAACCCTGTCTCAATCCAAAGCACAGTGTGGCCGGTATCACTCCATGTGTATGTATTTTGTTTAAAATGGACAATATTTTACGTACATACGCCAAACCGATCAAACGGTTTCTGATTGTGTTGATACTTATGCACAATGATCCATGTATCATATGTGACATGTTTGAGTCAACCCTGCCTTAATATGAGGCCCAGTGTGGCCGACACCACTCAAAGTGCCTCTGTTTTGTTAAAAATGGACTTAATTTTAAGTGAAATCAACAACTGTCATACGAAAAACTGACCAAACGCATTCAAATTCTGTTGAAACTTAAGGACAACGATCCATGAGTCAAATGTGACGTGAACGGATAGCCCCGGACAGCCCCCCCACCCCCCTTTCTGGATAGCCCCCCCTTATCAAATGCATGTGATGATATTCTATAATTTGAATACAAATCCTTGTTGCACATTCTCCATGACCCCCATACTCGCTCCCTGGAAATATCCCCTCCCCTCTTCCTGGACAACCCACTCCCCTCTCTGGACATCCCCCCACATCACATCCAATGCAAGTCATGCATCACTCTAGATGATGCACAAATATTACCCACATTGTTAATTCACTTTATCATACATACCCCTCATGCACCAATTTCTATCATAATCATCACATTTTTGAGTAAGAAAAAATTGATATGTGTGAACCCAATAAATTGAAATAGGTTAATTGGAAGAGTTGTTGTCATATGAAGATTGAAATATGGAATTATAGTACATGTCATGGTTGGAAGAGTGATGTTTTTAGGTGTTTTTTTTGTTATTTCCAATGTTTTTTGTGGAGTTTGAAGTCTATTTATAGATGTTATTTGTGATGTTTTGTATGCAGGTCTATCAAGTGGAGGCAGCTGTATGCAAGCTGCCGGTTTTTGTCAAAATACCCAATAACAACGGTTTAGAACCGTTGGTATACTTTGAGCATATATTAATATATACCAACAATTTATCTAAACCGTTGGTAAAAAGCTATACCAACGGTTTTGAACCATTGGTATAAGCTCAAAAATATGAATTTCCCAACGGTTTTAAACCGTTAGTAAATCCTTTTGCCAATGGTTTAGAGGAACCATTGGGAAATTAAAAATTTCACCACCTTTTACCAACGGTTTTCCTTAAACCGTTGGAAAAGGTCTTTCCCAACGCCTTACTTCCCTACAGTTTGGGAAACCGTTGGTATATCTTATACCAACGTTTTTCCAGCCTATACCAATGGTTTTGAACCGTTGGTATTGTCTATATTTCTAGTAGTGATTCATCATGTATCTGGACCCGTTCTCAGATACTTTGGGAAGGTCAGTCATGCAAATTGGCCCATCCCTGTAGGTTCTGGGGAGGTTAATCAATCAGTCTTTCCCATCTTGAGGTTTCTTGTGAACCCGAATAATCACACCATTCTATCCCCTCATGGTTGAGGGTGTCCCAAAATCATACACTAACAAATCCTAAGGATTCATTGGAGGTTATATATTCACATTTTTCTATTCATGCAAGGTCAAGGGAGGCCACACACACACAAACAAGCATAGTCATCATCATGCATAATCGAGGGGAAGAACCCCATCAAAACCTTGACTCAATTTATCAATTAAGAAGTCCATTATCATTGTTGGACTTATCCACCTCATTCATGGTTATCCTATTATTACTTGTGAAGAAAGGGAAAACATCACTCAATCCCTTTTATCATTCATCCAGGTTAATCTAGACCATCATGTTCCCAAACAATGCATTACATGATTGTTTACCTATGTATACTACCCTATATTTTTACCTCAACACAAGCCTATATCTCACTATTTAAAGTTATAAAACTAGGTTAAATATATATACAAACCCTTATTCCAATTATCCTATACATCCTAGAACATTTTTAACTAAAACGAAAACTTCTGAGTCCTTTTACCAAAACCTACATCTCTACCATTATCACTGACACATGACCCTCATCCATTACATTGAATTCTCTAGGTGACTTAATTCTTGAACCACCATGTCATTTAACTCAATATACCTAGAACCAATTAAGCCTGGATGATTTGTTCCAAAATCAAACACCTATGCATAAATCCCCATGCACATTTTGGGTACAAGGATCATTTTCACCATTTTCAAGGAACAAAACACATATTAACCCTTTACTTGATCTCATACATCGATATAGATCTCAATCACTCAACCTAATATCAAACCATAGGTCTCACATCAACACAAACACACTAACATGGAATTTAAGGATTGAAATTTTATACAAATTATATAAAATGACAAGGACATCCAACCCACACTCAATAGTGATAAACCACTAGAATTTCCACTTGAATCATGAACGATGCACTTGTTCCATGATGAAATACCTTAACTCAGTAGATTACTAATCTAGAATTTTTAAACTAGGGATAGGAATATCTTATACAAACTAATACAGATAAACCATAATGAACAATAATTGAAATGCCAACAAAAAGAGGATGAGGGGGCTAAAATAACCAAATAAGGGGGGCCCTTTATCCCCTGTATTGAGTGAGGCCTAGGTTCAAGAGAGTAGATGTAATAAGGAAGTTTTAGAGAAAAAGAAAAGGTTTGACACACATAAAATTTTCTAGCTACCTGACTGGATGGATGGTGGAGGGCTATTAGTGAGTCGGTGAAGTCATACATCCTTCTAGGATGCTCCCAAGCCCACCAACAAGTAGTTTGATGTTGCAGCTTACTTCCCATAATTTATTTCCTATTCTACATCTCCTAAAACCATGGGTCCCTTATTGTCCTTGATTACCTTCTAAAAAAATGTTATATATGTTAAAAACAAGACTATCATGTTCAATCCTTGATCAAAAATTTGAACTATCCACCAAATTAATGCAACACTACCCTCTTGAAATTTTCTACCCTTAATGATGAAAGTCATTAAAAAATACCTTTCTAATGACTTATCATCCTTAAGAAGTATTTATATGGATCTCCCTCAAATTAACCTACCTATCATCATGAAATTGAACTTCGATGTTAAGGTATCATCCAAGAGATATCTAAATGACCTCATATTTGAATGATAGGCTCTACCTTTCCTCATAGCCCTTTGCACATTTAAAGTATAAAACATGTGTTTTAATCTCAATTAAATACATTTCCACCTCAAATTTAGAATATTTAGAATAATATAACACCTAATTCCTTTTCACATCCATAAGACATACAAACATTTTCAACTCTCGTAATTATGAATTCCCAATGGTCCTTTTCTCACTCTACTGGTGAGTGATACCAGTTCACACCCATATTCCACTACTAATGCTCACAATGAGAATATATCATTTATTAGTAAATTTTAGTTGTTTACTTATATAAGAAATTATATCCTACTTCTATTAATGGGTTAGGATCACTTACACACTAATCCTAACATGTACCAGGAAACTCATTCACCACCAGACTATAGGTATAGGTATCCTCAATATCTACCAAACACCAGCACCCATGTGAACTACTAATTATTTATGTACAAGTGTACATATGTAATTATAATTTACCACACATTTTCCTTATGTAATTCTATGAAATCAATCCCACCATACCTTCCCTAAAATACATTATATACTAGAAACACTAGCTACCACCATATGTATCATTAACCATCAATGAAAACATCATTTATTTAACTAACAAACATTTACTTTTCTTCCATCCTCAATATCAAATATATTGAAATTTAATACCACCCCACTTTCACAGGGGTCAGCATCAACTGGACTACCTACCATCATGATATTCTCTCAAACACACTCTGGTGAACCCTAAGCTTCATCAATAATCAAAAAAAATCTACAACTTCACAACTCCAAATACTAATCCCGGACATTCTCCTAAAAAATCTCCAACTCAGTCCTCAAACCAAAGTAATCGTGTCTGAGATGGAATTATAGTGATGGTCACCATCATACCGCATCAATTTTTATTCATTAAAACAATTTTTTCCTTCCATAGATTACACTTCTAAAAGTAGATCGGCCTCACCCACTAACGCACTATCAGCTCCAAACAATGATGCCTTAACACCCGAGCATTGTGAAAACACTCAACACCAACACTATAGGTAAAACCCAACTCTCAATTAAACTCCATATACATATCCTCAACTAACCCTTTTAACTATTAAACTCTACTATTGGTTAATCACATCTCTCTGATCTAACACACACTCAGATCACACCACTATACTTTTATACACAATCACTCCACAGAAATATCTATAAAGTAATGATGCTTCTATTACATGGGTATTTTAAAAAGTAATTACCAGTCTTAACATGTCTAAACACACCAAAATATATTGAACCAACTTCCCATTGTCATTGTTTTTCTATACCATCTTACCATATTGGTGTATTTTTCTAATGAACCCTATGAAAACCCAAGGTTACATAAACCTTGCAATATAATCCCTGAAGGGTTTATAGAATGCTTCTATAAACATTAAACCTATAACCATAATTAATGGTCATAATATTGTACATGGTCTCTCAAAATACTAAGAAAAATACAACCATACCTCACTCCAAGAATTGATCTAGCTCCCAGCCCCAAAACTAACGATATCACTAAGATGACTTTCATCTCTTGAAAACATAGTTCATTCCATCAACCACTACAGATATAATAAATTTAGTTGGTTTCTTTTCCAATTTCCCAAAACATTCTTCTTATCCACTCTAAATGTACTAAAATAGTCATGGAGTTTACTCTCCATAAAAATAAAGCATCAAATGAAAAAATACATTGCGTAGTCCCATATCGATTGAGCACCACTGATAAAAATTCCACAACCTATGTTATAAATAACAACACACATAACATCATAAATTTTAAATTCAGTTCTTTCCATGCAAAGGAGAATAACCCACATGCTCCCTTATTAGGGTTTGAGAAACTAATCATTACAGTAACGAAAATATAACGAATAGACACCAATAATAACCATGGTCATAAATTTTTAGTAGCCTGAATCTCACTCCTAGAGCCACATATCATCCATCCGGGGTGACATCACCCAATAACCCATCTAACTCATTAGACTCTACCCATAAAAACACCTCAATAACCCTAATACTAGTGGGTATACAAAAGGTTCAGACATTACACATCTACAATTTTATTAAAACCCACTCAACAAACACTAGTGATAGATGCACAACCATCACATGACACGCCACAATCGAACCTGTCTCTTCCAATAGTTTATCACTATTGGATCATATTAGTCCAAAACTGTATGACCACCTCAGTACCCATCACCTCAATAAGTTATCAAAATAAGACACACATATGGAACCCAACAACCTAAGAAAATAATAAACAAAAAAACTTAGCCCTCAATCCATGTTAAATACTACACACAATAAGAAATCCCCCCTAAGTCTATCACACACATATCATAAAAATACCTCTTCAAATGTTCCATAAAACCACACAAAAATCCAAAATTGATGATGAAAACAATTTAAACCATCTTAAATCCCATTTCAAAAAAAAATTCCATAAATTTTGGAAACCCTTTCCAAACCATTTGAAACCCATTTAAATATGTGTCCCGTATTCATATGAAACAAATTTACTAAGATCAAATAGTTCTCCACATAAAATAATTTCATAAAATCTTCCATTTTACCCTTTTCCCAACCCAAATGGGCCAAGAACCCTTTAAAATCACAATTACATTTCAAAGTATCCATAAAAATCCATAATAACTTGGAATTCAATAACAACTTTTACATCCAATATCCATTAAAGTCAATTTAAAACTACCTATTCCAAATTAGTTCACTATTTTCATAAAAATTTTAAAAACTCAAGCAGTACACATCATGCCATGGGATAGAGAACACACACAAATAATACTGACCATCCCACTAAAGGCTTAAATCCAGGTTATTGTCGCCTACACCTTAGATGTATTCCTAAATAAAATATAACATAATCAGGATAAATTAATTAAATGTCAACAATAATATATGTGTGTGGATCACTGAATATATATTTTCCATTATTTAATTGATTATAGGAACTATCAATAGTAGGAAACCAATTTCATGGCATGTGAACATATGTGAAAATCAGGGATTCTTGAACTTTTTCAATCCTTCTAATAAATACATGAAAAATTTCTATAAATAATAAACAACAAATTCATCAAGACCAAAATCATTTGTGTTGCTTAGGGATAAAATAGTAAAAAATAATAGCAAAATGTAAGAATATCAATCCATTCCCTAGAAAAAATATCCATTTCCTCATATGTGATTTAAAAACTCTTTAGAATGATTTCCTTACTATGTTTTGAAAATATCCTATCTCTTATCTACAAATCCCAAAAATAATAAGGCAAAATGGGTATCTTATAAAATTTTCTAATGACTGATTTCACATCCCATAGTCTAATCTAGAAAACCATCTTGTGAGCTCGTGTCCACCTCCCCATATACATATGGATACCATCCAGAGGTTAAGGCCTATGTTGGAATATAAAGAGACTACACCCTTATTAAAAGGTATCCAAATCAGAGTATGTAATAATAGATGTATTAATCATATTAAACAATGAAAATAAACACATAAGAAATAACACTATGAACCCGTGAAATAATAGATTACATATAAGTCATATAATAGCCAAAGATGACCCCAATACATAGGTGGTATATATAAAATAAACAAGTGAAATAAATAAATAAAATGCATCTCCAAAAGGATCTTGGAGTCTATCATGATATCACTTTAACCAACCTGATCCACATGAAAATATACCCTAAATAAGTATTTTTCCCTCATCTATAATGCTTTAATAGAAAAGGCACCACACACACTGAGATACTCATTTATGGTGCGACTATAAACCTAGTATGGCACCACAAATTCACCCATAGAATAAATGATATTGGCTATATAGAAGGTTATAAAATTATTAAAATAGTCCTTAAATAAAAAAACATACTTCATGGTAATTGTGATCATACCAGAATACCACAAACCACAGATATACCTTCTTCATTCTATAGCTATAAAGAATTTAAATCAGAAAATTCAAGGACATGTAACCCATAACTCAAGAATAATCAATAGTGATGGACTCATCCAGTACTCGGAACCATCCATAAAGGCTCGGGGTAGGTATATCTTGCATAATAGTCCATCCCTTTAGGTTTTAGGGAGGATAATAAGTCACTCTAACCTATCCAGAGGGTTCTTGGGTGGAAAAATCATCTACCTACCCATCTCGAGGTTTCTTGGGAGGCCCAATCCTCACATCAGCCCATCCCAACATGGTCAAGGAAGGAATCACATCATACACTAACCCATTCTGATGCTTTATAGGGGATAAATCAATTTCACTATCCTATACTCAAGTGATCAATGGAATACACAAACATGCACAAACATAAGTATCAACATTTTCAAGAAATAGAAGGAAACCCATCATTACATCGACCAAATTTATCACTCTTAAAATATATTATTTATCTAAATCGAGCTATATAACTCATGTTCATTATCTTATCATAATTAATGTAAGGGAAAACATCACCAAATCCCTTTTTTCATTAAATAATGTCATTATAGATCATCATGAGCCAAAACAACACATTCCATTCTTGTTTAGCTAAGTGTACTTCCCTACTTGGGTAGTGGTAAATTGTCCCTCAATCACTTATTCAAGTATCACATCTAATTGAAACCACAACCCCAACCCATGTGTCGATAATCCATGTCATCATTGCTATTTCCAAAACAAAATAACACATTAGTTTCTATTTACCCAAAGGGGATACCCTACCATTATAGTTGACACAAGATGCTCGTACATTGTTTCTAAACAAAACAATAAAGGGGATTAACTAATGGTAGCATTAAATAATCTAGCTTGGCCACCCTATCCTCAACCAAATCCAAATTTCTTGTTCCAAGACGAAAAACATATGTGTACATCCCAACAAACCATATTAGTATAATGCTCATTTTAAAATGTTTCATGGTACAAAACACAAAATATCCTGCTAAGGATCCTCCTATACATTCCTCACCTTCTCCTGATATCATCAAAAGAAGAGGTGTCACAGGGATACTCACAAAAACACACACACATAAAAACATAAAATTTTATTAAAATGTAGAAAAATGACAAGGAAATCCTACCTCATTATCAACTAAGCTAATCCATCATGAATTTCTTCTTGAATCGAGATCGATGCCTCAGTTCCACAACTACACCACTCAACTCATCAAATTATGGCTCTAAAAATAATAAATAATAATAATAAAGAAATTAGGGAATAGTTGAGCTTATACTTAATTATACAGACCAACTATAATGAATTACACTTGAAACATCTTGGAAAGGGTGAAGAGGGATCTAAATTAATCAAGGAAGGATCCCCCTTCATTTCCAAGTTTGAGTGAGGTTGGAAAGAAGAAAAAAGATTAAATAAGGGGGTCCTGGGGAAATAAAAATTATCCCCCCACATAAATTCACCCAGAAGGACCATCTGTTAGCCTAGTAAACCTACTAGGATCCTTTCTATCCCACTATCTAGTCAGTAGCTAATACAGTAGCCCAGCTTTCTTATTGATACTTTAATGGTTCTCCCAAACATAGAAGTTCCAATAAAGGCCCTAAGGAGTAAGTAATTTCTAAATTTCAAGAGGGACTGTCAGTTGAAACTATGACTGGTGATGTCTATGAAATGATGCAATAGTGTGTAAACCTAAATGTGTCAGTTGATATAATAATCTAAGTAGGCTAAGTGGAATATTTTGTGTTTAATTTTGGATAATTTTTCCAATAGCCATATTTATTCATTAATCAATACAATACAACTTTGGAGTAGGGTATGTTTATTTGATATAAATATGGTTGATATATTAAACCTTTTTTAATCATGTTGATAAATTCTCATTTTTATTCACATGGAAATTTATAATTAACATTGAAAATTACACACTAGATTAAGAACCAACTTCATATGTTTGGAATCATAATATGTAACATTAATTTTAGGGTTAGATGTAGATCTCATAGTCCATATTGAAATACATTAATATTATGAATTAGTTAAAGTAATACCTCTAGGTCCTAGATTAGAAATATATGACATAGGAATAACATTTTGATACTTTATTTCATTTCACAAGGTTCTTGGACTTGCATCTTAAATATTTTAACTATCATGTAACAATTATTGTATAATTTTCATTCCTGGTTATAATGACTATGTCAGTTTTACTAGACCTTTGAATTAAAAATACATCGCCTTTTTATTTTTTTTATTTGAATACTAACTAACACTAAAAAATTATTGTGACTTAAGACCAAAATAGATCCTGATAAACATGATAATCCTGCTAATGGCATGGCTAGTATTAAATCCTTGGCGTGTTGAACACGTATGGGTAAAATCAGTGGCCATATGAATTACCTACATTAACGAATAGGTAACCATAGAGTTGGTCTTCTTGGTTATAATATCTTTAAAAACATAATAAAGAAATTATATAAACAAAGTGGAATAATTTGATGTGAAATCATCAAATCTTACTATGTCTGAGTCTTGGGGAAGATACTATAAATTCTCTATAATTTTCCCTATTTGAGAAGTATTTTTTTATGAAAAATAATTTCCAAAAAATGTCCCTTTCTGATAGTATAAAAATTACAATTAATAAACTAATACAATAACTAATCATTATAAATATTGAACAAGATGAGGTATTGATGACAGTTAAAGTTGGTAAAAAATTGATTATTCCTTCACCATAATGAATTAATAATTTCTCTATTGTGTGAAGATGGAGTAACTCACTTGTCTATACAATAGTGGATCATTTATTCCTCCTATCAGAAGATAGATTTTTTTATAATAATTGATTTTGCATGATTTGTATTAATATAAACACCTATGGAGAGTCTATGAATTAGGATATCCCACCTTCCATTTTATTATTAATTTAAGGATAATTAAATTTTCCTTTGAATTATTTTTCAGTTATTATATTATCTAAAATACTAACACCTAATAACTTGTGAATTTACAAAATTAATATTATTAACATAGGTGAATACATATTAACCTGAAATGGAAATGGATTCATTAAATAATAACTCAAAACACCTAATTTAATGATAAATAGATATTATTAATCTATTATCTTCCAAGGAAAGTGATCTCTGACAAGTAATGGATAGTCATATTCATTTATGGAATCACTGAGAGTTAGAGTGAACCTATTAGATAAATGTTATAATAGTATTTATTATCCTCAAAAAATTCTGATATGTGGGATTCAATAATTAATTATAAATGAATACATGATGTGGTATAGGTATGGATGATTTCATGTTTTATGGGGGGGTTTGAATACCTTGAAATCACATCATTGTGAAATTTTCACAAATAAATTTAACTAGTATTTTGGGAATATAATGATTCTATAAATTTTTCCAATATTTAAAGATCTAAAACTAATTGGTTGAAATTGACATAGGAAAAATATAGATCATTACAGGCTTTGTGTATTCTTATTTATAATCCCACTTATTTATAAACCATGAAATTAAGGGTTTAGTGAGTGGAGGATAAAATTCTTCTCTACTCACTCTTTCAGTATTTGAACATAAGGATCCTTATACTCATTTTTATTGTAATATTAAATTATTATGAATGAGACAATGATCAAGTGTATATAAATTAAGTTCATATATATTTTAACCAAAATTGTGAAGAAGTACATGGTATTAGAAAATTTTGAAAAATAGGGGTAAATATTAGGTCATAAACTTTTGATAAAGATATGGAAGGTGATGAAAGACATGTAACTATTGACCAAAATTTGGTTTATGATTGAAGTAAATTAATTTTTTATGATACTGATATTAAATTTTATGTTTAAATAGATTTGGACTATAATGTGTCTTATGTTTAAGGGCATAATTTTTTTTACTAAATTGTGGAAGAAGAATATGGTTTTACACCTTTTGAATAATAGTGAGGTTTCTCCCATAATAGAAATGTAATGATAAATATTATAATAATTATGATCCAAATGGTACTATAAACAAGATCAAGAGAAACATATCCTTAAAGTTTATGTTCTACAAGGACCAAAGTAAGACAAAAAGTTTGAAATTATAAAGCATCTTCCAATAATTTATGTAAAAATCCAGAATTTTTAAATGATATTTGTTTCCTGAATAAATTTCTTTCACATATTATATAATATTATACACATAAAAAATAAATATAAACCAAAAAAAATTATCCCATTAAATATGGTCATTACATTAGTCAGCTGCAAAACCAATTAAAATGCCAAATATTACAATTGGAAAAATATAAAATTGAATAGCTAAAATGGGAAAGTATGGATTGACCCAATATGTTAAAATAATTACTCCCACAAAAAATAATATATAAATAAATAAAATTAGTAAACCAGTCGATATATTATAAAAAAGAAAATATAACCTTAAGTGGAATTGTAGTAAACTTCGAGTGATAGAATGATGTGTTAATTAAGGGGTATAAAGGGAAATGTGGTCGTTGGTATTTTACCGTTATATGACTATTGGTCAATATGACTATTTGAAACTATACCCTTGGTTTATTATTTTACCATTACAATTCGTGTTTATGAGTAGTAACAACAAAGGATAATTGATACAGAAAGAAGAATCAATGGGCTCAACCAGTATACTCATGCCATTTGAAGCCCATTTTTCAGAACATGGGAGGGAGTTAGAATCACTAGGGTTATCCCTTGACCAATCCAAAGAAAAGCTTCCACACATGAAGATTGAATTAAAGCACCTATGGGAGATGTTCAAGATAGTAGAGATCACCACTCGATCTATGTTAGCTGAGCTACCCCATGAAACTACCTCCATCACACACCTTACACTTAGGGCGTAGGCTAGTGTAATAAGGGGTTACATGTCCCATCATTAGTTACTTGAATTATTATTTCATTTGTAAAAATTGAATTTTTATTCCATAAATTTCATTTAAGAATAGTTTTTATTAATATAATATATTATTAATTGAGATGAATTTGATAAATTTATTTTGGATGAAACTGAAACATAATTGTTTTTTCTAGGAAATATATATCATTTTATAATATGTTCATGTATTATGAATAATATTTTTTAATTATTTAGTAGTTAAAAATTGTATCATGTAAATATAAAAGATAAAATAATTTCATAATATCCTAGGAAATTTTTATAAGTTTCAGAAATTAGATTGTGCCTACAAAACAAGAATTTTAAATTAAATAAATAACTTTCCATTTAAAATTTAGAATTTCAATACTTATTTAATTATTCTAAAAATAAACATTATATTTGAAATCATCATGTAGAAATTAGTTTAGGGTTAATTTATAAAAAATTTCTAAAATAATTTATTTTTTCATGAATTGTAAAAAATATAGTTTTTAATTTATTGAATATTTTATGACCACATATTTATTTCATAATGATATAATAATTAATTAAGCGCAATCTACACCATGTGCAACTGGGGTGGTAGGGGGGATGGGGTGTAGGGCACTGGCCACATGATTGAGTCCCTATTTCATTTTCTTATAGCATGCTTAATAAACTAACCAACCTTTTGAAATAAATTTTATTAAATTTATAAAACAAGAAGTGAGTTTCCAAAGTCTATAAAAGAAAATTTTATTTTTTAAAACATTACATTGTTGAATCGTTACTTTTATATTCCAATAGAAGTATTAAAAATGGTTTTCAATTCTATTTAACTAAAATATCATAAAATTTGACCCAAATGTCCAATACCATGAGTTTAAACTGTGGGTAAGCTAATGGATTTTTATTTTCCATAACCTAGATTTCCAAAACCTATATTTTGTAATTATAAAAAAAATCCAATTTTTATATAAATACACACCCATTTCACCATTATTCATCATTACCAATCCATCCTCCATGAATTTCTAGTTATTTTTTCTCCCAAGGTTCCATCCTCAAGCTTTAGGAACAACTCTTCAAGGGTTGTGAAATATCCACTTCTATTTCCATTCAAGTTACCTTTTCACATGGTTTTCAAAAATAAGTTCTTTTTTCTACTTTAAATTATCCCACTAATATAAGAATCATATATTATGAGTGGGAAACCCTTTTACTCTCTCATTTTATCTTTTTTTAAAACCATGTTTTATACCCATCATGCTACCAAATTTATTCTCGAATTTCCCTATTTTACATGATAAATTAACTTTTTATTTTTTACTTTAATTCCAGAACCTACTATATTTTCAATGGGTATTAAAATATATTTATTAGTGAAATTTTGATTATGGGATTTCCATAAATGAAACCCACATTTCATTTCATGGGTTAAAAATGACGTAATGATCATGTATTTATGCTTTTTTGTATACCAATATTTTTCATAAGAAACCAATTCCTTATTCTTAAAGGGTTATTTATGAAACTATTTATATGATATATGTAGATCACATGAAATTAAGACATATGAGGGGTGAAACCTAATAGTGCTCCAATGCACTGAGTAAATAATTTAATATCTAGATATGACATGTTTTACGATACCATGGTGAATAATCATAGAAATTTTCATTTATGACACCTTGATGATAAAACTTTGTGACATGCATATGAATGTATGATTTAAATTTTTTATCCATATTTCAATTTTTTTATTAATTTTCTTACTATTATGATATTCTTATTGTTCGTGTCTTATTGTTATGCCTCATGTTTTTTTGGTATGTCCCATGATCACATGTTATATGGCTCTCTTGTTTATTCCCTTACTGGGAATCATGCTCACCTATTTCCTTTAATGTATATCCCTACGGCATGTTATTACATAAAATTAACTTAGGTTTGACCCATGAATATGGCTTTTAAGTGTATTTTAGTATAATTTTTTATGTTTTCATGTATTTTGTACCTTATTTCCAATAAAATAAACTTTAAAATATCCTCTATTTGTACCGTGTAAGGAAATTTTATGTAATAAAACGTCAGGATACCATAGTTGAGTTCAAATAATGGTTTAGTTATTTATGTAAATTAGGACTTAAAATAATTATGTTGAACCCTAGGAACAAGTATAGATATAGGAAAAAATATTGGAAATTTAGTAAGTATTAAGTAAGTGGTTTCTAAAAAATACATCTATGTCTAAATAATACAAGTGGATGTGGCTCTAAAAATGAACCTAGGGGTAACACCCAAAAACACTACTTCTAGATACAATCAAATAAGAAATGGTGCACAAAAATGAGCCTTGCTACACACCTGGTTTGACACTCCTGGGAGATATGTTTAGTTAATCATAATATTTTTATGAACCTTTATAAAGGATATATAGAAAATTTAATTGTTATTGTCGGATATTAATAGCATTATTTAAGCATGATTTTTTAAGAAATAAAATAATTTTAAAATTATAAGATTCATAAAAGTGACACATTTCCCACTAAGTTTTTCTTCTTTTAAGGAAATAGTGGGAAATAGGAAAAATCACGTAAATGATGAGTGTAACGTATGATGTACTGATGGAATTCAGATGGGAGTTAGAATGGAAAACATAATGAGTATGATGAATCAAGTAACTCATGTTTTTACCAATAACTTGAATCAAGTCAAGAGAATAGATTCACCTTGAAGGGAGAAACTTTCCATTGATTCATTCACACATTAACGATCACCTTCTTTTAGTGGATCTACTGACACATTGACTATTGAAAAATGGATAAGATCTATAGAAGATATATTTTCAATACTGTTTTATTTAGAGAAAGATAAAGTTTCCTTGGAAGTATAACTTTTTGAAGTAGAATCTAATAATTGATGGAAATATATTAAAAACACAAAACCAATAAGGGAGATTGATTCTATGGAGTGGGAAGATTTCATGGGAAGCTTTTTAAATAAAAATTTTCCTCATTCAATGTGAAAAAAAGGAGAAGAATTTACTAGATCTCAAGAAGAAGAAAAATTAATTGGTGTGTAACTATGAGATTAGCTTTACAATACTTTATTGATACGCATATATATTTGTTATGGATCCTCAGGGAAAGGATGATATATTATTCAGTGTAATGAGGCCCAATATTCAGTGGAATATAGAAAATTGAGACTGAGTAAGCTATTAAGAGATAGTGCAGAGTATTATGAAGGTTGAATTAGAGTTTAGAGATATGAAATGGTCACATTAGTTAAATGAAAATAAGATCCAAATAGATACAATCTCATCGAACATTTATATCATGGAAGAGGAGGAAAGAAAGTTCAACTTCCTATGTGAAAAAAAATGTGGCAAGAAAAATTTTGGGAACTTCATTATTGGTAGTGGAAAGTGATACTGGTGATAAAGATATGTCCATATATCTTGAAACTATCATTGTGAGTTGAAACCCCAAATTCTCAACACTAATGAAAAATGGAAGTTGGTTAAGGCCTGTCAGGAAATTCAATTCTTCAAGTGTGGATATCTTGGGATCTTTTCCAATCAATTTTTAAATCATAAGATAATGGAGGGAAACTACCATCAACCTCTTCATAGGATAAGGGATAAAGTTATGGAATTTTCTACCACAAAATTTTAATTAGATTCTCCAAATGATGTGGTGACATATACACATGTCGTTATCTCAAATATTTAAAGTAATTTATTTGATTATGGTTCTATACATTCATTTATTTCACCTAAGTTTTAAATGAATATATAATTAATCCCTGAACTTATAGATGTATAGTTATCAATCAAAACTCCTTAAGGGTCTATCCTAGCATAAATAGTGTATATAAACTCTAGTATTAGATTTGGAGAGAATAACATCATCAAAAAACATAGTAGTACTTCCCATTTTGGTATTTGACACTACACTAGGGATGGACTGGCTCTCAATGTATAAAGGAAAGATAAACTATAGAAGAATGAAAATATTAGTAGTATTGAATGGAAAACCTACATTGTTTTTAAAAGGAGAGATATAATATCTTGATCATTGTCAAGAATCACCTCCATTATCCTTATTTATGGATATGATCGATGAAGTGGGAGAAGGAAATAAAAGTATAAATTTATAGAATTTACCCATCATTTAGGAATACATTGACATATTTCCTGATGACTTTCCTAGGCCTCCCCTAGAAAGATAGGTAGATTTATCCATTTAACTCATACCTAGATACAATCCAATATCAAACACCTTGTATTGAATGGAAAATGTATATTTAGAGGAATTAAAGAAACAAATTCAATATCATCTATAAAAGGGATTTATCATACCAATGTGTCTTCTTGGGGAGAACATATTCTCTTTGGGAAGAAAAATGATGGATCAATGAAACTAATCATTGATGATAGATAACTTAATAGGATCACAATAAAGAACAGGTACTATATCCCAAGTACAGAGGATTTATTTCATCATCTTAGTGGGGATCAATTCTTCTCTAAGATTGACCTCTGATCTGAGGATCATCAATTGTGGAAGAAGAAATAAGATATTCCAATGATTGACTTCTGAACAAGATATAGTAATTATGAGTTTATTCTTATTCCATTCATCTAGACCAATTATCTTTCTATATTTATGAATTTGATGAATATATTAATTAAGTACAACATTGATAAATTCATTCTATTTTTTTAATGATATTATAATATATTCTAAAAAATTTTAGGATCATTATGATCATCTAATTATTATATTTAAAACTCTGGGGATGGATAATCTATTAGGAAAATTTCTAAAATATGAATTTTGGTTATAAAAAGTTACATTCTTGGGGAACATTTTAAATGATGAAGGAATATCAGTTGACCCAGTAAAGATAAAGGATATATAGGAGTTACCTCATCCTATAATGGTAACTAAGATTTATAGCTTCCTTAGTTTACCAGGATATTATAGGAGGTCTGTCAAAAAAATCACAACATTCTAATCCAATAACCAAGTTAAATCAAAAAAGAGGTAAGTTAATCTACATAAAGGGTTGTAAAGAAAGTTTCCAATGGCTAATGAAGAGATTGTTTATTTTACATATGTTAACTTCACCCTCTATTAGAGAAGGATTAGTTATTTATAGAGATACATACCTAAAAGGGATTGGGGATAACCTCATTAAAAACGGAATGGTGATTTTTTATGTATCTCAACAGTTAAAGCCACATGAGAAGAATTATCCTACACATTACCTGGAGTTAAATGTGGTAATTTATTCTCTAAAGATATAGATGAACTATCATTATAGATAGAAATGTGATTTATATACAGACCATAAAATTGTGAATTGTATATTCATGAAAAAATAATTTAATATGAGACAAAGGAATTGATTGGAACTTCTTAAATACTATGAATGTTCAATTCATTATCACCCTAGAAGAGAAAACAATGTTGATGATGCATTAATTTGGAAGGACCTTGTTGGGATGGAAATTATGAGGATTTAATGAGATCCATTAATCAAGGAAATAGTAGTGTTGGATATCAGAATCATAAGGGAAGGGACATCAAAAACACTATCCCAAATTATTTCTCAACTATTTTTACAAGATAAGATCAATAAATCCCAAAGATAATGTCCTTAAATACAATATAGGATATAGGATTTGGAGAATGGGATGTTTCTTGAGTTCAATATTGATCAAAAATGTGTACTAAGATTTCATATGAGGATATGTGTGTCATCTATCTGAGAGATAAATAAGGATATGATGGATGAAGCTCGTAACTATACATTCTCTTTGCATCATGGAAGCATAAAAATGTATAGGTAAATTTGTGATCATTATTAGTGAGATAATATGAAAAGATATATTGCTGACTACACTAAAAGTTTCTTGGTGTGTTAGCAAGTGAAGGCATAGCCACCACTTCCTAATGGGGTATTGTACCCACTACCTATACCAACATGAAAGTGCAAAAATATCTCTATTTACTTCATTATTGGTATCCCAAGAATATCCAAAGGAAATAATGTGATATAGGTTATTGTGGATTGACTTGTAAATATTTCTCATTTCATCACTATCTGAGAAGATTTATATCTTGAATAAGTTTCCAAGATATACGTGAAGGAAGGGGTGATGGTTTATGGGGTTCCACTTTATATCATTTCTAATCATGATCTAAGGTTCACATCTAAATTTTGGAGAAGCCTTCGACATGATCTGAATAATAAACTGAATTTCAATATGGCCCACCACCCTTAAACTGATGGACAGACTAAAATTACTATTTAGACACTTAGGGACATGCTGAGAACATGCTCGATGGAATTTAAAGTTAGATGAGATCAACACATCCCATTTGTTTAGTTCTCTTTCAACAATAGCTTCCACTCTAGTATTCAAATTACACCATATGAATCTATATATGGGAAGCGGTGTAGAACTCCTACATGTTATGATGAATTTGGTGAGGGAAAGGTATTTGGGCCTCAAATTGTGTAGGAGATGACAGAAAATCTTCATTCCATCTAACAACATATAAATGCTACTCAAATATTAAAAAAGTTCTATGGTGAAAAACATCGAAGGGATACGTAGTTTCAAATTAGGGATAATGTTTTCCTTCAAATATCACCCTGGAAGAGAGTCATGGAATTTTTAAAGAAAGGGGTGCTTAACCATAGGTATAATATCCCCTTTGAAATCCTTGATCATATAGAATAATTGGACTATTGGATCGAGCTTACATTAAATCATGATCATGTTCATGATGTATTCTATGTACCCCTAATGAGGAGGTACATACCTGATCCATCATATGTTCTGAATTTGTAGGTGGTACAATTGTAATACGAAATATCTTAAGAGGAGTAGTTGGTGAAGATATTGGACCATAGAGACAAGGTTATATGAAAAAATACTACCCACATTATCAAACTATTGTTGTGAAACCATAAATATGAAGAAGGGATGTGGGAACTAGAGGATACAATGATACATAAGTACCCTCACATTTTCTCGACTGAGAAAATGAGTTGAAATTTAATGGACAAAATTTCTTAAGTCGGGAAGAATGTAAACACCCATAGTTTTTAAATGATATTTGTCTCATTAATAATTTTTTTTTACATATTATATAATAATATATATGTACAAAATTAATGGAAACCAATATCATTTTATCTCATTAATAATGATCGTTACCTTATTTATCTATGAAAAAATTAAAATTACAAACATTACAAATAGATAAAAATATAAAATAGAATAGCAAAAATGGGAAAGTATGGATCCCCCCAATCTGCAAATGACATCAATCCCCCAAAAAATGAGGGAGAAATAAAAAAAATATTAGTAAACCAATCAAAATCTTTTAAAAATGAAAATATAACCTTATGTGGAATTGTAGTGAATTTTTAGTGAAAGAATTAAATTATATTTATAAGTTATAAAGGGAAATACTACTGTTGAGATTCGACCATTATATGACCATTGGTTAAATATAAAAGTTGGTCAAGATGACTATTTTTCAACATAACATTTGGAAACTATACCATTGTTTGATAATTTTACCCTTATAAGTATTGTATATATGTAATAATGATAAAGGATGATTGATATAGACAGGAGAATTGACGGCCTCAACTATTAGAGTCATGTCGTTTGAAGACCATTTGTCAGAACATGGGAGGGAAGTAGCGTCACTTGGGTTCAACCTTGACCAAGACCAGGCTAAGATTCAATAATTTAATATTAAACAAAATCACATATATTAGACGTTTAAGTTAGTAGATATTTCCTGTTGGTCGATGTTTTCTAAGCCACCACATGAAACTACCACTATCTCAAAGCTTTCCCTTAGGGAGTATGTAAGTTTAATAATGGGTTGCGTGTGCCAGACTTACTTACTTAAAGTTTAATTTCCTTTGTATAAATAAAATTATTATTCCATTAATTACTTTTAATAATAGTTTTTATTAATAAAATATATGTTTAATTGAGATGGATTTGATAAATAGATTTTTGGATGCAAATAAAACAAAAAAAATCAAGAAGATATATAAAAGTTTATAATAAAATCAAGTATTATGAATAATATTTTTTTAATAAGATAGTATTTTTAAACATTATAACCTAAATTTAAGTGATAAAATAATTTTATAATGTCCTAGTTATTTTTTATAAGTGTTAGAAATTTGAATTCTCCTTAAAAATTTCCATTTTTAAAAAAATGGATTTTTATATCTAAAATTTAATATTGTAATATTTATATAATTATTATGAAAAAATAAAAATTAAATTTTATATTATCATGTGAAAATTATGTTAGTTTGAATTTATGAATTTTTTTAAATACTTTATTTTTTCATGAATAGTAAAAAATACAGTTTTGTGTTTCTGATGTATTTTATGACTTTATATTTATTTCATAATGATGTAAAAATTAATAAAACAAAAAAATACCCAAAACATGTTATTTATTAATATTAAGTATTTTAAAAAAATTTAATCAAAATCTAAAACTATAAGTGACTTTCCAAAGTCAAAAAAAAAGAAAGTTTTAATTTTAAAAAAATTATTTTGTGGAATCTTTAAATTTTCATGCCAAAAAAGTATTAAAAATAGTGTTCGGTTCTGGTAGATTAAAAAATCATAAAATGTGACCAAATTTCCAAAATTATGAGCAATAAACATGGGTAATCAAATGGTTTTTTATTTTCAACAACCTATATTTCTAACACCAATGTTTGGTAATTATTATACAATTCCTCTATTTTTCTATAAATACCCACCCATTTCACCATTCACCTTCACTCAAAATCTATACATCAAGAGGTTTTGGAAATTTTTCCTAGCCAGGAGTACCCCAAGTTGTACTCAATCCCCCATGTTTTAGGAACAAAAATTAAAGGTATGTGAAATCTTCACTTCTCTTTCCATTAAAGTTCCATTTTCACAATATATGTCTTATAATTTCCAAAATTGGTTCTTTTTTACACTTTCTATTATCCCATTACTATAATGATATTATTTTATGAATAGGATAACTTTGTACCCTCTCATTTTATCCTTTTATAAAACCATGTTTTATACCCGTCATGCTGCCAAAATATTCTCAAATTTACCTATTTTACATGTGAAATTATATTTTTCTTTTTTATTGTAATACCATAACCTCTTATACATTCAATTGTTAGGATGGTATGACTAAGTATGATATACTCTATAATACCAAACATAGGATCTAAATAAGAATGAGATTCTCAGATACAAGTGGGGGGTGAATTGTACCTTTTAAAAATTCCCTTTGGAAATTTTGAGGATGGTTATGTTTAACAAGGTTAAACAAGACGATTCACAATACCTCTATAAGTTCTAAAGACTTTCTAGATTTCGGAAAAGTAATTCTGAAAATGAAACTTAACAAAAGTTTCAAATATTAAGATTCTACCTTAAAGCGTATAAAATCTAACTATATCAGAGTATAAGGGTGAGGAAGTATAAGAAAGTATACTTTCCTCAACAATATAAAATGCAGCGGAGAAACTTGTAACAAAAACAAGTAACAAGTAATAAGACTTTTTAACCCAAAGAGAAATGTATCCAACAACCTTGGATAAAGGTAAATTGATTTATACATTCAATAAAGTTTGTCTTACCCACACCAGGGTAAGCCCTCGATACTAAGATCAGAGTCTATCTTTCTATCCCCGCAAGCCCTCAACTATCAGGTAGTCGGCACCTATATCTTCATCAGTAAGGAAGTCCTCAACTTTAAGGTGTTGGAACCTCTGTATTCCTATCCCTGGAATCCCTCGATTGTACATAGCAACAATCGGAGTCTCATGAAGAAAACCTGCACAAGGAAAAGTTTGAAAAAGCTGTTCAAACTTTCTGCACAAAGCTTGAGAGTTGATAAGAGCCTATATCTCTAGAAATCACTTCAGGAAGTTCTGATCATCAAAAATTCCAAAAGTCTTGAACACTTTCAAATGAGCTCATATTTATAGGTGAAGCTCCAATGGTTGGCTCCATCCTCCAACGGTCATATTTTTCCTTGAATTTCGGAGGGACCTGTACACGTGTCACTCAAACAACGGTTAGTTAATAACTGAAAACATGAAATCGTTTTGTAATAAAACAAGTTTAAACATAACCAAAAACTGATATTCGGAATAAAGAAAATGAAAGTTCGGAATGGAGAAAGATAAAGTTCAGAGTGTAGGTAAAAAATTTATTCAGAGTCTGTAGTACTAAGATATTCGGATTCTATTTTGTAGGAATTCAGAACCAGAATTCTGTAGAATTTTGAGGTCTGAATTTCAAGGAAATTCTGATTCTGTATTCATAAGAATTCAGAACCAGAACTTAAAAAGTTCGGAGTCAGAGTTCATGGGAATTTGGAGTCAGAACTCATAAGAGTTCGGAGTCTGAATTCAAAGAACTCAGAGTCAGAACTTAGACAAGTTCGTAATCAGAATTCATAATGATAATTTGTAATCAGAATTCATCATCAGATTTCATAATGAGAATTTGTAATCCGAATTCATCATCAAAATTCGTAATGGGAATTCGTAATCAGAATTCATCATCAGAATTCGTAATCAGAATTCGTAATCAGAAATTATCATTACAATCCGTAGTTAGAACTTTATACAAGTTTGTAATCCAAATTCAGAGTTGAACTTCATAAAAGTTCCTAACAGGGAATTTGGAGTAGAACTTCATAAAAGTTCGTAACAGGAATTCGAATTCTAAAATAGAATGCTTCATGTCTAAGTATTATATGATAATGAGGTTTTTGATATGAATCTGATTTTTATACTTAGAAAATTTATGATATGAATAATGAAATCTTAGCGAGGGTAAATTTTCTTGGGGAAGGAAATTTTCCTTATAGAAGTAAAACAGGGGTAAAATAAGATTTTCCTTAAAATAAGTTGTTTGTGATTTACAAATCAAGAGGAATGGTAAAGTAATAAGTAAAGCCTTAATGACTTAACAATATCCCCCTTGAATGAAGGAATGGAAAAATTCATAAGGAAAACCTTATTGACACAAAAATCTCCCCCTTTTTGGAAAGCACAAACATCCTTGCAAAAAATAATGTAAGGACTTAGAATAAATTTCTAGATTTTGAAATTAAAGATTATCTCCCTTTGGTCATGGATAATGGTGCATACGACTAACTCCCCCTTAGGCTTTAAAACTCTAAGGATCATATTCTAGATTTTTGGAATGAGAATTTTCATTTGAATGAAGAAATATTCGTAATGAGAACTCCCCCTTACTTAAGGATAGTTCTTCTTAACTTGGAAAGCATTCTTCTCCCTTTTAGAATTAATTTTCCTTCTCCCACATTGTGATTTTCAAAATGAATTTGAGGGAATGGAAAAAATAATAAAGTACCTAAAACATTAGTAAAGATATACAAACAACACAAGCATCGACAATTCTATTAAAATTGAAAGTATTAGTACAAGGAAAAAATACAACAAAAGATCATAGTGGTCTATTTTGTTTCTTTTTCCTTGGGAATTAACATCTTCACAATGGTATTCAACTTCTTCAATTATTTATGATCTTCCTCAGCTTTCTTTTCTAATGCCTTGATCCGGTCTTCTTGAGCCTTTAAGGCCTCTGCCTGAGCCTTCATGGCCTCTTCCTGAACCTTTAACAATTTGTCTTGGTTCAAAATCTTTTCTTGTATCTCGCTCCGGAGATCCTTCTATGACTTCAAGATTTGAACAATATAACTCAGCTTCCCATTCAGATCTTTTACATCATGAATCCGAGAACATTGTTCTTGAATTAGCTTATTCTAAAATCCCTCTAAAAGATTTTTAATTTTGACATCCTCAGTTCCAAAGGCTTCCTTAACATCTTCTTGAAACGGATCAAGCACTGCCAAATCATCATTGATTTTCTTTAACCATAGAGTCATTTTGTTGCAATACTTTCTGTGGACTTCATAATTGATAAGGAAATTTTTATGTTCTGCCTCAATCTTCACACATTTATCCATAAGCAGTGATACAGATTCTGAATTCTGATTCATGTTGTATTGAAGCATCTGTCACCTGGAGTCTATTTTAGGAAAGATCGGAATTGTATTTACCAACTTCTTCAAGGACTCAACAACAAAATCATGTCCCAATGCAGATGACTCTGAATCAGACATCTTGCTAGGAGATTGTTCTCCTTCTATTTCCACCAATTTCCTTTTAGAATAACCTCTAACTTCCTTCTTCCTTATGATATCTTTCATTAGGGTGTTAATAATCACTTTCTTACCCTTATCAACTTTCTATGTGGTTTCATCATCAGAAGATTCATGCTCACTCTCAGATAGATGTACAATCTTGTCTTCATTAGGTTTCTCCTTCTCTGCTCCAGCTTCAACTTCCTCAGGATGTACAAAGTCATGATTGTGACTTTATTCCTCAGATGACTTATTCACTTCCTCTTCACCATTCTCATTATCTGTGGGTGTGGCCAATTTAGAAGATCCGGCTTGAGAAGTCTGGAGTGATAATTTCTCGGATGGAGTTCCCTTTTCTTGATATTCTTCAACTTGCCAAATTACATCATCAGAACCACCACTCAACTCAGCTTTGTGAATTTCCTCCACAACTTGCTGAAATTTCTCCATCACTTCTTTCTCAACTTCCTTCTCTTTGGCATTTTTCGGAGTCTTCTTACCTGGAGTCTCAGGTAATTGTTCCACCAAAAAAGATTTCAGAACAGGAATATTTTCGAAAGCAATTTTACCATCCCTTAGAAGGGATTGAAAATTTTCAGCCTCTGTCATCTTCTTCTTCAGCTTATTTTCCTTGGCCTGCTTCTCTAGCTCATCAACAGCTTTTTCTTTCAAGGCCTTAGCCTCAGCAGGATCCAAATCGAACTACGGCTCCCCTGCTTTTCTAATTTTCTTGTCTTCCCTCCACTTTGCCACTACCTCATCCGGGTAGGACTTTTGTTTCTTAGGTTTGGGAGTTACAGATTTATCTTCCTTGGCTTTGGGGGTTTTGTCTATCTCCTCCACTTCCTTTAGATTTCTCTTCTTACTAACCTTCTTTGAGGGTTCATCCTTTTCCACATTTTCCGGATTGGCTTCTACCTCCTCCTATGGAAGATCATAGAACTCTCCTGACTGTTTTGAGAAACCAACTTTCATTCTCTTCAGATTGTCATCACTGATTAGCATCACCTTTCAATTTCTTGGCTTCGAGCTACATGGGATCTTGAAAGAGTCAAGACACCGAACTATCAACTTTGAGAGAAATGCCGGATACATAATGATCTGAGCTTTGAGGTTCCCATTCTTGATATTCAGAATCATAATGAGGATATGTCTCATTAGATTCACCTTCTTGAGGTTTACTAAAAAGTTGAGGATATACATATCACTCTTCTTGAGTGTATCCTTATCTCCCTTCCTCATAACAATAACACCTTGTACCCATAATTGTAGAATCCGATTATTTGTTGAAAGATGGGAAATATTCTTTGTAGTCTTGATATCAAAAAGACAAAGGCATTCCATGTCCTTCTCCTTGACAAAACTTCCTTGAACCTCTGGGAGCTTGTGTGAGCAAAAATCGGCTTCCCCTTTATATGTCAGCCCCACCAATCTTGCAGTCTTGTTGTAAGAAAGTTTGTAAGTCTTCCCATAACTCTTAAAGGAGAATTTTTCTCTACCCTCTTCCTCAAAGAAGCAAACTAATTCATATAATTCAACGAGAAGATCCGGATAGACTGCATCTTGAGCTGTTGTCTTAGAAATAGCTACAGTTTCCCAACTATTGAGCCTGATATTCTTGGAAATAAGAGAACCATACATATTGAAGAAATTTCGGTGTACAAACCTCTCCCTATAAATATTCCACTCTGATATTGGCTTAACTGAAGACATATCCTGAGAAGGGGCTTCTGTAGACATTCATACTGAGGAACTTTGAGAGATTCGGAACGGGCTTAAGAACTAAGGCAGAGCTTCAAGACGTGAGAGCTTGGAAATCGATGTGGGACAGCATTGGGGGTCCCCTTTATATAGGCGATGGTGGTGACCTTTAAACTTCCAAAACCAATCTAACGGTTGAGAAACTATTTGATCTTATCTGTCAGTTGATATGATAGCCGCAAGGAAATATTGAATCTGATCTTTTGATGTCTTAAGAAAAACATTCAAATTTTAAAAAAAAAACTTGAATACGAGAAATTTGAAAAGAAAAGGAAACTACTATCTAGTAAAAGTGATTACGAAAATTTAATTAAGGAAATCATACATTTAGGATTGGATAGGAAGATTATTCATAATAGGTGATATTCTTCTTGAAGAAAATTTGACTACGAAAAACTCATTATGAAAAAAAAACTTACTATGAAAAAATCAAGAACGAAAAATTTCCATTACGACAATTCCGAGTATGGAAAATTCTCATTACGAAAGATACAGTTCCAAAAATTCCATTATGAAAATTTAAGGTCTAAAGAATTCCATTATGAAAACTTCAGTTCTTGACATATTTTGAAAAATTAACTATGAAAATCATGTAAAAAATCATTACAAAAAAATTAGAAAAACTAGCTAAATTTTTTTTTGAAAAACTTATAAGGAGATGTACTCCTCATATGAAAAGGAGTTTATTACTGTAAGGATAATGGTTCAATAAGAGGTTAATGAAGGAATATTACCTCATGGTTATCATTCCTAACTTCTGTTTGATGTATTCAAATCTATCGAATGGTAATGATTTTGTGAAAATATCAACAAGTCGATCTTGCGTTCCAATAAATTGAAGAATGATATCTCCTTTTAGTGAGTGATCCCTAAGAAAGTGATGCCTAATGTCTATGTGCTTTGCATGAGAGTGATGTGTGGGGTTTTTAATAAGGGAAATGTAACTTATGTTATCACACAAAATTTGAGTCTTAGTAAAACTCAAGCCATAGTCTATGAGTGTGTGTTGCATCCACAACACTTGAGCACAAAAACTTCCAGCTGCTACATGTTCAGCTTCAGCAGTGGAGAGTGCTACAGAATGATTCTTCTTACAAGACCAAGAAACTAATGAATCTCCTAATAAATGACGAGTTCTGGATGTACTCTTTCTATCCATTCTATATCCACCAAATTCAGCATCTGAAAATTTTTTTAGAACAAAATCATTTCCAGAAGTATAAAATAGTCCTAAATCCATAATTCCCTTTAAGTAGTGAAAAATTATTTTAACTTCCTTTAATGGGATTCCTTAGGATTTTATTGATATCTTGTACATAAGCATACTAAAAACATCAAGTCTGGATGACTAGCTATCAAGTAAAGTAGACTTCTTATCATACCTCTAAAAGATGTTTGATCTACTGGTTTCCCAACATCATCAAGATCAAGTGTGTTTGAGGTACCAATGGGAGAACTTATACTTTTAGTGTTGTCATATCCATACATTTTAAGAAGGTATTTAATATACTTATGTTGGGATATATAGATTCCTTCTGGTTTTTGAGAAATTTGAAAACCAAGGAAAAATGTTAACTCATCCATCATGCTCATTTCAAACTCAGATTTCATTAGATCCGTAAAGGAATTAGTTAATGATTGCTAAGTTGAACCAAATATAATGTCATCAACATAAATTGGAACAATCAAAAAAAAATTCTTATCTTTCTTAATAAAAAGGGTTCGATCTGCATTTCCCTTAACATAGTTATTTTGAAGAAAAAATCTTGTAAGTCTATCATACCAAGCTCGAGGGGCTTGTTTAAGACCATACAATGCTTTGGTAAGTCTAGAAACATGATCAGGATGTTTTGTATCTTTAAATACAGGAGGTTGTTCAACAAAAACATCCTCTTGAACATAACATTTACGAAAAGCACATTTCACATCCATTTTAAAAAGTTTGAAATTGAAGACTTTTGAAAAGGCAAGTAAAATACAAATAGATTCAAGTCTAGCTACTGGAACATAGGTTTATTAATAGTCTATTCCTTCTTGTTGATTATAGACTTTAGTAACTAATCTATCTTTATTTCTTACGATGATTCCATTTTCATCACACTTATTTCTGAAGACCCATTTTACTCCAATTACAGAAGTT
Organism: Viscum album; assembly: GCA_963277665.1. NCBI lineage: Eukaryota > Viridiplantae > Streptophyta > Magnoliopsida > Santalales > Viscaceae > Viscum > Viscum album. Next base: position 1,151,168,819 of record OY728138.1, read on the forward strand.
TCCTTAGGTCTTTCAACCAAGGTCTAGACTTTATTCCTTTTAAATTCATTTAGTTCATCTTGCATGGCTTTAATCCAATCATCATCACATAAAGCTTCATCACTGCTTTTTGGTTCCAATTGGGAAAGGAATTATAGATGTTCTACTTCATTTCTTAAGGAACTTCTGGTCTTTACAGGTTGATTAACATCACAAATGATACTATCACTAGGATGATTCTTAATAAATGACTGATTTGGGTTTTTAAAAACATGTTCATCAACATAGGGTAGAAAGTCTTCTGGGGTAAATGTTTCAGAAGTATCTTTTTGTACATTTTCCTTATCAGAAGGATTTTCTATCAACGGTTGATAATTAGTTTTTAAAAACACATCTGAAGATGTATGTTGGGGATGTTTGAAAACAAAGGGATCAGTTTCATCAAATTGGACATGTAATTTCTTTTCAACAGTGCAAGTGTTTTTGTTAAAAACTCTATAAGCCTTAGAAGTTGTTGAGTAGCCTAAGAAAATTCCTTCATCAGATTTTGGTGTGAATTTTTATAGATTATCTTTATTATTCAGAATGAATACCTTGGATCCAAAAACCTTAAAGTAGGAAAGTCTAGGTTTTCTACCATTCCATAACTCATAAGGAGTTTTATTAAGAAAAGGTATAATTAAAACTCGATTTATAGTGTAACAAGCAGTACTTATTGCTTAATCCCAAAAATGTTTGGCTATAGAATACTCACTCAACATGGTTCTAGTTATCTCTTAAAGAATTCTATTTCTTCTTTCAAGAACACCATTCTGTTGAGGTGTTCTAGGTGCTGAGAAGTTGTGAGTAATACTTTTTTTTACTACAAAAAGTTTCAAAATCAGAATTTTGAAATTCTTTTCCATGATCATTATGAATAGTTTTCAATGGAAGGTTTTTCTCATTTTTAACTTGGGCTCTAAAACTTTTTAAATAAGAAAAATATTCAGAATTATTTGATAGAAAATAGACACATGTAAATATAGTGTAATCATCAACTAAGACAAATATATAATACTTTCCCCCAATTCTTCCAGTTTGTGTTGGACCAAAAAGATCCATATGCACTAGCTGTAATGCATCAGTATTTGAGACTTCACTGACTGATTTAAAACATGATTTATGTTGCTTTCCATATTGAAAAGGGTCACAAACTTTTGAGGAATCAAATCTAAGTTCTGGTAGATCCTTAACTAGTATTTTCGTAGACAGTTTGCATAGGTTTCTAAGGTTATAGTGTCCTAACCTTCTATACCATAACCAAGAATGATCTTCCATTGCACCAAGGCAAGGTAAGTATTGTCTCTTAAGGTCTTCTAAGTTAAGTGTGTAAACATTCTCTTTCCTATTGGCAGAAAGAATAAATTTGTCCTTGGAAGTGTGTACTAAGCACTTATCATTCCTAAAATTCTCAAGATATCCTTCATCACATAATTGGATTATGCTGATGAGGTTGTGCTTAAGAACCTTAACAAACAAAACATTTGAAATCAAAGTTTTTCCAAGAAGGACGATGTTACCTAAAACCAATAATTTCTCCCTGAGCATTATCTCCGAAAGTTACTTTTCCTGTTTTTGTCTTGATAATCTTTTCAAAATAGTTTTTGTTACCAGTCTTATGTCGGGAACATCCACTATCCATTTATCAAGTATTGTTGTTGGTACATTCCCTATTTTTTTGAAAATAAGAAAAAGTTAGGTTTTTGGAATCCAGACTTGCTTGGATCCAGAAATCTAACAAAGTAAAATTTTGGGAACCCACATCTTCATAGAAAAATAAACTTTATTAAATCCTAGAGAATGAGTTTTGTTTAGAGAATAATTATTTTCCCAATGACCACCACATTTACACTTAGTGCAGAATGGGGCACTTTGTAGAACAAAGTATTTGTTACTAAAAATCGGTTTAGAACTCATAAAACCAAAACTAGAAGTATTCCTTAGAGGTCAGATTTGTGAATACATTTTATCTAAATTTTCTTTACCTAGGGTAAAGTTCGACAAAAATTTCCTCAAGGAGAATATTTCAGATTTGAGTTTGATAATTAAGTTCTGGTCTTCAAAACCATATAATTTTGAGCTAGAGTTAGGCTCAAAAACATTTTTCTTAGAAATTATGTTTTCTAGATCTTTAGAAAGTTTATTCTTCTCAGAACTTACTTCCTTAATATTTTTTGAAATACTTTCAAAATCCGTATTTTTCTTATCAAGATCTTTAGAATGATCTGATATTTTCTTAGTAAGAATAGTATTCCTAGAATTTTCCTTATCAAGTTTCTTCATGAGTTTTGAATTATCATTCTCAAGGAGTTTGGAAAACCTAGAAACTTCTTCATAGGTAGGTAAAGTATTATCTTCATCAGAAGAGGATTATTTATCTAAAGAGTTATAATATTTACTATCATTAGAATTCAAAAAAAACATTGGTCATTGATTCAGCATTGTGTACCTTAGCCATCAAGCATTGATTATCAATAGGTAGCTTGGCTAAAAGACCAAGATTCCTCTGTTCATAAGATTCATAATCTGAAGATTCATCTGAAGAGTCTCCACCACTAGCACTCCATGTGTCGTTATCTTTAAACACTTTCTTATCTTTGAACTTGTAATACTTTTTTTTTCTCTCAGAATGCCTTTACTTTATTTCTTTTCTCTTAAACATAGGGTAGTCGGGTTTTATGTGTCCATCTCTCTTGCATTCATATAATGTAACTTCATAATATTTATTGTATTTCCTTTCCTTCTTCTTATATCAAGATTGAAAGTTCCTCTGTCCAGCTATCTTGTTCATCCTTAGAGAAAGAATTGCTAATTCATTTTCTAAGGACTCACTTCCACTAGATTCATAATGGATAACAACTTTCTTAGATCTGGATATAGTAACTATCTCAGAAGTCTTGGATTTCATATGATTGGAAGTAGTAGTAAAAGCTACACTGTCATTTCCATTCTTCTTCTTCATAATATCAGCATCTCTCTTCATTCTAGTATCATGCAGAAGAAGAGTTCCAAACAGATCATCAAGGGTAATCTGAGTAACCTTTCTATTCTCATAAATTGCAGTACTTTTAGATTCCCACTCATTTGGAATTATATCAATGATCTTGTCAACAAGGAATTCATCATCCAAACCTTTCTCACCCATTGATTGTAAACTATTCACGATAGTCATGAATCTTTGTTGCACTTTTCATATGAGTTCACCATAAAGAAAACTAAAACCATGATATTCAGCTCTAAGAATGGCTCTTCTTGTCTCAATTACTTTGGATGTACCAAAATGAGTAACTTCAAGTTTCTTCCATATTGAATTTGTAGCTTCACAAGATGAAATTTGGCTATATGTATTTCTTGTAATTGAACAAAGTAAAGTGTTTTGTACCTTATAGTTCAGTTGATATTCATGTTTTTCTTGATTTGTAAAGGCACTTACTTCTTTATCAGGGATCTTGTATCCACCAGTAATAATAACAAAATTTTCAACCCTAGTGTTGATAGTGAAAGTCTTCATGCGATCTCTCTAATATTCATAATCATTACCATAAAAGATTGGTGGTCTGGTTGGATTAAGATTGTCTATGGAACCAACATTGATTCCTGTCATTCTTAAAAAAATTCCTTCCACATAAACTTGATAGTAGAAAAAGTTTGTAAACAAAGAAAATATTCCTAATCAAGAAAATATATAACAGTAGAATATCTAAGGAAAAATGAATCTGAACTATGAGTCCAAAAAACAGATTTTGAAAAATATGAATCCAAAAAATGTAATTCTGAGAATTTCCTTCGAAATATAATCGTGAGATTAATTCAGATTGAACCAAATCCTTTGATACCAATTGTTAGGATGGTATGACTGAGTATGATATACTCTATAATACCAAACATAGGATCTAAATAAGAATGATATTATCATATACAAGTGGGGGGGTGAATTTTACCTTTTAAAAATTCCCTTAGGAAATTTTAAGGATTGTTATTTTTAACAAGGTTAAACAAGATAATTCACAAGACCTCTATAAGTTATAAAGACTTTCTAGATTCTGGAAAAGTAATTCCGAAAATGAAACTTAAAAAAAGTTACAAAGATTAATATTCTACCTTAAAGCGTGTAGAATCTAACTGTATTAGAGTACAAGGGTGAGGAAGTATAAGAAAGTATACTTTCCTCAACAATACAAAATGCAGCAGAAAAACTTGTAAAAAAACAAGTAACAAGTAACAAGACTTTTTAACCCAAAGAGAAGGGTATCCAATAGCCTTGGATAAAGGTCCCTTGATTTATAATTTCAAGAAAGTCTATCTTACCCACACCAGCATAAGCCCTCGATACAAAGATCGGATTCTATCTTGATATCCCCGCAAGCCCTCAACTATCAGGTAGTCGGCACCTCTATCTTCCTCAGCAAGGAAGTCCTCAACTTCAAGGTGTTGGAACCTCTATCTTCTTATCCCAAGAATCCCTAGATTGTACACAGCAACAATTGGAGACACATGAAGAAAATCTGCAAAAGGCAACGTTTGAACAAGTTGTTCAAACTTTCTGCACAATGCTTGAGAGTTGATAAGAGCCTCTCTCTCTAGAAATCACTTCAGGAAGTTCTGATCATCAAAAATTCCAAAAGTCTCAAACACTTTCAAATAAGCTCCTATTTATAGGTGAAGCTCTAATGGTCAGCTCCCTCCTCCAATGGTCATATGTTCCTTGAATTTCGGAGGGACCTGTACATGTGTCACTCAAACAACGTTTGGTTAATAAATAAAAACACAACATCGTTTTGTAATAGAAAAAGTGTAAACATAACCAAAAACTGATATTTAGAATGATGAAAATGAAAGTTTGGAATGGAGAAGGATAAAGTTGGGAGTGTAGGTAAAAATTGAATTCAGAGTCTGTATTACTAAGATATTTGGATTCTGTTTTGTAGGAATTTGAAACCATAATTCTGTAGAATTTCAGAGTTTGAATTTCAAGGAAATTTGAATTCTGTATTCATAAGAATTTGGAACCAGAACTTACCAAGTTCGGAGTCAGAGTTCATGGGAATTCGAAGTCAGAACTCATAAGATTTCGGAGTCTGAATTCAGAGAACTTGGAGTCAGAACATAGAAAACTTCATAATCAGAATTTATAATGAGAATTCGTAATCAGAATTCATCATCAGATTTCGTAATGAGAATTCATAATCAGAATTCATCATCAAAATTCATAATGGGAATTCATAAATAGAATTCATCATCAGAATTTGTAATGAGAACTCATAATATGAATTCATCATTAGAATTTATAGTTAGAACTTTATACAAGTTTGTAATCAGAATTCAAATTTCAACTTCATAAAATTTCCTAATAGGGAATTCGGAGTAGAACTTCATAAAAGTTCGTAACAGGAATTCGGATTCTAAAATAGAATGCTTCATGTCTAAGTATTATATGATTCTGAGGTTTTTGATATGAATATTATTTTTATACTTTTATGATATGAATAATGAAATCTAGGAAAGGGTAAATTTCCTTGAGGAATGAAATTTTCCTTATAGAAGTAAAACAGGGGTAAAATTAGATTTGCCTTAAAATAAGGTGTTTGTGATTTTCAAAACAAGAGGAATGGTAAAGTCATACGGAAAGCCTTAATGACTTAACAATCTCCCCCTTGAATGAAGTAATAGAAAAAGTCATAAGGAAAACCTTATTGGCTCAACATCAATGTGTATAAAATAATATTTATAAATAACTTTTTTATTTGGGTATTTTCATATATAAAATCCAAATTTCGTTTCATGGGTTAAAATTGACGTAATGATCACGTCTTTATGCTCTTTTACATAATATTATTTTTTGATAAGAAACCCCTTCTTTATTCTACATAGGTTATTAAGGAAATAATTTATTATGATTAGGTGGATCACATTAAATTAATACATATGAGGGGTGTAACCTGATAGTGTTCCAATTCATTGGTTAATTAATTTAATATCTATTTTATGACATGTTTTATGATGCCTTTGTGAATAAACTTGGTATTTTTTATTTATGGAACCTTGATGATAAAACATGGTGATATGATTATGAATGTCTCATTTAAATGTTGTATAAATATTCATATATTATTATTATTATTATTATTATATGTATCTTTTTTATGCCTTATTTTTTGGTCTCATGTTCTTTTTTATATGTCCCATGATCACATGATATATCTCTATCTTGCTTATTCCCTTACTGGGCTACATGCTCAGCCTTTTACTTTTATGTATATCCCTAGGACATGAGATTCCCTAAAAGTAACTTTGGGTAAATCCATGAATATGTATTTCAAGTGTATTTTATAAATTGTTATATGTTTTCTTGTATTATGAACCTTATTTCCAATAAAATAAAATTTAAAAGAGCCTCTATTTGTACCATGTAAGGAGATGTTATGTAATAAAAAGGTAGTATTTAATAGTTTGTAACAAATAATGGTTTAGTTATTTCTTTAAATTAGGACATGAAATCATTAGGAAGAACCCTAGGGACAATTCTAGATAATGGAAAATATCTTGGAAATTTGGTAAGTAATAAGTAAGTGGTTTCCAAAAAAAATACATCCTTATCTAAATACTACAAGTGGATGTGGCTATGGAACAGACATACCTAGTGGTAACACCCAAAAACACAACTTTGAGATAGACTCAAATGGGAAATGGTGCCCTAAAATGAGCCTTTTTGTACACCTATTTTGACACTCCTAGGGGATATGTTTGATTAATCACAAGAATTTTATGAACATTTATGAAGGATATATAGAAAATTTAATTATTATTACAGTATTTTAATAACATTATTTATGCATGTTTTTTAATACATAATATACCTTTAGAATTGTAAGAATCGTAAAAGTAAGAAATTTCTCACTACAGTTTTCTTCTTTTAGAAAAATGGTGTGAAATAGGAAAAACTGTGTAAATTATGAGTGCGATGAACGATGCACTTTTGGGGTTATAATGGAAGTTGGAATAGAAAACATCATGATAATGATGAATCGTGTCACTCGAGTTATGAAAAATAACTTGAATCAAGTCAAGAGACTAGATTCACCCTGAAGGGAACCATATTTCATTAAGTATTTCATGCATTAATGACCACCTTCTTTCAGTGGATCTACCGACCCATCAATTACTAAAAAATGTATAAGCTCTATAGAAAATATATTTTATGCACTCCATAATTTAGAGAAAGAGAAATTCACACTGGAATTATATCTCTTTGAAGTAGAAGCTGATCAGTGGTGGGAACAGAATAAAAACACTAAGCCAATAAGAGAGATTGATGCTATGGAGTGGGAATAGTTCATTGAAATATTTTTAAACAACTATTTTCTCCATTAAATGTGAAAAAATAGAGTAGGAATTCCAAGATCTCAAGAATAAGGAAAATGATTTAATGGTAATCTATGAGATAAACTTTACAAGACTTGATCGAGACACCTCTTGATTTGTTTTGAATCCTAAGGGAATAGTTGATATATTATTCAGAGGAATGAGACCCCATATTATGTGTAATATGGAAAATGGATACTGTGAAAGTTATGGGGAGATAGTGTGGAGTATTATCAATGTTGAATTGGAGCATAGAGAGAGGAAATGGTCACATTGGTCTAATGAAAATAATAGTGAAATAGAGACAAACTCATGGGATAATTTCCATCATGGAAGAGGATTAGAGAAATTTCAACTTCCCATTTGTAAGAAATGTGGGAATAAATATTTAGGGAATTTATTTCTTAGTAGTGTAATGTGATGCAAGTGAGGAAGAGATGATCATGTATCTCGGAACTATCATGGTTAGTTGAAACCCCAACTTCTCAACACTAACAACAAAGGGAAGTTGGTGAAGGCCCAGTTGGAAGTTCAATGTTTCAAGTGTAGATAGCTTATGTACTTTTCCAATAAATTTCTAAATCAGAAGATAATGGAGGGAAATAGCCATCAACCTTAGCATAGGCCATGGCATAAAGGTTAGTAATTGTCTTTCACTAAAGCTAATGTAGAGTCTCTAGATGTGGTGGTGACATGTACACACATCATTCTCCCAAATATAGAAAGTATATTGTTTGATTATGGTTTTATATATTCATTTATTTCATCCAGGTTTCCAAAGAATATATAATAAATTCTTGAACTGCTAGAAGTATAGTTATCTGTCAAGAATCCTTGAGGGAATATCCTAAAATCAATAGTGTATATTAACTCCAGTATTAGCTTTGGAGAGCATGACCTCATCACAAATCTAGTTTTTATTCCCATAGTGTAAATTGAAACTATATTAGGGATATACTGGCTCTCAAAGTATAAAGCTATTATAAATTATAAAAGAAAGAAAATTTTAGTAGTCTTTAATGTAAAACCTATAGTGATTTTAAATGAGATATATCTCTTCCTGGTCATTATCTAGAAGAACCTACCATAGAAATATTTATTGAGATGATTAGTGAAGATGGAGAAGGAAATTAAAGTATAAATATAGAGAATTTACCCATCGTTCAAGAATACATTAACATATTTCCTAAAGATTTTCCTGGACCTCCCCTAGAAAAATAGGTACAATTATCCATTGAACTCATACCTAGATCCAAGCCATTATCAAATACCCCATATTGAATGGAAAAATTTATAGTTATAGTAATTAATGAAACAACTTCAAGAACATCTATAAAAGAGATTTATCTAACCAATGTGACCTCTTGGGGAGTACCCCATTCTTTTTGGGAAGAAAAGGGATGGATCAATACAACTATGAATTAATTATACAAAGATTAATAGGATCAAAATGAAGAACAAGTACCCTATAACAAGGATTAATGATTTATTTGGATAGCTTAGTGGGGATCTATTCCTCTCCAAGATTAACCTCCAATCTAGGTATCATCAATTGAGGGTGAAGAAAGAAGATATTCAAAATACTATCTTCCAAACAAGATATGTGAATTATGAGTTTGGTTTTATGCCATTTGTCTAGACTAATGCTCTTGATATATTTATGAATTTGATGAATAGAGTCTTTAAGTACTACCTTGATAAATTCATTGAGTTTTCTATTGATATTATAATATATTCAAAAATTATCAAGGATCATGGTGATCATATAAGGTTTATATTTAAAACTATAAGGATGGAGAATCTATTATGAAAATTCAAAAAATGTAAAGTTTGTTTGCGATAAGTTACATTATTAGGACACACCATAACCAATTAATGAATACCACTTGACCTAGTGAAGACAAAGTATGTAGAGGAGTGCCTTCATCCTACAATGGTAACTGAGATTCATAGCTTCCATAGTTTAGCAGAATATTATAGGAGGTTGGTCAAAAAAATCACAAAATTATAGTAAACTGACCAAGGTAACTCAGAAAGGAGGTAATTCCATCTAGATAAATGAGTGGGAAGAATGTTTCCATGAATATATATAGAGATTGGTTATTACACCTGTGTTAACTCCACCCTCTATTGGAGAAGGATTCCTTATTTATAGAGATGCATCCCAAAAAGGTCTTGGGTATATCCTCATTATAAATTAAAAGGTGATTTCTTATGCATCTCCATAGTTAAAACCTCATGAGAAGAATTATCTTACCCATGACCTATAGTTAGATGTAGTTATTTATTCTCAAAATATATAGAGGAACTATCATTATAGATAGAAATGTGATATATGCATAGACCATAAAACTTTTAAGTATATATTCATGAAAAAACAATTGAATATGAGACAATGGATATTGTTAGTTTTCTTAAAGACAATGAATGTTCAATTCATTATCACCGTATAAGAGAAAACAATGTTTCTGATTCATTAATTTATAATGACCTTGTTGTGATGGAAATAATGAGGATTCAATGGGATCCAATGATCAAAGAACTAGTAATATTGGAAATCAAAATCATAAGGCAGGGGAAATCATTAACCCTATCCCAAATGATTTCTCAACCATCATTAATTGATAAGATCAAGAGATCCCAAAGTGAATATCCTTAAATACAAGATAGGATAGAGGATTTTAAGAATGGGAAGTTTCTTGAGTTCAATATTAATCAAGAATGTGTACTGAAATTTCATACAAACATATGTGTGACATCTATTCCGGAGATAAAGAATTATATGATGGATGATTTTCATAAATATACATTCAAAACACATCCTGGAAGAATAAAAAATGTATAGAGAGATTCATGATCATTATTGGTGGGATAATATGGAAAGGGAGATTTTCGACTACCATGTAAGGTGCTTTTTGTGTCAGCAAGTGAAGGCAAAGCAACCACTTCCTAATGGGGTATTGCAACCACTACCTATACCAACATGGAAGTGGGACAATATCACTATAAAAGTCATCATTTGTCTCCTAATAGTATCCAAAGGAAACAATATGATATGGGTTATAGTGGATTGTCTCAACAAGACTGACCATTTAATCAATATCTGAGAATATTTCTCTCTTGAACAAATTTCCAAGATATACATAAAGTAAGTGGTGATGGTTCATGGGGTGACACTTTCTATAATTTCTGATCATGATCAAAGGTTAACATCTAAATTATAGAGAAGTCTTCAACATGTTCAAAATACTGAAGAGAATTTCAGTATGTCCTATCACCCCCAAACTAATGAAACATCCAAAATTACAATTCAGACATTTAATGACATGCGTAGAACATGATCGATGGAATTTAAAGTTTGATGGGATCAACACATCCCCTTAGCTGAGTTATCATACAATAATAGCTTCCACTAGAGTATTCAAATTGCACTCTAATAATATCTATATGGGAAGAAGTGTAGAACTCCTAAATGATGGGATGAAGTTGGTGAAGGAAAGATACTTGGGACTCGTCTTGTAAAATAGATAGCAGAAAAGTTTAATTTCATCCAATAAAATATAAATACTAATCAGAGTTTTCAAAAGTGCTATGCTGAAAAAAATAAAAGGGACTTGGGATTTCATATTGGTGAAAAATATTTCCTTTAGATATCACCAGGGAATAGATTCATTGGATTTTTAATGAAAGGGACTATTATCCCTATGTATACCAGGTGCTTTAAAATCCTTGATCATATAGAAGAATTGGCCTATATGCTAGCACTTAAAAAAATCATTCTCATGTTAATGAAATATTATATATACCCCTATTGAGGAATTATTACCTGATCCATAACATGTACTGAATCTGAAGGTGGTACAATTAGAACATGACATCTCTTATGAGGAGTAGTTGATGGAGATATGGGACCATAGAGACAATTTTCTATGCAATTAGACTACCCACCTTATCAATCTATTGTAGAGGAATCTTAAATATAAATAAGATATATTGGAACTAAAGGAGACAATGATAACCTCACCTTTTCTCAACTGATAAAATTAGTTGAAATTTTAGGGAAAAATTTTCTTATGGCGAGAAGAATTTAAAGATTCAGACTTTTTAAATGAAATGTGTTTCATTAATAAATTTTTGGTATATGTTATTTAATATTATACATGTACAAAATAAAGTGACACCAACCACATTTTATATCATTAACAACGATCATTTCCTTAGTCATCTATAAAAACAATTAAAATTACAAACATTACAACTGGACAAAAAATATAATATATAATATCTAAAATCAGAACTTATTGATCACCCCAGTCTTCGAGAATCATCACTCCAACACAAAATTCTATATAAATAAAAACAAAATATTAGAAAACCAATCGAAATATTATTAAAATTAAAATATAAATTTATGTATAATTATAATGAATTTTTAGTGAAAGAATGAAGTATAATTTATAAGTTATATAGGAAAATGTGAATATTGGGATTCAAACTATATATAACCATTAGTTAAATATGATCGTTGGTTACTATGACCGTTTTAAATATGACCTTTAGAAACTATACGATTTTTTGATGATTTTACCCTTATAATTATTGTTTATAAGTGGTAATGATGAATGATAATTGATATAGAAATGAGAATTGATGGCCTCATCAAGTAGAGTAGTGTTGTTTGGAGACCATTTGTTAGAATGTGGGAGGGGAGTAGCGTCACTAGGTTTTTTCATTGACCAAGCCCGTTCCAAGATTCATTAAGTGTAGCTTAAACAAAGTCGCATATAGGATAAGTTCAAATTAGTTTAGATTACTACTCAGTCGATGTTTGCAAAGCCATCCCAAGAAACTACCATTATCACAAACATTACCCTTATGGAGTATGTGAGTCTAATAAGGGGTTATGTGTCTCAAAAATAGTTACTTAAAGTATAATTTTCCTTGTATAAATAAAATTATTAATCCATTAATTCAATTTAAGAATATTTTTTCAATAAAATATATGTTTAATTGATACGAATTTGATAAACTGGTTTTTGGATTCAAATGAAACATATTTGTTTTTTCAAGAAAATATATAAAATTTTATAATAAAATAAAGTATTATGAATGGATTTTTTTTAATTGGATACTATTTTAAAACACTCTCACATAAATATAAATGATTAAAAAAATTATAATTTCATAGGAATTTTTTATAAGTTTCATAAATTTGACAGTCCCTTAAAAACTGCCATTTTTAAATAAATAAGGATTTTTATATTTAAAAGTTAATATTCTCATATTAATAGAATTATTTTGTAAAAGTAAAAATTATATTTTAAATAATAATGTGTAAATTAGGTTAGTTTGAATTTATAATAATTTTCTAAAATACTTTTAGGAATTGTAAGATATATATTTTTTAGTTTTTAGTGTATTTTATGAATTCATATTTATTTCATGATGAAATAATTATTAATAAAATTCAATAAATCACCGAAAAAATTTATTTATTAACATTAAGTATTTTAACATATTTTAATCAATTTATAAAACTATAAGTGACTTTACAATGTCAAAAAAAGAAAAAAAATTAAATTTTAAAAACATTAATTTGCAGAATATTTAATTTTCCCATCCAAAAAAAGTATTAAAAAGGGTGTTTGGTTTTGTTGGATTAAAATATCCCAAAATGCGACCAAATGTCCAAAAAAATGATCAAAAAACTTGGGTATTCCAATGATTTTTCATTTTTGAAAACCTATATTTCCAACACCTATATTTGGAAATTATTATACAATTCCTCCACTTTTTATTTAAATACCCACCCATTTCACCATTCCTATTAACTCCTAATCCATCCACCAAGAGGTTCTGATGATTTTTCTTACCCATAAGTCCCTCAAGGTCTACTCAAACCCATAAGGTTCCATCCTCACATTTTAGTAAAAACTCCTCAAGGTAAGGGAAATCTCTACTTCTCTTTCCATTCAAGTTCCATTTTAATGTGGTACGTATTTTAATTTCCAAAATAAGTTCTTGAGTACAATTTATATTATAAAATTAATAAAATAATAGTATTTTATGAATAATATACCCTTGTCCCCTCTCATTTTACCCTTTTCCAAAACATTGTTTTATAACGGTCATACTGATGAATTTACTTGTTAAATTTCCATCTTTTACATTAGAAATTATTTTTGCCTTTTAATTTGAATACCTAACCCACTTCTTTTTCCAATTGGTATTCAAATATATTTAAAAATGAATTTTTTATTAATGGATTAATATCTATAAAAACCATATTTCTTTTCGTGGGATAAAAATGATGTAGTGATCATGTCTTTGTGCTCTTTTTTATGCCAAGATTCTTTATAAGAACCCCGTTGATTATTCTCCAGGGGTTATTAATGAAATTATATATTATGATCTATGTGCATCACATGAAATTAATACATATGAAGGTCGTTCCTTGATAGCGCTTCAATTCATTTTTAAAATAATTTAATCTCTAGAGATGACATGTTTTATGATACCTTAGTGAATAACCTTGGTAATTTTCATTTTTGACACCCTGGTGATAAACATTAGTGATATGATTATGAATGTATCATTTAAATATTTTAGACACATTTATATATTGCTATTTATGTTCTTATTATTATGATATGACTCTTGATCGTGCCTTATTATTGTAGCTCGTATTCTTTTTGATATGTCACATGATCACGAGCTATATGTCTCTCTTTCTTTTTTTGTTATTGGGCTTCATAATCACCCTTTTCCAATGAAATATGTCCCCAAAATATGAGATATAGTAAAAGTAACTTACGATGAACCCATGAAGATGTATTTCAAGTGTATTTTATAAGAATATTTTCTATTGTCATGTATTATGTTACTCATTTACAAGAAACTAAACTTAAAAATATCATTTGTTTGTACCATATAATGAAAATTTATGTAATAAAATAGTGGGATGACATAATTTATACATTTTATTCTCATATTAAATCAAGTAACATGATGAAAATATTTCATTCACATGGTGGAAAAAGTTTACCCAATGTGAGTTTCAAGTGATATTAGAATGAATTTTTAGTTTACTGAGGGATGTATAATAAAAAATATAGTTGAAGAAAACCCCAAAATGTGATTAAAACTAGGATCTATCTATAAAATTGAAATGAATATAATAAAAAGTAAAATAACAATCATGTAACTTATAGTAGTTGATCTAAACCATCATTTTTTTAGAAAATTTTGATCAAGATCACTATGAAGTAATTGAAATAATAATTTATCTAAATGAATCCATATATCATACAAGTCTTTTGATTCTTAGGAAGGATTTCACTTATGACACGACATGAAAGATTCATTGATTTTATGGTAGAATATAAATTTTTACAAGACATACACTTAGTTTCTACGAGTTCTAATGGGAGTCTGGACTCAATAGAATCAAACACATCTTATGAATATTGAAGCAAGATATATTGTAATTGAAGAAATTTAAATGTTTGGAAAATATAAAAATGAATGTTATATAAAACTCTAACATTTAAAATCCCATAAAATTTTTGGTTTAATCAACATAATGAATGTTTAATGTTTAAACATTAATGTTTTGTGTTATAACTACTCATAATAATCATCCTATCATGTTTAAATGAATATGGTATCATTTATAGATGATTCAAGTTAATTCACACATGACATCATAAAATGTGACAATATCATGCAACAACTATTAATGAATAGTGTATCACACTGTGTCCTAGTGAATTCATGGGTAAAATATGACATGGTATAATTCACCACACCATGGTGGTTTCTTTAGTGAAATAATTAATCTATATCCCACATTCACAAAATCCTAATATACTAAAAACACATTCAACTTATATCATATTACAAGAAATGATGTATTAAACCATATCCAAAACACTATTTGGATATTTGTGAACCTCATTTTAGAAAATCTATCATACAATTTATCCAAATGTTACATTATATATATTTATCAAATTTTGTAATGTAGTCACTGAATTTCTAAGAAAATCAACCCAAAAACTTTTTGTGTTTCACTCAATGTTTTAAAACATGATACTCATTGACAAGAAAATAAAGTGTGACCCCATAGTCATTTAAAGTGATGAAAATATTTGTGAATTCATGAATCCAATAATGTAATTAAATAGAATCATATAAAAAATTATGTATGTCCCTCAATATATGAAGGGATTTGGCATGATATTTATCAAATACATGAATCTCCATACCTATGTCCACCAGTTACATCGTATGCAGATATTCAATTTTTATATGAACTATTTATCCAAGACATCAAATAACCATTTGATATGTAGTATTCTAGTCCCATTTATAAACTCAAACATTCTCAATTCTATGATCATAGAATTATCATGTCGGTGTATAAATCATATTTCTTTCATCTTAGATGATGAACATATCATCTCACTCTCAGTCAAATACATAAATATATCACATTTGTTATCTAAGTAGGATAATACACTTAAATAATTTATCTTAATCAATGAAATATATTCCATACTTTTTATATGAGAGGATATATCTAATATGTGTTAACCACCAATATAAAACATGATCTACGACATAAAAAAATTACCCCCTGATTAGATATTATCAAGGGATTGTGTAAGAAGGGTAAAAAAGTATTAAGGTTCACATTATTGGTATCTCGTTAACCTTGTGTATAGGGAAATCCAAATATGAAACAAGAATCATCGGTGTACTAAGGAAATAATATATGATAATAAATATAGTACATACTTTGGTGGATATCTTGCATAGAAAAATTATTTTGTACCTTATAAGTATATTCATCATCTCAATATGAAATATTACTTTTGGTAAACATAAATTTGTATCACAACCTATAATACTCCATGATAATCATAGGTTAAATATAACTCAAATTCATTCATTGAGAGGTTAATTTTCATTTTAGTTTATGAAATATATAAATCAAATGATAATGGTTATAATATAAAATCATCATTTTCCCTAACATTATAAAATTAATAATCTAAAAATATTTTAACAATAATTACCAAAATAATACATAAGTTACCTTCTCATCATATCGCATCTTATATATTACCACTTAAGAATTATGTTTTCTATGTTATTTGATTTTTATTAAAAAATTACATGTCTATGTAATTGTTTCCACAACACTATATAAAAATATGATAAAACCCTTTAACGAAACCCTTTTAGTGAGCATCATCTATGATGAAAACGTGTTTTAATAATGGTGAGACATGTGAATCATATTCCTAATTTTCAAATCATTTAAAAAAGTATTTAAAATTTTATAAATAACAAAATAAATTCTTATAATGTTAATAAAAATTTTATTCTTCATAAAAAAATTTATAGGTTCATCATATTCATCATTCTTGGAACCATTCAATCAATTTTTTTCTTGAGATTATTTTTGGAACTAAATGTAATCCTTTATGTTGTTCTTTAATGATAATTTTAAAAATCCTTTAGGATATAACTTTATATTTTCTTCATTTTGGTAACTAAATGTACACTTTTTTATTTCTCTCCACTATCATACCCTATTGTATTTTATGATATATATATAGTGATATTCAAGTGATA
This sequence comes from Viscum album, assembly GCA_963277665.1. NCBI lineage: Eukaryota > Viridiplantae > Streptophyta > Magnoliopsida > Santalales > Viscaceae > Viscum > Viscum album. Next base: position 1,151,185,841 of record OY728138.1, read on the forward strand.
TATTAACTTGAGTAATATTTTATTTATTAACCCTTTTAATTCTTGAAATTCAAAATATTTTCCCACTATCCACTTGGAAACTATATAATCATTATAATATCATGTTGAGTTATATAATCTCTTTTTTAGGAAATAAATCACATTTTCTTTTAGGTTTAATATTTAAATGATCAAATATTTTATTTGTATAATATAATTCATTCAATGTTTTTGGACCAATTGTCTCGCAGGCCCCCGACGGGGTCATGGGGAAGAAACGTGCGCTACCCGACGGTTGATTAGAGAAGTTTGGGTTCTGCTTAATCACTCATATCAGGTGCACCATTTTCCACCTCGAAACGCCCAACAATTCTATATCCAGTAATACATGGAATTGATTTCCAAAGGCAGGCATTTTTTGGGTGGTTTGACCAGTAATTCTTAAGAACTCACATTGGTCGAGAGGATGGGAAGTCGAGCTCATAACACCCTTTTGGGGGGGATTATTGTCTGTTCCGGGACTCTCTTATATATTTAAGACGTGATCATATGTTCGCGAATCTTTGGTTTATACCGAAGCATAGAATCCAAAGATTTATCCAGGTTGGAAATGGTCAGCTGGACGCAGGGGTTTGGAATCATTTATGCCCGAGGTTTACCATCCCTCGTTGGATTAATGACCCCAGGGAATCTGGACTCATTGAGACAACACTAGGGTTGGAGCGTTGAACCGACGTGAAGATAGTCAGATCGACCGGTTTTTGGGCATGAACCTCGAGGGGGCTTCCTACTTACCCTGCCTAGGAGACAAGGGTCAAAGTCCACGTAGTTCAGATGAGAGGGTGCCAGAGAACCAACGTAAGAATGGACCAGGGGTCCGATGGGTAGTGGGCTTGAACCTCATTGAGGCTTCCTACGTACCATGCCTTGACATGGATCAAAGTCCTCGTAGTTCGCATTGGGGTGGGGATTATGCTCTGAGGCAGCCCAGGAGATGATTTCATGGTCGATGCTTACTCTAAGCCCACGTGATTCATGCTTGGTGTGAGAAACAAGAGGCAGCAGGGACCAGACAATCACATCGGTAGAGGTGCATCCGTGAGAAGTGGAATGGGTCTTACGCATGGAGAGGCCCAAAAAGTCGGGGCTTACTCTGAGATGGATGCCCATGGTGTTGGGACATACTCCAGGATGGAATCCTAGGGTGTCTTCCTCATGTCTGGCCATGGGGGCATCCCAACCCATTGGTGGGTTGAGGAATATAATGGGGACCAATGCCTATACGCAAGTGCACAAGCGGGATAATACCAAGGGCATTGGAATTAGTCCAAACAAAGGGAGATGAAAAGTTTACATTACATGGCTGACATTCGGAACATAATGAGGGTGGCATGGTGATGGAGGATAACTGCTGACCATGTTCGAGGCATAGCATCCATATCACGTTAACCTGAAATGGGGAAAAACAAATGAGGGTCGACTGATGACCCTGTTCGAAACACAAGACCTGACTCGAAGTGTTGTCCAATGTCTTCCAGGGCGTTGGCCCAGGATGGTAGGTGAGTCGATGCGGCATGAGGCCAGGCCGTTAGGGGGTCCCTTCAGACATGCAAGGGGATAAAGATCCGAATGAAGGACGTGCAAAGCATGAGGTGGAGTGATGGAATGTTTTAATGGATTCCAGCATTCTTGAAATTATTCCACTGTAAACATGGCATGAGGCATCTTATGCTTAGAGAATAAGGCATTTCTTGCATAGAGCAAGAGGCATCCAATTATTGAATGATAGGGAATTCTACAGTTTATAGTCATGTAGAGAGGACTGTTTCCATATAGTTTAACGTCATATGGGAAGGATGAGGGGTATACGGTTTAACGCCATGTGGTCAGGACGAGGGACATACAGTTTAACGTCATGTGGTCAGGACGACTAGGTAGGAGATACCTAGAAATGGTTGGTGTTGGACTTACGCAAGGGTGGCCCTTTCTGGATGAACATAAAAAAATGAGCTAGGTAATGGGGTTATAGGAGAGTCATGAATATTATCTCAACTCATGGAATGTATAGGATGGATGTTGGGGTGGCACAAGGGTGCAATTTAAAATATTGTTTACCCGGCCCGAAAATTTTGTGGTGCGACTCTCCATTTTCATGGGGGTCAGTGACGGTAGCAAAGGGACCGGCCCGAAGGGCTGGGACCGTAGCCCGAAACTGACCCCGAGTAGGGGTGTAGGGGTGTAGCCCCTGCGGTATGGATCAGCAAGTGCATGGGGTTTTCCGCATGGGGTGGGCCACGTAGGAGCTGGCCGCGAGGATTTGGCCACGAGGAACTGGCCGCATGTGGTTTTTGGTTTGTTTGTCTGCGAAGGTTGTCCGCGGAGGAGCTAGCTGTGAGGGATCATTCCACGAAGGACTAGGCCATGGAGGATTGTCGCGGAGGAGGCTATCTGCGGAGGAGGCTATCCGCGGAGGAGGTTGTCTGTGAAAGAGGTTGTCTGCGAAGGAGGCTATCCGTGAAGGAGGCTCTCTACGAAGGAGGCTATCCATGAAGGTGGCTCTCCGTAAAGGTGGATGTCCGTGAAGGGTGGTCATCCGCGAAGGGTGTGTACGGATGAGATGGCCGCGAAGGAAATGGCCATGAAGGGCGTCTGTAGTGGGGATGGTGCTCATCCTACTTCACGCCCACGGAGGGGTTCCCGCCTCCATTTCATGAACAAAATTGGTCTGCGGAGGGGTTGACCGTCTGCGAACGAGATGGCCACATGTGGTTTGCGGTTTGGTTTCTCCTCTATATATAAGAGTGCATCTGCAGACGATATGGGGTCCGGGGATGGTTGTGGAATATTACCGCTGGGAGCGATTTCTCCAACATCTCCCTATGGGTTTTCACCCATCCTTCATCTCTCATTTTTTGGTGCCCCTCGGTGAATATTTATAGAGTCACAAAGGGGATATGGAACACATCACTTTTTTGCAGAAGCCCATAAAGGAATCCCCACCCGTGAACGACTCGGTCAACCAGCAATTTTTGGAACCGAGATTTGAGGGATTGCTCCACGGCCGTGCACCACTCCGCCTCTGTCCCGTGAAAGATAGCAGTCCGTGGAGGGGGTGGCTCGTGGTGGTATACCGGCCTAATTTTTGTATCGCTTCGCAGCCGTGGATGGGCTTCCGCCTCCATTTTGCGGACGACTGCGTCTGCAGGAGGTCGGTTCACCGGACCGGCCGCGTACTGTTTCTGGGAGTCGGTGCGCGGACCGGTTCGGTCCTCCTCCATGTTTTGGGGTAATCGGATTTCCCCCTTGTGGATTTTTCAAGACCCTAAACCAATATTTTCCTGAAAATAAGATTATTGATTGAAATATATTATTGATGGAATTTCCCTTATATTTTCATACAATATATTCTAAAACCCATTTTATTATATTTAATAATTCTTTTATACATATTTTCCTTTAAAACTATATTATAAAATCTAATTAATAATAAACCATGCACATTAATTCCATCATATAATATATTTTTTAACAAATACTTATTTCAAAAATAAATTCTCTTATCATATAATAGAAATAAGATGAAAATAAGAATTGTTTAATCTATCCCATATATTCATTAAATATTAATTTTCACTCAATTACAAAAATTATAAAAAATTTACATCATTATATGAATATAAAGTACAATATCCAACAATTATTTCTTTTTTTAAAATCTTTTTTACTTATAAAATTTGAAAAATATACATTTTATATGATATACACATAAAAATTAAATAATTGAATTCTATGACATTGAAATTAGATATGAATTTTCCATGGAATTTCACAAACCATGTTAGATATCATGGAATATTCTATATTGTGGTATCATTTCCACTTCAACCTAAGTAAAATGTTAGGTTTAATTGAAAAATTATGGATGTTGTAAAAACAAATCTTCTCATTATTTATAAAACTATTACCCTTTAGTATAGTCTACATAGAGACAAAGTCTTAACATCACATGTAAGGATCACATATCCTTATAAATTTATAGAAATTAGGTATAATTTTCATTAATTAATATACATTATCATAAAAGTACCAAATAAGATAGAATGAATTCAATAGGAATATTATTCTATAAAGGAACTCATTAGTATCACTACATTCATATGATACACAATCATATTGTACATATCAGGGGATAATAAAATTCTTAATGTCGCTATGTATCTAATTATTTTGAAAGATTGAGTGAATCATTCTATTTCTCTCATAATATTCATGAATTCATGTGTTCAATAATTTCAATAGTTGGTTACTCAGGAAGAACTTACATTGAAATAGTAAATTTTAATTTAAGAACAAATCATAATTTTCTATGATATTCTGAGAAGTTTCATACACTAACCAACTTATTTTCATTAATAATGGTCTCAATGTTAAGTGTGATGATGATGATGATGTTATTTTGACTAAAAAAATATTTTATCATATGGGTATCATTTTTTAAAAAAATTTAAAAATGAAATTTATTAATTTTTTCTTAAAAAAATAATGAATCATTTTGAATTCCATCATATATAATAGTAGTCCAATATTATTATATCTCTAGTCTATGGGTTACTTTAGCACTTCTCCCATAACATATATATTTATGAAAATAACCTTGTCTATAATATCATATATGACTCCAAGATATTTGAGTAGATATCACTTTATCATAATCTATCATATGGCTTCACTCAACATTTTTCCTCTTGAAACCTAATCATATTAGGATATCCCAAAAAATTATAAACAAACCAAAATATAAAAAATATGCACCAAATATTATTATTATATCCTATTAAATTCATTCCTTACATAATATAATCCAGGATAATTAAAAATATCATGACTATCTTTGTGGGATGATCAAAGTCTAGATAAGTTTTTTCCTTGGAAGGAATGTGACACTTGACATTTTTTAAGGGGAGTTAGTCTCATCATATTATCTTATGAATTCCAATTACAAGTATTCAAACTCTGAATGAATTATTTTGGAATCTTATTTCTTTATCCAAATAAATATATTCCAACCATATTTATATCTAACTCTTTACAAAACTTTTAGGTTGTTTTAGTTACCCAAATTAATATCCAACTATATTTATATATATCCCAAATCATTTCAAGCATAGGTTTTACAAAACCCATTTTTTATAAATTATCAAAATTATATGAAATAAAAAATCACTACAATAGTAATCTCAGAGCCATATATATATACACCCAAATTTTATGGAAAATTAATAATACTTTAGGGGAGTGAGTAGCCTGACCCAAATTGCCTCTACCCAGGGATAATTTTTCAAATAGGGAATTATATTTCCTTATAATTATGAAAAATAATATGTATTTATTTATATATATATATATATATATAATATTTAACTATTTAATTCAATATCATAATCTATTATAATTAAAATTCAAGTTATAATAAAACTAAACCAATTATCATACATATCATTATACTCCTTATATGAATGTATAAATTTTTTGAAGTAGTTCAACTCCTTAAATAAAATAAACATCATAGTTTATAATATAAAAATTATACCTATGAATAAATTTTCATCTTAAATAAGTAAATAAGGTTTTTAATCATGATATAGATAATTTATGAAGAATTTATAAATAAAAAATGAATACTTTTTAATTTGGACATGGATAAGCATGGACAATTCACTTTTACCCAATTTGAAAATTTCATATTATAATTTACATAGATTAAAATGAAATCATATATATTGAACTTATTAGTTATTATTTATATAATTTTATTAGAAAATAATCATCATTTCAATTTTTGTGTATACAATTTAAATAAATTAAATACCACATGCTAGATATTTTTTAAACCAATAATCATATCATTATCCAAAACTCCTTTTAGAAAGGATTATGTAGTTTTAGAATGAAGGAATTATCATAAAATATTTATATTACTATTTATAAATATTCATAAATTAGCATAAATTTTTTTATTTTACCTCATTTATATTTATGAACATTTGATAAATAGTTTATCATATTCGTAAAATTTAAATGAAGTTCAAATACACCAAAATATTAGTGTAGTTTAATGCGCCCCCAGATTTGATATAGACTCTCTGGGCCCATGCTAGTGAATATTTTTGGTATTTTTAGAAGAAATGTAATAATTATTAAATTGTAACCAAAATTTTATACAAAATATAATGGTCTTCACTATAGAGAAAAATATTTCCATAGAGAGACCATGATCATTTTACTCTATCCATTATATGGAGAATTATTTTTTGTGTTGGACTTCAAAATTCCAAAAATAATGGGAATATTTCATGGAAAATCATTATTTTCAAGGACATAATGACCAAAATATTGGTTCCCAACACAATTATAAATAATCCAAAAATTCTCTGTTTTATTCTATTAACACCTAAAATAGTTTTTTTACAAGTCTAGTGGCGTGTTTTTATAAATTTTATAAGTACAAAAATTAATTTTCACCGTTCCAAATCATGGAAGATAAAATTCAGAACAAAAAAAACTTATTTCTAAGGGGATACACTATGGAACCTAGAAAAAATGTTTTTACAAAATCATTAATCATCCAAATATTAAACAAAACATGGATATATTTAATCTTATACCATAATTAATGGACTATTTCTAAGGGGTGTTAAACATCCTAACATAGCTTAATAACATTGTAAAAGCTTGTAAAATAGAATATATATATATATATATATGTATGTGGAATTTATATTAATAAAAAATAAAAATAAAAGAATACCATAAACCAATCACTATATACTATCATATATTTTCATAGAGGTTTGATCAAGATCATTAAGTATTCATTGAAATACTACTACCTTTAAAGGTGTATGTGGTTCATAAAAATATCACAGAGATTGGGAAGGATCTATATCAACCCATAGTTATCTATGACATTGTGTTTAAATGTTGGATAAAAATAAGGGAAATATTTGATCTCACTTTCAAGGAGTTTTAATATGATTCATAACTTAATTGAATAAAATGAATCATATGTGGATTGAAATCACTCATATATTTGTCAAGGAACTCTAAAAATTTATCCAATATAAATATGAATGTTTCATAAATATTGTAATAATTCCACCACTGGGAACACTTTTTTCTATAACTATAATGAATTTTTACCATTTAAAAATTAATGTTATGTGTATAAAATCATCAAAATCATTATCATATGAAGAAATAATGAATGTGATAGCATTTGGATATGAATCGAGTTGATTCCTATATGAAATGGAAAAATGTCATAATCCCATGTAATAAGGTCCACATCATAGTGTCTCACATTATTTTATAATGTAGTTAAAGAAAATCCATAATTTTGGATAAATAACCATGTTTTGGATGTTACTATTGAGTAAAAATCATAAAAAATGACCCGGAAAGTGACTATTAACTAAATTGAGGCTTGAAAATCAGAAAAAAAAAACCCTTTCTATCATTAAATAATGAATAAAATACAATGTTACTCAAGGTTTGTGTGATTTATATTAAAGAATTATGAGATGATAAAAGGTAGTATATGATAGTCACTAATTACATTCTAATAACATTCCCCATATTATATCAATAAATAGATATACATAGGATGACTAAAAAGTAATTTTTAATGGTGTGTACCATTATAAAAAAAATTACAGACGTTTGGGTTTAGAGGGAATTTTGTTTCACCTTTCCCTATCATTTTGTTTTTGTGAACAAAAAAACTCACCAATTTCTATAAAAAAAATTAAGATAGTTTTAGTGTGTATATTGAATATCAAGGAATGGAATCTCTTTATAGTTTAATGTTCTTATTAAATGCCTCAAGGTTCATTAAATATCTTATTAATGTTTAAGTGGATTATTTGAATCCATATAGGGTTTTATAAATGGTTAATTTATGTCATGAAGGAAGTATAGGTGGCACTTAGAGTGGTTGGATAGTAGAAAGCCACATCGACTACCTAGTTCCATATGGATATATCCCATGTTGGGAAGAATACCCACTATCTCGGTAGTGGTAATCTCATAACTAAACTCATTCTATAGGAGTCCACTAGATACTTGATGTGGGATCATAAACTAGCCATTGTAAGTTCAAAAATAATAATAAGTCCTAGTTAGTCCACCTATTATACAGTGGAGGCTTCTTATTACCCATTGGTATCAGATATTATATTTTGATAGAGCATTTAATGTTGTAAAATATGATTTTATAGAGGACTTCTTAAGATTCATTACCCCTGAAGAATTAAAAAACCATTCTTTACCTTTTAGATCCTATAAAAAGAGGTCCTTGGAATCTTGGATTGATACCTTACTTACCAAGGATGATCTCTAATCAAATCGATTCTAAATTTCTAGTATTCCCAAAACCATTTCAAAAAGATAATTTCTCATCTATCAATCTCTCATATAAATTTGTAAATAGATTTTCAAGATATTATGGAGGGGAATTGTAATGGGTTTGTTCAAGGTAAACCTTTTTTTATCATTTTCATCATTAATGGGTTCTTAGTTCTAAAAAGTGTGGGATGGTTTCCTTGGATACCAGTAAATATTAATATCATTCTCACAAATAATAATTGTGAGGGAAGAGTTTCTTTATCACTTCCATGATCAAGTGATTAATTGAAACATCCCAGACTTGAGTGTGGTATGTTATTATTTAAATATTGGCTTGAATCCCTTTATTTTGGTTAACAGAATTTTTCCCAACACTATGTGGAGGCTCGCGGGTATCCTAAAGGTTTATGACATGAAAAAGGGAGAAAAGGTTCCATCTAGTGCATGGTGCATGGTTGGCACATAGATAGAAATAATGGTAAACCCTAACCATTATTTCCTAGAGTAGGGGTGAATGGTTATAAAAGACCATGCATGGGGTAGGAGAAACCTTGTAGGCTTGAATAAATCCAATCCATAAGGTTACCACATAGTTTTTCAAACCATGTGGGTTCCCCGGGAGACTGTGTGGCCTGACCCCTCTTGGACAGAGGGTAGATAATGGTTGGAGAACGGTTTATCCAATAGTGTGGCCAAACCATATGGCTCAATATAAATGGGTAAATTTACTTTTCTCCCATGGTCTATGCATGTTCTAACTCCGATTTCTCCTCCATTTCTCCTCAAATAAAAAAAGTGACAAACCAAATCACCATAAACATAGCAAGTATTGATCTACCTCATTTCTAATCCATTTGGTGCATCGTTGGTTGCAAATAGAATCTACAGGTGAGTCTAACACTCACATTCCTACCTTTTTCTGGATTCAATCTTGTGTAGTTGTTCATATTATTCTGAATCCTGAAACCCCTCTTTTTCCAATGAATCATAAGTTTAGGCTTCGAAGGGTGTTTGACTTAGAATCAAAGGCTAATGTTAAGTGATTGTTCATCTCCGGAACTGAGGTAGGTGTTCTAGAAGTTGTTTACCATAGTCTTGTTTCTTATTTATGTGCATGTGGTTTTTCATTGGTGTCATTGTGTTGTCTATTTGGTTTTCCTTGGTGAAAATGATATATTGATTGGTTAAATGTTTAACTAAACCCATCATGATCCTCGTACGATGTGTTGAAGTTTTTTTGACTGGGTTAAGGCCCACCCATGGGGTCTGGTGCTCCTTGAACGTGAAAAATTAAAATTTTAAGTGTAAAATAGAATTGTATTGACATAGATCCCATGATAAATGTGTTAAAATGTTAAATTGTTTGATAAAATTGAACTAATGGTAATTGTGTCTAGTTGTTAGCATAGAATAGAGGTTGTTATGTGTAATTTTAATGGGTTAAATGAGTTATGGATTGTAAAGGGTAATTTTGTTGATGGTATAAGGCATGCAAAAAAATAAAATAACTAAATGGGTGAATAAAGGAAAATGAGAATTTATAAACGGGTTAATGAATGAAGATGGAATATGTGTTTAATGAAGTAATTTTGAAAATGATGAATGTGTTTAATTAGTTATGGTTTTTGAATGCTATATGTATGATGAATGGTTAAAGAATCATGTTCATGTATCTTGGTGGTATGTTGGGTATTGATATGAGGTTCTAAAAACATGGTTTGGGTTGGACTGAGGCTATAAACCACACCCATAGAATGCATGGGTTAGGGAGTCAGACTAAGGCTCTATACCCCTAATAGTTACATTTTATGAGACTACTTAGATTGAGGATCCAGGTATGTGTTAAGTAATTTTTTGTAGAAATGATTTCCCTAGTGATTTAGGGAACTTGAAATTTCCCCTTAGGCATAGTTTTGTTAACCAGCATAGGTCGTAGTGTAATTAATGAAATTCATATCCCATGGAAAAGAAAACTAAAGTAGATGAAGTAAATCTTGTGATCTACTGGAAAATTGTTTATCTGGTTTTTATAATATAAATATTTTTTTACCAACATACACTATTTAATTAGAGTTAATATTTTTTAGAAACCATTGGTGGTGGCCTACTGAGTTTTACTCACACCCTACTCAGGCTGCCATTGGGTAACTAAGCAGAATTCATGGTTCTAGGTCGGGATAAGGGAAATAGCCCTATTCTAAAGGGTTTATTGGGTATAGGATGTGTATGGATGAGGTATCCAAACATGTATTCAAGAAACATTTTAGGGATTCTACATTTTGTCTTTATTTTGTTTTTTTTATACACTCAAAAATGTATAACATGATATAACATATTTACTATTTTCTTGTGGGATTGTATGTGGTTTTTGGGAATTGTTTGGTAATTTTGTTTTCATTGGTCATATTGTTTCCTTTATTTCTTATTGTTAATTTTCATGTCTTACTCTAACAATGAGGGTATAGTCTCCCTATATAATACTTTAAACTCTCGACACTAGTCGAAAACCTCTGGAATATGGGGAGGTACACCTAAGGTCACGTGGTGACTTGGCCTGGGGCACCAAATATAGTGGCTATGAGGTTGGGGATGTTACATTGTGGTATCAAAATAGGTTTTTTATTTCTCTATTAAGGAAAGGTATGAAGGAGATTAGGAAGTGTTTGTCCTTGGAAATGAACTCATGCATGGTACTAAATAACCCATGTATGGGGTTATCCTAAGTACCCAAGGTGGGATTTCTATTCTTGATTCTTATTGTTATGGTTGGTTGATATTTCACCTTGGGTGATGCACTTGTTGTCTGATGTGACTATTATATGATAACTCACTCAGATGTAATGGAACATGGTTTTTCATACATTGACCATTTAAGGAACCTAGGGACATATTTGGCATCCATCATGGTAGGCACACACAAGGAAGATGTCTGGGACATGAGGGATAGATTTAATTTCATTTATCATAAAAATGTTAAATAATTGGTGTCTACTAAAGATGGTGCAAATGAATAAATGGAAAGAATGAGAAGGAATGTTTAATGAATAGTTCCTAATGAAAAGGTTATAAATGGGTTAAAAAATTGGTTTTAATAAGTTTTAAAGATGTAAAGGTTCATAAAAGGAAAATATTTACATTTTGAAAGTGAAAATAGTTAAATATGATGTTTAATGAAAAGACCATGGGTTTGTGTGAGTTGGTTTACCCCATGTTAACCATGATACATGGTAGGGATGAATATGGTTAGTGATAGATATGTGACTTTTTTAATTGTGATTATTTATATTTAATGGGTTGTTAATGGTTAGTAGATAGCCTTTTATGAAAAATGTGGAATAATTATATTATGTGTTTTAAGATGTGTGTTTGGAATTGTAATGAAATTCCACCATGACAGAATGTGCTGGTTGGGAGACAAGAGGGTATCGCAGAGAATGGTCCCCCAGTGAAAAAGTAGAATACCCCATTGATCCTAGATAATAGAGGGGATGGAAAGTTAGTTGGGAACTTTGATCATTTTATATAGATTATGGAATGGGATCTAGGATGGGTTGCACTTAATATGTTTTACTTGACTATAGAGTTTCAGTTGTAGCACTATCTAAAGTTTGATAGAAAGGGTGGACCTAAGGAAGATGAGTTCTATATAGAGTCCATCCAGATAATTCTAGATCACTTAGTGACTTCTCATGAGAATAGATTCATTTTGGTGGACTATATCTCATGAGGTCATTAAATCATTGGTGGGATATTCTAGTTCAGAATGACCAGGCAGAAGGTATGTTTTGGAAATATCTCTAGGAAATGTTTCTATAAAATTTTTATCTGGAGGATTTGAGATAGGATAAGGATAAAACGTTTATGAGGATAACCCATGGGGCTATGTTAGTGATGGATTATGTTGGCCGCCAAACTAACTTACAACACTCTATTCCAGCATTTATAGGGGACAAAGCTACTAGGGAAAGGTGTTTTCAGGATGGACTTATACTTGAAATCATGAACTGGGTTAATATATTCCATTTGAATAGGTTTATTAAAGTGGTGTACCAAGACATTATTTTAAAAGGGAATTTAAGGGAGGATTTTTGTGGTGTACATGTGGTTCTGATTAGGAGAACCAGTGGTGTGACTTCCAATAGTAGGAATCATATTTTTGAGGGATTTCTCTAGAATAGTGATGAAAACATTATTCAAATAAGAGCACCATCCTCTCAGGGTAGTGATCAAGATTTCTACTATCTATATAGGAGGTTGGGATACATGTAAGTTTAATGTTTCCAATTATAATTTGAGTTATAATCATGTGGTAGGATGGGGAATGTGTAGAGGTTCTATAGTAACCCTCGACAGTTAGGTGATGATAGAGGACCAAGGCCAGTACAGAGTATAGGAATAGGGTTGGCACCCCATATCAAAAAGGTAATTGGATATCTACCAGACATACTGATCAGGTTCGTAGACCTGGTTCTCCAGGATAAGGTTTTTCTTATCATCAATGTAGTTTATCACTATAAAATTAGACTGGAGCCCAAGGTAGATAGACATGTTAGCTTTATACAGATAATCCTACACCTGGAGGTGGAGAGGCCGGACCATCGATAGTTAGAGGTACAATTTTTATACCATCCATGATTTCTAGTACTTTTTTGACATAGGTGTTGAACATTATTTTATATCTTCTCATTTTATTCATGTGTTAGGTCTATCAGGGAATATATGTCTAGGGTTATGTCGATTGATACACCATTGGGGATATGTGCTGAAAATATCCATAAATTTAAGGGGTTCTGTCTTGAGGTTGGTGGATATCATTCCTTGTGGGACTTGTTTTTGCTTGAGATGTTTGGTTTTGACATTATAATGGGTATCAAATGGGTGGTGCTATATCATTCCCATATTTACTTTTACCACTATAGGGTGATATTTACATTTCTTTGTGGGTGACACTTATATTCAATCTGAGGAATGGGATATCCCGGTAGGGTGTGTGAGAATAGTTTTTCAACAGTTAGGTGATATCATGACCCAATAATCCTATCTTATGATTGATAATGGAGAATTTGATAATCTTGAAATTCCTCGTGTGGTGGATCAGTTTCAGGATGTGTTTCTAGAGGAATTCTTAGTTTCTACCTTAGATAGAGGTTGAGTTCACAATTGTGTTGTTGTATGGGGAAGAACCTGTTTCTATTCATCCATATAAAATGGAACTAAAAGAACTTCAAGAACATAATACTTAGTTGTATGAATTGGATAATAAATTGTTTATTTTTTCAATTACATCAACTTGGGGATCTTCAGTTTTGTATTCGAATAAGGATGATGGGATATTATGGTTGTGTGTCAATTACGAGAAGCTAAATCGAATGATGATTAAGAAATTATTCCCTATTCCATGAGTTGAATATCTTTTTGACAAGCTAAGAGGTGCTTCAATGTTCTTCAAAATTGACTTGAGACTGAGGTATCATCATCTGATAGTGATACCTTCTGTTACTCTTCATGCTACTTTCAAGAGAAGGTATGGGTTGTATGTGTTTGTTGTGATACCTTTAGGGTTAACCAATGCACAAGTAGTGTTAATGACCATGATGAACTGAATCTTTCACTTGTACTTGGATTATTTTATAGTAATTTTTTGGATGATATCTTGGTTTACACCAAGACTCATGGTGATAATTCCAAACTTCTTGACATCATCATGAGTAAACTAAGGTAGATTAGGCTATACACCAAGCTATCCTAATGTCATTTTTGGATTAATAGGGTGTATTTCTTAGGTCACATCATCTTTGAGGAAGGTATTCCTATGGACCTAGAGAATGTGTAGGTGTTTTTATCTTGAGAATATCCCAAGAACGTTTTTGATATCCAAGTTTGAATGGTATGGGTCATGTGAGAATATTTTCCATGAGTTAAATAAGAAGATGACTACTGCACCAATTTTGATCCTACCTAAGTCGGGTAAGTAGTATACCATGTTTTTTTATGAATCAAGTGTTAGTATTGGGGTATTGATGATAAAGAATGATTAGGTTGTGATTTATAGATGATGTAAGTTGATTCCTCATGAAAGAAATTACCCTACGCATTATCTTTAATTGTCCATAGTGGTTTATTCCCTAAAGTGTTTGAGGAATTATTTATTGGGAGATAGGTTTTCTATGTACACAAATCATAAAATTATTATGTAAATATTCTCCCAATGTGATTTGAATCATTAATAGTGAATATCATTGGAGTACATTTAGTCCTTTTATTTTTAACTAGTATAAACATAGAGAAAGGAGAACAGTGTTTTAGATGATTTGAGTTGAAAGACTCAAAACGGGGCAATTCATGAATCTAGTTCCAAGTGGAGGATGATAGTTTTGTTTTTTGGGATGCACCTATAGGTTTAGGATGGACAAGGGTAGATGAAAATTTGGTATTTGAGTCCATTATTCTGATCTAGGTCAAAGAGAGGCAGTATGAGGATCCAGAGTATTGGTGATGGTGAGATTACTTATGTCTGTGGTCGTGTTGTTGTGCCTACTTGTTTGGGGAAGAGTTAATGCCTGAGTTACATTCCTAAAAGTGGGAAGTTCATCCAGGTTTAACCAAAATGTATCGGGATATTTATATATAGTTTTATTAAATAAGAATAAACAAAGAGGTTTTAGGTTTCATGATGTGATTATATACCTATTAGTAGGTGGAAGGATGATCATAAGCAACTGGGTGGTTTGTTACACCCTTTTCCTATTCTCAAATGGAAATGGTATTAAATTATGATGTATTTTTGGTGGTTATACCAATGATATCTCAAAATAATGATACAATCTGGGTAGTTGTGGATTGATTGGCCAAGGTGGGACATTTTTTACTATTCTTATTGGCCTTCACCATTGACCAGTTGGGTGAGTTGTACATTAAAAATATATCATGGTTTCATGGGGTGAAACAAACTATAGTTTTGTATCGTGATCCAAATATTACTTCACGCTTCTAGAAGAGGTTATGGAAATAGCATGGTATCCAGGAGTTTTTGAGTCCATCTTTCCACCCATAGAAGGATGGGTAGTCATGGAATACTATTCATGTGATGGAGGAAATGTTTAGGGAATTTGTCATGTACTTTGGTGGATCTTGTGAAACTAACTTGGATCTTGTTGAGTTCAATTATAAAAATAGTTACTAGAAAATGATTTAAGTGGAACCATATGAGTCTATTTACAGTAGACCATCTAGATATCCATTATGTTGGATGAAGGCTGGGGAATCAATGTTTTTGGAGATGAGTCTTATGTAGGATATGTCATAATTGGTTCAGTTGATTCAAAAATAAATGGATACATATAAAAGTAAGAATAAGTCATACAAAGATTGAGGTCATCACCCTATTGAGTTTATGTTGGGTGATCATGGGTTTCATTGTGTATTTACAAGGTTGGGTCACCATTAGATTCAAAAATAGGGTAATTTAGAACCCAGTTACATGGGGTCATTTAAGATTATGGATAGGATCGGACTGGTGACATACCTATTGGAACTTCCAAATTGGTATAGTAGAATGCAAGTTTTTTCATGTGTCATAGCTATAGAAGTGTCACCCCAACCCTTACCTTGTGATATATGTCGATGATGTGTAGATTGATGCTAATGTTTCTTTTAAGGAGCATCAAGTTCATATTGTGGATCTTAGTGAGAATGTATTCTAGGGAAAGGCTATGAATTTTGGTTAAGTGTTTTGACAACATGTAAACATTCTCTAAGATAATTAGTAGAGGGAGATGAATATGTGGTCCCAGTGGCTTGATCTTATTTCCTTGGAAACTAAAGTATTTGTGGGAGAACGGTGTAAGGATTATCCATTATAATTTGGGATGGTTTTAAGATACTAGAATTTGAGTGTGGTATATTCTTTTTAAAATTTTGTTTTGAATCCTTTTTATTTGGTTAATATAATTTTTCCAAGTCTATGTAGAGGCTTGGGGGTATCCCGATGGTTTGGGACATGAAAGAGGGAGAAAAGGGGATATCTAGTGCATGTTCCAGGGATTTAAATTGGTTAGAAGTAACCATGTTCCATAATTGTGGTTGATTGGCGGAGGGGAGTACAGTTGATGAAAACCATGAAAGGGGGAGTATAAACTATGTGATCCTAGAAAGATCCAGTCCATATGGTTACCAAATGTTTTTTCAAGATCTTAGGGATCTAAATGGGAGTTTTCAAATTGACCCATATAGGAAAGAGTTTGGCACATATTTGGCACATGGTTTGAAAACTGTGGGGCCAAACTGTATGCCTAATGAAAAATGGTGAAGTTCCCATTTACCCCTAGGTCCTTAAGTGTTCTAAATCATTTTTCTTATATATTTATCCTCTTCTAGAAAAGGTGATGAACCAAACCTCCTTAAACATCCCAAGGATTCATCTCCCTCATTTATAAGCTATTCGGGGTTCTGTTTGTTGCAAATTGAAGCTGCAGGTGATTCTAACACTCTTATACCTACCTTTCTCCAGATAAGGTCTTGTGTGAATATTCTCCTTATTTTTAATCCCTAAAACCCTCTTTTCTAGTGTAACTTAGTTTAAGTATTTGGAGGGTTTTGAGTTCGAATAAAGGCTAAGGTGAAGAAATTTTTCCTCTCCGAAACCAAGGCAAGTGGTATACATGTTATATCCCATAGTCTCATTCATTATTTATGTGTATGCGGTTGTGAATTGGTGTTTTTTAGATTTCTATTTGGTTTCCCTTGGTTCAAATTATAAATTGATTGGGTGAATGTTTAATTAAACCCCTCATAATCATTATGGGATGCGTTGAGGTTGTTTTGACTAGGTTACGGTCCACCCATGGGGTGTACCACTCCATGAAAATGGAAATTTGAAATTTTATATATAAAATTAAATTGTATTGAAATAGAGACATTAATAATTTTTTTCAAATGTTAGCTTGTATTATGAAATGAAACTTATGGAAATTGTGTCTAGTTATTTAGATGGCATAAGGGATTTTTTGGTATAATCTTAATGGATTAAATGTGTTCTGAATTTTAAAGGGTAATTGTGTTGATGGGATAAGGCATGTAAATGATAAATGATATAAATGGGTTAAGATAGGTAAATATGAATGTATAAATAGGTTAAGGCATGAAGATGGAATATGTGTTGAATGGACTATTAATTTAAATTATGATTGTTTTTATGATTTATGTATTGTGAATGATATATGTGTGATTATTGGTTAAAGAAGAATGTGAACATGAAATAGTGGTATGTGGGGTATTGAATTGAGGTTCTATGCCCATAGGTTGGGTTTCACTAAGGTTCTAATCCACACTCATATAATGCATGGGTTAGGGTGTCAGAATGAGACTCTATACCCATAATAGTTGCATTTGATGAGACTACCAAGACTAAGGCTCTAAGGTAAGTGTTATGTAATTGTTTGTGAAATATTTTACCTAATGATAATGGGAACTTTACCTTTACCCTTATGTGTAGTTTGTTGACTGAAATATCTCATAGTGTAATTAATGAAAGTACAAACTCATGGAACAAATAATAAACAAGGATAAAGTAAAACTTGTGATCTAATGTAACCTTGTTTATATCCTATTTATTTTGTGACTCATTTTGAACCTACATACACTATCTATTTAGATTAGATATTTTATAAACACTGTCAGTGGTGGCCTACTATGTTGAACTAACACCCTTCTTGGGCCACCATTGGGTTCTTAAGAAAAATTTATGGTTGTGGTTAAGGATAAGGGAAATGGCCCTATACTAGAAGGTTCATTCGGCAGGGGATGCGCATGGATGAGTGATCTAGACCTAGAGTCAAGACCCATTTAAGGTATTTTTCAGTTAGTATTTATTTTGTGGTTTCCTTAAACTTGGAACAATACGACATGACATAGCTAATTTATAATTTGGTTGTGGTCTTGTACCATGTTCTAGGAAATGTTTGTTAATGCTTGTTCATTGGTTATACTATTTCCTTTATTTCTTATTATTATCTACTATGGATTCCTCTAATAAAGAGGGTATAGTCTCTCTAAATAATACTTTATACCCTCTCATATAGTCATAAGCCTCTAAAATACAGGGAGGTGTGCCTAAGATCATGTGGAGACCCGGCTCGGGGCACCAGATATAGTGGATACCATGTTAGGGAAGTTACATTAATAACATTTACCTCTAAAATAAGGGGGTGGAGAAGTATGTCCTCACACTAAAATATTTAAAAACTCATCGTTAAACTATATTCACTTTATTATTTATTTTATGAACTACATCATTCCACATCAATCAACATAATTAAATAAATTTGATTCAATCATTTTATATTAAGATCAATCACATTATTAACTTTGATATAAGACTCTATAACTTGAATCATATTTATCAATTACCATTCAATTTGATCATTTAATTAAATTAATTTTTCATTTTAAACATTACATAAATTTAAACATTCCTTTTCCATCAACATTATATTTTTAAAAGGAAATTAACCACACACCTCTTTTCATTCTACTCTGACCCATAATTGGTATCAAATGGATCTTTTTTATTAAAACTTTATTTGTTATCTAATTTTTATTTATTTTAAATAATTTTTCATTTAAATATTAAAGTATGATTATTTTACAAAGTAATATAATTTTTATTTTCACACCATTATATTTTGATGACACTAATAATTCATAATAGAAAAATCATATATTAACTTTTCATGGTAGTACCAGTTACCCTATAGGGAAAATGTTAATGTATGAATATGTTTTATGTAAGAATATGAATAAATGTGGACCACTAATAATGTTAAAAACGTTTATATTAATAATAAATATATTTACCGTTTACATTTTAAAAATGATATAAATTTGTTTAATTATGTTTTTATATGTAAAAAAACTTGTGAAATATGAAATCTGTTAGAAGTTTCTCGTGAAGAAACCAATAATGTTAAGGGAACTTGATTATATATGTTAAGACAATACATTTAAAGGTTTTTTATATATGATAATGAATTAATTAATATTATTTTTAGGAGTTTTATTGATATTTTAAATGGTATAAAGTTTCTCAATGATGATTTATGAACATAATCCTTGGTGAAATAGATACTCTCGTTCTTAATATGTAATTGGGAAACAAAATTCATAGTCATAATAGATGAAAGGATGTGAAAAAATTACAGTTGAATAACTCATCAGATCTATAATGACATATGAAATAAAAATAAAATATATATCTAAACAAGAGGTAAATAAAATAAATTATTAAATAAAATATTTTATATCAAGATACCAATGATGTTTTATTTACAGGATAGGTTCTTGAATTTTATCAAATCATAAAGTGCAAGAAAATATATTTCAATAATGATAAATTTTCCAATCAAACCAAAATAGTAAATCAATAAGATCAACAAAAAGTTACATTCCATTAATATAAAAAAGAAATGTCACTTCAATCTGAAATAAATCACTAAAAATGAGATTAAATAAATGAGACTAAGTAAAACGATTATCAAGGTTTCTACTAAGGGTTAAAGTAAAGACTTTATAGACATAGTTTTCTGAACTGCATGAATTGAATCAATTCCTAGGTTCCTAATAACACATGTTGATACAGACATGATGGAAAATTTTCATTCAATAAAAACCCAAAAAGTATTGTGGTGCCAAGATAGTTTTTGAAAAAGTAACATGTCTAGAAACCTCTCCCAATTTAAAAAAATTGATTAACTAGATGGAATTCATGTCACCATAAGTGATTAATATAAGGTTAATATTATTGGAAAAGGAATAATATATTTTTCTATCTTAACTTCTAATAAAAATATTTTATTTTTCAAAGGATTCAATAAACTTTTGATAATATTTTTCTAATTTTTTGATAGTTATTATAAAATTTATTTTGAAAATTATTTTCTCTAAGTATATAACTCAAAAGTGTAAATTTTATTTATCGCATAAATTTTTGAAATTTTTTTATTTGATAAATTTAAAATATCTTGTTATCCAAGAATTAAAAATATTGAGTGCATAATTTATTATGTCATGGAATTTTCATAGATTATCAGGTAATTTCAACACACACTCACTTTTAAAAATCAACCATTATCAACTAGTACGAGATCTACTAAAACATCATTTCACAGATGAAATGGATTGTAAGGTATGATAAAAAGATAATTAATATAGATATGCTTTTAAATCTAAAAAATGATAATTCCTCTCCAAAATAACTTGAATTAATTATTATTTATTTATTCAAACCTTATAAAATTGAATGTATAGGAGTAAAATCCTATACTTCCGTTATTTTGGATGTGTTTAAAATATTCAATTAGGAATATTACTTATCTCATTAAATTGATTCTTAAAAAACCTTCATCTAGTTTTCTAAAGTGGTTAAAATTGAAAAATGATTTAAAAATTTTTAAATTCAAAGTGATCATCGTAGATAATTACACATAAAGGAATATGATGATTTATGTTCTTATCAAGGATACAATCATTATTTTTAGACTCCTGAGACCCATCAACATAATAAGGTATTCAAGGTTTGAAATTGACCTATCTAAAAAATCACATAAATTATTTTAAATGGTCTAATTTACCTCAATTTTTTAGGATAAGTCCTTGAATACTTCATGCTTTATCATTAATCATGTTTTTATAATAACATTTCACAAAAATGGCCTTTATGATATTTGGAGGAATAAAAATTGAAATTTTAACTTTTTAAATTTTTTTGATTGGAAATTTCTTATTCAGAAAAAAAAATAAAAATATACGAAAATTTGATTCAAAATATGAGGAGGGAATCTTTCTTGGTTCCTCCAACTCTAGTATGGAATTATGAGTCTTTAGAAAAGGAAAAAAACATTAGGTGCATCAATCCATGTTATATCTGATAAAAAGCTTCCAAAATCTATTTTTGAACATGTTTTTGGAAAAAAAAATTTAAATAAAACTTTTATAACTAAATAAGTTGAAGAAAAATAAAAATATTCTCCAAATTCATTACCCATTTCGTTTAAAAATTCTAAATATCATCACCTTTAAAATTTCATTAGATATTTTCATGTGTGAACTCATACTAGGTGATCCTTGCTAAATGGGTTTGAACGTGTTGAACTTATCTCTCACATAGAACCATAAAATCATAATGATTTCATTTACATTTAAAATTAGGTTTTTTTCAAGAACGATGAACTAAATAAACTCAATCAAAAAAAATTATTAACTGTCATGGAACAACCTAATGATTATTCAGTAATATGATATAAATGGGGTTTTAGAAATAAGTTAGATAAACATTTTAATATCACTATAAATAATTCTCTTCCATTACCTAAAGGTTATATCCAAGATGATTGAAGAAACTTTGGTGAAACTTTTACTCACATTTCTTGGTTATAATCCATTCAAGTATTTTTAGAATTCATCCCTCATATTAATATCATATTCCTTAAAATAGATGTGAAAAGGTTTTATTTTAATGGTTTTATTGATAATTTTTTTATGGAAGAACCACCTAATTTTGAAAATATAATTTTTTTCATAAAAAATTTTCAAATTAACTAATTCAATTTATGGTATAAAAAATTCCCCTAAGGTTGGTATGACTGTATTCTAAATTTTATTTATCACATGTTTTTAAATACCAAAATCTAGCTCACCTATATTTCTAAAATACATCTGAAAATATTTATTCCATGTTCAAAATTACATAGATGATGTGATTTTTTATCTACTAAAGAATATATTTGTTTTGAATTTTTTTCAATAAAAAGGAATTTGAAATAAGATAATGGTTGATAAAAAAATATTTTGTGGTTTCCAAATATCTCGATGAATATATGGTACTTCTTCGAGCCAAGGAAAATACAATAATGAACTCTTAAAATGATTTTTTATAGATCACACAATAAAAATTAGAATTTGTAAGAGTAAATCATGTAATTTAACATCGGATTAGGTTGGTTACCACATCAACAAAAAGGTTTATAGAAGTATGATTGGTAGTCTACATGATATTATTGTGACCCAATATAACATCATGTTCAGTTTTTATATTTGTACTCATTTTCAACCAAATCCAAATGAATCTCATATTAAATATGTGAAAATTATTTTTTAGTCATTTAAAGGGTTCCAAAAATATTAATTTTAATTGATCCAAAAAGAACTTATTTTGATGTAATTTTTCTTAATGATGATTATTTTGGAGGATATAAACTAGGTAATAAATATACAAGTGTTATGTTCTAAATATATGGAAAATAATGCTTCAAGGTGCAATAAAATGAAAATCTATATTCCTATTTCTATAGAAAATGAAGAATAAATATTCTATAGGAATCATTCCACCAAAATAATATGGATAAAACACATTTAGAATATGGGATTTTATATGGGAATATCACTATTATGTGTGATTATACTAGTTCCATAAATATTTTCAAAAATCTTACCCATCACTTTAACAGTAAAAACATTGAGCATATAAAACATCTCTTAAGAGATAAATTATAAATGGGTGATATCATACTACATCTTGTTATGATTAAATATTAACTTTATTTTATTTTCACTAATAACCTTACTATTTATCATTTTAGTTATAGTAAATTTGAATTAGGAATAGAATTATTGTTTTGCACCATCCATTTGACCTATGACTATCTTGAGTTTTCTTTTTTCAATTTATTGTAAATATTGATATTTTTTTTAATCATAAATTTCTAATTTATATTTTTTTCTATCTTTACAATGATCCATTTACATCACTTGTGATATCCTATAAGGTGGAGCCTTATCTCATTAAATATAATATTTTTATTAAGAGATAATTTTATTTTAAAATTAATTTTTAATCAAAAATAATTTAACCTATTTTCAAACATTAATGTTATATCTTTTAAATTTCAATATAATATTTTCTAAAATAATCTATTCTTATAATATTAATATTGGTTTTTAAAATAAATTAAATTTTAAAAAATATAGTTGAAATATGTACATGATCTCATATTATTTAAAATGATTATTTTAATATATCATACAAGAGAATAAATTATGAGTAAAATTTTAACATATAATTGTCTCTATAAAATTATTGTTTGGTTTTTCTTCAAAAAAATGAAAATAAAAAAGATGCTTTCAAAGTATTATATCAGTTCAAAGGATCTTCTTTTATCTATTTAAGTGAATAAATAAATTATTGTTTGTTAAACCATTTGTTGGGGGAAAAGTGTCATGGAAAAGGTATGTATAATGTTTAGTTTATTTTAATTTTCATTTTTTCTTATCACTCTTTTATTCCCTTTATTTCTTCCTTTTATCTTTATTTTTTATATTATTATTTCTATATTTTCTAAATATCATTTCTTTTCTCTACTAAAATTCCTAAATCACGCAAATACTTATATTAAAATGGAAATTTTTCTGTTAATAGGTTTATTAAAAATATCTTTTATGTTTTATTTTAAAATAAATTTATCCATGGAACATTTTTTTCAAATCCATATTTTTGGTTTTTCAAAATATCAGTTGATTTTCTCATCAATACTCTCTTATGATTCTCCCCCTCTCCTTCTTCTTTGTTAGTATTATCACAAAAAGGATTAAATTTATAAAAATTTCATTTTCATAACATAGGGATAATTTTCTTTAAAATTAATAATTTTACTTTTTCAAAATCGGAGAATTATATTTTATCACAAAGGTGGAGAGGTGTTGTCTTTTAATTTGGGAAAAGTTTTTTAATTTTTTTAATTTTTTTAATTTTTTTAAAAGGGAGAGTTATTAACAATCATTGGAAAATTTATTTCTCTTTTTATTAAATTTCATGATGTATTTACACCTTATACTCATTGAATATCATGTCAACATCTTTAATTTATTTAATATCTCTTTCATTAATGATTTTCACTTAGTTTTTCTTTTTTACATTAACTGGTTATGATCATCAAGAAGGGGTATACTATTATACCACTCTCTCTCTCATGTTTTTTCCACACTAAAAAACACAAACCTGTGTTTTTATAAAATTAATTTAAATGAGTTACACTATTAATATTGAATATATAGTGATGGAATATAGTTATAGTTTAATGATATTATCAAAATATTTGGGGTTCATTAAAAATAATATTAATGTATAAGTTGATTATTTTTATCCATAAAAGTGTTGTACACTGTATATACAATGTCTTGATGGAATTGTAGATGGACATTTTTGTGGTTGGACAATACAACGATACACCATCTCTCATATATAAGGAACAAGCTACCCAATTCCATGTGGAAATACCCCATGTTGTTAAGAAGATCCAGCAGCTAGCAAGTGGAGTCCCACCACCCCACATATGGTGATATATGAATTGAGATCACCCTTCAATGGTCCACCAAAAACCAATTAAAGGAACACCATCTAAAGAGTGGCAAATTAAAGAAGATAATTGGGTACCTTGTAGTCCATACACTACTCATTGGATTATACAGGGTATCTGGTTTGGTCAAAGATACTATTCCAGGAGTGAATTGAATATGATCAAAAATGATTTTTTGGTGGCCTTTTTTAGATTCATTTCCCCGGATGAATTCTAATAGCTCCCTTCACCTTTTTCAGTCTATAAACGGAGTCCCTTGGAATCTTATAATGATAATATTATTAATAGTGATGATCTATTATTGAATCAATGAAAAATTTATAGAATTATCAATATACTCTCAAATATCCAATTTCACATTTCTCAATATCTCAAAAGATATCACCATTTATCTCAATCTACCATCCTAATTTTTTAGCATCTTCTCAAGAGATTAGGAAGTGGATTTGTAATAGGTTTGTGAAAAGTAAATATTTGTCCTCCCATCACCTTATTCAATAATTTCTCACTCCATAAAAGTGATGGATAGATTCCTTGGATTTTGGTCAAGCTCCCCAGGGTTCTTAGAAGTTAAAATTATAGGGTTATGGTTTCCTGATAATCACTATAATCATGTGATAAATAACATTTACCTCTAAACTTGAGGGTTCAAGATGTAGGGGGTCACATTGAGCTATTTTACAACTCATTATAAAATAATAATTTCTCTATTATTTATTTTATACATTGAATCATTCTTCATAAATAAAAATAATTTCACACATTTTATTAGATCTGTAACACCCCAAGCTTCTATGGTACACTTCTCTTTGAATAATACAGTAGCGTGTGTTGTACGCAACTTCGAGTTTTGACACACCACAACCAATCAAACTAGCCGTTATGAATAGTAATACCCACTTTTTGAAATTTTATAAATTTTATCTTTCAAAATGGACTTCATTTTTGGATTCGTAATATCGAAATTATCTTATGGTGAATTTTTGGTATTTTTATGAAAACATTCAATTTTTGATGAATGGTGAAAAAACATTGAGTTATAGTTTAAAACTGAATTTTTATTTAAATAATTATTTATTTTATTTAAATTTAATTAAGGACAAAATAGATACATAATACCTATATAAGTTCAATGTAATTCATTGGAGTTAGTTTAGAATAATTTTAGATATATAAAAATTTTATTGAACTTTTCACCGTCTTTTACCCATCTCCTTAGAGAATTTGAAAATTCACATAAAACTTAATTTTACTGCTTCTATGAGTGGAATTTACAAAATCCAAGAGACATGGTATATATCAAGGAGTAAAATATGGTTCAATGAGATAAAAATAATTTTTGGTGAATAGTAACTTTTTACTTTTATTTACCACGGTTAAAAGTAAATAGGGTAATTAAGGGTACAAATGATATTAATATTACACTAACACATGTACTAATTCTATTGGACAAGTGTATCTCGACTAAACACAACTTTAGGAATAAAATATTATCATTTATGTTCACTTGGATTAGATTAGGACATTTATTATTATTTAATTCTAAGAAGAGTTAAAAGAGTTAAAATCAAGGTTTAAATACTATAACATTTTTAATATAGGGTTATACATAAGATAAATTTGATTTTAAATATTAATTAGAAAGCTAAAAAATTTCCTACATAATGGTATTTTGTTTATAATTTTATACATTAAATAATGTAATTTATTTATGACACAATGGTGATGAAGTAATTACCTAATTAATGAAATATTAAAATAATTGATATTATAAATATCCAAATAAATTTAATTGATTCTTTTTATGAATTACAATATTTTCTAGGTTACTATTACATATTAGGATTGGTTATATGAATTTTGTTCGAAGTAATAATGCTATTATGAATTTATCAAAAACAAAATACCCAATAGTGTCAAAATTTACATAAAAGAGTTTTTAAAACAAATATTATATTATTAATTGATATTCTATTCCTAAAAATATAAGGTTAGGCCAAAGTAATTATATAATGATAGTTGTATCATTAATGGACCACTTGGAGGTCTCTTGGAATTATATAGTATGTTTATTAACTATATAATATAAAAATACAAAGAGACATGGTAAATGTCAAACTATTTAACTAAGAGTTAAATCAAAAATATAAAGTTAATATAGTGACCCAAACCTATCTAAAACATATTAGTTGAGTGTTTTTTGACATATCCCCACCTTAAAATTTAAATAATACACTTTGGAGCCATTAGAAACTGAAAATTAATTTATTATAAAATAATATTTCTAGCTTTTCCTAAGGTGCCTCTCACCCCTCTTATAAAAGGGAACTCCCCCTTCTCACTAATTCACACCTTCAAATCCATTTTGCTCGGCCAAAACCTGAAAAAATATTCTCTCAACTTCCCTCACTTAAACCTAGAGGCCTTATTTTGATCAGAAAGCCAACCTAAGGATCCCTTTTGATCAAATCAAAAGGAAGAACCCGAAGAAGAGGTAATGTTTTCACCACCCTCTTTCAAGTTCCTTTCTTCTAAAAATTATTCTTTCTTTGTTATTTTCATTATAAAATAATAACTCCATTATCTTATATATACTGTTATGTTATTATAAATATGTTACAACCATATTCAGTACTCAATCCATCCTTTGAATGACATGTCACCGTACGTGTGTACGTACATCTTACCGTCTCTACGTTGTGGTGTAATTGTTATTCAAAACATTATTATTTGGATGGGTATAATAATGATGTGTAATTCATGTAAATAATAAATATAATATGATAATTATTCGGTATATATAATACACCATCCAATTATATATTATTTTAATATCAAAAGAATGATATTATCGCTTGTGCGTACGAACGGACTACCATCTCCACGAACGCGATGAGATTCATTCCCCATCGTATCCATTCAAGAATAATTTTCATTAGATGATTAAAAATAATGTTTAAGGACTTGATATCATTCTTTATATGAATAAGATACAACCTATCCATAAAAAACACAGCTTACGTAACAAATCATATAAAGGAAAATGAATCATTTAACACCCAAAAAACGATAATACTATGAATATCCATGTGAATAAGTAAATGGAATTATTTCATTTTATTTTTTCCATATTATTCTGAAGTTCAAGTTTAAAAGGCTGTTGTTTTAGTTATACATTGCCTTAAATTTTTATCCTTATTTATGAAAATTTCTGCTATATTGTTATCCTTACTGGGCATTTGAGCTCACCCCTTTCTATGTTTTATTTTTTCCAGGATGTGGAGAAGTATTTTATGAATGACCTGCAGGGATAGTATAATGGGATATGAGTGTGGAGACAAGATGTTGTTGTATTTTTCACTTTATGATGTAATATAAGACTTATGAATGTATATAGTGATTCCAAGGCCACTAAACTAATCGGTCTTTCGAGACTTGATCTTTTTTTATCATGCCAATGTTATGTAATAATGCACCGACTCTGGGTAACTGGGGTTGGGGTGTTACATTTGTTATCAAAGGAAGTTTAGTACAAACCTTGGGAGCTAGATTTAGATAAACTCTGATTAGAGAAGATAGACCTAAGATGGACTTTGAGGATTAGTATAGAATAACTTCATAGAATTTTGGTATTGTAGAGATTCTGTGAGTTTTCCGAGAAATACATCCCTCTCTAGATACGAGCAGGTAGAGGCGGATCTGGCACAGATGTACCTAGGGGTAAAACCCAAAAACACCACTTTGAGCTGGACTCGAATGGGAACTGGTGCACGACAACGGGCCTTGCTGCACTCTTGGTTACGAAACTCTCAGAGGATATGCTTAGGATAATTCTCATTTTCTTTACAAATCACTATGAAGGGATTATGAGTATATACTTCCTTAAAGAAAACATTTTTTTATGATTATGGATTATATCCATAAATATTTCAATTTATGTTAAGTGTTTTACAAGTATGGAATTATGTATTTTGATTCATAAACTGATCTAGTTTATGACATTGTTTAGAAATGGAACCTAGTGGAAGAAATGGAAACTGTATCAATGCACGCACTCCATAGAGGTATTTCCCTCCTTCTCAAGATAATTATAGTGGAGATGGTGATGCAACTGGTGCTGATTAGCTAATCACCATACTGGGACAACTCAATCAGGTTATGAATAATAACCTTACCCGTATGGAACACCCTGATCTGTAGCGTGGGGGATCAATGTTAGATCCCTTAATGAGGAAACAACCACCAACATTCAATGGGAGTAAAAATCCTTTATTAGCTGAGCAATGGATAAATTCCTTAGAAAAAATATTCCATGCCTTGGGGAGTAGTGAAAGGGAAAACGTTATCATGGCAGTTTACCGCCTCACTAGAGATGCTGACCAATGGTGGTCATTGATTCAAACCATGAAAAAAGATGATTAAGTATCAAATATGGTATGGAGGGAGTTCAAAGATCTTTTATTAGAAAAATACTTTCCTTGTGACCATCGAGAAGATATGGAAAGCCAATTTCTGAGTCTGAGGCAAAAGGAGGATGAGAATGTCGCAAAGTATGAGGCTAACTTTACAAGATTAGTGAGGTATGCAGCAGATTATATATGTAACCCAAGAAGTAAAATTGATTGTTTCTTTGATGGGTTAAAACCATTTCTCCATTGAGTATTAGTCTCACAATCCTTCTCATCGTACGAAGATATAGCCTCATGTGCTATCCTGATTGAAAAAGAATTCTCTAATTCTTACCAATTTAAAGTAAAGTAAGAGAAGAAGAGATCTGTTGATCACTCTAGAAATGTAAATAAGGGGAAGAAGGGAAAATTTGGATATCCGTCTAGTAGTAAATGTGGGAAGAAACACCCATGTACTTGCTTGAAAGGAATGGGAGTCTGTTACAAGTGTGGTGAAAAAGGCCACCAAACTCGTGATTGCAAGGGAAAGAAAGAAGCTACCGATGTTCAATTCTACAACTGCAGAGAGATTGGACATTATGAAAATGAATGTCTTAAGAATCAGGGTAACTTACCTCAGAAAAGTCCAAGGGATCAAGGCCAATATTATTGTTGGGCAAAAATCCCTCAAGGTAACATTGCAGCATTTTTGGGTTGATTGTGTTTGTTGACAAAGCAGGTTTCCATGGAGAATTGTCGAGTTCCCGAGAAGTTGTTGACATTCCATGTTGACAATGAACTTTGACAAAGGAAAGGACGATCTGGAGGCGGTACAAAAGAGCAGTACAAGGTGGCGCCGTTTTCCAGTGTTTGCCAAATTTTTGGGCCTGAAAATCGCCAATGGAGAATGGAGTGATATGTTGTTGGCGAAGGATGAGGAGAGATAAATGAAGGAGGTGTGCGGAAAAATTAAGCGTGGCGCGCAAAACTAGAGGGTTGCGCGAAATCTTGAAGTGTGGCGCGCAAAACAGCGGGTTGCGCGAAATTGTATTTCGCGCAAAAGATGTTTCAAGGCCGAAAGCTCGAAAATCGGTAAAGGCATGAGGCGCGCGAAATTTTGGAGGCGTGCGCGGAAAATTGAAGTGGCGCGCGAAATAGCGGATGAAGTATTTCGCGCAAGAGGTGTTACGAGGTCCGAAGCTCGTAAAATGGCAAAGGCATGAGGTGCGCGAAATTATGGAGCAGTGCGCGGAAAATGTTTGTGCGCGGAAGATCAAAGCGGATTACGCGCTCAAGGAGGGTTTGTCGCGCGGGGTCGATTTTGCCTATAAATATGAAGTGACCCTCCTCCATTCGGCAGAGTTCAAGACATAGAAAATACCCGAGCTCTGGTTCGCGAAATTGAAGTTAGAAAGTGTGTTGCGCGTAAACTTAAAGTTTGCGCGTAAAGTCAGATTGCGCGAAAAGCAAAGGCTGCGCAGAAAGTTGGTGTTGGCGCGTAAAAGGAAGATTGCGCGAAAAGTGGATTTCGCGCAAAATCAGTGAATTGCGCGCAAGGCAGTTTCGAGGCTGCGCGTAATATTTGGAGGTTGCGCGAAAAAGGAATTTCGCGCAAATCATAGAAATTGCGCGCAAGGCACCGTAAGGGTTGCGCGTAAAAATTGAGGTTGCCCGGTACATCCGGTGCAAAGTGAGATTCATCTGCGGGTGAAAGTTGGACTTCAACAGAGCATCTACATACAGAGGAAGATGCATTCCTTCATGAAAATAAAGAGACCTACAGGTCTATAAACTGTGAGTGAATACCTTCCAAGAGCAGTGAGCTTAGGAAGAGGAAGAAGGTGATCCTCTCCACCGGCAGTGAGCCAGAGAGAGAGAAACAGGGAGTGACCCTTGGGAAAGCAGTGAGCTGACCCTAAACATTGTATAGGCAGTGAGCCTGGGCATAGAAGTGATCTAGCCCGAACATTGTAATCCGCAGCTAGTGAAGTTTAGTGGACTTGGTACGACCGGCAACCTGTCGGCGTATGCTCCTTGGACGTAGCCCTTAGCGGTGAACCAAGTAAAATTGTTGTGTCCTGTGCTTGCTTTACTTTCTGTTTATATTGTGCAGCAGGAAAGAGAGAGAAGAGTGTTTTGCTTAACAGCGAAACAAGATCAGAAAGGGCTTTAATTTTTAATTAGTCATACCCTGATTCACCCCCCCTCTCAGGGTATTCAGCCTAGTGGACCTAACAAGTGGTATCAGAGCAAAGGTTAACAGTTGGTCTTCTCTCAATGGAGGTCACTAATCATAGAGGGATTCTGATCTTCGACGGATGTAATTTTCAGATATGGAAGAATCGAATGCAACACTATTTCCGATCTCTGTGAATGGATGTGTTTTCAGCAGCTATGCATGGTATCACAGCTGATATTACTAGTGGTGCATTATCAGAAGCTGAGAACAAAGAGTTGGATGCTGATTCCAAAGCAATAAACGCCTTAGGTGGAGCCCTCTCTAATCCCATTTATACAAAGGTGATGTCATGCAAAACGTCACATGCCATGTGGGAAAAACTTTTGAATATTTATGAAGGGGATACCAAAGTCAGAGAGGCAAAGCTGCAAGTGTTGTGGAACAAGTATGAAGATCTCAAAATGAACCCGAATGAGTCCGTTGATGCATTCTTTGACAGGGTAAATGCTGTGGTAGAAGACATGCGGGGTCTTGGAGAAATTATCGAAGACATTAAAATCGTAAAGCGCATCTTGAGAAAGCTTCCACCTCGGTTCAATCCGAAAGTTTCTGTGTTGGAAGATAAAGATCCGAAAGAGCTAACATTGGATAACCTACACAGCACTCTTGTTGCATATGAAATGAGAAATGATGACAACGATGCTGTGGAAAAGGGGAAATCCAAAGAGGTGGCATTTAAGGCCATGAAGAGGCTCACTATTGAAGATTCTCAGGAGGAAGAAGAGTCAGATGAGGTGATGTCGTTCCTTTCTTCAAATCTGCAAAGAGGAAAAGGAAAGTTTAAAGGGAAACTTCCACTAGCATGCTTCCGATGTGGAAAGGTTGGTCATCTTGCTGCAAGATGCCCCAAAAAGTTTCAAGAAGAAAGCGATGAAGATGAAGTTAAGACTCCCATAAAAAAATCTTCAGCCTATGTGAAAGGGAAGAAGCAGTTCAAGAGAAATTTCTTTAAGAAGAAGAATCTTCTTTCCCAAGAAATTGACAGTTCAGCTGAGTCTGAGGGTGAAGAAGTTGAAGAGATAGAAAACTGCAAAGATCATGGTCAAAATGCGATGGTGGCTGTTGCTAGTAGTGATCTAGAAAAGAAAGAAACCGAAACTGATGAAGAAGAAGAACAAATTGAAGGGAGAGTTGACATGGAAGCTGAATTAGAAGCAGCTCTTGAAGAGATAGATGTTTGGCGAGCAAAAACAAAGAAATCCAACAAGATAGTACGTGATGCCAAACTCTACATGCAACAACAAGAAGAAGAGAAGTCTGAGCTTGAGAAAGAAATTGAGAATCTTAAGTCTTCCAGGCCAGAGCGCACAGAAAAGGTTGATGAGCATAAGCTCAAGATTGAAGAGCAGAAAAGGGATATCGATTGCTTGAGTCGAAAAGTGAAGGATCACGTCAAGCGTATTGAAGAGATTGAAGAGGAAGTTGTCGGTCTGCGAAAAAAAGTTAAAGACCAGGAAAAACCTTTGAATCCCAACACATTCTTGGGAAATCAGGTCGTTACGAAGACGGAAAAGAAGAAAGAAGAGCATAGTAGTTCAGCAGGAAAGAAGCATCAATTGAACTCATATGTTAAGGCTGATTCACGGCTTAATCAGAAACAAAAATCTGCGGCAGTTGAAGTTAGACCGCAAGCACCTGTCCCGAGATTGAAAGTGGATTTGAGCACAAAGAAGGATCAAAATACTCAGAGATCCAAAGGGGAAACTCGTAGTGCTGAAGTAACACGAAGGAATGCGCCTTATATCAGGTGTTATTGTTGTGGAAAGATGGGACATTCACAGTATGTGTGTTCCATAGCCAAAAGATATCGAAGGGAACAAGAACAGAGATGGCAGCCAAACAGAGAACGGTTTTCCAGAACATTTTTTGAAGGACACTGTTTTTGGTGCGGAGGATTTGGACACATGGCTAGGTACTGCACTCCGACCATTCAGAAAAATGTGCCAAAGCAGAATCAAAATGTTCGCAAGCAGCAGATCAGTAAACCGACAAATGAGTTAAAAGTTCAGAACAGATTTGCAGTTTTGCAAGATGAAGCTGGTCCATCATACTCTGAGAAAGAACAGAAGCCTCAATCCATGACGAGTATGAAAGAAAAAGTATGGACTAGGAAGAAGAAAACTGAGAAGGCCGTAGTTGCTGAAATTGCCCTTAAAGCATCAGATCGTTCTGGTGTTTGGATCCTTGACAGTGGTTGCACATCCCACATGACGGGTAATAAGGATCTGGTTACAGGCATAAAATATGACAAAGAATGAGTTGTCAAGTTTGGAAATGATGAAGGCCTGAAGATTGTTGGCTCAAGAAAAGCCAAGTTTGGGGGCAAATAAATGAGACATGCTGATGTCTTGGTGGTAGAGGGTCTCAGTCATAATTTGCTTAGCGTCAGTCAACTATGTGACTCTGGGCACTCTATACTTTTTACCAAGAAGATGGGTATTGTTAAAGGAAAAGATGGAATAGTCATTCTTCATGGAAAACGAACAAAGGGGAATCTTTACCTGGTAGGTGGGGAAGAAGATTCATGCCTTTTATCCAGAGAAGAAGAAAATCAGCTGTGGCATAAGAGACTTGGTCATCTATGTCAACCATCTATGGAAGATCTGGTAAAGTGTGATGCTGCTAGAGACCTTCCCAAACTATCACGTGATCGCACTCATACGTGTGATTCTTGTCAACAAGGGAAGATCATCAGGAAGACATACAGGCCAAAGGAACAAAAAGCAACTCGAGTGCTCGAATTGGTGCATGCTGATGTATGTGGACCTATCTCACCACGAGCTATAGATGGGAAAAGGTACTATGTTCTTTTCATTGATGACAACAGCAGAATGGCCTGGGTATTCATCATTACCCATAAGACAGAGGTGTTCAGTTGCATAAAGCAGTACATGAGGGAATTAGAAAAGATGCTTGGGCAGAAAATTCTGAAGTTTCGTACTGATAACGGTACAGAATTTACAAACAGTCAGGTTGAAAACTATCTCGAGAAACATGGGATAAGGCACCAAGTTTCATCAGTAAGAACTCCCCAACAGAATGGAGTGGTAGAAAGGAGGAATCGGATCATTAACAACATGGCCAGAACAATGCTTATTGATAAGGACCTACCAGAGAAATTTTGGAAGGAAGCAGTTTTGACATCGGTCTATGTTTCAAACAGGTCCCTGTTATGTCCGAAGCAAGGGAAGACTCCGTATGAACTGTGGTACGGAAAGAAGCCAACGTTGAAATACTTTCGAATCTTTGGAAGTAAGTGTTTCATTCTCAACAAAGAACATCATAGGAAGTTTGAGGCACGAGGAGATGAAGGGATATTCCTTGGCTATTCAGGGAAAAGCAAAGCATATAAATGCTTCAACAAGAGGCTGGGAAAAATTGTTGAGAGTAATGATGTCACTATAGTCGAAAATGAACAGACTGCTCAACGACCCAGTGAACAGTTCCTGGATGAAAGTGATGATGAGGTAAGCAACCCAGGGGGAGCAGAAGTGGCAGAAGCTGACTCAGAAGAAGATACTGATGATGAAGAGGAAAGTGTCAAGTCGGTGTCTGCGAGGAAGACAAAGAGTCGAGCTGAGATTGATAGGCAGAATATCATTGGTGTTCAAACAGCTCCAGTTCAGACTCGAAGAATGAAATCATCACAGCAAGCATCGTTTTTGTCTCAAGTGGAGCCGAAATGTTTTTCTGATGCAGCTGAAGATGAAAACTGGGTTCAGGCTATGAATGAAGAGCTTGATCAGATTGAGAAGAACCAGACATGGGAGATTGTTTCGAGGCCAGCGAACAAGAATGTCATTGGGACCAAATGGGTCTATCGCAACAAGATGAATGAAGATGGCACAGTGATTCGGAACAAAGCACGACTAGTGTGCAAGGGGTACTCCCAAATCGAGGGAATTGATGTTGATGAGATATTTGCACCGGTTGCAAGGCTGGAGACAATAAGATTATTCCTAGACATCGCAGTGCAAAGGAAGTTCAAAGTGTTCCAGATGGATGTCAAATCCGCATTCTTGAATGGGGTTCTGGAAGAGGAGGTGTATATTGAGCAGCCAGATGGTTTTCTCATTCATGAGGATGAGAACAAAGTTTGCAGGCTGAAGAAGGCATTGTATGGGCTGAAACAAGCACCAAGGGCATGGTACTCAAGGCTTGATCAGTACTTGAAGAAGCTTGGTTTTCAGCGCGGAGGAGTTGATTACAATCTCTATTTCAGTAATGACAGTAATCAAAGGATGATGGTGTTGGTTTATGTCGATGACATAATATTTGGTGGATCAGATGAAGCTCAGTGCAGACAGTTTTCCGAATTCATGAAAAATGAGTTTGAAATGTCAATGATTGGAGAGCTAACATTTTTCCTTGGTCTACAGGTCACACAAGGAAGGAATGGAACATTCATTTCTCAATCTAAATATGCCAAGGAGGTCCTGAGAAGGTTTGGAATGGAAAATTCCAAGGAGATGAAGACTCCGGTGGCTACCCGGATGAAATTATCAAAAGATGAGGATGGCAAGGCAGTTAATATCACAGAATACAGGCAAATCATTGGAAGTCTGTTGTACTTAACCGCAACAAGGCCTGATATTGTTTTCGCCACATGCCAAGCAGCGAGATATCAAAGTAATCCCAAGGAAAGTCACATGCTCGCAGTAAAAAGAATACTTTGGTATATTAAGGGCACGGTGGACTTCGGCTTGACATACAATGACAAATCTCAGACAGAGCTATTGGGGTACACTGATGCAGACTGGGCCGGTTCAGCAGATGATAGAAAATCAACATCTGGAGGTGCATTTTATCTTGGCGGACTATGTATTGCTTGGTTGAGCAAGAAGCAGGATTGCATTTCATTAAGCACCGCAGAAGCTGAGTATATTGCGGCCACTCAAGCATGCACACAGTTATTGTGGATGAAGCAGCAGCTTGAAGATATGGGAGTTGAAGTGAAGTCTCCGATCGGAATCCAGTGCGACAACTCAAGTGCTATAAATCTTAGCAAAAATCCCGTCCATCATTCAAGGACAAAGCACATTGAGATTAAGTATCACTTTATCAAGGAGAAGGTTGAGCAGGGGATCGTGAAGTTGGAGTATGTGCCTACAGAGCTGCAGGTTGCAGACATTCTGACAAAGGCCTTACCCAAGGCAGCATTTGAGAGGCATCGACTGGCTCTGGGAGTTCAGTCGACTCCCCGCACTTGAAATAGTGTGGATATGGGACCCCCCCCCCCCCTCCTCGAGGTATGGTGTGTTTTTCCCTAATATGATGATATGTGTTCTCTACTATGTTACAGACTACAAAGGCGTGGCCTTTGGGTTCGTTGACAAAGGGGGAGAAAAGTGCTTGAAAAGTGCTTGACAAAGGGGGAGAAAAGTGTTTGTTTAAGGGAGAAAACAGTGCGGAGATTTGATAAATCATAATTGATACGGGGAGAAGCTGACAGGTGGAGCATCCAGAAAGGGGGAGCAATGAGAAAGGGGGAGTGTATGAAATCTGACGATGCTAGACGTGATCGATCAAATCATAGAAATCACGACAGCTGAGGATCGTGATAAAAGCAGAACAGTGGTGTTGGAATGGTGTGAGACGGTGTCCAGCTATCAACAATTGGTATCAACTTAAGAATTCACCAATTGGTATCAGTGTGGTTCAACAACTGGTTTTTCTTTTAAGAATTGGTATCAGGGTGGAATCGACAATTGGGGTCTGACATGAAGTGATTCATTGATGAACTTTTCATACTACTCTTGTTTCTCACGCCGAGCATTGCTCATGTGGGCTTAGAGTACATGTTAAGTGAATCCTTGAACGCTATCATTATCGCAAGAGGCGAATGGTGGTAGCAGCTGGAAGAAGACTCAGTGAGGTATCAAAGTGCAGAAAATATTTCTGAGCAGAGTTGTGAAGAGTTGTCAACAAACCCAAAGGGGGAGATTGTTGGGCAAAAATCCCTCAACGTAACATTGCAGCATTTTTGGGTTGATTGTTGTTGGTCGGAGTGGTTTACTCAAGAGGGGGGTGAATTGAGTACCAATTAAAATTTCTATATTTAAAAACAGTGTCTTAAAGACCCCCAAATAAAATAATAAATTAAACTGTAGTGAATTTATATTAATGTAGAGATTCTGTTAGGTTCTCAAGGGATTGATTAATTCCCAGTTAATCAACACAGGAGTGTGTGATTATCTTTTGAAACTAACTTACTAATCTACTCTTAACATAAACACTTGCTAATTTAATTATCAAAGTAACTTTAAAAACAGTATTGGTTTTAAAGTGATTAGCAGCGGAATAAAACTTTGAAATAGATGGCACAATAATGTAACCAAGAGGTTCAGTCTCAAGCCGAGACTTAGTCCTCTCAAAAGTTTATATAAAAATGATCCACACCCTGGATCGGGGTTCAACAGTTTACAACTGTCCAGGTCCAAGACCTCTACCACTGTTCTTCGTGGGAAACAGTACAACAGCAACCAGCTGTCCAGGTCACACACGACCTCTACCACAGTTCTTCGTGGGAAAGAAAGAATGAAAGAGTTTTGTAAGGATTTACAGATCCTTCAGTTTGAGTACAGGAGACAGTGTATGTGTTAGATATAGCAGATAACACACACTGCTCGAAATGAATGGTAATAAATCACAGAACAAGAGATGTAGAGTTTAGAGATGGTTCTGGTGATTTCAGTATAGCACTGGACTCCTTTGGATTCGATTAGACGTGAGTCTGAGTCCTCTTCTTGTTTCTGTTGAGAAACAGAGTGTCGTATGCTCCAGGTTCACAGGTGGTGAGAATGTAGTCGATGAAGTTCTTCTTGTAAGCACAGAACACTCCTCGAGTATGCTTGATTTTCTGTGAGCTTCTCTGTGTTCCTCTTGTGCTTGTGTCGCTTTTGGTATAATGGATGCACCGCACTTTTCTGGTTCACTTCTTGTTTTCTTTACACGTTCGCGTTCGCATCTCCTATGTTTCTGGTATGTAGTCTTCTCGTATTTATCTCCCATCAGGGGACAGAAAAGATTTCTTTTCAGCAGGTACGAGGTACGGGTTCAGTGAGTTGAGTGATCGGTAGGTAATCAGCATCGGTAGCTTGAACATCGGTAGCATGATGTCATTAGTTGCTTTGACTCTATCGGTGGCTCTATGCGTCGGTTGGTACATGCATCGGTAGCTCCATGCGTCGGTAGGTACATGCATCGGTAGCTCCATGCGTCGGTAGGTACATGCATCGGTAGCTCCATGCGTCGGTAGGTACATGCATCGGTAGCTCCATGCGTCGGTAGGTACATGCATCGGTAGCTCCATGCGTCGGTGGCTGCGAGTCTATCGGTAGCTTCGTCCATCGGTGACTTATTCCATCGGTAGCTATTTTTACTTACACCGGTAGCTCTACGTTTGTATCGGTAGCTGTATTTATAAGTACATCGGTAACTCTGTGTTAAGTCTATCGGTAGCTGTCTGTCGGTAGACTAAGTCTATCGGTAGACTGGTTACCGGTAGCTCTTTATCAGTAGCTATAGGCAGATTACTTATCTGTTTTAGGCAGAACACATCCGATTGTGTTTGAATCAATTTAGAACTTGTATGAACATGGATAAATGATGATTAACATATTCCAAAGACTATTTAAAAAAGATGTTATTGGATTGATCACAGATTGGAAAGAATTAAAGTATAGATCAACAATACTTAACAATATCATAGAGGATGAAGACATAATTGGGATTTTCAACACAAATAAATACATGATTGAGATTATCAAAAAAGGTGAGGTCAACAATCTCCCCCTTTTTGATAATCACAATTTATGATATTGGCATTTAACATAGTGAACATATAATAGTAAAGAGTATAGTATTGAATTCAATTTTCTCAGAGAAAACAGCATCATAGATACTAGAAATAGTATGATATAGACATAAGTTATCAGAGGTAAAAAAAAAAAGGTACTATATAGACATAAGGTATTAGAGATAAGAATGGAAACAAAACAAAGGATAATGTGTTTCCCCTTATGCCTTATTTTTCTCCATGGAAAATATTTCTCATTTTGTTCTCATTCTCGTATAAAAAGTTTCTCCCCCTCTCTTATTGTTCTCCCCCTTTGTGATAATCAAAAATGGGGAAAGCATATATATAGATACATATATAGGAGAGAAATAAAACAAAGAGAAGTAAAAAGGGGTCTGTATTATAGTTAGTCAAAAAGTACAACAAATACAGATTACACAGGAATTCCTATCAAAAAGCTTGGCCACTGGTTCACTCCGCATCTGCAATGTGAGATTTTCCTTTAGGATCAGAAGGATGCTCGGGTGGTGAGGATTCAGGTGAAGGTTTGGGAATGCCAGAAAAGATTAAAGGAGGCTGGGCCACTGACACAGAGTCAGGCTTGTAGGTTGAAGATTTTTGGGTGATCATTGGTTTGAGGCTTTGAATGGCTTGAGCAGGAGTCAGCTGGACTGAGGGAGCAGCTGAGGCAGAAGCAGGCAAAGCAGGAGGGATGATGACTGGTCTAGCATCAACATGCAAGAAGGGCAGTAGCAGATTTCTGAAATCCATAATAATTCCTCCTCCTCTTTCCATAGCAGAGAGGAAATCATCTTTGTTCTCCATGAATTTCTCTAAGGCAGGAGTCAATTCTCTGAGCTTGCTCACTTGTTCTTTGAAGGCTTGAGTGACTGGAGGGAGCTTCATGTGTTCCAACATTAGCTTGAAGTGGTGTTCGAGTTGATGCTTGGTGAAGATCTTGGAGAAGTAGTAGTCCACTTTTCTTTTTATGGCTTCTTGAGAGGCAGAGGCTTCTCGCATAAAATCTTGAACTATCTTCATGATTTCTCTGGCAGAATCCCTTGTAGAAAGCACCACTCGGCTTAACTCTGATGAGTCCCCAGAGCCACTGGTAGGAATAGAACCAATCTCCTCCTTCAATATTGCTCGAACTAAGTTCATATCAACTGATGGTTTGGACGTGAGAGGGCCAAGAGAGAAAGAAACAGTTTCTTTAAAACTCTTTGACAAACCACTGATTAGGCTTTGAACTTGAGAGTCTTGTAATTGAACATGATCCTTCACTGAGGTTTTGAAACTTTCAAACACTGAGACAAACTGGCTAACTACACTCTTCACATAGGCTAGATCCTTGTCAGCTTGAGACTTGGAGCTCATATAGAAATCCAAAGCAACCACTGATGTCTTGAGAGCTTCCAGATCAGCTTCGATTCTTGAAGACTGAGTCTGGCATTCTTTCACTTCTTCCATAAGCTCAGACATAAAGGAAGATAAATTACAAGCCAGAGATAGCTCGAAGGATCTCTCTAGCACTTTCATTTCTTCATAAAAGCTTTCCTTCATCTCAGCAACTGAAGCACTGAATGATTCTTTTATCTCATCCTTCATGGATTCAAGATCTGATTTGGAGACAAAATCACTTGAGACAACTGCAGCAGATCCCCTTGCTGAGGCCAAATTAACTACCGAAGTAGTCATTATTGAATTAATTGAGGATGCAAGAGAGGTTTCCATTAGCTTTACTTCTTCAACAAAACTGGATTTGAGATCCTCTTTCAGCTTAGTCAAATCATGAAATCTGACCACATCGTCTGGCAACAACTCAGCAGCAAGATCATAATTGGTCTTTGGTCTATCCACAGACATCTCATTGTCAGAATCTGGATAATCTAATCCACAGACTATAAACCCTGGGTCTTCTACCCAGTCTCCAATCTCAACAGCTACTGTTACATTCCCAAGCACAGACCGATGCTCCCCCTCAATGGGTGCATTCTCATGTATCACAACTGCCTTTTCTGCTAGCCGTTCTTCATCAGAATCTTCTACCACAAGTTCTACAGGAGCAGCATTTAGAAGATCTTCTGATACAGGTACAGCTTCTTCTCTATCTCTTTCTTCTTCAGCAGCAGGTATAGTTGAGTTTCCAATTAAGGGACTCATACTTAACCTACCAGAAGCAGGCGATTCAACTGCATTCTCCTTTTCCTCTTCTTCTTGGTGAGGTACAGACTGGTCTTCCTCATAAGTAGGCAAAACTTCCTCTACTTTTCCTTTCCTAGAATAAACCAGTTCTGCAACAGGACTTGGGGGCAAGTCTGGATCTCCTCCAACATCCATAGGAGTTTCTTCTTCTTCTTCTTCTGTCTCATCACTATAAGCAGGTTCCTCTTCATCAGGTCTTAGACTCGGATCTCTCATATCCTTTGGTCTTGAGGGATAATCCACAGGATTAAACCTATCATAGATTTTCTGATCATCACTGACCCATTCTCCCTTCCATGGGTTCCAGTTAATTTTCATATACTTGCAAACAGTCGAGGTGATGCAGAAATTGTTCTTGACTACAACTGTCTCATCCTGAGACTCAGCTATTTCTTTCACTTTTATCATCACTGAAATCAGCTTGGCAAAGAACAAGGCATTGGTCTTTGACTTTGGTCTAATCATGTCTTCCATTTGAAGCACCAACAATCTGCACAGATTGACTTTTACACCATGTCTTAGCAAATGAAGAAGATAGATATCTTGATATCTCAGATTTGCAAAATCTCCTCTCCTCGGTATCAACACATGCTGAACAAATTTGAAAAGAAGTCGATTCTCTCCATCCATTTCAGCAGCTACCACTTGTCTTTGATTTCCATTCCCAGTCAGCTCTTGTAAGGCGGTCTCATAATCAAAAATGTCACTACTAGGTGGCATTGCTCTTGACACATACCCAGAGACACCTTCATGTGGTACTTTTAAACATTCAGCCCACTCTGCTGAAGAAAAAGACATCTCTTTTCCATTTACAAAAGAGCTTACCCGATTCTCATTCTCAGACTTCTCAAAGGTTACAAACTCATAGAACTGCTTTACCAATTTCGGGTAGTATGGGCCATTGTTATTCGAGAAACAATCCACCCATTTCTGGTCTTCCAGAATCTCGAGCACTAAGGATTTGCTAGGCAGTAGCCATTCCACGCACAGTTCCTTCTCGATTACTATATCTCTATTCTGCAAGTGAGGATTCACTGGTCGCCTTCCCGATCTAGTTTTGACTTCACTAACACTGGCTTTATGCTGTGTCTTCTGCTTCTTGGCATTTGGTTCTGCACTTTCATCTCTGACGATAGGAAGCTTGGTTTTTGCCATCGCGGGTTTAGGGTTCTTGGTCGATTTGGATGCTAAGGTTCGAAGGTGAGAGATTTTGAGCTCGGTGAGGTAAGAAGTGGCTTAGACTTAGTTTTATCATTTAGGAATTCCAAATAAACGATTAAAATAGAGTAATAAAATAAAATAAAACGATTCGTATTCTTGGCGGCAGACAGAAGCTTTAAACTTTGCATCGGTGTGAGTTAATCATCGGTGAGAAAAACAAATCGGTGAGTGTTATACATCGGTGAGAATTTCTACGTCGGTGAGAAACTTACATCGGTGGGAATTTTCACATCAGTGAGGATTTTCACATCGGTGAGAATTTCACATCAGTGAGGCTTTTCACATCGGTGAGAATTTCACATCAGTGAGGATTTTCACATCGGTGAGAATTTCACATCAGTGAGGATTTTCACATCGGTGAGAATTTCACATCAGTGAGGCTTTTCACATCGGTGAGAATTTCACATCAGTGAGGATTTTCACATCGGTGAGAATTTCACATCAGTGAGGATTTTCACACCGGTTGTGATTAAACATTCCCAGTTCATGTCTTATGAAACTTAGCCTATCCGAACTTAAAGGTTTAGTGAAAATATCAGCCAATTGATGTTCAGTGCCAATAAATTCAAGAGAAATATCACCTTTTTGATAGTGATCTCTTAGGAAATGGTGTCTTACATCTATGTGTTTGGTTCTAGAGTGAGATACAGGATTCTTAGAGATGTTTATTGCACTGGTGTTATCACAGTTTATTGAAACATGTTTAAAAACGTATCCATAGTCCAAAAGAGTGTGTTTCATCCACAGAATTTGTGCACAGCAACTACCAGCAGCTATATATTCTACTTCAGCAGTAGATAATGCAACTGAGTTCTGTTTCTTACTACACCAGGAAACTAAGGATTTTC
This sequence comes from Viscum album, assembly GCA_963277665.1. Classification (NCBI taxonomy): domain Eukaryota; kingdom Viridiplantae; phylum Streptophyta; class Magnoliopsida; order Santalales; family Viscaceae; genus Viscum; species Viscum album. The sequence goes on from OY728138.1 coordinate 1,151,229,328, forward strand.
CAAGCAAATGACATGTTCCTGATGTGCTTTTTCTATCTAGCTTACAACCAGCAAAGTCAGCATCTGAATAACTCATTAACTCAAAGGATTGTCCTTTTGGGTAAAACAAACCTAAGTTAACCGTGTGTTTGAGATATTTAAAAATTCTTTTAACAGCAAGCAAATGAGATTCTTTTGGGTTAGCTTGAAATCTATCACACATACACACACTAAACATAATATCAGGTCGACTAGCAGTAAGATAAAGTAAACTACCAATCATACCTCTGTAATTTGTTTGATCAACTGGTTTCCCAGTTTCATCTGTGTCCAATTTACAGGTAGTACTCATAGGAGTTTCACTTTCCTTGATACTATCCAGACCAAAACGTTTTAAAAGATCCTTTGTATATTTACTTTGATTCAAAATAATACCATTTTCATTTTGAAATACTTGAAATCCAAGAAAGTACTTAAGCTCTCCCATTAAGCTCATTTCAAATTCATTTTGCATACTTTTTGAAAAATCAGTACATAAAGAGTGTTTAGAAGATCCAAAAATAATATCATCAACATATATTTGTACAACTAAAACATCTTTAGAAATTCTTTTAATGAAAAGAGTTGGATCAGCAATCCCTTTAGTAAAACCTTTTGAAATAAGGAAATTGCTAAGTCTATCATACCAAGCACTTGGTGCTTGTTTTAAACCATACAAAGCTTTAGAAAGTTTAAAAACTTGATTTGGAAAATGGGGGTTAGCAAATCCAGGTGGTTGTTCTACAAAAACATCTTCAATTATAAAACCATTTAGAAATGCACTTTTTACATCCATTTGATATAACTTGAAATCCAGATGTGCAGCATATGCAAGTAAGATCCTAATGGCTTCTAGTCTAGCTACCGGTGCAAAAGTTTCCTCATAGTCTATGCCTTCTTCTTGACTATATCCTTGTGCAACTAGTCTAGCTTTATTTCTAACTATATTTCCAGATTCATCTACTTTATTTCTAAACACCCATTTTGTGCCTATTGTCAAAGTGTCCTTGGGTCTGTCAACTAATTCCCAGACTTTGTTTCTTTCAAACTGATTTAATTCTTCTTGCATAGCCATTACCCAAAATTCATCATTGATAGCATCATTGATATTTTTAGGTTCTGACTGTGAAAGAAAGGCTTGATGTTCAACCTGGTTTCTTAGAGAAGCTCTAGTTTGTGTTCCTCTATCCAGATTACCAACAACAGCTTCTAAAGGATGATTCTTTAGAATCCTCGTTGATCTAGTAAAGGTTGGACTAGAAATTTCAGGTTCATCTATAGGTTCGGGTTCAACAGAAGCAGATTCTGGAGAAAGTCCAGAACTGGATACTTTTATAACAGGTTCTTTAGATTTATCATTAAGGTCCAGAATAGATAAGTCTTCTTCAAGATTTTCAAGAGAGGTTTTAGGCTCATGTGGATCAGTTTCATCAAATTTGATGTGAACAGATTCTTCCACACATTTGGTTTTCTTATTGAAAACTCTATAGGCTTTACTAGAGATAGAGTAACCTAGGAAAATTCCTTCGTCACTTTTGGAAGCAAACTTATCCAGATTATCTTTAGTATTCAGAATAAATACTTTGCAACCAAAAACTTTAAAGTAATTAACCTTAGGCTTTCTATTGTTCCACAATTCATAAGGGGTTTTCTTAAGAACAGGTCTGATCAAGACTCTATTAATGACATAACAAGCTGTATTAACAGCTTCAGCCCAAAAGTAAATTGGAAGGTCATATTCATTGAGCATGGTTCTAGCAATTTCTTGCAGGGTTCTGTTTCTTCTTTCTACTACACCATTCTGTTGGGGTGTCCTAGGGGCAGAAAAGTTATGAGAATAGCCATTGTGTGAGCAATAAGATTCAAAATCTTGATTTTCAAACTCACGACCATGATCACTTCTCAGGGTCTTTATCTTGAGTCCACTAAGATTTTCTACAGACTTGGAGTATTTAACAAAGTAAGAACAAGCTTCACTTTTGTGAGCTAGAAAATATACCCAAGTATATCTAGAAAAGTCATCTACAAGAACATAAACATAGTGCTTCCCATTTAAACTAGAAACTCTTGATGGTCCAAACAAATCCATGTGAACCAATTCAAGTGGTTGAGAAGTTGAAACTTCTTTCTTTGATTTAAAAGAAACTTTGTGTTGTTTTCCCTTTTGACAGGGGTTACACACTCTATCATTTGGGAATTCTAACTTAGGTAGGTCTCTAACTAGGTTTTTCCTAGAAAGTTTTCTAAGTGAGTGAATGTTTCAATGTCCTAATCTTCTGTGCCATAGCCAAGATTCTTTATGAAAATCATTCAAACAATTAATATTCTGCTTAGCTAAAGAATTCAGATTAATAGCATAAACATTTTCATTTCTTAAGGCAGAAAATACCAAAACATTCTTAGAATCAAAAACTTTGCAAGAATCATTTTCAAATTTAACATGAAAACCATCATCACATAACTGAGAAATACTTAATAAATTGTATTTAAGGCCATCAACAAATAAAACTTTAGAAATCAAAATTGAATCAGTGTTACCAATCTGGCCTAGGCCGATGATTTTCCCTTTTGAGTTATCACCAAAGGTGACAAAGCCTCCATCAACTTTTATTAAACTCTTGAAACAAGAGAAGTCTCCTGACATATGTCTTGAACATCCACTGTCCAAATACCATGTCTCTTTACAGGAGCTCTTTAAGCAAGTTCCCTACAAAACAGATTTAGATGGGAGATGATTTTGGTACCCAGATCTTCTTGGGTCCAGACAGGTTAGCCAATAACACTTTAGGTACCCATATCTGTCTAATGGATCTCATATAATTTGTAGAATTGACATGCTTTGAAAGATAAACTTTATTAGATCCATAGCTATGTATATAACTGGTTGAAGCATATGAAGTTCCAGAATTACCTTCATTCTGTCCAGATTTAGAAATGAATCTAGTTTTAGCAATTTTCCTTTGTCCAGGTTGGTATCCTATACCAGTAGTATATTTAGGTGCTACTTGCTTTCCTAGCATCTGTGTTAGAGTGTTCTTGCCATTGGTGAACTTCTCTAAGTCTTTTCTAAGTTGCTCATTTGACAGTTTCAGTTCTGTATTTTCTTTTAACAGTTGAGCATTTTTCTCTTTTTCAATAGTAAGTTCGGTTTTAACTGTAGTGGTGAGAGCATGCTGTTTCTTTAATGACTTGTATTTATCCTTAAGTTCATTACATGTCTCTTCCAGCATATCACAGTATTCAAACAGTTCAGATTTAGACATGTTATCACCTTCAGAATCATCTCCAGAATAATATGACTTTGAAGCAGGAGTTTCAGCAGTTACCTCAGAAGTGTTTGCCATAAAGCACATGTTGGCTCGATTCCTTTCAGAGTCTGAAGATTCAGCTTCACTTGTGCTGTCTTCTGAAGCACTCCAAGTAGCCTTCATAGCTTTCTTAAACTTATTGTCCTTATATTCATATTTCTTTTTATATTTCATCTTTGGACAGTCGGCTTTAATGTGTCCTTTTCTCTTGCACTCATAGCAGACAACATCATCTGACTTGTCATTCTTCTTCCAGTCCCTTTTCCATTTGCCTTGGTGATCATACTTACCCTTATAATTTGTTTTTCTGAAGAACTTCTTTTTCCTATAAAATTTCTTAAATCTTCTGGCAATGTGAGCCATCTCAGCATCACTGTCAGAATCACTTCCACTTTCTTCACAGCTTGAACTTTCAACTACAGCTTGAAGCTTTTCCTTGTCCTTATTCTTTGAGGTTGAGGATTTGAAAGCAACAGACTTTCTTGCAGGTTCATTGTCTTCCTCTTTGTTCACTTTAAGCTCTTCTTCATACATCATCAGCTTGCCAATTAGTTCCTTGACAGGTAGAGCTGCTATGTCACAGGATTCTCTGATTGAGACAGACGTGCCTCTCCATCTATCAGGTAGACATCTCAGAATTCTCATAATTTGTTCCTTCGATGAGACATCCTTTCCCAGTGAGATCATTGTATTGACAATTTCGTTGAACCTGAGATACATGTCAGAAATGGGTTCGTCAGGCTTCATTTTAAAATTATCATACTTGATAGTATAGGTGTTCAATCTCATTTCTTTAACATTAGTTGTTCCTTCATGAGAAACAGCTAAGGTATCCCAAATTTCATATGCAGTTTTACATGCAGAAATTCTATTAAACTCTTCATCTCCTAGAGCACAGTATAAGGCATTCATAGCTTTACAGTTGTTATTGTAGGCAGTCTTTGTAGGTTCATCCCAAGTAGATCTAGCTGTAGTAGGAATTTTGTATTCTGATTCAATAGCAGTCCAAATATCAAAACCTATGCTTTCTAGATGGATTTTCATTTTCAGTTTCCACTGAGCATAATTAGTTCCATTGAAGAAAGGTGGCCGGTTAGTAGCAGCACCCTCAAGTCTATTGTCCATGATGAGAAAATTTTAAAGAGATAAAAATTTAGAAATAACAGAAATTTTAAGAACTTTAAAATACAACTAAAATCACAGTTCAAAAGCAGAGTACTTTTAGAAAGTATTTTCACCCTCTGATACCAAGTGTTGGTCGGAGTGGTTTACTCAAGAGGGGGGTGAATTGAGTACCAATTAAAATTTCTATATTTAAAAACAGTGTCTTAAAGACCCCCAAATAAAATAATAAATTAAACTGTAGTGAATTTATATTAATGTAGAGATTCTGTTAGGTTCTCAAGGGATTGATTAATTCCCAGTTAATCAACACAGGAGTGTGTGATTATCTTTTGAAACTAACTTACTAATCTACTCTTAACATAAACACTTGCTAATTTAATTATCAAAGTAACTTTAAAAACAGTATTGGTTTTAAAGTGATTAGCAGCGGAATAAAACTTTGAAATAGATGGCACAATAATGTAACCAAGAGGTTCAGTCTCAAGCCGAGACTTAGTCCTCTCAAAAGTTTATATAAAAATGATCCACACCCTGGATCGGGGTTCAACAGTTTACAACTGTCCAGGTCCAAGACCTCTACCACTGTTCTTCGTGGGAAACAGTACAACAGCAACCAGCTGTCCAGGTCACACACGACCTCTACCACAGTTCTTCGTGGGAAAGAAAGAATGAAAGAGTTTTGTAAGGATTTACAGATCCTTCAGTTTGAGTACAGGAGACAGTGTATGTGTTAGATATAGCAGATAACACACACTGCTCGAAATGAATGGTAATAAATCACAGAACAAGAGATGTAGAGTTTAGAGATGGTTCTGGTGATTTCAGTATAGCACTGGACTCCTTTGGATTCGATTAGACGTGAGTCTGAGTCCTCTTCTTGTTTCTGTTGAGAAACAGAGTGTCGTATGCTCCAGGTTCACAGGTGGTGAGAATGTAGTCGATGAAGTTCTTCTTGTAAGCACAGAACACTCCTCGAGTATGCTTGATTTTCTGTGAGCTTCTCTGTGTTCCTCTTGTGCTTGTGTCGCTTTTGGTATAATGGATGCACCGCACTTTTCTGGTTCACTTCTTGTTTTCTTTACACGTTCGCGTTCGCATCTCCTATGTTTCTGGTATGTAGTCTTCTCGTATTTATCTCCCATCAGGGGACAGAAAAGATTTCTTTTCAGCAGGTACGAGGTACGGGTTCAGTGAGTTGAGTGATCGGTAGGTAATCAGCATCGGTAGCTTGAACATCGGTAGCATGATGTCATTAGTTGCTTTGACTCTATCGGTGGCTCTATGCGTCGGTTGGTACATGCATCGGTAGCTCCATGCGTCGGTAGGTACATGCATCGGTAGCTCCATGCGTCGGTAGGTACATGCATCGGTAGCTCCATGCGTCGGTAGGTACATGCATCGGTAGCTCCATGCGTCGGTAGGTACATGCATCGGTAGCTCCATGCGTCGGTGGCTGCGAGTCTATCGGTAGCTTCGTCCATCGGTGACTTATTCCATCGGTAGCTATTTTTACTTACACCGGTAGCTCTACGTTTGTATCGGTAGCTGTATTTATAAGTACATCGGTAACTCTGTGTTAAGTCTATCGGTAGCTGTCTGTCGGTAGACTAAGTCTATCGGTAGACTGGTTACCGGTAGCTCTTTATCAGTAGCTATAGGCAGATTACTTATCTGTTTTAGGCAGAACACATCCGATTGTGTTTGAATCAATTTAGAACTTGTATGAACATGGATAAATAATGATTAACATATTCCAAAGACTATTTAAAAAAGATGTTATTGGATTGATCACAGATTGGAAAGAATTAAAGTATAGATCAACAATACTTAACAATATCATAGAGGATGAAGACATAATTGGGATTTTCAACACAAATAAATACATGATTGAGATTATCAAAAAAGGTGAGGTCAACAATTGTGTTTGTTGACAAAGCATGTTTCCATGGAGAATTGTCGAGTTCCCGAGAAGTTGTTGACATTCCATGTTGACAATGAACTTTGACAAAGGAAAGGACGATCTGGAGGCGGTACAAAAGAGCAGTACAAGGTGGCGCCGTTTTCCAGTGTTTGCCAAATTTTTGGGCCTGAAAATCGCCAATGGAGAATGGAGTGATATGTTGTTGGCGAAGGATGAGGAGAGATAAATGAAGGAGGTGTGCGGAAAAATTAAGCGTGGCGCGCAAAACTAGAGGGTTGCGCGAAATCTTGAAGTGTGGCGCGCAAAACAGCGGGTTGCGCGAAATTGTATTTCGCGCAAAAGATGTTTCAAGGCCGAAAGCTCGAAAATCGGTAAAGGCATGAGGCGCGCGAAATTTTGGAGGCGTGCGCGGAAAATTGAAGTGGCGCGCGAAATAGCGGATGAAGTATTTTGCGCAAGAGGTGTTACGAGGTCCGAAGCTCGTAAAATGGCAAAGGCATGAGGTGCGCGAAATTATGGAGCAGTGCGCGGAAAATGTTTGTGCGCGGAAGATCAAAGCGGATTACGCGCTCAAGGAGGGTTTTTCGCGCGGGGTCGATTTTGCCTATAAATATGAAGTGACCCTCCTCCATTCGGCAGAGTTCAAGACATAGAAAATACCCGAGCTCTGGTTCGCGAAATTGAAGTTAGAAAGTGTGTTGCGCGTAAACTTAAAGTTTGCGCGTAAAGTCAGATTGCGCGAAAAGCAAAGGCTGCGCAGAAAGTTGGTGTTGGCGCGTAAAAGGAAGATTGCGCGAAAAGTGGATTTCGCGCAAAATCAGTGAATTGCGCGCAAGGCAGTTTCGAGGCTGCGCGTAATATTTGGAGGTTGCGCGAAAAAGGAATTTCGCGCAAATCATAGAAATTGCGCGCAAGGCACCGTAAGGGTTGCGCGTAAAAATTGAGGTTGCCCGGTACATCCGGTGCAAAGTGAGATTCATCTGCGGGTGAAAGTTGGACTTCAACAGAGCATCTACATACAGAGGAAGATGCATTCCTTCATGAAAATGAAGAGACCTACAGGTCTATAAACTGTGAGTGAATACCTTCCAAGAGCAGTGAGCTTAGGAAGAGGAAGAAGGTGATCCTCTCCACCGGCAGTGAGCCAGAGAGAGAGAAACAGGGAGTGACCCTTGGGAAAGCAGTGAGCTGACCCTAAACATTGTATAGGCAGTGAGCCTGGGCATAGAAGTGATCTAGCCCGAACATTGTAATCTGCAGCTAGTGAAGTTTAGTGGACTTGGTACGACCGGCAACCTGTCGGCGTATGCTCCTTGGACGTAGCCCTTAGCGGTGAACCAAGTAAAATTGTTGTGTCATGTGCTTGCTTTACTTTCTGTTTATATTGTGCAGCAGGAAAGAGAGAGAAGAGTGTTTTTCTTAACAGCGAAACAAGATCAGAAAGGGCTTTAATTTTTAATTAGTCATACCCTGATTCACCCCCCCTCTCAGGGTATTCAGCCTAGTGGACCTAACAATTATGCTATCACTACTACTGAGGTAGAAGCTCCAAAAGACATGGTGGCAGGTAATTTAATGGTTTCCTCAAGTTTAGAAAATGCATTATTTGATTCTATATCATCACATTGTTTCATATATTCCCAGTTTTCTAAGAAAATTAGATATTTCCAATTTGATTTGACAAGGGAGTTTTCAGTTAAAACTCCTAAGGGAAGTATCATTTCTACAGAGTTCTGTGGATCATTCCCCATTAGAGCACATAAATATTCTTTATCTACTGATCTCATTATCATACCTATGATTGAATTTGATATAATCCTTGGTATGGATTGGCTTTTGGACCACGATGCAAAGATTTATTGTAAGAATAAGGAGGTTACAATTTTTTATGATGATGATAAGGAACACTTTATCTTTAGAGAAAAATCGTCACCACCTAATTCTTATCTAGATCCACCCCCAATAGCTCAACTAAATTCAATTATCGGGGAGGAAGAGAATCAAATAACTATGGGTGACGAAAGGAATGTTCAAATAGAGGATGTACCTATTGTGAAAGAATATGTAGATGTGTTTCAGGATGATTTACCTGGACATCCTTGAGAATGAGAAATTGAGTTTTCCATTGATTTAATTCATGGTTCAAGGCCCATATCAAAGAACCCTTATAGAACGGACATTGTGGAATTAGTAGAACTAAATAAACAACTAGAGGAATTGAGCAATAAGGTAATTATTCTCCCTAGTGTTTCTCAATGGGGAGCCCTTGTCCTTTTTGTTTAGAGGAAAGATGGATCTATGAGGTTGTGCATTGACTACAGGGAGATCAATTCTATAACAATAAAGAAAAAGTATTCCCTACCTTGCATTGATGATTTATTTGACCAATTTCATAGAGCTCAATAGTTTTCAAAGATTCACCTTCAATCTAGATTCCATAAGTTGTACCTGAAGAAGGAAGACTTTCGGAAGACATCATTTTGAACCAGGTACGGGCATTACGAGTTTACAGTAATGCCTTTTGGATTGACTAATGCTCCATCTGTATTCATGGATCTAATGAATAGAGTTTTCAAGGAATACCTTGATGATTTTATAGTGGTATTTATTGATGATGTATTGGTATACTCCAAAAGCTACAAAGATCATAAAAATCACTTGCGCATTATCCGGAAGACTCTTAGAATACATGAATTATATGGGAAGTTTAGCAAGTGTGAATTCTGGATTAAGTAGATTTTTTTCTTGGCCATATTGTCTCCAAAGATGGAATCTCTGTTGATCCTTCTAAGAGAAAGGCAATATAAGAATGGCCATCACTGATGAGTATAACTGAGGTATGTAGTTTTATTGGTTTAGCGGGTTATTATTGATGTTCCATCCAGAATTTTGCTCGGTTGGCTAACCCATTAACAAATCTCACACATAAAGGGGTTAAATTTGTTTGGAAAAAATAGTGTGAATAATGTTTTGAATAACTTAATAGAATATTAGCCAATGATCCTCTATTGACTCTACCTTTGGGGAATGATGCGTTTGTTATTTATAGCGATGAATCAAAGAAAGGACTTGGTTGTGTCCTTATGCAGAATGATAGAGTTATTGCCTATGCATCATGATAGCTAAAAATTCACGAGAAAAACTATCCCACTCATGATCTTGAGTTAGCTGCTATAATCTTTTCTTTGAAGATATTGGTAAATTATCTCTATGGTGAAAAATGTGAGATTTATACTGATCACAAGAGTTTGAAGTATATTTTCTCACAGAAAGAACTCAACATGAGGCAAAGGACATGGCTTGAACTACTCAAGGATTATGATTGCACGATACACTACCACTTGGGGAAGGAAAATAAGGTGTAAGATGCTTTGAGTACAAAGGATCATGGAGTTTTGAACAAGATGAGAGTTTAAAGGGATCCTATATACATGGATCTAATAAATATGGACATGGGAATCACCATGGAAGGTGAAACATCAATAATTTTTCCAATGGTTTCCAAAACATCTTTACTAGAAAGGATAAATTGTTCTCAGACCAGTGATGAAGAGTTTCAAAAGAAGATTAAAGCTATGAATGATGGGAGATTGAGTGAATTTGTGTATGAAGATGAAATTTTGAAGTTTGGGAAGAGACTTTGTGTTCCCAATATACCTGATCTAAAAAGAGAATTGTTGGATGATGCTCATAGTTCCAATTTCTCTATACCCCCTGGGAGCACCAAAATGTATAGAGATTTGAAGGAACGTTTTTGGTGGGACAACATGAAGAGGGAGATTTCTGATTTTGTGTCAAGATGTATGGTTTGTCAACAAGTGAAAGCTAGAAGGCAACAGCCTGGAAGAGTCATGAAACCTCTTCCCATACCTGAGTGGAAATGGTATAATATCACGATAGACTTTGTCATGGGACTACCAAAGACTCCTAGAAGGAATGATTCAATATGGTTCATTATTGATTGTCTTACCTATTTAGAACATTTCCTTGCTATAAGAGAAGATCTACCACTTGAACATTTAGCAATACTATATATTAATGAATCTGTGAGACTTCATGGAGTACCACTATCGATTGTTTCTGATCGTGATCCCCATTTTACTTCAAGATTCTGGAAGAGTCTTCAGAAATCCCTGGATACTGAACTTCGTTTGAGCACTGCCTACCACACCCAAACTGATGGACAATCATAATGGACAATTCAACCATTAGAACACATGTTTATATCTTTCTCACTTGACTTTCAGGGTATGTGGGATAAATATTTACCTCTGGTGGAATTTTCCTATAACAATAGCTTCCATTCAAGTATTCAAATGGCACCATTTGAAGCATTATATAGAAAGAGATGTCACACACCAACCTGTTGGGATGATGTTGGTGAAAGAAAACTCGTAGGCCTAGAATTTGTGGAGGAAATGATGGAAAAGGTTAAGGTAATCCAAAACCACATCAAAGAATCTCAAAGTAGGAAGAAGAGATATGTCGATAACTGAAGGAAGGATTTGGAATTTTAGGTAGGAGATCATGTTTTCTTGAAGGTATCTCCATGGAAGGGAGTTATATGTTTCGGTAAGAAATATAAATTAAGTCCCAAGTACATCGGACCTTTCAAAATTCTAGAACAAATTGGGTTTGTAGCTTATCCCTTGGCAATGCCAACAAATCTCTCCAAAGTTCACGATGTGTTCCACACATCGTTGTTGAGAAAATACTTGCCTGACCCAACGCATGTACTCACCTATGGGTAATTAGAACAGGAACTCGATCTGTCTTATTGAGAAGATCTTGTCAAGATTCTTGATATAAGAGAACAAGTGTTGAGAAACCGGATGACTCGTCTGGTAAAAGTTCTATGGAGAAACCATAAGATGGAAGAGACAACATGGGAACCCGAGGAACTTATGATGAAAAACCACCCGAGCCTTTTCATGCGGTATTATTATAGAAATTTCAAGGACAAAATTATTTTAAGGAGGGGAGAATGTAACACCCCAAGCTTCTACGATACACTTTTCTTTGAATAATACAGTAGTGTTTGATGTACGCAACTTCAAGTTCTAACACACCACAACCAATCAAACTAGCCATTATGAATAGTAATATCCACCTTTTGAAATTTTATAAATTTTATCTTTCAAAATGGACTTCATTTTTTTATTCGGAATATCGATATTAGCTTAGCGTGAATTTTTGGTATTTTTCTGAAAACATTCAATTTTTGATGAATAGTGAAAAAACACTGAGTTATAGTTTAAAACCGATTTTTTATTTAAATAATTATTTATTTTATTTATATTTAATTAAGGTAAAAATAGATTCATAATACCTATATAATTTCAATGTAATTCATTGGAGTTAGTTTAGAATAATTTTAGATATATAAAAATTTTGTTGAACTTTACACCGTCTTTTACCCATCTCCTCGTAGAATTTGCAAATTCATATAAAACTTACTTTTACCACTTCTATGAGTGGAATTTCGAAACTCTAAGAGATATGGTTAATATCAAGGAGTAAAATGTGGTTCAATGAGATAAAAATAATTTTTGGTGAATAGTAACTTTTTACTTTTATTTACTACGGTTAAAAGTAAATTGGGTAATTAAGGGTAAAAATGATATTAATATTACCCTAAAACATGTCCTAATTCTATTGGACAATTTTATATCGACCAAAAATAAACTTAGGAATAAAATATTATCATTTAGGTCCACTTGGATTATATTAGTACATTTATTATTATTTAATTCAAAGAAGAGTTAAAAGAGTTAAAATCAAAGTTTAATTACTAAAACATTTTTACTATAGGGTTATACATAATATAAATTTGATTGTAAATATTCATAAGAAATATAATACTATTTCCTACATAATGTTATTTTTTTTATAATTTTTAGACATTAGATAATTTAATTTATTTATGACACAATAGTGATGCAGTAATTACCAAATTAATGAAATATTAAAATAATTGATATTATAAATATAAAAATAAATGTAATTTGAGACTTTTTATAAATTAAAATAATTTTATAGGTTACTATGACATATTAGGATTTGTTATATGAATTTTTTTCGAATTAATAATGATGTTATGAATTTATCAAAAACAAAATACTCAAGAGTGTCAAAATTTAAGTAAAAGAGTTTTTAAAACAAATATTATATTATTAATTGATATTCTATATCTAAAAATCTAATGTTCTTCTAAAGTACTTATATCATGATAGTTTCATAATTAATGGACTACTTGGGGGAATCCTGTAAGTATATAGTAAGTTTATTAACTATATAATATAAAAATACAAAGAGACATGGTAAGTGTCAAACTATTTAACTAAGAGTTAAATCAAAAAGATAATGTTAATATAGTGACCCAACCCCTCTATAACCTATTGGTTGAGTGGTTTTTGACCTATCCCCACCCTAACCTTTAAATAATTCACTTTTGAGCCATTATAAACTGAATATGAATTTATTATAAAAATAATATTTCTAGATTTTTGTAAGGTGCCCCTCACCCCTCTTATAAAAGGGCACTCCCCCTTCTCAGTAATTCACACCTTAAAAGCCATTTGGCTCGGCCAACCCCTGCCCATATATTCTCTCAACTTCCCTCACTTAAACCTAGAGGCCTTAGTTTGATCATAAATCCAACTTAAGGATCCCTTTTGATCAAATCAAAAGGAAGAACCTAAAGAAGAGGTAATGTTTTCACCACCCTCTTTCAACTTCCTTTCTTCTTCAACTTCTTATTTCATTGTTATTTCCATTATAAAATAATAACTCCATTATCTTATATATAATTTGATGTTATTATAAATATTTTACAACCATATTCAGTTTTATATCCATCCTTTGAATGACATGTCACCATACGTGCGTACTTACGGCTTACCGTCTCCACGTCGTGGTATAATTGTTATTAAAAACATTATTATTTGGATGGGTATAATAATGATGTATAATTATTGTAAATAATAAATATAACATGATAATTATTCTGTATATATGATACACCATCCAATTATATATTATTTTAATATCAAAAGAATGATAGTGTCGCTCGTGCGTACGTACGGACTACCGTCTCCACGAACGTGATGAGATTCATTCCCCATGGTATCCATTCAAGACTAATTTTCATTCAATGATTAAAAATAATGTTTAAAGACATCATATCATTCTGGATATGAATAATATACAACCTATTCATAACAAACACAGCTTACATAACAAAGCATATAAAGGAAAACGAATCAGTTAACACCTGAAACAACGATAATACTAAGATATTATTAACAAAGAAATATTAAAAGATCATATATGATATCATAATTAATGTATATGATTCTTTTATAATTTAATAAAAATTATTTAACCATCATACATGAGGTTAACCTACCATTGACCAAGTAAAAGTACAAGGTAAGGGTTTATTTCACAATCTCTTCATTATCCGAGGTTGTTTATACGTAATTATCTACTGGGGAATCTTTATTATCCACATCCATGTTTCTTAAAACTTTATTTCAAAATATTCTTACTATTTTACAGAATATGGGTTAAATTCATTTATACCCTTTTTTAGATTTTTTTTATAAAGGAATCTTTTCGTCGTTTTCCAAACAAGGTCCTTTTTAACCTTTTCGACAAAATTAAGGTAAGAATGTGTTTTTTTTAACTTATAGGGCGGGTGTGGCTATTTTACACCATTATAAAATCTTTGAAGCTTCCCTTACAAGCTTATAATAATATTTTCAAAGTAAATGTTTTCTTTTGTAATTATGTTTCTTTTAAATGATTTCAAATAAAGAGATATTTCTCTCAAATAGTTTTGATTTCATCTATGTCAACATCCTTTGATAGATTTTAAGATTATTTGAAGTTGATTCATTATGATACAAAACTTCCATATTGTATTGAAGTTTTTGTGATATGTTTGACTATTGATGTGTTATTTTTATATCATTCATGGTTTATGGAGAAAGTATTGACATTTCGTATTATAGTTTTAATACGAATGTTTATGTTATGTTTAAACCTATTCATATGAGGAATGCATTAGACTTAAAAAGTGAAGGGTGGAGCCTTCTATAGCTCCTCGATGCATCAGTAGGTCTCATGAGACAAACTAGTGTCTTGGCACAAGGCCTTGACAAAATCTTATTTGTATTCTTGGCACAAGGCCTTAACTATATGGTTATGATAGTCTGGAATTATGCATTCCATCATTATGAAAGTGGTTATTGATATTGTGTGTGATTATTCAACTAGTAGAATATACATGTGAATAATTAAATGGAATTATTTCATTTTATTCCTACCATATTATGCTGAATTTCAAGTTTAAAAAGCTTTTTTTAGTTATACATTGCCTTAAATGTTTATGCTTATTAATGAAAGTTTCCACTATATTGTTATCCTTATTGGGCATTTGATCTCACTCCTTTCTATGTTTTATTTTTTCCAGGATGTGAAGAATTATTTTATGAATGACCTACAGGGATGGTATAAGGGGATATGAGTGTGGAGACAAGATGTTGTTGTAGTTTTCACGTTATTATGTAATGTAAGACTTATGAATGTATCTAGTGATTCCAAGGATACTAAACTAATCGGTCTTTTGAGATTTGATCTTTTGTGATCATGCCAATGTTATGTAATAATGCACTAACTCTGGGTAACTGGGGTCGGGGCCTTACAGTTGGTATCAGGGGAATTTTAGTACAAACCTTGAGAGCTAGATTTAAATAAACTCTGATTAGAGCAGATAGACCTAAGATAGACTTTGAGGATTAGTATAGAAGAACTTCCTAGAATTTTGGTGTTGTAGAGATTTTGTGAGTTTTCCGATCAATACATCCCTATCTAGATACGAGTAGGTAGAGTTGGGTCTAGCACATATGTACCTAGGGGTAAAACCCAAAAACACCACTTTGAGCTAGACTCGAATGGGAACTGGTGCACGACAACGGGGCTTGCTGCACTCTTGGTTACGACACTCCCGGGGGATATGCATATGATAATTCTGATTTTCATTAAAAATAATTATGAAGGGGTTATGAGTATATACTTCCTCAAATAATACATTTTTTATGATTATGGATTATATCCCTAAATAGTTCAATTTATGTTATGTGTTTTACAAGTATAGAATTATGTATTTTGATTTATAAACTGATCTAGTTTATGCCATTGTTTAGAAATGGCGCCTAGTGGAAGAAATGGAAACCATATCAATGCAAGAACTCCATGTATGGATTTCCCTCCTACTCAAGATAATTATAGTGGAGATGGTGATGCAATTGGTGTTGATTAGTTAATCATCATACTAGGACAACTCACTAAGGTTATGAATAATAAACTTACCCATGTGGAACACCCTGATCCCCAGCATAGGGGATCAATGTTAGATCGTTTCATAAGGAAAAAACCACCAAAATTCAATGGGAGTAAAAATCCCTTAGTAGCTGAGCAATGGATAAATTCCTTAGAGAAAATATTTCATTCCTTAGGGAGTAGTGAAAGGGAAAAGGTTATCATGGCAGTTTACCGCCTCACTGGATATGCTGACCAATGGTGGTCATTGATTCAAAACACAAAAGAAGATCATGAAGTATCAAATATGGAATGGATGGAGTTCCAAGATATTTTCATAGAAAAATACTTTCCTCGTGACCATTGAGCAGATATGGAAAGGCAATTTCTGAGTCTGAGGCAAAAGGAGGATGATAATGTCGCAAAGTATGAGGCTAACTTTACAAGATTAGCAAGGTAAGTTGCAGATTATATACGTAACCCAATAAGTAAAATTGATCGTTTCTTTGATGGGTTAAAATCATTTCTCCATCGAGCATTAGTCTCACAATCCTTCTCGTCGTACGAAGATATTGACTCATGTGCTATTAAGATAGAAAAAGAATTCTCTAAGTCTTATGACTTTAAACCAAAGTAAGAGAATAAGAGATCTGTTGATCACTCTAGAAATGGAAATAAGGGGAAGAAGGGAAAAGTTGAATATCCATCCTGTAGTAAATGTGGGAAGAAACACCCCAGTACTTGCTTGAAAGGAATGGGAGTTTGTTACAAGTGTGGTGAAAAAGTCCACCAAGCTCGTGATTGCAATGAGAAGAAAGAAGCTACCGATGTTCAATGATACAACTACAGGGAGATGGGACATTATGCAAATGAATGTCCTAAGCGTCAAGGGAACTTACCTCAGAAAAGTCCAAGGGATTAAGGCCAGGCTTATGCTATCACTACTGCTGAGGTAGAAGCTCTGAAAGATGTGGTGGCAGGTAATTTAATGGTTTCATCAAGTTTAGCAAATGCATTATTTGATTCTGGATAATCACATTGTTTCATATATTCCTAGTTTTCTATGAACATTAGATATTTCCAATTTGATTTAACAAGGTATTTGTCAGTTAAAACTCCTAAGGGAAGTATCATTGCTACAAAGTTCTGTGGATCAGTCCCCATTAGAGCACATAAGTGTTCTTTATCTGCTAATCTCTTTGTCATACCCATGATTGAATTTGATATAATCCTCGGTATGGATTGGCTTTCGGACCACGATGTGAAAATTTATTGTAAGAAGGAGGTTACAATTTTTTATGATGATGGAACACCTTACCTTTAGAGCAGAATCGTCACCACTTAATTCTTATCTATATCCACCCCTAGTAGCTCAACTAAATTCAATTATCGGGGAGGAAGAGAATGAAATAACTATGGGTGAGGAAAGGAATGTTCAAATAGAGGATGTACCTATTGTGAAAAAATATGTAGATGTGTTTCCAGAAGATTTACCTGGACATCCTCCAAAACGAGAAATTGAGTTTTCCATTGATTTAATTCCTGGTTCAAGGCCCATATCAAATACCCCTTATAAAATGGCCACTGTGGAATTAGTAGAACTAAAGAAACAACTAGAGGAATTGAGTAATAAATCATTTATTATCCCTAGTGTTTCTCCATGGGGATCCCCTGCCCTTTTTGTTAATAAGAAAGATGGATCTATGAAGTTGTGCATTGACTACAGGGAGATCAATGCTATAAAAATAAAGAACAAGTATCCCCTACCTCGCATTGATGATTTATTTGACCAATTTCTTGGAGCTTAATAATTTTCAAAGATTGACCTTCGATATGGATACCATCAGTTGTGTGTGAAGAAGGAATACATTCTGAAGACAACATTTCAAATTAGGTACGGGCATTACGAGTTTACAGTAATGCCTTTTGGATTGACTAATGCACCCTTTATATTCATGGATCAAATGAACATAGTTTTAAAGGAATACCTCGATGATTTTTTAGTGGTATTTATTGATGATATCTTGGTATACTCCAAAAGCTACGAATATCATGAAAATCACATGCGCATTATCCTGAAGACTCTTAGAAGACATGAATTATATGGGAAGTTTACCAAATGTGAATTCTGGCTTAAGGATATTTCTTTTCTTGGCCATATTGTCCCCATAGATGGAATATTTGTTCATCCTTCTAAGACCAAGGCAATCTAAGAATGGCCAGCACTGACAAGTATAACTGAGGTACACAGTTTTATTGGTTTAGTAGGTTATTACCGAAATTTCGTCCAGAATTTTTCTCGGTTGGCTAACACATTAAAAAAGCTCACACGTAAAGGGATTAAATTTGTTTGGAAAAAAGACTGTGAAAAATGCTTTGAAGAACTGAAGAAAAATTAGTCAATGATCTTATATTGACTATACCACTGGGTAATGATGGGTTCATTATTTATAGTGATGCATCAAAGAAAGGACTTGGTTGTGTCCTTATGCAGAATTATAGAGTTATTGCCTATGAATCATGACAACTGAAAATTCACAAGCAAAACTATCCTACTCATGATCTTGAGTTTTCTGCTGCAATATTTTCTTTGAATATATAGAGAAATTATCTCATTGGTGAAAAATATGAGATTTATACTGATCACAGGAGTTTGAAGTATATTTTCTCATAGAAATAACTCAACGTGAGGCAAAAGAGATGACTTGAACTACTCAAGGATTATGATTTCATGATACACTCACACCCGAGGAAGGGAAATAAGGTGGCAGATGCTTTGAGTAGAAAGGATCATGGAGTTTTGAACAAGATTAGAGTTGAAAGGGATCCTATATACATGGATCTAGTAAAGATGGATATGGGAATCGCCATGGAAGGTGAAACATCAATACTTTTTCAAATGGTTGCCAAACCATCTTTACTTGAAAGGATAAAGAGTTCTCAGACTGGTGATGAAGAGTTTTAAAAGAAGATTAAAGCTGTAGATGATGGGAGATTGAGTGAATTTGTGTATGAAGATGGAATTTTGAAGTTTGGGAAGAGACTTTGTGTTCCCAATATACCTGATCTAAAAAGAGAATTGTTGGATGATGCTCATAGTTCAAATTTCTCTTTACACCCTGGGAGCACAAAAATTTATAGAGATTTGAAGGAACATTTTTGGTGGGACAACATGAAGATGGAGATTGCTAATTTTGTATCAAGATGTATGGTTTATCAACAGGTGAAAGATGGAAGGCAATAGCCTAAAGGAGTCATGCAACCTCATCCCATACCTGAGTGTAAATGGGATAATATCACAATGGACTTTGTCATGGGACTACCAAAGACTCCTAGAAGGAACAATTCAATATGGGTCATTGTTGATCGTCTTACCAAGTCAGCACATTTTATTGCTATAAGAGAAGATCTACCACTTGAACGTTTAGCAATACTATATATTAATAAAGTTGTGAGACTTCATGGAGTACCACTATTGATTGTTTCTGATCGTGATCCCCATTTTACTTCAAGATTCTGGAAGAGTCTTCAGAAAGCCTCGGATACTGAACTTTGTTTGAGCATTTCCTACCACCCCCAAACTGATGGAAAATCAGAATGGACAATTCAAACCTTAGAAGACATGTTGAGATCGTACTCACTTAACTTTCAGGGTATGTGGGTTCAATATTTACCTCTGGTGGAATTTTCCTATAACAATAGCTTCCATTCAAGTATTTGAATGGCACTATTTGAAGCGTTATACAAAAATAGATGTCGCACACCAACCTGTTGGGATGACGTTGGTGAAATAAAACTCGTAGGCCCAGAATTTGTAGAGGAAACGATGGAAAAGGTGAAGGTAATCCAAAACCACATCAAAGAATCTCAAAGTAGGAAGAAGAGATATGTCGATAACCAAAGGAAGGATTTGGAATTTCAGGTAGGAGATCATGTTTTCTTGAAGGTATCTCCATGGAAGGGAGTTATAAGTTTCATTAAGAAATACAAATTAAGTCTCAGGTACATCAGACCTTTCGAAATTCTAGAACAAATTGGGGCTATAGATTATCCTTTGACAATGCCACCAAATCTCTCCAAAGTTCACGATGTGTTCCACACATCACTGTTGATAAAATACATGCATGACCCAACGTATGTACTCACCTGTGGGGAATTAGAACTGGAACTCTATTTGTCTTATTGAGAATATCCTGTCAAGATTCTTGATATGAGAGAACAAGTGTTGAGAAACTGGATGACTCGTCTAGTAAAAGTTCTTTGGAGAAACCATAAGATGGAAGAGGCAATGTGGGAACCCGAGGAACTTATGATGAAGAACCACCCGAGTCTTTTCATGTGGTAGTATTCTAGAAATTTCAAGGATGAAATTATTTTAAGTAGGGGAGAATGTAACACCCCAAGCTTCTACGGTACGCTTCTCTTTGAATAATACAGTAGAGTGTGTTGTATGCAACTTCGAGTTCTAACACACCAAAACCAATCAAACTAGCAGTTAGGAATAGTAATACCCACTTTTTGAAATTTTATAAATTTTATCTTTCAAAATGGACTTCATTTTTTGGATTCAGAATATCGAAATTATCTTAGGGTAAATTTTTGGTATTTTTCTGAAAACATTCAATTTTTGATGAATAGTGAAAAAACACTGAGTTATAGTTTAAAACCGAATTTTTATTTAAATAATTATTTATTTTATTTATATTTAATTAAGGTCAAAAAAGATACATAATACCTATAAAAGTTCAATGTAACTCATTGGAGTTAGTTTAGACTAATTTTAGATATATAAAAATTTTATTGAACTTTACACCGTCTTTTACCCATCTCCTCGGAGAATTTCCAAATTCACATAAAACATAATTTTACCGCTTCTTGGAGTGGAATTTCGAAAATCTGAGAGACATGGTTAATATCAAGGAGTAAAATGTGGTTCAATGAGATAAAAATAATTTTTGGTGAATAGTAACTTTTTACTTTTATTTACCACAGTTAAAAGTAAATAGGGTAATTAAGGGTAAAAATGATATTAAAATTACCCTAACACATGTCCTAATTCTATTGGAAAAGTGTATCTAGACCAAAAAAAACCTTAGGAATAAAATATAATCATTTAGGTCCACTTTTATTAGATTAGGACATTAATTATTATTTAATTCAAAGAAGAGTTAAAAGAGTTAAAATCAAATTTTAATTACTAAAACATTTTTAATATAGGGTTATACATAAGATAAATTCGATTGTAAATATTCATTAGAAAGATAAAAATATTAGCTACATAATTTTATTTTGTTTATAATTTTTAGACATTAAATAATTTAATTTATTTATGACACAATGGTGATGCAGTACTTACCTAATTAATGAAATATTAAAATAATTGAAATTATAAATATCCAAATAAATGTAATTTGATACTTTTTATGAATTACAATAATTTTCTAGATTACTATGACATATTAGGACTGGTTATATGAATTTTTTGTGAAGTAATAATGTTGTTATAAATTTATCAAAAGGAAATACTCAATAGTGTCAAAATTTACATAAAAGAGGTTTTAAAACAAATATTATATTATTAATTGATATTCTATTCCTAAAAATCTATGTATTGGATATAGTACTTATATCATGATATTTGTGTCATTAATGGACCACTTTGGGGTGTTTTTGAAGTATATAGTAAGATTATTAACTATATAATATAAAAATACAAAGAGACATGGTAAATGTCAAACTATTTAACTAAGAGTTAAATCAAAAAGATAAAGTTAATATAGTGACCCAAACCTATCAAAAAACAATTGGTTGAGTGGTTTGTGACATATCCCCACCTTAAACTTTAAATAATACACTTTGGGGCCATTATAAACCGAATATAAATTTATTATAAAATAATATTTCTAACTTTTCCTAAGGTGCCTCTCACCCCTCTTATAAAAGGGCACTCCCCCTTCTCACAAATTCACACCTTCAAAGACCTTTTTCTTGGCCAAACCCTACCCAAATATTCTCTCAACTTCACTCATGTAAACCTAGAGGCATTATTTTGATCATAAAGCCAACATAATGATCCCTTTTGATCAAATCAAAAGGAAGAACCCGAAGAAGAGGTAATGTTTTCACCACCTTCTTTCAAGTTCCTTTCTTATTCAACTTCTTATTTCTTTGTTATTTACATTATAAAATAATAAATCCATTATCTTATATATACTATTATGTTATTATAAATATGGTACAACCATATTCATTATTTTATCCATCCTTTGAATGACATTCCATCATACGTGCGTACGTACGGATTACCGTCTTCACGTCGTGGTGTAATTGTTATTCAAAACATTATTATTTGGATGGGTATAATGATGATGTGTAATTCATGTAAATAATAAATATAACATGATAATTATTCTGTATATATGATACAACATTCAATTATATATTATTTTAATATCAAAATAATAATATTTTCGCTCGTGTGTACGTACGGACTACCATCTCCACGAACGGGATGAGATTCATTCCCCATTGTATCCATTCAAGACTAATTTTCATTTAATGATTAAAAATAATGTTTATGTACTTTATATAATCTTGTATATGAATAAGATACAACCTATCCATAAAAAACACGGCTTATGTAACAAAGCATATAAAGGAAAACAAATCAGTTAACACCCAAAACATTGATAATACTAAGATATTATTAACAAAGATATGTTAAAAGATCATATATGATATCATAATTAATTTATATGATTCTTATATAATTTAATAATAATGGTTTCACCATTATACAGGAGTTTAAACTACCCTCGACCAAGGAAAAGTACAAGGTAAGGGTTTATTTCACAATCTCTTCATTATCTAAGGTTGTTTATACGTAATTATCTACTAGGACCTCTTTATCATCTGCATCCATGTTTCTTAAAAATGTATTTCAAAACATTCTTACTATTTTACAGAATCTGGTTTAAATTCATTTATACCCGTTTTTGACTTTTTTTATGTTTATAAAGGAATATTTCCATCGTTTTCCAAACAAGGTCTTTTTTAACATTTTCAACAAAATTAAGGTAAGAATGTCTTTTTTTTAACTTATACGGTGGGTGCAGCTATTTTCTTCCATTATAAAATCTTTGAAGCTTCCCTTACAATATTATAAGAATATTTTCAAATTAAATGTTTTATTTTATAATTATGTGACTTTTAAATTATTTCAAAAAAAAGATATATTTCTCTCAAATAGTTTTGATTTCATTTATGTCAACATCCTTTGATGGATTTTAAGCTTATTTGAAGTTGATTTATTATGATACAAAACTTCAATATTGTATTGAATTTTTTGTGATATGTTTGACTGTGGATGTGTTATTTTTATACCATTCATGGTTTATGGAGAAAGTATTGACATTTTGTATGCTAGTTTTAATACGAATGTTTATGTTATCCTTAAACCTATTCATATGAGGAATGCATTGGACTTAATATGTGACGGGTGGAGCCCTCTATAGCTCCTTAATGCATCAGTAGGTCTCATGATACAAAATAGTGTCTTTCCAAAAGGCCTTGACAAAATCTTATTTGTAGTCTTGGCATAAGGCCTTGACTACGTGGTTATGATAGTCTGGAATTATACATTCCATCATTATGAAAGTGGTTATTGATATTTCATGTGATTGTTCGACTAGTAGAATATCCATTTGAATAAGTAAATGGCATTATTACTTTTTATTTCTGCCATATTATGCTGAAGTTCAAGTTTAAAAGGCTTTTGTTTTAGTTATACATTGTCTTAAATGTTTATCCTTATTTATGAAAGTTTCGACTATATTGTTATCCTTACTGGGCATTTGAGCTCACCCATTTCTATGTTTTATTTTTTCCAGGATGTGAAGAAGTATTTTATGAATGACCTGTAGGGATAGTATAAGGGGATATGAGTGTGGAGACAAGATATTGTTTTATTTTTCAATTAATGATGTAATATAAGATTTATGAATGTATCTGGTGATTCCAAGGCTACTAAACTAATCAGTCTTTTGATACTTGATTTTTTGTGATCATGTCAATGTTATGTAATAATGCACCGACTCTAGGTCACTGGGGTCGGGGCGTTATAAGATTAATTTCTGTTATTCCCAATTTCTTAATTAACTGTGTTAATTTAATCTATAACTCTAATAAAATTTATCATCCTATATCTCAATTGATTTCATCAATTTATTTATATTATCAATTCAAACATTTTTAAAATTTTAATTCACCATTTTCATTCGCTTTAAATTTTTATATCTCAATGCAGCCCCACCCCTCTTGTCTTTCTACTTTGACTAACGCCTATTAACTTTTATGTATGTCAAGACATTGGGAGTGTATAAATGGGGTGGATATGTAGAGAATGTTCAATAACTCCCCAAAGTATTGTGTATTAGAATAAAAAATATTCAATACTAATAATTACTAATATTTTATGTTAGTTTATATACTAATAGACTGAAGTGTGGTATATAGAATGATAATTTTGAAAGGTAGTTATAATATTTTAAATAAAATATAATTATTACATATGAAGGAAATTTGATAGAAACAAAATTAAAATGGGAGATTATTTATGTTGAGGTCTATGATAGGTGATCCAGACATAACTACATACCCTATAGAAATAATAGTGAAGGAATTAATGTTCTTAGAAAAAATTTAATTTTTTTTAAAAGGTTAGGGCCGAAGCCTCATTTATTATTAAAGAAAAGAAAAGACCTCTTTAACTGGGTAGAGGGAAACCCATTACATAGCCCAAAGGCCCAGTGGGAATTTATCCCATTACATGGACCGTAGGCCCATTTTTTTTGTTCAAAGCCCATTCTGTGAATAGTGTTGCTACAGTACCTGCGCTGCTACAGCCCTCTACTGTTGCTGCAGTGACCTGGCGCCGTTACAGTGCCCGCCGTTGCTACAGTTCCACCGTTGATACAATATGATACAGGGTAAATGAGTCTTAAAACTCAATATTAATTAGTGAGATTCCCTCTACCAGGGTAAAATACGAAACATAATACAAGAATAAATTTTTATCTAGAAAAGAATTAGAGATACATGTTTATCTATGTATCTTGTGATGATAGGAATGAAAATTCAGATAACTCATAAAAATATGAATTGATTTTATAGAATAATAATTCTGAATCATTTATAATGTATTGAGGAAGATTAGTAAATCAATGTAGTATAGGATAGTTTGCATTTAGAATTAGACCGAATGAAAAAATGGTTCCTTGGTGTGAGGGTAAAACATAAAACTCAATGTCAAATATATGAAATCCTAATTCTAGAGTAGAATCTGTGTTGAGGTGAAAATTAAAAGTGTTTCTATAACTAAGTATGGATATTGATATACAGATTGCATGGGTAAAAAATAAATAAAATTTTAACCTCCTGGAATATATAAAATGGATGACCATGGTCATCTTCTTAGCTGTTTAACCATCCAATATAAATCCTAAGATAGTTATTGATATTTTGATTAATTTTTATAAATTTTTATATTGAATTAAAATGTTGGTTTTTTGGCTTGGTTACATGCACTAAAAATACTAATAATGAGTTCATTGTTAAAATAATTTTTATATTCATTAATATAATCACCAGTTGATCCATATCATTGTTTAAATTAAAAAATATTCTCTCACACACACACAATTAGTGAATGGATCAATACATTTAACTTCCTTATCCTATATTTTCATTATGTAATAAGCTGGTATAATATAATCAAATGCACACTAATTTCTCATATCCTTTTATATCCTTTAATATACATCACTTCTAAATCTAGTATGTAAAATCCTGACTGTTCAACCCATTAAGACAAATGGGTTGACTTATCCCACTAAACATGCTCTGAAAACATGAAACCACACCAAAATACACTTCATAATTCTTTTCGTAGGAAACATAGTACAATTAAGGGAGACTATGATCATCCGTAAGAAAGAAATAATTTTTATAGTCCATAGATGAAGTTTGACAGGTGCAACATCCAAGCACTTACTAGTTATCAAAACATAGAGTGAATTGAATTTAGAAACTATGATAATCATATTCAAAACTAAATGGAAAATAATATCTTACATTATATTGGACTAATATTTGATTTATATCCCTATAATCTTGGGTACAAGCATTTATACTGGAAGAATAACACAATATCTTATTGAGGTAAAATTATATATATAAGAAATAAAATACCAGAATTTGAAATCCTATAATATATTTATTAGTGAGATCCTCCTTAATTTATAAACCTATTTTCTTCTATTTTTATCATAGTATTTATTCCAAAAAATTTGGTTCACCATTAAGTCTCACATGAGTGGTTTTTAGTTACCATTATGTAAGTTATCTCTTTCTACATCATCTTTCTCCAGGTAGCTAATTCATTGAGCCTTTCCAAAAAAAAATTCATTTGGTAAAAGTAATCTTAAATGGCCCCTATTAACTTACATTAATGACACATTTATTATAATAAAATCCTTTTATATGTATTATTACATTTTTTTAATATAAATATCCAATAAAAAATCCAAATATTAAGAGGCCTGATGTATTTTAAAGGTTAAATATATAAAACATCTATTTGAAACTAAAATAAAATTTCCTTATATTAATCTACACTATGAGAACTTTAATACCTTTGAGCTCCAAAAACATCATAGGATAACCTGGGGAAAAATAAGTAAAAGGAATGAGGAAAAAACATTATAAGTTAATAAACATGATAAAAATGAACAATGTGATTCAAAAGGAATAATATTATATCAAAAATACATGGTTCATGATTAATATATTTGGATAATTATATAATTAATAGGGAATAATAGTATTGGGAAAACATATGAATGGGGAATCAACATAACACATTGCATAAGAATATTGCAAGGATAACTTCTTGGACAACATCACATGGTGGATAGAGTCCAATCATGGATTAGGAATACTCTGTAATCCCATAAATATTGTGTCATGAGAAAAAAAACATTACCCAATGAATTAGATCACTATTTGGGTGAACCGATAAAAATATATACATGGTTTTGTGCCCCAAAAATGGAAATCAAATAGAATGCATAAATATAAGAATTTACCATGGAAATAAATGGGTTGTATAATCTTTATTCATATAAAAATAAAAAAAATCATAATGATTTGAAATAGATGAAGGAATTAAATATGTTGGATTCTCATATCTAAATAAATATGCATAGGTCTCAAATTTTGTGTTCATTTATCGAAAAATTAGGATAAAGGGTAGATAATTGTATAGAGGAATGATCATTCAAAATAATGTTTTATAGAATCAGTGAGAGACTTTTGAAGAAATATTGAACATTTAGTTTTATTCTAAAACCATATGTAAACTAGAATTTTTATTCATAAAATATTAATTTATTTAATTAAATCATTAATGGTAATAAATACTATTAACAAGGGTTGCATAAAATTATTAGGGTTTAGAAATTTTCCCTTTAAAAGTGTTTTTTTAATGAATAGAATTTTAAAATGAACTTAAGGAATGTATAACCCCATAAAATTAATGGAGAATAAGATAAGAATATATTTAAGAGACGCATATATACAATTTAGAAGCATTACATAATAATAGTTATAGATAAAAGTGTGTTAGAGATAGAAAGGTCATAACACAAATAGAATTTGGTAGGTCATAGAGATCCCTTACCTTAGGCCCATATTCATTCTTCACATACACTTAAATTCCTAAATAATCAATTATATCCATTTATAAAATAATTTAAAACCTTTTTCATATATATTTTATTTACTATAATTATATAATACTCATTTAAAACTATTTATGTTATAAATAATGTTTAATTTTTTTGTTCCTAGCGATTTTGTTTCATGTTTCCATGGTCGGATCACTTTTGGATAATTATTAATATTCAATAAAAATGGGACTAAAAATATATAAATAAAATAAAATAATATTTATTTTCCTCCAAAAATTTTAAATGGTAAAAAATATCCATTTTTCTTCTGGTATAGGTCTTATCCATTTATTATAAACATTTTCATTATATGATATATTAATTTAGGCGGTTTTCATACCAACATGAACTTGAATTGTTTAATTAAAAGGCTATTGATACATTAAATAATCATGAAATAAGTTATAATAAAATTACAATCATAATATTTAATAACAACAAAATTTCTATAACCATACTTGAAGGTAGTAGAGAAATATGATGTATGTTGTTCAGGAAGGTATTGAATCCACCATAATATGAACAAAATTTTCATTTTTCGAATGAGGATAGGTTATAATAGGATGGATTATGAATATTAAATTAAAAAAATAATATTTTTTTCTATTTATAACATATGAGAAATTTTTTTAGGATGGATGGGGTATGTGAGGAGGAGGTAGAATATGAAACAAATTTAAAAGGTATAGATTTACAATACTACCCCATAAGAATATTCTAATAAAATACACATTAATTTACTTCAATTTTTTACTTTTTTTGAGAAAAAAAACTATGTGGACATAGTGGAGAGTGTTGGGAAGTTAATTAGAAATAATTATTTCCTGATTGATGGATAGGAATATGTAAATATAAGTTGTGGTGAGGGGTTTTATATATAATTGGAGGACAGGGGTCTTTTTTTAATACTGTAGTCATGGTTTTACTATTTTGGTTTAAAACTACTAATAGTGATGAATTTTCTTACTACATATGTTAAACTATATATGTGAATTTAAAATAATGGGAGATTACATCAACAATGACTCAAATATTCATGTATATAACTTATAATTTTATATTTAGTATTTTCATGTATTTCACAATTCAAAAAAAATCAAATATTCATGGAAAATACATAAAATTCACCTAAAGAATTTTTCAACATATAGATTCCAAAAAGAAAAACCATTTTATGAAAATAATAATAGAAATATGAGATATTAAATAAATTTATTAAAATCATTACTTATTTTAAAATATCAATTTTAATAGTGTGATCAAATTTCTAATAATTTTTAAAAATTACTTAGGGCCCTATAAATATATATTGTGATTATAATATTGCATAATATTAATTTATAATCCCAATTTATTAAAATAAACTTTCATTGAACCTAGTATATTTTTTCATAAAAAATCTAATAAAAACTTTATGAATTATAAAAATAAAATAATTTATTTTATCATTTGTAAAACATTTATTTACTAGTATCATGATATAAATATGTCAAAATAGAATTTTTTAATATACAGAAATATAATTTTACAGTTAAATTGGGGAGGAAACGATTTTAATTATTAGGTTATTATTCTTAATGGTCATATAAGTATTCCAATGTTCAAATTATTATTCCAAAAGTCATATTACTATACTAACATCCTGATTACTTTTTAGATGGTCATATTTGTAATGATAATATGGGTTCCCTTTATTCAATAAATACATCATATTTCATTCATTCATCATTCACTTCTATTTTCTCTCAAAGTAAAATATATTTTCATTTTTAGGATTAGTACTACATTATTAGTAATCTTCTTCATTTCTAAAGTTTTGTTCATGACTATGATTTTTCTAGGGTATCAAGCATTTAAATTTTTTCATATTTTAGTTAAATATTTTTAGGTTTTTTATGCGTATCTAAAATTTTAAATTCTTATGGATATAATTATTCTCTAAAATTATTATTCAAATTAACATATTATTTTTTGGTTTTATCTTGTGGTTAATGTGATTTATATAATACTAAATTACTAAATATCTCACATTTATATTAGAAGGTAAATTCCATTGATAAAATTATCATTTATTAAATTCTTACCCCATTAATAAATTGCATCCATGAAATTTTGTTTTACATACTAAGGAGAAAGTAGGTGAGGTTGCTTATACTTTATTGATTCCTATGGTTACCATATTTCCCTCTTGTACTTATGGTTCCTCTATAATACTTTAACTTGAAGATTTTGTGTGTTGAATAGAATGTTGTATCTATGATCAAAGATCATCATTGGTTTCTCCTCATAAGAGAGAACATTTTCCTATTGTACCTCCTTTGAGTTTGGTATATAAGGGAGATCTAGTATGTTCTTCCTCAAGAGGTATGTGTGGAACATATCATGTATTTGATAGAGGGTTGGTGGTAGTGCTAGTTGATATTCTACAGCTTTAATGTGATTAGGAATCTTAAAGGGTATGACATACCTAGAATACATCTTTCCCTTATTCCCAAATCTCATTAATAACTTCTATAAAGATATGTAGAGAAACACTCTATCTCAAACATCAAAATCTATTTCTTATTTATGATTAAAAGCCTAGGTATTTTGTTGACTTTGAGTATCTTTCATGTGATGATGATTGGTTTGGACACATTCTACCATTTCTTTAACCACTTAACTCCCAAAATCTTGTGTTTCGAAACTTTATCCCACAATACTAGTGTTATATATATCTTCCCATAAAAAGATTCATATGGAGACATTTGAATTATTTGGTGAAAGATTTTGTTTAATGAGAACTTAACCATAGTAAGATAATGATCACATACTCCCTTGAAGTCCATTGAGCATGCTCTCAACATATTCTAATGCGTCTATATAGTCCACTCATAATGGAAATTAGTTTGGGGGTGATATGTTGTACTAAAGTTCAAATTAGTGTTTTGAGAGTATTGGACACTTTTTAGAACATAGTTTTAATCCTTGGATCTCAATCAGTCAAAATCAATAGTGTTGTTCCATGTGACCTCGCCACATTTTTGATATATATCCTTACAAGTTGTTCGAGTGAGAAGTCATATAGAATAGTAAAGAAATGCGCAGTCTTTGTGAAATGATCTTCCATAACCCATATAACTTTGTTCCCTTTGGATTTCATTAGAATGCCTATAAAATATACTTAGTGATATTCTCTATTTTTCATGTGGAAATGGTAATGGTTGCATCCTTCTCTTATACATTTTCCTTTCTTCCTTAACTTACTGACGTACCATTCAATTTGATGTATATTATATGAAATTATTCTTTATATTTTCCCACCAATAGTTCTCAAATAGATCTTGATACATCATCTTTCTCCCAAGGTGGATGGAGAAGGTGGATCTATATGCATCATTCAACAACTCCATCTTTATATCTTTATTTGATGGTACACAGAGTCATGAAACAGATCCTAAAAATCCATATTCATCAAATTTAAAATATGATTACTTTTTATTTTTATATATTTCACTTTATTTATGTTTCTGCATCTTTACATTGAGAATCCTTTATCTTCTCCAGAATTAATAGTTTAGAAATCATTTGAGAAAGTAATGATGTTTATCCATCCTTTATGACTTTCATATACATCCTTTTCAAGTATAAGAAGATTATATAATTCTCAATTCACATCATATAAAAAAAATTGGATCCTTTGTACATGGAGTATACGTAATTTTATTCTCCTTCCTTGTATAGTAGTGTATTCAGTAGTCATAATCCTTAATCCAATTTAATAATATTCACTAAAACATACTAAGTTCCTTATTTGTGAATCTATATTTGAGGATATTTTGATCCATTTATATTTTAAACTTCTCCCCATATAGATAATGCTGATAAATAATCAATCTACTGATCATTATTTCTGACGCTAGATCATGAATTTTTTATATATTTTCATGAATGTTCAACTACCCTCAGTTGTAAGCTTTCACTTTATAATTATGTATTTGTACACATCCTAGGACCCTCTTTGAAATATCACTATATACTACCAAAATATTCTCACTTATAGTTATTGTAAGTAATAGTGCATTGATAATACCTTTTTTAAATTCATTAATTCACACTTTATATTCATTGGTCTAGACAAAATTTGATTTATTCTGAGTCATCTTGGTTTATAAGTTTGAAAATCATGAGAAGTTTCTCCTAAATTGTCATTATTACCCAACTACTCCAAGGAAATTGTAGATATACATTAATAATTCTAGACTAAGTTATTCCTAAATCACCATTACCTTAAAAGGGTCAACAGATATCTATTTTCTCATGATAACATTCCCCAAGAATTATATTTCTTCTAACCAGAACTCACATTTACTATACTTTTCATATATCTACTCCTTTCATAATGTCTTTATTAGAGTATTAAAATTCTTCTAATGGTATTACTTTCTTATTTTTATATTAGAATACCAGCTATAAATACTTTCAAAAATTTGTCAATTTATTCCATAAATAAATTATTCATTATGTCCATTATGATTATTGGAGATTTAGGAAGTTTGAATGGCTTCACAATGAACTAATTATGTCCATTCCTTGTTCAAAATAAAGTTTTGGGAATATCCTCCTTATTCACTATTAATTTAAAATATCCCATGTAGAGACCTGTATTTTCGTCGTAAGTCTCCAAATTTTTTTATATATATTTCCAGATTTACTCACTGAGACAACATGTGATTCTGAAACCCGATATGCCTAGAACTAATTTTATAATAATATTAAATATATTTTATATTGTGCAATCACCGCTACATAAAGAAAATGTGATACCTATTAAATGGATTCTCAAATCAGAAATCCAAGACCAATGTTGAGTCTATAACACAATGTTTACCATAGGTGTGACTTAAAATAGGATGATTTGTGGAATTCATACATCTCTCTCATTGGATTTACTAGGGTACGAGTCCTCTACTTTGAGTTTGTACCCCCTTGACTGTGTGGGACCATGATGAGTTGAGGTTTGGCTTGGACGGTTACTTATGGGAATACGCATGACATGATATGCATTAGTGATGGACTTTTGGAAATATTGGTGAATCTTATTCCTAGGCTAAGTTGTGATATTGATATCCCCTTACTCTCTCATTTTGGTTTCTTTTGACTAAGCATATATATATATATATATATATATATATTCTTCTGTATCCACACCTTGGATTAGGTTACTCTCCCACCATGGGTGGTGAAGACGTGTGGAGTATTCCACATGCTTTCTGTGTTTATCTTATCATGGTTGGATGAGTTTACTCTCCTACTATAGCTGAAAAAGACTCAAAGTGTAGTTCATCTACTCACCATGTTTATCCCCTTATGTTTAGACAAGTTTACTCTCTCACTTGGTTTGGGTTTATATATTCTCTTTCACTTTATATTTCATCATGTGTTATATCCCATGTCTTAATTTATTTCTGAATCTATTAATTATCCCCCTTTATCTTTTGGGGTGTTCTACATGCTATGTATATACTCACCCCTATATGGGATTTTCCCTCATGTGTTGTGTCTTATGAAAATGACTGTTAAGTCAACTGTGTCTTCAGAGGATCTTAGGGAAAACAAGTGCAGTGGAATGTGTACAATAATCATAGATTAGAGAAAAAGATATAGGATATCTCAATATTTTTCTTTTCTAGTTTTTTTTGTTGGAAAATACTTTTATTTGGGATTTTATTTTTCCCCTTTAATTTTCATTTTTGACGGTTTTACTCTTGTACACCCTAGAGGTTTTACATTCTTTTTTTGCTTTCAAGCTGTTTCAAATTTTTTATTATTCCTCCACACATATGAATTAAGATGTTTGGGTTTGTGCATACAAGTACTTAAGAAAATACCTACTATTTAGGATATTCCTTTTGTCTCTTGTCACTACCCCATCCCAATTGAGTCGGGCTTGGGGTAGTTGTAGCTTGAGCCTCAGCTTGGGTCGAGTCATGAGATATTAGTATTAGAGAAGTTCATTCCTTGGGAATTTGTTTAGACTAGTCCTATTTTTAGGTTTTGTTTGGGATTCAAGTAAATCATGTTAGAGTGTCTTGAGTGTATCTCTCCACCTAGGGAATCTAGTGATAGTGCGTTTTGATGATGTATCCTTTCATCAAGACCTTGACCACCTTCTTATCGACTCATAATATCAAGACATTAGTTGTAGGGATCAATATTACATACATCATATAGGATTGAGTATTTGAATTTTCTTCTTGAGTCAGATCCCCATTATTATATATATATATATATATGATCACCAGACTGTGATACATCTTTATAAATATCAGGGTTCCTCCTCAATGATTGCTAGCTAGGATACTAGTTCTACATCATGATGATGATCTTCTGAGTGATGACGCATCATTTTTGGGTCAATCCCATGACCCCCTTACTCTAATAAGGTAGGTTGAAACATCTCCACCTAGATATAAGTACATCATCCCAGTAGAGAAGAATGGGGATGCACGCAGGCTTAGCACACTCCATGAGTTCTAGCATCAGTGGTTGATGAGCTTATGTGGAGAGCTAGATCCTCATGCAGTAGAGAATTAGATAGATTTGATGGTTTGTGTCTTTAGGCTCATTTTGAAACCGAAAGATTACGTGGTTACATTAGTATCTCTTCATTTCCATATAGAATCTAGGTTTTGGTGGAGCCTTGTTACACTGATTCATGATGTGTTGATAGTCTCGTGGAACAACTTCCGTCAGCTATTCACTGAGGGGTACTACCCATATTTTTTACACATAGTTTAGATCTAGGAACTTCTGGAGATATAACAGGGTGGTATGATAGTGGATGAGGATGAAATAATGTTCAAATACCTTATACAGTACACCCTTGAGATGATCTCGGATGGATACTTCTAAGTATGGAAGTGCCAGTAGTTACTCTGCAGAGGTATTCATGCTAGTGTGGTTTCCTTGTAAACCCCGACCTATGATGGGGTGCGGGAGTAGGGACTATTGATATATATATTTCTTTCAAATGGATTCAAGAAAACTGGAGCTAGTAGTGGGAACCGTATAGCTAATTCATCTTCAAAATCCAGCAGATGCCCGGTGCCAGGATCTCAGCATAGAAGACCTCCCCATGATCAGACTTAGTCACGTGGTCTGAGGTAGTTTAGATGTCTTGTACATCTCAGAGAAGGGGAATTATTTTCTTGTGATGTTAAAGGTCACATAGCATAGGACTTCCCAACTAGACATGCTGAGAATAACATGGATATAGATGATGAACCACCACAGTATATATGGTACCATGATCAGGGATCTCCCAGGTGAGAGCATAGAGGTACCTAGAAAGGTGGTGCTGGAAGAGGAGAATTAGGATCTATAGGTGGTGGATGAAGCTATGAGATCCTACAACACACAATATGATAAGAGGTGTGATCTGTGTTTTTTCTACTATTTCTTAATTACTAGTAGACACTAGTTCCAATAATTCCCTCATCTCTATACTCCTTGTTTGAGATATGGAGATCCCAGTTGAAGCACTATCCTACCAGCTTCGTCTTGAGGTTCCTACAAGGAATTCTTATTTGGTATATTTTATTTACTAGTAGTGTGATCTATCACTTAGTAGAGAGAGGTTCATGTGGAACATTTTTCTCATCACGATTGAACCCTATAACGTCATTGTGTGTATGGATTGGATATCTGTGGTCTGATCCCAAATTTATTGTCACTATAGAAAATTCAGATGCCTACGCACTGATGGGAATATATTATCCTTTTTTGGTGAGATAGATCATGTGGCAGGGTAAACAGGTTTTGCGAGTAGGAGGCCACAACCCATCACCCATCATTTGGAAATTGTAGAAATTTATTAAAAAAACTCTTCCAGTATCTAAATTTATTCATCTATGGAGGATTATATGGAAATATTCCCCAATGGTGTTTTGGGACTACCTATGAGGTGAGAGATATATAGTTTCATTAACGTGAATCCTGACACCACTCTGATATCTTCTGCAACATATCAAATAGACCCTACCAAGCTCTAGGATCATTAGTTTTAGTTAAAGGACCTTTAAGATAAAGTTTCTATTAGACCTAGTGTGTCCCCCTAGAAAGCTATGGTGTTCTTTGTGAAAAAGTTAGAAAAGAGATTGTGGATTTGGGTGGATTATCATCATTTGAGCCTGTACAAGATAAAGAACAGGTACTGATTAACGTGGATTCATGACCTCGTTGATGAGTTGTGAGGAATGATATGATTATCGATTATCAATCTTAGGTCTGGATACAACCAATTGAGGGTTTTCGAGGAAAATATTACAAAGTTGGGATTCAAATATTTTTACAGACAATATAAGTTCATAGTAATGCCCTTTGGTGTCATGAATACCCCACCATGTTTATGTATTTGAAGATCTAGGTTTTCCAGCCATACTTGGACCAGTTTGTGGTTGTCTTCATCAATGAAATACTCATCTACTAAACATCATAGGAGGAACATATAGAGAACTCGAAGATGGTTCTAGATTTGCCTTAAGATCACTAGCTTTATGAAAAGTTTTCAATGTTCTTATTCTGGATTCATGAGGTTCACATTCTAGGGAATATCATTTCTGAGAATCATATATCCATGGACCAATAAAATACCAATGAAGTTATTTCTTGGGACACACCAAAGAGTGTGTTATAGGTGCAGATATTTCTTGGATTAACAGGGTATTATAGGAGGTTTGTGGAGGAATTCCCCTAGAATTGTATCCTCTTTGACCGCCCAACGTAGGGAAACCATTTACCTTGTATGAATAGTACCATAGGGCCTTTGAGGATTTGAGGATGAGAATGATGAGTGATCCTATGTTGAGACTATTGTAGGAATGTGTTGAGTTCGTAGTGTATTATGATGCCTCATGAACTGGGATCGGTTGCATGTTAATGCAGTGACAAGTAGTTATCACATGCAGGTCAAGATAGTTGAGACCCCATAAGCATAACTACATGACTCATAACCTAGTGCTGGAATCATTAATCTTTTCCCTGAGGATGTGGTGTCACTACCTTTTTGTGGAGTACTTTGTGGTTAACTCATACCATTAGAGTCTCAGGTACGCCTTCCTACAGAGATATTTAAAACTGATAGGGCAGCATTGGTTGGAGTCCTAGCAGGTATATGAATTTTAGAAAGTCTATACTCTATGTAAGGGAAACATAGTAAAATATTACCTTAACAATAATTCCCAATCTCTATTAATGTAGGAGGCTTCAGAGTAGTTTCCCTCCTTACAGCTAACCTTGGTGGAGTAGGAGGGTATAATTTTCATGTAGTCGATGGTCTTGACTCCCCTGCTTCTTGAGGATATGAGACTGTACCAGTTAGGATACATTTACTGTGAGGTCTTACATGACAATATTTCCATGGGGGAATCGCCATATGGATATTATGAAGTAGGGAATCACATCATCATTTTCTATGGGGCAGAAAATGGTTCTAGTCACGATGCGGGAGGAGGTGATGTGAGAGTTGCACACTTCTCCCCTAGTTGTACATCCCAGTGTAGGGAATATGTATAAAGACCTTAATCAATATTCTTTGTGGTCCAACATGAGATGGAGTGTAGTTTATTTCATCTCTCAGTGCCTCAACTATAAATAAGTGAAGGAAGAGCACCAAGTCCCGATATTTTTTTGTATCCCTGGGAGACCTCAAAGTGAAAATTGGACTGAATATCTAGAGACTTTCTGACGGGGATTCTGCACATAGTGAAGGACCTCGAATCCATATGAGTGATAATTGACCGAATAAAAATGTAGGCTCACTTCCATGCTATCAGGGAGTATAGTTCGGTAGAGATTCTGGGGTTGTTGTACATATGAGACATCATTCTCCTTCAGGGGGTTCCCTCAATGATCATTTCATATCATGATGTGTGGTTTATGCCATGATTTTAGAGAGGTCTGCTGGAGGAATTGAAGACCCAAATAAGGATGAGTATATTATTAAACCTCCAGACTGATGGGTAGACAAATCACATTATCTAGATGTTGGAGGAAATGATGACATATTACATGTTAGACTTTGAATGGAGTAGGGAGGATCACTTTCCTTTGGTATAGTTTTACAACAACAACACCTACCACTCTACCATCGACATGGAACCTATTGAAACCCTTTACGGGAGACCCTCCAGGTTACTCTTATTCTAGACATAGATCGGTTAGTCATCTCCGGTGGGCCCAGATATATTGTAGGTGACTATGAATAAAGTTAAGGTTATTCATGAGTGTATAATGATAAAACAAAGTAGAAATAAATCTTATGTAGATCATTAGCATAGGCCCTTGGAGTTCAAGTAGGGAGACCATGTTTTCCTAAGATTATTTTCAATGAAGTGGATTAAGGAGGTTGGCTAGGGAGTAAATCTATCCCCAAGGTTCACTTGGCCATTCGACATCATGAAGTGGGTTGGTGATGTCACTTACCAACTCGCCCTACCCACACAGCTAAAGTGGGTGCATGAAACCTTCCAGATTTTGTAGATAATAAGATATGTGCATGACCCCATGAATGTCATTGACTAGGTGAGATGGAAATCAAAGATGATCTAGCCTTTGAAGAGGACCCAATGGAGATTTAGGATCGACATGAGAGGACCCTACATGAATGGATCATCCCCTTAGCTCACATATTGTAGGCAATGAACCAAAATTTTATCAATTAAAATTACCTTATTATAATTATGTTATATAGTATAAACCTCATAAAATAAACTATAGAGAACAATTAAAACATTATAAATAAAGAATGAATGGAATAAGAAGTATTTATAAAAATTATTAAACTTAAACCAATGGAATAGTAACTTAACCTTTGTAATAGTAATATGACCCTTATAAATATTAAACCATCCAATAGAATAGTAATATCACACATGAAAGTATAAATAAAATTTATGCATCTTTTAAATGGTTATGTGATATAATTATATCATAGTAGAAGTAAATAAATTTTTCAGAATTTATTAATAAGTGATGATATTTTTATAAAAAATAAATGTTTATTTTCAATTTTATAATTAATATAATGGTTTAAAATAAATTTAGTTTTCATAAAATGTATTCATAAATTAATATTATGTTGTCTTATAATTATTATATAATTTTATGATTCCTTAATTAATTTTTCAAAGTGTTATAAAATTAGTTATAATCTTAAAATTGATATTTTCTATGTAGATGATGATTTTACATAGAAATTAAATTCTCGTATTTTGAAAATTATTTTCATAAAATGGATTTTATTTTGAATTCTAAATGTTAAAAAAAATAGGGTGAATTTTTTAGATTTTTTTAAAATAGTTGAATTTTTGTGTATAGTAAAATATGGTAATTGACGATATATATGTATTATAAGTTAAATACACTATTCCTTGAGTCATCATTGATGTATGAACCATAATATTTAATTATCCTTCTCTATTTAATTTATTTAGTCATTTAATCATCACTATTTCTTATCTTGAGTCACAATAATAAACTAATGAATATAATAATGAGAAAACACCTCTCTCCTTGACTATAAATACCACCCCTCACCACCTCTTATCCTCACACATCTTCAGATTTTAAGATTTTATAGTTTCTAACCAATCCTCTTCCCAATCCTCTTTACTATGTTCAAGATCCTTTTTTCTCAAAAAAATACTGAAATCAATTTCCCTAAGGAGGTTCTCAAGGATGAGAATTCAAGACATAAAATCCTCTTTCTTTTTCTTTTATTTACTTTCACAATATTTTATTTTCTTATTCTATCCTCAAATACAATTATACAAGTGTCATGGTAACTATAGTATCTCAAACATACTATAATTTTATTATGTTAATGGAATAATCCATCATCATTTCTTTCCCCTCACCTTTTAGTTTTATAAAAGAAAACATCGTCTATAATGTGTTAATTTATCACATTCAAGGATGATGAGTTTTTAATTTCCATTACCACCTTTAAGGATGGTCATAAAAAAATTTTATGGTTGAGCTAGATTATAATATATGTATTATAGTCAATTTTAGTTCTATAATCATTATATATACATGATATTAAATAATAAACCAAAACTAGTTCATGATGATCAAAAAATGCCAAATTAATCTAAATGAATATCTTTAACATTTTATCAGATGATTCATCCTCACATATAGAACCAAAATAATATATAAAAACATTTAATATTATATAAGTTTATTGAAAAATGTAATTTCAATTCTTTATAACTATTCTAATTTTACATCATTTTACATACATGTATACAAGTAACTGATCATGAAAACCAAGGAAACGAATGCTCCTGAATGATAAAATTGTTTCTTATGACTTTTCACAAAGGCCATGAATGGATTAAATAAAATTTATTTATAAAAGGTTATGAATTAATAAATTATTGGATTTAATCTGATTATCCAAGACATTAAAATCAATTGAAGAACACTTTTATATATAAGGAAAGGGACTGTACCCAAACCTCCATTTTTCATTCAGGGTACTCTTTCTCTCTCTACCCCTGTGTAAGAATTATTTATTTTTGTTTAATTCTTATAAATTATATTTATATGTTCCAAATTCGTGTATCTATATCATATCGTCCTTCTTTTATGGGGAAATATATGTTTTAAAAAGGTTCCCTTCTCAATTCTTCCTGATAAGCAATCCTGATTAAAGAGAAATTCCCCATTTCTTACACATTTTCAAGTGTACTACATAATATATTTTAATCCAAAATTATTTTTAAAAAATTAACATTTTTATAATTAGAAACTATATTGGTTCATTTCTAGTTTTATACAGATAATTATGACATTTCCATTTTAAAAAATCTTGGAAAATTTTACTTAAATCGCACTAAACTGTTTTATTTATAAAGATTCTTAAAAACTATTTTTACATGTTTTCACTTCAATTTGACATCAAATATAAGGATATATTCCTATTTTACCTTATTAATTTTCATTTATGATTTAAATCCATTTTTTATGGACACCATTATGATATTCCCTTTTAATATACCTTCTAACATGATTATGCTACCCAATTCTTTCCATGGGATACCATTATGTTATTGTCTGATTCATTATGTATGATTATTTATGAGGTTCACATATTAATTAACATGTTATTATGGGTGCACAAATATAGTTCCTCAATTAATTGGGTAATGTTTACTCTCATGAGACGTCATGTGCAACGATCTTGGTGGTTATCCAGGACTCATGCTCCATGTGAAATGGTCTTGGTGGTTAGCCTCGAATCATGATCCTCCATGTGAAATGATCCTTGAATAATCCGTGTTTCATGTTTTATGTTTATTCCACATTACTATGATTCCACTATTACATGATCCCACTATAACGCCCCGACCCTAGTTACCCAGAGTTGGTGCCTTATTACATAACATTGGCATGATCACAAAAGATCAAGTCTCAAAAGACCGATTAGTTTAGTAGACTTGGAATCACTAGATACATTCATAAAGTTTACATTACATCATAAAGTGAAAACAACAAAAAAATATTGTCTCCACACTCATATCCCCTTATACTATCCCTGTAGGTCATTCATAAAATACTTCTTCACATCCTGGAAAAAATAAAACATAGAATGGGGTGAGCTCAAATGACCAGTAAGGATAACAATATAGTGGAAACCTTTATAAATAAGCATAAACATTTAAGGCAATGTATAACTAAAAAAAAGCCTTTTAAAATTTAACTTCAGCATTATATGGCAGAAATAAAATGAAATAATTTCATTTAATTATTCACATGGATATTCTACTAGTCGAATAATCACATGAAATATCAATAACCACTTTCATAATGATGGAATGCATAATGACAGACTATCATAACCACATAGTCAAGGTATTATGCCAAGACTACAAATAAAATTTTGTCAAGGACTTATACCAAGACACTAGTTTGTCTCATGAGACATACCGATGCATCGAGGATCTATAGCGGTCTCCACCCGTCACTTATTAAGTCCAATGCATTCCTCATATGAACAGGTCTAAACAAAACATAAAAATTCGTATTAAAACTAGCATATGAAATGTCAATACTTTCTCCATAAACCATGAATGGTATAAAAATAACACATCCATAGTCAAACATAACACAAAACCTTCAATACTATATGGAAGTTTTGTATCATAACAAATCAACTTCAAATAAGCTTAAAATCCATCAAAGGATGTTGACATAGATGAAATCAAAACTATTTGAGATAAATATATCTTTTTTTAAAATCATTTAAAAGTCACATAATTATAAAATAAAACATTTACTTTCAAAATATTCTTATAAGATTGTAAGGGAATCTTCGAATGTCACGACCCGTCCTCGGGGCCCGTGTCGTGACTACCCCAAGCCCGCCTTCCATAGGCCAGGGGCTGGCGACTAGCACCAAGGCGCAAATCCTGCTAAAAAGGGAAGGCATTGCCTTTGTAAAGTAAACAAACACCACAGAGCAAGAAAGCAGAAGAAGTAAATACTAAGCATTGCTGGGTACAACAGTAAGTGCGGAAAAGTAAATGGGCCAGAATACAAACCCAAAACTGAAAGTAAAGTACAACTCAAAAGGGAAAACAGCAACTGAAAGTAAAGCCGCAACATCGAGCTGTCCACTAGAAGTCCCACCTGAAGGGTGAGTTCAGATACCCTCCATAGCTCCTCGGGTCCAACCGTTCGCTCTGAGTACGTCCCGACCAGTGGTCCACCTCCAGGTACCGTCCTGCTCCGCAAGTCTCAACCACGATCAGCGTTGTCCATCGTCTGCAACCAACATAACGTAGTGCGGTCATAGCCCGTGCAGGGGTGAGTATAAGCTACTCAATAGGGACCCCGAGACCCCCGAAGGTCTCCCAGAATACACAAAGGATAATCCACAAAGGAAAGATGCAATCACGAAGTAACATCTGACACTGCTTAGGTATATGCACATACATATACCTAAGTCATCAATTCCAGTACGCTCCAACCTCCGAACCCAAGTACAACCCAGTCCACACGGGAAAACACAACCCAATCCACATTGGAAAGCAAAACGTAATCCACATAGGATAGCACAACACAATCCACAAAGGAAAGAAAAACAGGATTCAGCTCACATAGGTATACTTCTTCGTATGACGATAGAGATGATCAGATATAGTCACTGATTCATCTAAGCCGTCAGACCCACAAAGGATCGATAGATATTGACCCCCGTAATGACCCACAAAGGATCATTAGGTAACTAACCCCCGCAAAGACCCACACAGGATCGATAGGTAACTAACCCCCGCAAAGACCCACACAGGATCGGACCCACATAGGATCTGTAGGCGCTGGCTCACACAGAACCATTGAGCGCTGACCCACACAAGATCGGACCCACACAGGATCGGTAGCACTAATCAATGTAGGATTGCTGAGTTCTGTAGTCGTCGCCATCGAATCGACTGAGGATCTCTGTACAGTCGTCGTCGTCGTCACAGTCGCAAACGTAGCCAGCTCTAGGGTTCCCGCACACAGCAAGCTCGTTCGGGAGGGTCCGCTCCACGAACCGAGACGCTGATACATCAACAGACACAAAGTCCGGAGTTGATGTATCCAAAAGTTCTGTATCGTCAACAGGAACTCAGCGTCACAGACGGCGCGTCAATCGGACGCCCGGTCTGGAAGTTATTGGCTTTTTCGTCCCAGGGGCCCGGTTGGTTTTTAAGTCAAAACCAACCCGACCATACACCACTTGCGTCCAAACCTCGGGCAGAGTAAGCCAAAAGATCCGTCTCACTAAGAGGAATCCAACAAAGTCGACGGCACGTCAATCGAACATCCGGAGCTCAAGTTATGAGTGTTTCCGCTCCGAGGGCCCAGTTGGTTTCATGTACGAACCAACTCAGCCGAACCCAAACTATTCTAAAACCTTGAGTGAAATATACCGAAACGATTTTCTCGATCCAAGGATCGCATCAGAACTGATGGTGCGTCGATCGGAGGCCTGTAGATCATGTTATGGGAGACCGACCGGAAGAGGTTCGGTATTGAGGGGTTTGGGCCTGGTCCGACCCGGCCCGACACCCCCAGGGTCGGCCCGAACCGGGTCCGGGTCCGGCTCGCTTGGGCGCGGCCCAGCCCGGCTGGCACGGCCCAGCCCGGCCGGCATGGTCCGCTGGGCGCGCTGGCCAGGAGCTCGGCCAAACGGCCGAGCCGTTTGAGGGGGGGGCCTGCCACCTGTCTTTTGTAACTGCGGCCCCCATAATGGGGGGCCGCTTGAGCTGGCCGCCGGGGGTTTGTAACCCCCGGCTTCTCCCTTGTCCGGCCGGCTGTTTCTGCCATGGGACCGGCAAGGCCGTTCCCCCTTTCTCCGACGCTGGCGGCCCGGAACCGGCCGACGGTCTCTCAGCTCCGCCGCGGCCCAGAACCGGCCGCGGCCTTGGTTCGTCCTGCGCGGCCTGATGGCACTGCGCCCCTCTGCCGTGGCCCCGCTCCGGCCGCAGTGTCTTTGGGTTTTTCTGGCGTGGTGCGACGGCGCCGCGGCTTGGTTCATCTTTCAAATGAGCAGCGCGACGGTACCGCTCATCTTCATCGCTCGTCCCCGCACGGTGCGACGGCACCGCGTCAATTCCCTTCAAACCGCAACCACAAATAAATAAAAGGGAGGAGGGTCGACCGTGTTTTTGCGGTCCGGCCCGCTCCCGTTAAATGATATCAAGTGGTTCCAAAGAACGAGGATAGATGATGAAGAAAACAACGGAAGTAATCAC
The DNA here is from genome assembly GCA_963277665.1 of Viscum album. NCBI lineage: Eukaryota > Viridiplantae > Streptophyta > Magnoliopsida > Santalales > Viscaceae > Viscum > Viscum album. The sequence continues at coordinate 1,151,273,597 of OY728138.1, forward strand.
GAAATAAAAACACAAAAAACGCCTACCTCGTCGAACAAGTTGGGTGAGGATTCGTCGCGGAGAAAACTGTCACGGAGGGAGATGTTACGGAAGGAGACGTCGCGGAAGGACACGTCAACCTCCGAGGAATCTGGTGTTCTTTGTGTTCTTCTCATTCTTCGTGTTCTTCGACGAAGAAGATGAAGATCTTCAAGCCTCCCTTAGCTTTTCTCCCAAAGCACTCAAGCAACAAGCCTCCAACCCAAAATAAAATAAGTACCTCACTTATTTTATTAACACAACTTATGTTTGAAATTCAAAAGTTGAATTTAATCCACACAATTAATTAACTCAAGTTATCAAATTAAAATAAGGGTTATGGAAGGTTAGGGGAGGTGAAGGGGTAGGTTTCATGTGGGCCCCACCACCCTCATAACCTCCAAATGGAAGTTGGGTGGTTTCCCCCAACTTCCACCCAAAGCTTTAAACCACTTAGAGAAAAATAAAAATTGATGCAAAATTTTTAATTTACCTTCTACAAAAATTTAACAACTTCTCTCGTGTAAACGCAACTCCATAAAAGGTGTTCCTAGGCAAATACCGGTGTTGCGATTCCATCGGTGCCCTCGGAATTCGATTCCGAGCACCGGTTCAAGAGTTAGAAATTCCCGCTCGTTCGTTCACTGAACGTACCCGAGCTAAACTTTGGATAGAAATTACGTGCACACCGGGCCTTGGAATCAAGTGCCATCAGAAACTGCATTCTTGTAAAATCCCAAAGAAAATAAGAAAAAAATTCCCTTGAATTTTACAGGTCTTTACATTACTCCCACCTCAGGGCTTTACGTCCCCGTAAAGATACATCGAAAACTAGGGAAACAAAAGTGGGTACTGAGCATGCATCTGAGCCTCCCGCTCCCAAGTGCTCTCCTGGAGATTCCCGTGCAGCCATCTGATGCGCACTAGAGGAATCGACCTTCCACGTAGGACCCGCTCCTGTCGATCCTTGATCTCCACTTGGACCTCCGTAAAATTCACCCCATCATCAATGTCCAGCTCCCCATGGTCAATGATATGCGTCGGGTCGTGCACGTATCTCCTCAGCTGAGATACGTGGAAGACATCGTGCACCCGGTGCAACTGAGGTGGTAGAGCCAGGTGATGAGCCACCTCACCAATCCTGCTAAGGACCTGGAACGGTCCGATGAAGCGTGGATACAACTTTCCGCCTCGGCCAAATCTCTGTAATCCACGTTGAGGTGAGACCCACAAGAAGACATGGTCGCCATCCTCAAACTCCAGTGGCATCCGCCTCCTATCAGCATAAGACTTCTGCCGGCTCTGAGCTGTCCTCATCTGCTCTTGGATGACCTGGACCTTCTCCGTCGTGGCCTGGACCATCTCCGGTCCCACAAGTGATGACACCCCAGGGTCTGTCCAGCATAGCGGTGATCAGCAAGGTCAGTCGTACAACGCCTCGTATGGTGACATCCCGATGGTGGAGTGGTAGCTGTTGTTGTATGTGAACTCCATCAAGGTTAGGTGGTCCTCCCAGCTACGACCAAAGTCGAGGATACATGCACGAAGCATGTCCTAGAGAGTCTGAATGGTCCTCTCCATCTGACCATCTGTCTGAGGGTGAAAGGTGGTGCTCAAACGTAGTTGCGTCCAGAACTCCTCCTGCAACCCCTTCCAAAGCCGGGAAGTAAAGCGAGCATCTCGATCGGAGACGATAGATGATGGCACACCATGGAGCTGCACAATCTCCTGAACATAGAGATATCCCAAGCTCTCCACTGAGCCCTGTACTTTGATGGGTAAGAAGTGATCCGACTAGGTGAGTCGGTCGACAATCACCCAAATGGACTCGTGACCTCTGGAAGTGCGTGGAAGTCCAGTCATGAAGTCCATAGATATGTCGTCCCACTTCCACTCTGGGACCTCCAAGGGCTGTACCAAGCCTGCTGGTACCTGATGCTCTTCCTTCACCTACTGGCAGGTGAGGCATCGAGAAACGAACTCCACCACAGCCTTATTCATGCCTGTCCACCAGTGCTGTCGTCTGAGATCCTGGTACATCTTCGCCACTCCAGGATGTACCGCCAAAGGAGAAGTGTGAAACTCTCTCAGCACCTCCTCTCATAAAGAAAATGGTACCAAGGTACGTCCTCTAAAAAGGACATCGTGCTCTCCTCCTAAGGAGAAACCATCAGGTGCCTGTCCTGAGGATATCTGTGCACGCCACGTCTCACAGTCGGCGTCCACACATTGTGCCTCTCTGAACTGTTGTAGTAGTGGAGGAGTGACTATGAGTGACTGAAGGAAAGTTGCCCCATCTATATTCAAAAAGGATATCCGCAAAGCGGCTAGATGCTCTGTCGCCTCCCCAAGTAGCTGAATGCCCATCCTCCTGCTAAGAGCATCGTCTACCATGTTCCCCTTCCCAGGTGTATAGACTATCTCAATGTCATGGTCCTGGAGGAACTCAAGCCATCACCGTTGTCTCAGATTCAGGTCCCTCTGAGAGAAGATGTACCTGAGACTCTGATGGTCAGAATAAACTGTAAAGCGCTCGCCCATCAGATAGTGTCGCCACATCTTCAGAGCGAAGACCATTGCTGCTAACTCCAGGTCATGGGTATCGTAGTTCTGCTCATGCGACCTCAACTGACATGATCCATAGGTGATCACTGCCCGCTCCTGCATCAGGACACATCCGAGTCTGATCCCTAATGCATCGCAATAGACTACATACCCTACTCCCTCCTCCGGAAACCTCAAGATAGGTGCGCTGGTCAAATTCTGTCTGAGCTCCTGGAAGCTCTGCTGACATCTGTCTGACCACACAAAGGGTTTCCCCTTCCTCATCAAAGCTGAGAGTGGTGCCGCGACTCTGGAGAAGTCTGGAACAAATCTCTGATAGTATCCTGCTATACCCAAGAAGCTCCGCACTTCAGTCACACTCCTGGGTGGCTCCCAAGCTAGCATTGCCTCGATCTTCGCAGGATCCACCGCAACTCCCGCCTCATAGATGACGTGCCCCAAGAAGTGGATCTCGCATATCCAGAACTGACACTTCGAGAGATTACCATAAATCTGGTGCTCTCGGAGTGTGTCTAGTACAACCCGCAAGTGGTAGGCATGCTCCTCCTCAGTGGTCGAGTAAATCAAAATGTCGTCAATGAAGACCACGACAAATCGATCGAGGTATGGCTGAAAGATCCTGTTCATGCGGGCCATGAACACTGCTGGAGAATTGGTTACGTCGAATGGCATAACCAAGAACTCATAGTGTCCATACCGACACCTGAAGGTCGTCTTCGTCATGTCCTCTTCCCGAACTCTGAGCTGATAATAGCCTGACCTGCGGTCTATCTTTAAGAACCACCATGCTCCCTTGAGTTGATTGAAGAGGTCATCAATCCTCGGTAGCGGATACTTGTTTCTTACTATCACATGGTTTAGGTGACGATAGTCGACACAAAGTCTCAAGCTTCCGTCCACCTTCTTGGCAAACAAAATCGGGGAAGCCCAGGGTGAAACACTAGGTCTAATGAATCCCTTGCCCGACAAGTCCTCCAACTATATCCATAGCTCTCGAAGCTCAGCGGGGGCTATCTGATACGCTGGAGTCGATATCGGGGTTGTCCCGAGGTACAGGTCAATATAAAATTCTACCTCTCTGTGAGGAGGTATCCCTGGGACGTTTTCGGGGAAAATGTCCGCATACTGATCCACCACTACAGGAAAACCAGGACTCCGCATGTCAACTGCTCCTAGGATGAGGCTAGCCAACTGATGAGTGATGGGTTGTCCTATCCTCTACGAGAGTCCATCCTGTGCTGCAAAGGCTCCCTTCTCGTCGGTGAAGGTGAACCTACTCCTGTTGGTGCGTACACATCGCACCTTGTGCCTAATACAATCAATCTGTGCATGGACTGTAGATAACCAATCCATGCCCAAGATGACATCGTAAGGCCTCGACGCCGCTACAAGAAGATCCCAGCCGAAGCTCTCGCATCCTAGAGTAAGCTCACACTTCCGGAACCAGTGTGTAATCGTCGAGTCTTCTCCCATAGGAGTCTCTAGCCATAAGGATTGAGCCAACGGCTCTGTTGGAATCTCCGAGCTCCGAACAAGGGCAGCGGCTATGAAAGAATGACTCGCTACTGTGTCTATAAGAACTGCAGCAAGGGTGGAATAGACATAGATAGTACCTCAAATCATCTCGGACGTGCCGTGGTCATAGGCCTCCGCTGCCTGGAGCTGTTCCTATCTTTTCCCGCCAGCTCCCTGTGGTCGGGGTGGACCTCATAGTGGTGGTGGTGGTGGTAGGGCCTCAAAGCGTCGCCCACCACCTGCTGCTCGGCCAGCTCCTCTGCCTCGTCCGCCTGCTCCCTGCGGACCACCACGGTCGACCCTCTGCCTCTGCCTGGGTGGTCCCTCAACCGTCTGCTGCTCCTCGGCACGGCGAGTCGGGCAGTCACAAGCCATGTGGCCCTGCCCGCCGCATGTGTAGCATTGTCTGCCTCTCAAAAGACTGGCTCCACGCTGAGTGCCCCGCACTGCTGAGCCAGTGTCTTGAGGTCGTCTGATTGAGGGTCTGGTCTGCCTGGAACCATGAGTCATCCGTCGACTACCTGCTGTAGAAGACTCTGATACGTGTCGCCCCGCGGTAGGTCTTGCTGCTGAAGAAGGCCCAGTAAGGAAGCTCTCAATCAAAAGGGCTCGCTCCAGTACTCCTGCCTGAGTCGGAATGCTGAGGGAGATCAGCGATGCCCTGATCTCCTACCTCAATCCCTACTCAAAGGTCCAGGTCCAGAAGAATGGGTCATGTACCATGTCTGTCGAGTAGCGTGAGATATCGGTAAATCTCATCGAGTACTGGCCGACCATCAAGCTGCCCTGCCGCAGCTGTAGAAGCTCCTGGATGCATACCTCACGGAGGGTGGCTGGGACGAACTCCGAACGGAAGAGGCTCTCAAAGTCCATCCAGAGTAGAGATGTCTCATCATGCACCCGGAGCATCAAGCTCCACCATCTTCCTGCTGCCGCATGCAGTACGCTCACTGTGAGGATCACCATGAGGTCTGTTGGTGTCCTCACTGACCTGAAAACCCGTACCAATGCCTCCATCCAGTCCTCGACTGCCTGGGGGTCTGTCTCCCCATGGAACCTGGGTGGTCGCTGGCGCTGAAACTCATGCAGTGAACTAAGGTGACGTGCATCATCAGCGGCTGGGGCTGGTAGCATCGGTGGCTCGGCGGGTAGAGGTATCGTCGGTGCCTCTGCTGTCAAAGGGCCCTATACTGAGGCCTCGTCTCTTGGTGGGTTGTCATCACGCACAACTCCCGGAACCCTAGCTAGCTGCCATTGTGGGGCCATCCCGAAAAGAAACAGGTGCGCCACGGTCAAACAGTATACCTGGTGAGCTGACATAAAGTAATCACAAAGAAAACTTGAAACACACATGCAATCAATGTTTTCGTGCATTAAGTCGGAAATCAGAAGTCAGGGTCCTGGTGTACGGATACGTCGGCCGCCACACCAAAACTGGACTCCCTGGACTGATAACCACACCCAATACTCTTAACATTATTGCTTCACACAGAAAAAGATCAGAGTCCCGAGTTCTGCGGTAGAACCGAACTCCTCTGATACCAATTTGTCACGACCCGCCCTCGGGGCTCGTGCCGTGACTACCCCAAGCCCGCCTTCCATAGGCCAGGGACTGGCGACTAGCACCAAGGCATAAATACCACTAAAAGGGAATGCATTGCCTTTGTAATGTAAAATAACACCACAGAGCAAGCAAGTAGAAGAAGTAAACACTAAGCAAAGCTGGGTACAACAGTAAGTGCGGAAATGTAAATGGGCCAGAATACAAACCGAAAACTGAAAGTAAAGTACAACTCGAAAGGGAAAATAGCAACTGAAAGTAAAGCCGCAACATCAAGACACCCACTGGAATTCCCACCTGAAGGGTGAGTTCAGATAGCCTCCACATCTCCTCGGTTCCAACCGTTCGCTCTGAGTACGTCCCGCCCAGTGGTCCACCTCCAGGTACCGTCCTGCTCCGCAAGTCTCAACCACGATCAGCGTTGTCCGTCGTCTGCAACCAACACAACGTAGTGCGGGCATATCCCGTGTAGGGGTGAGTATAAGCTACTCAGTAGGGACCCCGAGACCCCTGAAGGTCTCCCATAATCCACAAAGGAAAGATACAATCACGAAGTAACATCCGACACTGCTTAGGTATATGCCCATACATATACCTAAGTCATCAATTTCAGTACGCTCCAACCTCCGAGCCCAAGTACAACCCAGTCAACACGGGAAAACACAACCCAATACACACAAGAAAGCAAAACGTAATCCACACAGGATAGCACAACACAATCCACAAAGGAAAGAAAAACAGGATTCAGCTCACACAGGTATACTTCTTCGTATGACGATAGAGATGATCAGATGTAGCCACTGATTCATCTAAGTCGTCGGACCCACAAAGGATCGATAGTTACTAACCCCCGCAATGACTCACAAAGGATTGATAGGTAACTAACCCCCGCAAAGACCCACACAGGATCGATAGGTAACTAACCCCTGCAAAGACCCACGTAGTATCGGACCCACACAGGATCTGTAGGCGCTGGCACACACAAAACCGCTGAGCGCTGACCCACATAGGATTGGACCCACACAGGATCGGTAGCACTGATCCACGTAGGATCGCTGAGTGTTGTAGTCATCGCCGTCGAATCCACTAAGGATCTCTGTACAGTTGTCGTCATCGTCAGAGTCGCAAACGCATCCAGCTCTAGGGTTCCCGCACATAGCAAGCTCGTTCGGGAGGGTCCGCTCCACGAGCCGAGAGGCTGATACATCAACTGACACAAAGTCCGGAGTTGATGTATCCAAAAGTTCCGTATCGTCAACAGGAACTCAGCGCCACAGACGGCGCGTCAATCGGACGCTCGGTCTGGAAGTTATTGGCTTTTTCGTCCTAGGGGCCCGGTTGGTTTTTAAGTCAAAACCAACCCGACCGTACTCCACCTACATCCGAACCTCGGGCGGAGTAATCCAAAATATTTGTCTCACTAAGAGGAATCCAACAAAGTCGACGGAACGTCAATCGGACGTCCGGAGCTCAAGTTATGAGCGTTTCTGCTCCGAGGGCCTGGTTGGTTTCGTGTACGAACCAACTCGGCCGAAACCAAAATATTCTGAAACCTTGAGTGCGATATACCGAAACGACCGTCTCGATCCAAGGATCACATCTCAACTAACGGTGCATCGATCGGAGGCACGTAGCTCAAGTTATGGGCGACCGACCGGAAGAGGTTCGGTATTGAGGGGTTCGGGCCCGGTCCGACCCGGCCCGATACCCCCAGGGTCAGCCCGAACCGGGTCAACCCGAACCGGGTTCGGGTCCGACCCGGCCTGGGCGCAGCGTGCTGGGTGCACTGTCCAGGAGCTCGGCCAAACTGCCGAGCCGTTTGAGGGGGGGCCTACCCCCTGTCTTTTGTAACCGCGACCCCCATAATGGGGGGCCGCTTGAGCTGGCCGCTGGGGGTTTGTAACCCCCGGCTTCTCCCCTGTCCGGCCAGCCCTCCCTGGCCGGCCGACTGTTGCCGCCATGGGATCGGCAAGGACGGTCCCCCTTGCTCTGACGCCGGCGGCCCGGAACCGGCCGCCGGTCTCTCAGCTCCCCCGTGGCCCGGAACCGGCCGCGGCCTTGGTTCGTCCGGCGCGGCGCGACGGCGCCGCACCCCTCTGCCGCGGCCCCACTCTGGTCGTGGTGTCTTCGTGTTTTTCTGGCACGGCGCGACGGCGTCGTGTCTTGGTTCATCTTTCAAATGCGTGTCGTGACGGTGTCGCGCATCTTTGTCGCTCGTCCCCACGCGGTGCGACGGCACCGCGTCACTTCCCTTCCAACCGCAACCACAAATAAATAAAAGGGAGGAGGGTCGGCCGTGTTTGTGCGGTCTGGCCCCCTCATGTTAAATGATGTCAAGTGGTTCCCAAGAATGAGGATAGATGACGAAGAAAACAACGGAAGTAATCATGAAATAAAAACGCATAAAACCCCTACCTCGTCAAACAAGTTGGGTGAGGATTCATCGCGGAGATAACCGTCATAGAGGGAGACGTCGCGGAAGGAGACGTCGCGGAAGGAGACGTCGACCTCCGAGGAATCCAGCATTCTTCGCATTCTCCACGTTATTCGTGTTCTTCGACAAATAAGATGAAGATCTTCAAGCCTCCCTTAGCTTCTCTCCCAAAGCTCTCAAGAAACAAGCCTCCAACCCAAAATAAAATAAGTACCTCACTTATTTTATTAACACAACTTAAGTTTGAAATTAAAAAGTTGAATTTAATCCACACAATTAATTAACTCAAGTTGTCAAATTAAAATAAGGGTTATGGAAGGTTAGGGGAGGTGAAGGGGTAGGATTCGTGTGGGCCCCACCACCCTCATAACCTCCAAATGGAAGTTGGGTGGTTTCCCCCAACTTCCACCCAAAGCTTTAAACCACTTAGAGAAAAATAAAAATTGATTCTTAATTTTATTTTACCTTCCACAAAAATTTAACAACTTCTCTCGTGTAAACACAACTCCGGAAAAGGTGTTCCTAAGAAAATACCGGCGCTGCGATTCCATCGGTGCCCTCGGAATTCGATTCCGAGCACCGGTTCAAGAGTTAGAAATTCACGCTCGTTCGTTCACTGAATGTACCCGAGCTAAACTTCGGATAGAAATTCCGGGCACACCGGGCCTCGGAATCAAGTGCCGTTAGAAACTTCGTTCTTGTAAAATCCCAAAGAAAATTAAGAAAAAAATTTCCTTGAATTTTACGGGTCTTTACATTGAAGATTTTATAACGGCATAAAATAGCTGCACCCAATTTATAAGTTAAAAAAGACAATCTTACCTTAATTCTGTCAAAAAGGTTAAAAAGGACCTTGTTTGGAAAACGACAGAAATATTCCTTTATAAACTTCTTATAAAAGGTCAACAAGGGTATAAATGAATTTAACCCATAGTTTATAAAATATTAAGAATGATTTGAAATACATTTTTAAGAAACATCGATGTGGATGATAAATAGGTCCCAGTATATAATTACGTATAAACAACCTCAAATAATGACGAGATTGTGAAATAAACACTTACCTTGTACTTTTCCTTGGTTGAGGGTAGGTTAACCTCCTTTATAATTGTGAAATAATTGTTATTAAATTATACAAGAATCATATACATTAATATGATATCATATATGATCTTCTAACATTGCTTTGTGAATAATATCTTAGTATTATCATCATTTCAGGTGTTAACTTACTCGTTTTATTTTATATGTTTTGTTACATAAGTCATGTTTGTTATGGATATGATGTATCTTATTCATATACAGAATGATATCAAGTCGTTAAACATTATTTTTAATCATAAAATGAGAATTATACTTTCATGGATACGATAGAGAATGAATCTCATCGCGTTCGTGGAGACGGTAGTCCGTATGTACGCACGAGCGACAATATCATTCTTTTGATACTAAAATAATATATAATTTGATGGTATATCATATTTACAGAATCATTATCATGTTATATTTATTATTTACATCAATTAAACATCATTATCATACCCATCCAAATAATAATGTTTTGAATAACAATTACACCATGACGTGGAGATGGTAAGTCATACGTACGCCCGTATGGTGACATGTCATTCAAAGGATGGATAGAATACTGAATATGGTTGTACCATATTTATAATAACATAAAAGTATATAGAATATACTTTAGTTATTATTTTATAATGGAAATAACAAAGAAAGAAGAAGTTGAAGAAGAAAGGAACTTGAAAGAGGGTGGTAAAAACATTACCTCTTCTTCAGGTTCTTCCTTTTGATTTGATCAAAAGGGATCCTTAGGTTAGATTTATGATCAAACTAAGGCCTATAGGTTGAATTGATGGAAGTTTATAGAATATTTTTTCATATTTTTTCTGAGCCAAATGGCTTTGAAGGTGTGAATTAGTGAGAAGGGGGAGTGCCCTTTTATAAGAGGGGTGAGGGGCACCTTAGAAAAAATTTAAAATATTATTTTATAATAAATTCATATTCAGTTTATAATAGCTCAAAATTGAATTATTTAGAGTCTAAGGTGGGTATGAGTCTAAATAATTTCAACAAATAGATTTTAGACAGGTTTGGGTCACTAAATTAACCTTATCATTTATATTTAACTCTTAGTTAAATAGTTTGACATTTACCATGTCTCCTTATATTTTTATATTATATGGTTAATAAACTTACCATATACATCCAAGAGAACCCAAAGTGGTTAATTAATGATACACCTATCATTATATAAGTATCTTGGCCTACCCTAATATTTTTTAGGAATTGAATATCAGTTAATAATATAATATTTGTTTTAAAAACTCTTTTATGTCAATTTTGACACTATTTGGTATTTAATTTTTGTGAAAATCATAACAGCATGATTACTTATAAAAAAATAATTACATAAATACTAACATTTTATATTAACCTATAAAATTAGTTTAATTTATAAATAGTCTCAAATTACATTTATTTGGATATTTATAATATCAATTATTTTAATATTTCATTAATTAGGTAATTACTACATTACCATTGTGTCATAGATAAATTAAATTATTTAATATCTCAAAATTATAAATAAAATACCATGATGTAGGAAATATTTTTATCTTTCTAATTAATATTTACAATCTAATTTATCTTATGTATAACCCTATATTAAAAAATTTTTAGTAATTAAACTTTGATTTTAACTCTTTTAACTCTTCTTTGAATTAAATAATAATAAATGTCCTAATCTAATCTAAGTGGACCTAAATGATAATATTTTATTCCTAAGGTTGTTTTTTGTCAAGATAAACTTGTCAAATAGAATTAGGATATGTTTTAGGGTAATATTAATATCATTTTTACCCTTAATTACCCTATTTACTTTTAACTGTTGTAAATAAAAGTAAAAAGCTACTATTCACCAAAAATTATTTTTATCTAATTGAACCACATTTTACTCCTTGGTATTAACCATTTCTCTTGGATTTTCAAAATTCCACTCACAAAAGCGGTAAAATTAAGTTTTATGTGAATTTGGAAATTCTCCTAGGAGGTGGGTAAAAGACGGTGAAAAGTTCAATAAAATTCTTATATATCTAAAATTATTCTAAACTAACTCCAAAGAATTACATTGATCTTATATAGATATTATGTATCTATTTTTAGCTTAATTAAATTTAAATAAAATAAATAATTATTTAAATAAAAATTCGGTTTTAAACTATAACTCAGAGTTTTTTTCACTATTCATCAGAAATTGAATGTTTTCAGAAAAATACCAAAAATTCACCCTCAAATAATTTCGATATTCCGAATCCAAAAATGAAGTCCATTTTGAAAGATAAAATTTATAAAATTTTAAAAAAAAGTGGGTGTTATTATTTATAACGACTAGTTTGATTGGTTGTGGTGTGTGTTAGAACTCGAAGTTGCATACAACACATGCTAATGTATTATTAAAATAGAAGCATACCATGGAAGCTTGGGGTGTTACATTCTCCCCTCCAAATAATTTCGTCCCCGAAATTCCTAGAATACTACCGCGTGAAAAGAATCGTGTGGTTCTTCATCAGAAGTTCCTCAGGTTCCCACATTGCCTCTTCCATCTTATGGTTTCTCCATAGAACTTTTACCAGACAAGTCGTCCGGTTTCTTTGCACTTGTTCTCTCATATCAAGAATCTTGGCAGGATCTTCGCAATAAGATAGATCGGGTTCCAGCTATAATTCCTCATAAGTGAGTACATGAGTTGGGTCAGACATGTATTTTCTCAACACTGATACGTGGAACCCATCGTGAAATTTGGAGAGGCTTGGTGGCATTTCCAAATGGTAATCTACAGCCCCAATTCGTTCTAGAATTTTGAATGGTCTGATGTATCTGGGACTCAATTTTCCCTTCTTACCGAAACATATAACACCCTTCCATGGAGATACCTTCAAGAAAATATGATATCCTACCTGAAATTACAAATTCTTCCTTCAGTTGTCAGCATAGATCTTCTGCCTACTTTGAGCAACTTTGATGTGGTTTTGGATTACCTTCACCTTTTCCATCGTTTCCTCCACCAGTTCTAGGCCTATGAGTTTTCTTTCACCAATATCATCCCAACAGGTTGGTGTGTGACATCTTTTTCTGTATAACGATTCATATGGTGTCATCCAAATACTTGAATGGAAGCTATTGTTATAGGAAAATTCTACCAGAGTTAAATATTAATCCCACATACCCTGAAAGTCAAGCGATCATGATCTCAACATGTCTTCTAAGGTTTGAATAGTCTGTTCTGATTGTCCATCTGTTTGAGGGTGGTAGTCAATGCTCAAATGATGTTCAGTATCCAAGGCCTTATGAAGACTCTTCTGAAATCTTGAAGTAAAACAGGGATCACGATCAGAAACAATCGATAGGGGTACTCCATGAAGTCTCACAACTTCATTAATATATATCCTTTCTAGATGTTCAAGTGGTAAATCTTCCCTTATAGCAAGAAAATGTGGTGACTTGGTAAGATGATCAACAATGACCCATATTGCATCATTCCTTCTAGGAGTCTTTGGTAGTCCCATGACAAAGTCCATCGTGGTATTATCCCATTTCCACTCAGGTATGGGAAGAGGTTGCATGACTCCTACAGGTTGTTTCCTTCCAGCTTTCACTTGTTGACAAACCATACATCTTGACACAAAATCAACAATATCCATCTTCATGTAGTCCCACCAAAAATGTTCCTTCAAATCTCTATACATCTTGTTTCTCCCATGGTGTATAGATAAATTTGAACAATGAGCATCATCCAACAATTCCCTTTTTAGATCAGGTATATTGGGAACACAAAGTCTCTTCTCAAATTTCAAAAAAGTGGGTATTACCATTCCTAATGGCTATTTTTATTGGTTGTGGTGTGTGTTAGAACTCGAAGTTGTGTACAACACACGCTACTGTATTATTAAAATAGAATTATATCTTGGAATCTTGGAGTGTTACACCCATTTTCAGTATGGTATGCTTCCATACATTAATTCATGTTCCTTTCCTTTTTATGTCATCATGTTGGGCCTTCTAACCCATGTGCTATTATTTATTATTATGTTTATTCCCTTACTATTTTTTTAGCTCATCCCTTTGTTCATATATTCCCTAGGTTATCTTATCAATATATAATTTCTTAAAGGTTTTTAGGATCTTATTATAAAGATTATATAAAATTTGATTTTATTTTGGTTTCATGTTTTTATTTTTATGTACCTAATCCTCCAAATACAGTAGACTTAACAATCCATGGTTTGTATCGAATCATTAATTATTCTTAAAATTATGTAATAATTTGTGAAAACTTCTAGGGTCTATATATCTGGTATTATAGGTACGATCTTTTTATTTTTTGAGATTAGTACTAGATCGCTTTAGTGAGAACCCTTGTGATAATCTTGTCACCATGGATAACTTAGATTGAAACTTAGGGTGTCAGAAGTTAGGATAAACTTTTCCATTACATGTTTATCCTTCAATGTTCAATGTTTCATTTTATTATTCTTATTAACTAAGTATTAAAACCCCCCTATGGTACTTTATTTTTATTATTTAATGGATGGAAATAGACGAACTTGTGATAACAATCAAAGTTATAGGAAATGTGATGATTTCCCTAATGATATTCCAAATATGACGGGAAAAAATGCTCAATACTTCAGGATGGTATTTTCTCAAATGTATTAAGTTATGAATAATAAATTAAATCACGTAGAACACCCTCTCTCTCTGAATAAAGATAAATTTGTGGCCGAATCCTTCAATTGACAAAGACCCCCATCTTTAATAGATCTTTTGATCCCATCATCGTGGAATAATGGATTAAATCTATTGAGAAGATATTATATGTCTCCCAGTGATTATAAGAAGAGAAATATGTGTTATAGGTACATAATTTTGATGGGTAATATTATTGGTGATGGTGACCGATTAGGAACAAAAAGTCCAAGGATTAAATGGATTCCATGGAATGGGAATATTTCAATAAAATATTTTTCAACAAATATTTTTCTCTAAACCCTCTTTAATATGGAAAGGGAGTTACTTGAACTGAAGAAAAAGGAAGAGTATTCTATTATAGAGTATGATGAAAAATTCACAGGGATCATGTGACATGCCTTTGAATTTATCATGAACACCGAAAGAAATGTGGATCACTTCTTTAGGGGATTAAAGTCGAGTCTATGAAAAGATTTGACAATTAGAGACTTTGATAGCTATAAAGAGATTGTATGTTGTGGCCTCAAGGTTAAAATGGAGATCATATAATCTTAGTGATCTTATGTTTCTAGAGATAAAAAGAGGAAAACCAAGTTTAATATGGTTGGATCGACATATAAATCCCATAATGGAAAGAAAACCTAATATCCCACGTGTAAAAATTGTGGGAAGAAGAATCATGGGAACTATCTAAAGGGAACAAGGAATTTATTCAAATGTCAGATAGTGGGGAATATAAATAATAAATATTGAAGTGATATGAAGTATCCCACTAATTTGGAAGAAGAAGAGAAGGTTTAGATCAACACTTATCATGTAGTGCAGAATTTCAACTATACGGAACATGGGAATTATGTGAACCATGGATCCAAGCCAAGGGTTATTAGAGGAAATCATCAAAAATAAAGAAGGGCATATGTTATCACTACTACTGAGGTGGAATCTGATAATGATGTTGTGATAGGTACACTGGTTATTCATTCAAGAATAGAAAACTTGCTATTTAATTCTTGTTCTATGCATTCTTTTATATCATGAAAGTTTAGTATAACTATTAAAACACCACCAAAAAATATGTAGAATGAGTTATATATGAGAATATTAAATGGGGAAATTATTTCATACAGTGTATATAAATCTTCATCGGTTAATGTATGTTGACTGAACCTCCTAGTAAATCTTTTATTACTTCCTTTAGTAAATTTTTGTGCTATATTGGGCATGGATTGGTTATCTTTATATAAAGCCAACATTGACTATCTGGATAGGGAGATCACTCTTCTTATCATGAAGTATCCTCCAATTCTGTAAAAGTATAAGGAGGAGTATGAATCTCTATCAAAAATCAATGTCTCAATTTTTGGTATTACTACCTTATGAGAAGGAATATCTAGCTCAAATGATTGAGATAAAGGAGAGAATCATGATCATATAAATTCCCATTGTGAGGGACTATACTGATGTGTTCCCCAAAGAGTTACCTAGTCATCCTCCTAGTTGAGAGGTTGAGTTATAAATTGAACTTATTTCTGGATCTCTTCCTTTATCAATGACTACTTATAGAATGGAGACTGTTGAGCTGGAAGAACTAAAGAAGTAGTTACATGGGAATCTAGAAAATGGTTTTATATGCTCAAGTGCTTCATCGTGGGGTGCACCAGTCCTCATTGTCAAGAAGAAGGATAGATCAATGTAACTCTATATTTATTATTGTGAGATAAATAAAATCATGATAAATAACATGTATCCCCTACCACAGATAGATGACTTGTTCAATCAGATATATGGGAATAAAATTACTCTAAGGTGGACCTTTGGTCAGTATATCACTAACTAAAGGTGAAGAGGGAAGATATTCCCAATATTTCCTTTCAAATGAGGTATGGACACTATGATTTCATAGTGGTTACCTTCATACTCACTAATTCACCAGAAATTTTCATATATTTAATGAATGGAGTCTTTATAGATTACCTTGAAAATTTTTTGGTAGTCTTCATTGGTTATATTCTAATACACTCTAAGGTAAATGAGAATCATGAGGAGCATTTGAATACCGGGATAAATACATTACAATGGGAGAAAATATATGAAAATTATAGTAAATGTGAGTTCTGTATGGAGGATGAATCATTCTTGTGGCACGTAATCACGATCAAAGGGATATATGAGAACCCTTACAAGACAAAGTAAATTGAAGAGTGGCCCATGAAAATATATGTAAAGGAGATATGTAGTTTCCTTGGTTTATCTGCGCATTACCTACGATTTGTGAAGAAATTCTCATGATTTTAAAACCCAATAACCAATATGAACTGGAAGGGATAAAAGTTTTTATTGACCAGTGAATGTGGAGACTACTTTAAAGTGTTGAAAAAGAGGTTTATCAATGCACCAATGGTCACAGTACTAACAAGTGTGAACTCTTTATGGTGTACAGTGATGATTCAAAGAATGGATTAGGTTTTTTTCTGATGGAAAATGATAAAGTAATAGCCTATTCTTTAACATAATTTAAAATTCATGAAAAAGTATCCCATGAATGATCTAGAGTTGGTAGCTGTGATCTTTACATTGAAAATCTGGCAGCATAATCTCTATGGGGAGAAGTGTGAGATATATAATTAGAACAAGAGTGTCAAATATATATTCACATAAAAGGATCTTAATGTGTGACAGTGAAGATGGTTATAGGTCATGAAAGATTATGATTAATCAATCCACTACCATCCTGGTATGGTAAATAAGGTGGAATATTCTATAAGAAGAAAGTATCCTAAATATTTTTCAATAATGAGAATTTATAAGGATCAAATTTTCTTATACCTTCAAAGGATAGACATGGGAATCATTAAGAAAGGAACATCATCAATCCTTTCTTAAATGATTCATCAACCATCCCTCATGTAGAAAATAAAGGATGCTCAAAGAAATTATGTGGAAATTAAAAAAAAAGATGTAAGCTATTAGAAATGGGAAATCATCATAGTTTCAAATGGGTGAGGAAGGAGTCATGATATTTGGATCACAATTATGTGTACAATCCAATACATAGATAAATAAAGAGCTTCTAAATGATGCACATAGCTCAAATTCTCTATTCACCTAGAGAGCACAAAGATGTATCAGGATCTCTGAGAAAAATATTGGTGGGAAAATATGAAAAAGGATATTGCTAAATATATAAAAAGTTATTAGTATGTTAGAAAGTTAATTCTAAAAGATAAAATTATAAGTGGATAATGAAACCATTACACATACCAACATGGAAATGGGAAAACATCACCATGTAATTTGTCACCAAACAACTAAAGACATCTAGAGGAAACTATTATATATGGGTTGTTGTGGATTATCTCACAAAGAGTGCTCACTTTATCACAATTTGAGAGGACTTGTCACTGGATCAACTTGCACAGATATACATCAGTGAGGTTGTAATGTTGAATGGAGTACCACTATTGATTGTATCCAATCAATACCTGAGATTCAACACCAAGTTCTGTAAAATCCTTCAACAAGCACTAAACACTGAGATAAAATTATATACAGACTATCATCTTTAAACTGATGTCCAATCTAAGCATAATATTTAGATATTGGAAGCAATTTTGAGAGCATGTTCCATGGACTTCAAGGGAAGATGGGAACAATATCTACCTCTGGCAAAGTTCTCTTACAAAATTAGTTTCCACTCGAGCATCCAAATGGCTCCATATGAATCCCTTTATGGTAAAATATGTAGAACACTAGAATTATGGGATAAAGTTGGTGAACATAAACTATTAGGATCTAAAATGGTCAAAGAAGTGGTAGAAAATGTGAAAACCATTCGTCAGCATATCAGGGAAGCCCATAGTCGAAAAAAAGATTTATGAATACAATCATCGATGAGACCTAGAGTTTAAGGTTGGAGACATGATATTTCTCTACATATCTCCATGTAAGAGGATCATGAGATTTGGGGTGAAAGGAAAGATAATTCATAAGTACATCGTCCCCTTCAAGATTTTTGATCATGTTGGAGCTGTTGCATATCAAATAACACTTCCACCTATTATTTCTCAAGTACACAATGTATTCCGTGTATCCCTCATGAGTAAGTACATACCAGATTCCTCACATGTATTGAATTTAGAGGTGGTATAGTTTGAAAGTGACCTCTCTTACGATGAGCAGCCTATGAAGATATTAGACTGTATAGATAATGTTCTATGTAACAATACTACTCTCATAATAAATGAAATATGGTGTAACAATAAGTTTGAAGAAGTAGAATGGAAATATATGGAAGAAATGAAGGATAAGTACCCTCACATGTTTAGTTTTTAAAATGAAATTTTGAGGGAGAAATTTCATAGGTGGGGAGAATGTAATGAACCAAAATTTTATCAATGAAAATTTTCTTCTTATAAATTTTTTATATAGTATAAAACTCATAAAATCACTTAGATAAAAAATAAAAACTTTATAAATGAAAAATGAATGGAATAAGAATTATTTATAGATTTTAAGGAACCTAAACCAATGAAATAGTAACTTAACCTTTGGAATAGTAATATGACCCTTATAAATAGTAAACTGACCAATATAATTGAATCCACATCCATGAAATTATAAATAAAATTTAGGCATCTTATAAATGGAAATATGATAAAATTATATCATAGTATAAGTAAATAAATGATTTATAAATTAATAATTAAGTTTTGATATTTTTAAAAAATATAAATGTTTCGTTTCAATTTTATAATTAATATAATGTTTTAAAAGAAAATTAATTTTCATAAAATATATTCATAAATCAATTATTCTTTATGATTAAAATATAATTTTATGAGACCATAATTAAATTTTCAAAGTGTTATAAAATAAGTTATAATATTAAAAATAATACAAGTAAAGTATGATTTTAATTAAAAATTAAATTTATCATATATAGAAAAATATTTTTTATAAAATGGAGTTCATTTTTGAATTATACATGATGAAAATTGATTATGGTGAATTTTTTGTATTTTTCTAAAATAATTGAATTTTTTGTGAATTGTAAAATATGGTAATTTGTGATATATATACATTATATGTTAAATAGACTATTAATTTAGTCATCACTGATGTAAGAATTATTATCTCTAATTATAAATAATTATTTACAATATTTATTCATGTAATTATCAATATTTCTTTTCTAGAGGCAAAATATTAAACTAATGAATAGAATAATGAGAAAATACCACTCTCCTCGACTATAAATACCACCCCTCACTGCATATTCTCCTCACACAACTTAATCCTTAAATCTTGTATAATTTATTATAAATCTTATTCCCAAACTTCTTCCCCATGTTTAGGAACCTTTGGCCTCAACAAAATACCAAAACCAATTTCCCTAAGAAGGTTCTCTAGGAGGAGAATTCAAGAGGTAAAATCCTCTATCTTTTTATTTTATTTTCTTTCAATTTATTTTATTTTCTTATTCTATAATAACCTCCCCTTATCCAAGTATAATTTTAACTAATTTATGTCACATATAAGTAAATATTATTGTGTTAATGGAATAATCTATCATCATTTATTTCCCCTCCCCTTTTTCTTCTAAAAATGAGAAAATCATCCATGATGTGTTAATTTATCCCATTCAAGGACGACAAGTTTTCAATTTTTTACCACCTTCAAGGGAAATAAAAAAACCATTTTTATGGTTTAAATATATTATAATATATGTATTATAGCCTATTTCATTTTTTTTACCATTATATATACATTTTGTTTATTAATAAATGAAAACTAGTTTGTGATGATCAAAACAAGACAAATTAATCTAAACAAATATCATTAATGTTTTATCTAATGATTCTTCCTCACATATGGAACCAAAATTAAATATAAGCCAAATTAATATCCTATAATTTCATTAAAAATATTTAATTTTAATTCTGGATAACTATTCTAATTTTAAGTTATTTTCCATACATGTATACATGTAACTGATCATAAAAACCAAGGAAACGAATGCTCCTAAACAATAAAATTGTATATTATAACTCATAAAAAGACCATTAATGATCTTAATAAAATTATAATAAAACAAATTATTGTATAAAATCTTATTAATTAATTAATTTGTTGATTTTATATGATTATATAGGACATTAAGATCAAGTGCAGAACACTTTCAGACATAAGGTAAGGGATTATACATAAACCTCAATTTTTGTTCTAGTTACTCTTTCTTTCTCTTTACACCAATTTAATGCTTCTTTATTTTTGTTTAATTATTATAAATTCTATTTATATTTTTTCAAAATCATGTATCTATATCATATCATTCTTATTTTATGGGTAAATACATGTTTTAAAAAGGTTCTATTCTCAATTATTCCTCATAGGCAAGCCTGGTTAAAGGGAACTTCTCGATTTCATACCCATTTTCAAGTTCACTCCTTAATATTTTTCAATTGAAATTTATTTTTCTAAAATAAAAAAATTATATCATGGAAAACTATATTGGTTCATTTTTGTTTTTATACAGACAAGTATATCTTTTCCATTATAAAAAATCTTGAAAATCTCCCTTTGAACTGCACTAAAATGTTTTTTTTAAAGTTTCTTAAACACTCTTTTTAAATGTTTTCAATTAAATTTGAAATAAAATATCATTATATATTCCTATATTTCCTTATGAATGTCCATGTATGATTTATATCCATTCTTTCATTGACACCATTATGATATTTTCTTTTGATATTCCTTTTTAGATGATTATGACACCCAATTCTTTTCATGGGTAACCCTAATTTTTATGTTTGATTCCTTATGTATGAATCTTTATTTGGAACACATATTCATGAACATTTTAGGATGGGTGCACCCAGATAGTTCTCCAATTCATTTGGTAATGTTTATTCTAATGAGACGTCATGTGCAACAGTATTGGTGGTTAGCATTGACTCATGCTTCTACATGTGCAATGATCCTTGACTCATGTGTATGTCATGTTTTATGTTTCTAAAACATTACTATGATTCCATTATTACAAGATCCCATGTCCTATATATAGTGATCTCATATGTTTATTCAGGTTCCATGCCTTTTTATGTCATCATGTTGTTCCTTCTAACCCACATGTTATGATTTATTTGTACGTTTATTCCCTTACTATACTTTTTATCCCATCCCTTTGTTCATGTTTTTATAGGTTATCCTATAAATATTTAAGGTATTAAAGGGTGTTAGGATCTCAATATGAATACTAAATAAAAGGATTTATTATTTTTGTTACATGTTTTCAGTTTTATGTACTTAATCCTCCAAAGAAAATAGACTTTACGATCCTTGGTTTATATATAATGGTTAATTATACTTAAAATCATATAATAATTGGTGTAAAAGGATAGGGTCTCTATATTGTGGCATCTTGTTAAAGTGTATGAGAGTTCCTAGTATCGGGAGATCATGGTGTAGTCTTAGTATCCAAAGTTGTTTTCTTAGTTTTGATTTTTGGGAATGAAAATATTAAAGGATAGCATTATGTAGAGACTCAATTTTTCCTTGAAATACTTGGTTGTATTTATATATAAATTTCCAGAGATAGGTGTTGAGACAGTGTGTGATTTTGAGGCTCAGTGTGCACAGAATTAATTTTATAAAAAATATTAAATATATTTTATATTTTAAAAGCATGGTTTCTTAAACAAAATGGGATATCACTTAAATGAAAGCTCAGATAAGAAATATAAGACTACAGTTGAGTCCAAAACATAGTTTTTATCCTAGACATGACCTAAAATAGGTCAATGTAGGGCATTATGACATCTCTCACTTTGGTAGTACATTCAGTGAATTAATTAATACATTTTAACCTAAATGAAATTCTCTAAGAATACATACATATAGAATTATCCAAGGTTAGTTGTATAAACCCTGGGATAATTCTAGATCTTCCCTTCCTCCTTCTATTGGTGAATCAAATCAGATGATGATTAAATTCCAAATCAGATAAGATCGAAGTGCATCGAACACAATGACATCCTTCAATCATTGACAAGTGAATTCTTCAACAATGGACGATCCAATATTTACATAGGACTCATCAATTTTTGGTTTACTCAATTATTTATTAAATTGATTGAGAAGATCAAAAAAATTTGTTGATATACACTAATTAAATCCTTGGTAATCCCCAATGTACATGATTAAATTGGTTATTTTAATTTTTTCTAATATTGGATGCCCCATTCTTGATTGTCGGTCAAGAAATTCTTTCTATGATCATTTAAGAATTTTTTTTATTCTTTCCCCCAAACTTTTCTTCATTTTTATTACCATTTGGACCCTGTGGTCTTGTTTTGACATTTCCAGGTGGTAACAAGCCTGATCAGACCCCCAGAATTGCAATGGTATTGTGAGTGAGGCATGAATTACCAAAATGAGGACAAATATGGGATTTTTGTGAGGCATGGGTTATCATTTAACAAACTGGTTTTTAATACAGGGAGAAAAAATGAACTGAGGCATGAGAGGCATATGGTGGGACCCATGAGGATCAATGAAATTTTATTTATAGTGAACGATGGTCGGAAACAACAGATTCTACCTAGACATGATTATTTCAGGTGGAAGTGAGGTGACATATATGATGGAATGAATTGAATCAATATGGGGGAAATGGATCTGGGAATCTATTAAAAAATCGACAACATGTGATGTATAATGATGAACACATGGCATGTAACCTTTTTGTTATGGAGGCTAGGGTTTCAGAGAATCTATAAAGATGGCATGGTGTGTAGCCCTCCTACACGCCATTTACCTCATCCTTAGGTGGATGAGCAATGTGATGGGTCACATGAGCAGGAATCAGTGTGGGAGTATATGTTTAGGTACACCACCATGTACCGAAGTACACATACATGTCAAGATCACATGGGAAGCACCCCATGTGATGAAATACATCATGTACCAAAAGTATATGGACATATGGTCAATACACGGACACTACCAAAATTACACATCCTAGCCCTATGTATCTTGGACATACTATGTAGTCCAGATGCATGAACTATACCCCAAAATGTCTTGGGATCCATGTGCTAGCTAGGGACATGGATAGGTGGTGGAGAGGTACCACCCACTATCTAGGTCCCCTCACACACTGTGTACCCCTTATTTTCTTTTGAGAAAAATTCAAGGTACAATATCTCCTTTGTTTGAACTCAGATTTTGGACCTTGAGTAGCCTATCCTAAGAGTTTTTTTATGTAGAAAAATATGATTACCGTGATTTTGGATTTTGATATTAGATTTCAAATTTTCCAATCATGGAACTTTTTTAGGAGAAAATTTAATGGTAGTGGAAAGACAAAATCACTAGAGGCTTCCTATAGAGTGGAACCCCCCATCAGCAGGGGAATTGGTCCTCTATAGATACTTCTGAGTGGATCCACCTATCAGATAGGGCATGGGTCCTCGATTATTAGAGTGGAACACCCCTATCATACCTGGGAATGTGATCTAAACTTTTGAGTGGAACCCCCTATCAGATAGGGTGTGGGTCCTTGATGACTAGAGTGGAACCACCGTGTTATACCAGGGTTTTTTTCCTCTACTCCCGAGTGGAAATCCCCAATCAAATAAGGCATGGGATATCGATGACTAGGGTGGAACCCCCTATCGCACAAGGTCTTGGGCCCTAGACCTATAGAGTGGAACCCCCATCATCTTGTGCGTGGGTCCTCTACCCACTGAGTGGAACCCCCTTATCAGCATAGGGAGAGGTTCTTCAAGAAATGAGAGTGGAACCCCCTAACACACTGGGGTGAAGGTCCTATATAAATACTTATAGAGAATAACCCTCATAACTTATTGGGGCATGGGTACTCTACTTTGAGTTTATACCCCCTCGACTTTGCAGCATAGTGATGAGGTTGGGTTTGACTTCGATGGTTACTCATGGGAATATGCATGAGATGATGGGAATAAGTTATGGAATTTTGGAAATGTTGGAGACACTTCTTCCTAGGATGATCTGTGATATGGATATCCCCTTACTCTCTTATATGGGTTTCTTTTTACTGAGAATATATATATTATTTTGTATCCACAGTTGGGTTTTGGTTACTCTCCGTCCATGTTTGGTGAAGATGCACAATGTATTCCATGTGATTTATATGTTTATATTATCATGGTTGGATGAGTTTAATCTCCTACTATAGGTGGAAAATACTCGACGTGTATTTCATCTACTCACTATTTTGATCCCCTTGTGTTTGGATAAGGTTACTCTCCCTCTCTTTGTTTGGGTTGAGTAGTTCTCTTTCATTGTATATTGTGTCTTGTGTTATATCTATTATCTCTCTTTCCTATTGTATATCTTACTTCTCCCCCTTAAAACTTTAGGGAATCATAATGGATATTTATATACCCACCTCTGTATGGGATTTTTTAGCATGTGTTGTGTCTTATGTAGATGACAAACATGTCAGTGGTGACTTCAGAGGAGCATAGGGATACCGGGTGTGGTGGACCATGTACAATAGTCATATCTTGGAGATCAGGAGCTATGGTCTCTCCTAAGTTTACTTTTCTAGTTTTTTTAAGTTGGGAGATATTTTTGGTTGGGCTTGTATTTTTCTCCTTACTTTTCAGTTAGCACTCTCATAATCTTGTACACCCTAGAGGTTTTTCATGCTTGGTTTACTTTATAGTTTTTGCATCTTTTTATTATTATTCCTCTACACTTCTACATTTATATTGTTGGATATGTGAACACATGTACTTAGAAAAAGACCTCATATTTAGGATATGCCTTTTGGCACTTGTCTCCATCCACTATCCTATGGTGGAAGGTTTGGGGTAGTTGTGGCTTGATCCCCAACATTGGATGGTTTGTGACAACCCAATTGATGGTCCACCTTAAAGAGTTACTAGTCCACATGTAGTTGATTAAACAAGTCATCAATTCCTGTAAGGGGAAACTTTTTCTTTATGATGATATTTTGAGTTCATGATAATCAATATAGAGGTTCATTGATCCAACCTTCTTCTTGATGAAGAGGACCGACACTACCCATGGTGAAGTGTTCAGGTGTATAAATCCATTTTCAAGATTCTCTTGTAATTGCTTCTTTAGTTATTTGAAATCAATGGGTTACATTGAATAAGGAGTCTTAAAATGGTTAAGTATCCAGATATAAGTTCAATCGATAACTCAATCTCTTAGTTATAAGGGAAGACTGTAAAATCTTCAAGAAACAGAATAGTATAGTCCATATAAATGAGTATTTCATCAAGTATTATTCCCTCCATGTCCTCAATAATTTGAGATTAATATTCTTACTCAAATGTAAATAATATATATGATTAAGTAGAAGATTCCAAATGATATTCACCCCTCCATACATGTGTACAAAATCAGAGGAAACTAGGGGTGCAAAGAGTGATCTCTCTCTCCCAATAGTTGATGTTGGATTTTTATTAGGATATGTAATCTATTTCAAATATTTCATAAAATTAAAATAAGGGGTTTTTTATAATATTTTCAAGGAGATTAAATCCTTAATCATTAACTAAAGAGGATTTATATACTTGAGCTTCTATAATTGTCCCATTTTCTATTCTCATAGATAACTCGAAATCCGTGTTTTGAATCATTTTTAAAATAGTTGTACTAAAATTAAATGATATTATAGAATGTTAAGAACCAAAATAAAATAATATTTTCAGTATTATGGAATGAATAATTAGTGTACCTATCACCGCATCATTGTTGGGATCCACCTTAGTAGTAGTGATATCCTATGCGCTTACTTACTCTCTAGTATTTGGTGGTTTCTATGATTTATTGTCTCTAAAACACCTTGTATTAGGTAAATAGAATGCATAAATCCCATGTTCCTTAATTTTTAAACACAAAAAATGGGCTGATTATTGATTGGAAACATTATTTCATCCATTGCATTAGTGGTCTTTATCATCTCCCTTTATAATTGATTGTCCTGATGCCCTAATTTTATACACTTAAAATATATCCCTTCTCCCTTTAGATAGTTTCTAGGATGATTCTTCCCACATTTCTTACATGTGGGTAGTTGGGTCTTTTTCCTCTATGGGATTTACCCATTGATCCAGCCAAATTAAACTTTAATTTATGTTGTTTAAATGAATCCCTATGAAACCACAGAGAGTCACCAGTCTCTTTCTCAACAATATGGGTATAATGAAAAATAAATTCATATATTTCTAAATTGGTCCACATTACATTCCATTTTGATGAAAAATATGGTGGCATATTATGCACGCCTTGTGAATTTTTCCTCATATTCCTAGATAGAGTCATTATAATATTGATTAATCTTAGCAATTACCTCTATGTTTTATAAAGAAGAGTTTGGGGGAAATATTTTTTGAAAAATATTTTTGTGATTTCTTATTATTCTATAGAATCAATTTCATCCTTCTGATTTGTATTCTTGATCATTGTCCACTACTGATCAGCTTCCTCCTCTAGGAACTAAACAGATAGTATAACATTATTCTATTCTAAGAATTGGAGGACAAAGAATATCTTCTCAATTGAGTTAATCCATTATTCCTGGATAAGGGTATAAATAAACTACTAATGGTAGGAGTATTTTTTTCATATAAAGGGGTTGAAGGAAAATTTATCTCTATTTGTATAAGGAGGTAATTCCACACGATTACAGATATTATTTGAAACTTGAGTCAGCTAAGCTACTACTTCCTTGAAGTTCTCATCTACTAGTTCTATAATGTTAGGTGTCTGATTAAGGTGATCATCACATTTCCTCACATATTTTGTGTTGGAACAGTTCCTCCTATTTCTCATCATTAACTAAAATAAAGAAAATAAAAAATTAGGGATGAGAATTATCAATCTTAATATCAAATAAAATGGAAACTATAAAAAGGAATAACATATAAATGGAACATATATAATAACCTATGAGTATTTAGGTTTCATTATTTTTATCCATAGTAATTTTCCTCTCATTTTTTATAACATAACAATCCATTCATGTACTTTATAATGCTTTCTAAAGAGTTTGTGATTTTTCCAGAGCGTATCCTCGGGGAGGTCCAATCCAAGAATGTAGT
Organism: Viscum album; assembly: GCA_963277665.1. Classification (NCBI taxonomy): domain Eukaryota; kingdom Viridiplantae; phylum Streptophyta; class Magnoliopsida; order Santalales; family Viscaceae; genus Viscum; species Viscum album. The sequence continues at coordinate 1,151,300,580 of OY728138.1, forward strand.
TGGGAATCTTTTTCTTACAATGGGTAAAGTTAATCTTAATACTTAATGAGAATTTTTAGGGATATTACCTTTTGGTACATATGTTCTAGAGACACGTCCACTTGTAGAATCCAAAGAGGGATGTAATTTATTGGTAACCACCCGCTCTATACATCACCAAAATTTAAGGATAATTTTCTTTAATTAGAATTATCCATCAATTTATTACTAATTTATTCTTTTAAAAATCCCCAAGAAATGATTATATTGTTATTTGATACCAACTATAGATATTCAATCCATTTACACATATTGTTAGATGATTATTTTACAAAAATATCTAATAAAATAAAACCCAAAGGCTGAGTGGACTAGTGTATTTAAAAGAATAGGTATCTAAAAAACATGAATAAACTAAAAAATATTTATTTTAATCTCTATATTATGATCCTAAATCCATTTGAGAACCTAAAATAACCTAGTATAACCTAGTTAATAGGTAGAGGATACATTTCCATGATGAGCCCGTAAGGGGCGTAGTGCCGATTAGGGTTTTCCTGTTGCCACCATCTCCCCTCTTTCTTGTGTTGGAGGCAGATTTCCTCCTCGGTGCCTCATCTCGGCAGGTCTGCAGTGTGTGTTTCCTCTTCCAGTGGTAGTGTCACGGCGTGGTGTGATTTTCTATGGCGGCGTCGCAGATTCTCAGTGTTGTGATGGTGTTGCGGGTTCGTAGTGTGCTTCTTGCGGCAGTTCTCCTTCCGGTCGTCTCTCTGGTGGCGCTGCGGATTTACGATGTGTTGTTGTGGCGTTGTGGGTCCGAGTTGGTTCGTCATGGCGAGGTCCCCCTGCCTTCTCTGCAGCATTGTTCCAGTGGCTGGAGGTGGTCTGCGGTTGACCCCTATTGTCTCTCGCCGCGTTGTGGTCGTGTAGCAGGTTCGTGGTTTGCCACTATGGAGCAGTATTTTTGCGGAGTTCCTCACGGTGTTTTCTGTGGCGGCTTCATGGGTTCATGATCTGCTGTGGCGGAGCTCTGGATTTGTGATTTGGTGCAGTAGAGCAGTGGGTTTATGGAGTTCATAATGGTGAGGCCATCCGCCCTTTTCTCCACGGCGTCCAGTGTCGGCAGTGGGGTCGATCTGTCCTTCGGTTTGAGGGTGTCAGTGCTTTGATCTTCCACCTGAGAGTGTTTTGGGTGGTCGATGTGGTCCTCCCGAGTGGTATGGTGGCGATGGGATTTTTGGGTCTGGTATGGTGTTTTTTTCTTCATTTGGAATGCAGGTAAGTAAAAATGGGGTTTTTTTGTTGTCAGTGTGATGTTGGAGATTTGGTTGGGATGATTTGGATCTACTACGGTTTCTTGGATTTTGTTTTTCACGGCTTCAAAGATGTGGGAAAGGGATTTACGGAGTGGTGTCTGTCCAAGGGTGTGATGCGGTTGCCTACAGAGTAGGGGGCAATGTCAGGATGTTCTGTTCTTCCTCGCACTGGTCTGTTCATCGTCCTTTGTGGATGTTCTCTTTTAAGGGCCCATCTCACTTCGCTAGAGGGTTGGGTGGATTCTGACTATAGTCCACCGGTAGGTTTGCAGATTTGGGATGGGGTCGATGGTCGCATCAGTGGTTGGTCGAGGAGACTGGTTCTGAGGATTTTATAGTTCTCCTAATGTTTTTTCCCCTAGTTAGTGGTAACTCGACCATTTCTTAGTGATTTTGGATCCATATTTGATGGTTTATCAGTTTGAAGGCTTGAATTGGTTTTTGTGGTGAAGTGGTGATCTTGTGAACTGGTGATGTGGTGAGGCCATGTATGGTTTCTCAATATTTCCTTAAAAGTTTTTTCCTAATAATAAAAAACAATTTTCACTCAACCTAGGTAATACATAAATAAATTTTTTGAGATAAAACCCTAGTAAGGGATGAAACATGATAACGAAGCATGGTATATGAGTCAAAAGTCATGATATGATATCATAAAGAAAATTCTCATGGATAATCATATGGGATAATAAATTAATGATCATTGAATCATTATATCATGAAAACATAAGATCATAGTGATAATATAAAACCATTCATAATCATATGTATAGAATAACTACCAAGAAAACCACACATAAGGGACATAATTGCATCATGGATTAGGTTTACTCCTAAATCATGTACATATCATCTCAAGGGACATAAAAATTAACCAATGAATTGGATCACTATTTGGGTGAACCCATATTTACATTTCTTATGTGTTCCACAATTGGAAATCAAACATAATTCCTAATCATAATAATTTCTAATGGAAATAAATGGGTTGCATAATCTTACCCCATATCATGATCAAAGGATATATCATAAAGATTCTAAAGAGTATAAGGAATATTTTAAAAAAAAACCTATCTTAATATCGAATATTAGGTCTCCAATTTAGTTTTCATTTAAAAAAAATTCCTGAGAAATGGTAGAGAATTTTTTATAGAATGCAACATTCAATTGATGCTTTAAGGAATCGGTTAATGACTTTTAAAGAAAAAATAAACATTTAATTTTCAATGAAAACCATAGATAAACTTTAATGGTTATATCTAAAATATTCAATTATTTAATTAAACAATAAATAAGAGTAAATAATTTATATAGTGTTATATAAAAATGTTTATGGATAGAATGTTCCAATTAACCAGGATTGATTTTAAAGAAGGATTTTGAGAAATGGACATAAGGAATATATAATCACATAAAAGGAAGTGAAGATAAGGTAGGTATATATGTATAAAACATATATACATAATTTATATGAATTACATAATAAAAAATATTGAGGTAAAAGTGAGTTATAGAGAGAAAGTTCATAACCAAAATTGAATAGTGTTGTTCAATGAGATCTCGTACCATAGATCCGGACTCATTCTGTACTTTCAGTTAACATCCTGAATAATAAAATTAGAATCATTAATTTCATATTTCAAAACCATTAAAATATATATTTGATTTAATATAACTATATTATTCTCATTAGAAACTATTTAATGGAGTTATAATGTTTAATTTTATTGTTATGAGGGCATTCTTTCATGGTTCTATAGATAGACCACTTGTAGACAATTGTTGAAGTTCTAAACAAATGGGAATAAAAATCCATAAGTGAAATGAATAAATACTATTTTCTTCAAAAAATAATTAAATTTCCCCAAATATAGATGTATGTTCTATCCTAGGTATGATACATTTAGCATAATTCTCATCGTTATATGGTTAGTTTATTTTGGTGACTTTACTGAAAATTGTGAATAAGATTTTTGATATTTTTTTTCACTAGTTATTAATATATTCTAGAAAATTTAAATAAGTTATAATATGCATATTTTAATCATATTTAACAATAATATTACTATAAATATATGTTATGGTGATGGAGAAAAATGATGTATGTTGTTCTTGGAAGCGATGAATCCACTATAATATGAACAATGTTTTCATTTTTAGAATTTGGAGATAATATAAGAGGATAAATTATAAATGTTCTAGTAATATAATAACATTAAATTATATTTATAATAACAGATTAATTATGTTATGGTTAATGGGGTGTGTTAAGAGGAGGTATAAGAAGAAATGAATTATAAAGGGACAGATTCAGAATATTACCTCTTAAACATAGACTCTTGGAATACACCTTATGGATCTTTTGTCTTTACATTTGGTGAGAAACATACTATGTTTACATGGGTAGAGGGTTGGAAAGATAATTATATATGAATTTTGAATCCTTCAAGGAATGTAAGGTGTAAGGAGATGGGGAGGTGATGGGTGGTATTTATAAGGGGAAGAGAGGAATGTTTTTTGAATCTTATATTCTATAGTTTATTATTATCGCTTAAGGAAAACAATAATGATGAATAATTTGACTAAATATATTAAATGGTTCTTATGAGTTAAAAACAATAGCTATTTACCTTAATAATTACTCATAAATTTATTTAATTATCATATAATGTTAAATATCATATATCTTTGTATTTCACTATTCATTAAATATTAAACTATTTTAGGAAAATACCAATAATTTACCCTCACTATTTTTTTAAGGTGTATTTAAAAAATTAAATCCATTTTATGAGAAATTATTTTTATATACATGAAATTTAATTTCTTAATTAAAATCTATATTTTTAAAAAAAATAGCAATTTTAACATAATGATCAATTTTTTGACCCATTTTAAAATTACTTATAGTGTCATAAAATTTTATTATCATTATAATAATGCATAATATTAATTTATAAACCCATTTAATAAAAATAAAATCATTTAAAAACATTATAATTTCTGTAAAAATTAAAATAAAACATTTGTGTTTTCTAAAAATGAAAACATTTATTTTATCATTTTTAAGAAAATTATTTAGATGTATCATTATATAAATATATAGTAATTTCATATTATAAGATACTTAAATGTTATATTACACTTAAATAGGAGATGATACTATTTTAACTATTAGGTTACTATTTTTAACAATCATATTACTATTCTAATAGTCATAATACTATTCGAATAGTCAGATTACTATTCAAACTGTCGTATTATTATTCCAATGGTCAAATTTATAAAAATCATATGTTTTCTCAAAGTTCTGTAAATAGATCATTTTTTATTAATTCTTATTTAACTTATATTTTTCTCAAGGATATATATATATATATATATACATTTTCAAGTTGAATATTACATTACTAATATTATGCTTCATTTCAACTGTGTTGTTCATGACTAAAATTATTCAGGGAGGTAATGTAGATCAAAAATATCATATTTTTACTTTCTTGTTTTTAATTTTTATCCAATTTTTATATATTTTAATTAAAAGGGGTATATTATTCAAAAAAATTAATTTCCAAACTTATATAAAAAAAATGTTTGGTTTTATCAAGTGGTTCATTTTATTTATGTAAAAATATATTACTAAATATGGTATATTTATATAAAATGAAAATTAAATTGATAAAAGTATGGGTAATTTTAACGTAGAAATTTCTATCATCAATTGAAAAGGTTAACATAGTATTCACTTCTCTTAGAGGCATCATTAAGCTTATATATCAAATAATTAAATAGCAATGGAATACTTCAAATAAAATCCAACATTTTCTTACAATGATATGTTGATGTGAGTATATAATATTATGATTGGTTATGAGACTATGTTTATGGGTGTGTGGAAAAGGTGCTATGATATAGAATGACATTATATAAATAATATACATTAGATTTGGGGCAATAAACTGCATCAAAATATGAAAGGTGATGTGTTGATCACACTAGCTTACCTTCCCCATGACAGAGTGTCACAACACTGGTTACGTATAGCCAATTTTGTAACCAATAACTAAATCTTAAGAGTATATTAGGACTATTATATAATATGATTTGGAGATCCTAGGTAAAATTGTGGATAATTCACTTTCCTATTTTGGTAACCTATTGTTTGTTGACAAAGATAAATCCTTAATCTTAAACATGGTTTTGAATTAGAATGAAAACTCCAAATTAAGTTTCTTTGATATGGCTATGTTATTTTAGGGAATAAAATCAATTTTTGAAGTAACATTTGTTGGCATTTTGATTCTATGTGGGAAATATTTAAAGACTATGTTTTTGTGGAAGCACATACTTAAGTTCTTTCACTATGATATATTAGCATGTTATCACCCCATTTATAGATAATGCATTATTTTTTATATTTACAATGTATCATGCATTGATTAAAATTTCTTATATATTCCCTTTAAATCCAAAATCTCGTCATAGATTTCCTGAGTTCAACCCCTATAGAACCGTCCAGATACCCAAACCTAAGGTACAACCATTGAATTAATATACTAATTCATTAGTTTCATTATTTTATCCTATAATAGAATTATTATTCATATTATTCATATATACTAATTATATAGTAAATTTCCATGGGATATGAATTTGGAAGGAGAATTGTTAATGAATTACATTATAATATTATAGAAATGTCATGTTGAATCACTCCTACTAACATATCTATTTTCATTCATAGGTAAAAACATGTATCCAGAATTACCTCCAATTTATTGATTCCGTAAATAGCTCACTTCATCTCATGTTAGAGTACCAAATCAATGAATGTTATATAAAAATATAATATATGAATCATTCTTCTAATATGAAATCCCATCCTAAATCCATCTCTCATATGTTCTTGATCAGCTATTTAGGTTATTCTACCATGATAATTCTTATGAAACAATATGATACGTAATCTACCACCTTGTTCATCAGAGTTCAGAATTCCCCATACTATTCATCTCCTAAATCAATAACACAATTATTGAATTTTACCCAAGACATGTATATGAAGAAAAAATATTGGATTGATATAGAAAATCTATAACCAAGACATTCCAAATAGTAGTAAACTACCAAGGTTATTCATTATTACCAAGGAATGATAGTACGATTTGGATAACCAATAATAAAATGTATCTTTAACTATTATTGATAGATTTTATTATTACACACACACACTAAGTTTATGTCAACTTTATAAACATTTAGTTGGATACCAACTACATATTTTATTGTATTTCATATGAGTTATCGTATTATAATTTATGTGGGATCCCTGAGGTTCTATTTCGTCATTTTAAATAGTTAACTCAGTTTCAAGTCAAAAAATATAGTATGAACATATCAAAAAACAATAAACCCTAAAAAATTTCAATTAAATTTCATTCTCCCAATTCCTCATAATTATTTTCATGTCATCAGCGTTTTTTATTAGATGGTTAAGATTATTAAAATAATGGATTTGTTTAATGTCTAACTAAAAACTCTCTAAAGACTAAAAATAAAAGAAAACACAGAAGCACTATAGTAGGCAATGCCATCTCACCTAAATTAATTATTTCTACCCATAAATTAATGTGTTCATAAAATATTAAAAAGGTTCACAACAAAAAAAATGTGTAAAATTATAAACTATTGATTATCTTGAAGGGTAAATTAAAGATACACATCTTCTTACTACTTCTTATAATCCTATTAAAAACAATAAAACATAATAAATAAATTAAAAATAAATTAAAGGAATGTGAAGTGGGTAAAAATGTTAATTTAACCCCCCCCCCCCCAAGTTGGTAATAGGTTTATATTACCTTACTCCAGGAAATAGCAATGGGTTATCACCAATTTGATGAGAGTTGAGGTTTAATTAATTAAAACAAGAACAGCCTTTGGGTTGTATTGATATTATCTAACAACTTCATAAGAAAGTTAAATTTAAAAATTTATCAGGTTTCTTCCCTCTAGACAATGTATATTCAGTAGACTAGTAAAGGTGGTAGTAGGATTTAGGGTCCTCCTTCATATCATCTTGAGAGAAATTAAATTTATTAAGGATATCCTTAAAACATAAAGAACTAACTTGACTTCTAGATTAATTTGAGTAGTTTATTATAGAATTTCTTCCAACTCCATGGAAACTTCCTCAAATTTAATAGTGGGAAACTGATACTCCTATTACATCTCCTCAACTTTATCCACCTTCTTTTTGGCTTCACCAAAGTCTTCTAAGGTTTTGAAAATTATAGTTGAATCTTAAATTTTATTGTAAGGGAGGTTAGTTTGAAATTAATTTTCAATAAGTTTAGGAGGAAATAAGTTTTAAGAGAAGACATATACCTAGTTTAATATCTATGTGTAAAGCCTCATAAAACCACTCATGGATGTAGGTAGTGGAAACTCAGTCTATCTTTAAATCCAAAAACCTCTTATGTGATGTTTTTATAAACATAAATAACGTGAAAAATTAAATCTCGGTATTCATTATTTCATGAAGATGGAATATTTTTTGTTTCTTCATTCACATAATATAACTATTATTCCTATTATATTTCTTTTATTACCTTTAACAAATCAAAAATTTGGTGTAAAAACACTTTCATATGATCACATGTATTGGGATATAAAGGATTTTCCTATTGTTTGATAACTTGAGTAATTTCTCATCCATTAATAGGAATTTTATTACTTCATCTAAATACTCTTGTCTCTACTCTCCTAGATGGTATATTTTATCTAGGATAAAATATCCCTCATCTACTGTATTTCATCATTTAGTAGTATTAATTCTTTATCCTTCAATGATGCTTCTGTGCTAGTAGTTGTTTTCCTAGAATGGATGACTTGAGTACAGATAATTTCATATAAGGATTCTTACCCATTTAAGAAGATATTTCACTGGTTATGGAGTGTAATTATCTTGGTTTCATGAATAAGTTTCCCAATAATTTATATTATATTTCTGACCATAATTTTTTCTCAAATTAAATCACTAATACCTCCTTAATCATCCTTTAATGATTTTATAATTTAACTAATTACTATAGAGCCATGATTTTGTAATTTATATTTATATACTTTTTTATTTAAAAGAAAAAAATATTATATGAAATATTTCCAATTTAATATATAATTTTCATGGTCCATAATTTTTTTTTTTGAAAATTCTATAATGTTTTGTAGAGATAAATAGCATCATCTCAAAAGGATCTTAAAAACTACTCTCTATCTGAATTCCATTATTAATTTTTTTTCATTTTATCAATATAATATGGCATTTAAATTAGCTGGGTTTGGTTTTTTTATGTACAATCAAAAAACTAACAATGAATGTAGTGTTAAAAATGTTATTAATCATCATAAGAATAACTGTTTGAGACTTAAAATAGTTTTACTATAATTTTTTTCTCTATCTCAGTCATATTTAGTGAATGGATCAATATCATTCACCACCCACCTACCTTATTTTTCTAAATATGGAAATAGTAAACTAAAATTTAATTTTCAATGATTTATCATTTCCACTTATGTTTAGTGTGAGACACCACACCTCAACCATGTTTTTGAGGTCATTAATCTCTCACCAATTATCCAAAATGAATGGAATTATCACACCATACATGGGTCACAATCTTGAAACCACTACCCATTGTGTTACCCAACTCTATTATTTGATGAATATTATTATAAAGGGAATATTTTATCATTAAAAACAAATAATGAATAGGGATATCTCATAGAGGAAGAGGGACTATCAGTACACCCAACCACCTTAACAAATTTCTATCACAACATAGAGTATAATCAATTAAAAAATAAATATAAACATATTAAATAGTTAATAGACTAAAATAGATTCCTCTACATTAATATAACTATATATTAATCTCACAATGATCACTAGGATATGTGTTTATTATAAAGGGTTAACATAGTCCCTTATAGAATGAAAATTGGAAATTAAAGAACTAAAATTAAAGATCTGGAATCACGTAACAAATTTTCCAATAGCTACATCCTCAATTTATTAACTCATATCCATAACTTTGTTATGAGGTATTAATTTCATGGTAATTACATTACCTATATGTCTCATGTGAGAGTATTTTTCTACCCACAAACCATTATTCCTCCACCTTTAGTATCTTCCTCAATATCGAATGTTCAATGATCCCTTAGTCGATTAGGTTAGTTAATTGGAAAGAAAAATTCTAATTGTATCATATGTTATTTTATAGATTTCATGAAACATTATTCATCATCAATGAACATGGTTATGTTATGTTTCATTTTTAATTATGGTGAAGTGTTAAGGACTAATGTTGATTGATGCAAAATATTTGATGAGAAACCTCAGATTGGTGGTAGGTGTGATATGATCTACATCAATTGTGAAAAGGGATAATGATCTATTGGAGTTTACCTTGTGTATGATATAATTGTATTATTGTTTAGGTTACAATATTAAGTGTTTCTTGTTGAGAATCATTAGTTTCTTCAAATAAATTTCCAATCCTCATTGGATGAATGAGTAGAGTCAAGCCTTCTTATTAAATGCTCATGTTATTCTATATTGATGAATTTCATGTTTTTATAATGACTACAAATGTTTTTTATAATTTTATTCTATCTCATGAAACTAGATTTGTAATTATTCATAACGAGTTAAATTATTTCAAATTCCTATTCTAAGTGAATGAAACATAACTTTATTAGGAGTGAATAGGTCTATCAGAAACACTAGATAATAAAATGTATCTTGTATATAAGTATGGGTGATGCTATGATAACACTAAAAAATAATTAATGGGTCTTTAATTCTAATAATTCTTGTCCTTGATCAATTTTTTTAGAATAATATTTGATAATTTCTTATTTAATTCTTTTATTGTTATATTTTTACTAAATTATAAAGGGTTAAATGGTTATACTAAATATTATATTCCAAATTCATGATCTTTAATTGAGTTGAACATATGTTGGTTCCATTTTTAGGGAGAAATTTAAAAATAAATTCTAATATATTAATGATATTGGGTTTTACAAAAAAAATTCATAGGCATCATTCTGATTTAATTTAATGGTGTAACATAGACCCATTTAGAGAATAAATTGGTAGTAGTGATGAAAATTTTAAATTTCCTACCATAGGTTGGAGAAAATTGAACCATGGAATTTATCCTCCATATGAAAAAATGGATAGACATATTTTTCAGTGTACAATAAATATATGGTTTGATGAATTAAATTAGTATGTATCTGATATATATGACACATTATTATTAATTCCTTGAAACTATTCATCATAAGGGGGAAGGAATATTCAAGTCATCTAATTTGGTGAAATATTTTTGTCTTTATTTAATGTGAACCAAAATTTATAACATGTAAATACCATATAACATTGAGGTAATCTTATCTATCACGGTATTTTAGAGGACCCCATCATAAAACCATTTAAAAAATAAATTTCATGGACTTATTATCAAATTAAAGGATAAAATTCATTTCCAAACTTTAATATTCTCCCTTATTTTCTATTCTTATAGAAGAACTTTGATTTATATTGTAACATCCCAGGTAATTAAAGAATAAATAATTTTCATATTAGAGAATTAAATATGAATTTTAATTAAAAGGGGTTGCTATGTTCGATAGCGTACCCGATACGCAACGATGAGTTTCTTTGAAACTTACGTAGCACACTAGTAATATAATAATATTATGTTAGTTAACAAGTAGCCGTTGTACTGGCGGGAATGAATAGAAATAACTAAAATATGAATAGATATGTTTTTAGATGTTTTTACATTTACCCAATAAAAGATAAAGGCTTAAAATACGGAAAGAGTTCAATTTTAGGCTTTTATACTCTAATTTTCACTAAAGGTTCACTTATCACCTTTTAATGGTGAACCGTCATTAAATATAGTTTTGATCACTCTTATACATTCTTTTGGACCAAATAAAACTTTTATTAAGAATCGGGACATCAAATTTTACATTGTGTAATTTTTGGTACCTTTCTGATGAAGTTCATTTTTTTTATGAATAGTGTAAAATGTTGTATTTTACATCAAAACTGCTTTTTAATCTGATTTATTTATACAATTAGATTATGTTTTGAATTTGTTTTAAAGTGAAATTAGAATATATTTTTACCATTTTATCCAATGGTGGTCATTGGAATCAATTTCTATTTGAAATTAGACTTAAACTGGTGTCAATCTTTTGATACTTATTGTTTTGTAAAAACACGCTATTTGCTCTGGCAGCGGGAATTAATTATTAAATTAATTAATGTGACTTATATGATTTGAATTTTGTAAAATGGACTTCATTTTTGAATTCGGAATATCAAATATAGCTTAGGGTGAATTTTTGGTAAATTTCTGAAAAAACATCAATTTTTGATGAATAGTGAAACCACTAAGTGGTAATCAAGCAAACTGATTTTTCAGTTAAATGAAAGTTTACCACTAATGTGTACTGAATTTTGAAAATCCGACATACATGGTTGTCATTAAGAAGTAAAATGTGGTTCAATGAGATTATAATAATTTTTTGGTGAATAGTAACTTATTAAGTTTTAATCGCGATTAGTGGTAATTAGTGTAGTTTAAGGTATAAATAATACTTTAATAATATAAAATGACCTAGACACATGTCCCAACCTCATTGGTTGTGTCATGGCCGACCAAGACAAGCCATGGCCTAACTTGGGGACCCCATGGATCCACTTTTGTTGGGAAATAACATAAATTACTTTTTATTTAATGTTAAAGTGAAAATGACACTAACATAAATTGTTTTACTAAAACAATTTTTAAGTGGGGTTATACAAGTCCAAATTTAGATTATAAATAGTCATTGGAAAGCTAAAAAGATTTCCTACATCATAGTATTTGTTTTATAATTTTTAGAAATTAAATAAATTAAAGTATTTATGACATAATAATGATGCAGCGATGACATCATTATTTGGCGATTTAAATAAAACAGAAAGATAATGTAAAATCTAAAACCTACACATGGCCAAAACCAATTGGATGAATGGATTTCGATGCCTTATCACCTTATCCACGAATTCCATCAATGTGGGACCTTTTAAAACCGAAACACATTTTCAAATAATGTAATGTTTCTTTACTTTCCAAAAGTGCCCCCCCTCTCCTCTTATAAAAGGCCCCCACCTCTACCCCATTTCACACACTCTTCAAGCCATTGGCTCGGCCAACCCCTGCCCATTTGCTCTCTCCACATCCCTCTCCTCATCCTAGAGGATTCCCTTTGGGCAGAATCCTTTCAAAGGAAGCCTTTAGGCTCAAACCAAAAGAAGTTACACTTTTTAAGGTATTTCATTCTCTCATGTTCATTTGTTTTATTTTTCTTCTCCAACCCCCTAAACTCTTTTTATTTACTTCTTTTGTAACAACACCAGTATCTTAAATATACTAGGATGTTGTTATAAGATTTATTTGAGCTACACTCTCACACAACTACATCAAATGGTTAAAGAACATACGGTTTCCGTGGATGGCGAAATTCTGCCTCCCGAAACGATGATTGTTCAATACTCATTTAACACCTTCAAAGGTGGCCATTATGATGTCACTATTTTTATATATGATATGTAATATGTTTATGTTTTACTTATGCTTCTGTATTTTTCATTTGTGTCTTACCTTTATGGCTTCCATTATGGGTATACGCGATATCTTCACTTAAGGAAGTGCGGACTACCGCCCCCTCAAAGTGATGTGATTCGTTAATGCCATATGTGGGACGTGTAAAGGATGGATTTAAAGTTATTATATATGATGTTATACTGGAATTATAATATACCTATATATATCATTATCATTTATTTCCATTAAAGTATGAGATAGAAATGAAAGTAGCGTTCATGCGTACGTACGGACTACCGTCTCCATGAACGGTGCATTTCATTTCTTATCCCCAAATGTAATGTACTATTAAAAGTACATGTATATAATGGATATATAAAATTAATGATATATCTAAATGATGAATATAATTCTGGAATTAAAATATACATAAGTCTCATTTAGTTTTAATTCCGTTAATATGACAAAGAAATGAAAGTAGCGTTCATGCGTACGTACGGCTTACCGTCTCCATGAACGGTGCATTTCATTTCTTACCTCTAAATGATTATGTAATATTTTAAATACATGTATGTACTGGATATATATGAAATATATGATATCTACATCATGAATACCATTCTGGATATAATGAAACATTGACCAAATTAACAACATGTAAGTGTAAGAAGTCTATTTTTGACTTAAGAACCAAATACCGACAAAATGAACATTATTAACTTAAATGATTTCATGATGTTCATAACATGGTATAAAAGAAATAATGAACTTGGAAAAGATTCATAATCAAGTAGAGATTAACTAAAGTTTATTATTCAGGAGTTTAAAGAACGGTCGGGTCAAGTCAGATACGAGGTATGGGAACTTCTTAACCCAATTTCCATTCTTTGGGTTAATCTCCTACTTTCAAATTATGTCATTATATTATTATGTCGTATCTTGTATTTATACTTTATTTATGTGTACTTATAGTGAATACACATAATGTATCTATTTTATTTTAAAAATTATCTTTGTATGGGATTTCGTCTCAATCTCCTTTCGTTGAGGCATATTTTGTTTTATACACAACCTTCTTTTATACGGTGTATAAACCCCTTTGACTTTTACGTTTATTCAAAAGGAATCTTTTTATACGAAGCGTTTACCAAACGACAAAAGGGAATGTTTTTGTCGTACGTATGCGGCGACAACGACTTCTCCGCCGTCGTAACCGTTATTTGAGTTTCGGCTTCTTCTACAAGCCATTCCTTCTTTTTAAAAGAAAAATAAATACCATGTTTTACTTTTCTTTTATTTTGGTATTGAAAATGGTTTTCATAATATTTTTATATCAATGTGTGGTATTGATATCTTGTGATTGAATGGTGGAAATTTTATGTTTCCTTTATGCATGTTTTATGTGATACGATTATGTTGAGGTTCTTGGGCATTATTATGAAGAACGGGTGGTTCCGTGATAAACTAAGGGCGGGTGAGCCCGTTATAGCTCTCCAATGCATTGGGTAACGCGAAGGAGTGAAACGTTAAGGTTTCTCCGAAGAGATTTTAGGGAATATACTGTGATGGGTATTCCAAACGTAACCAAGAGGGTTACTCCCTACGTAAGAATGTTATGAATGCCTCAAGTTACCTTTACGTATTATGATTTATATGATTTATTCATGTTTTTATGAGGTATGTTAAAGTGCCTATGTTTTATGGGTAAAGTATGATTTCATTCTTATTTATATATGAACTCATGTTTCCTTTCCATGTTTTTTTTATAACCCATACTGAGTTTTTATGCTCATCCCAAGTTTTTGAAATGTTTTTCACAGGTCAAGGGAAAGGTACATGATAAGATGTTAGAGTCAAGGATGTGTCAAGAAATAATCCATGTTTTATTTTAAATGTGTTTCCATTGATGGGAATAAAGAATACTATCTTTATGTAACCACTTTGTTTATATGTGGAATGTAATGCAAGTTTCATGACCTAATTCCCTAAAACTCTAAACCCGAAAAGATCCTCAATGTGAATTATTCATTTAATTCAATATTAAGTAAGGTTTAAGGCTGGGGCCTTATAGTTGGTATCAAAGGTCGGTTTAGACAACTTTAGGAGTTAGAAAAGTGTTAAATTATAATATGATTTAAATGATATAGCATTTACAGATTACCATGTTGCTTCGCCTAAGATATTTCGGTGTTCAGAATGGTTTTCCGCAGAGGAAACAGGGAAGCAGTGCTAGGAAGGCATACAGAAGGAAATAACCTTCCGAATCAGCATCCAGAAATGGTCGGAATTGGAACTGAACAGTTTGTTGCAGTAATGGCGCAGTTGACTCAGGCGATAAATGGTGGTGGTATCCATGCACGAGATCAGCCAGAACAACCGCAGAGGAACATGTCAGTGGTGGAACATTTCATGAGGCAACATCCCCCATCATTCAGAGGATCATCTGACCCTATGCCATCTGAAGGGTGGATTAAAGCACTGGAGAAGATTTTTGATGTCATGGGGTGTTCAGACAATCAAAAGGTTAGTCTTGCTATTTACCGTTTGGAGGGTGAAGCAGATCAGTGGTGGTCTATGGTTAAAAATATCAGGGATGCCGATGAGATTGATGCTCTTGACTGGGATGAATTCAAAGGTATGTTTCTTGAGAAGTATTTTCCTAAGGCTGTTCGACTTAGGATGGAAAATCAATTCTTGTAATTGAGGCAAGAGGAAGACTCAGTGGCTGCCTATGAAGAAAAGTTCACTCGATTGGCAAGGTATGCTCCAAATTTTATCCGGGACCTTGATAGTAAAATCAATCGTTTTTACTCAGGATTAAAGCCAAAATATCGAAGGGCATTAGCTTCTCGTGAGTTTAAAAGCTATGAAAAGCTTGTTCGATGTGCTGAGAAGGTGGAAATGGAGTTTGCCGATGACCAAGTTTTCTATAACAACCAGCAGAAGAAGAGACCGAGGTGGCAGGAGAAAGGTAAGAATTCTTCAAAAAAGTCTGATGGTAAGAAAACTAAGTTTCCAGTTTGTGATAAATGTGGAAAAAGGCATGCTGGGGAATGTCTTCTGAATTCTGGAAAGTGCTACCGATGTGGTAAGATGGGACATAAGGCTCGTGATTGCACTGAAAAGGATCAAGGTGAAGGTAAGACCAAATTTGATTTACAGTTAGTGAAATGTTATAAGTGCAATGAGATGGGTCACTATGCAAACGAGTGTCCGACAAGGAGCTTGAGTGAGGGGAAGCAGTTAGACTACAAGCAGAAAGGGGTGGTGAAATCCTTTGCAACTACTTCAGCAGATGTTGGGCCATCGAATGAAGTGGTGTCAGCTCCAGGGAGCTCAGTATTTTTCGAAGATTGACTTGAGGTCGGGGTACCATCAGTTGAAAGTAAAAGAAGCATATGTTCCGAAGATTGTGTTCCGTACTAGATATGTCCAATATGAATTTGTAGTTATGCCTTTGGGGTTAATCAATGCACCTGTTGTATTCATGGACCTTATGAATAAAAATTTTCCATGAGTTCTTGGATAAGTTTGTGTTTGTGTTTTGAGATTTGGGAAGAGATTGTGTGTGCCTTGTGATTCACAGTTGAAGAGAGAGTTGTTATGTGAAGCTCATAGTTCTCCGTTTTCAGTTCATCCGGGCAGTACTAAGATGTATAGAGATCTGCGGGAGTATTACTGGTGGGATGGAATGAAAAGAGATATTACTGATTTTACTATGAAGTGTTTGACATGTCAACAGGTTAAAGCAGAGCGGCAGTTTCCGAAAGTGGTGCTTCAGCCTTTACCAGTGCCAGAGTTGAAATGGGAGAATACATCCATGGACTTTGTTGTGGGATTACCGAATACATATCAAGGTAATAATGAAATCTGGGTTATTGTTGATCGCTTGACTAAATCTGCTCTTTTCCTTTCTATACGAGATACTTTCTATCTAGATCAACTTTCCCGTTTGTATCTTAAAGAGATAGTCAGGTTACATGCAGTTCCTCTCTCCATTGTATCGGATCGTGATCCCAGGTTTACTTCTAACTTTTGGAAAGGCCTTCAGAAGTCGTTGGGTACTGAATTAAATTTTAGTACAGCTTTTCATCCTCAATCAGATGGGAAGTCAGAACGAACAATTCAGACATTGGAGGATATGCTACGAGCTTGTTCTATGGATTATCAGGGAAGTTGGGACCAACATCTTTCTTTGGTTGAGTTTTCATATAATAACAGTTTTCATTCTAGTATACAGATGGCACCATTTCAGGCATTATATGGGAAGCGGTGTCGAACTCCAGCTTTATGGGATGAAGTGGGTGAAAGGAAGTTGATGGGACCAGAATTGGTAGAAGAGTTGGCAGAAAATTTTCAGTTGATTCAGAAACACATGAGAACAGCTCAGAGCAGGAAGAAGAGTTATGCGGATAACCGGAGGAAGGATCTCTCTTTTGAGGTAGGTGATCATGTTTTTGTCAAGGTTTCTCCTTAGAAAAGTGTGATGAGATTTGGTAAGAAAGGAAAGTTGAGTCCAAGGTTCATTGGACCATACGAAATTCTGGAAAGAGTTGGATCAGTTGCATACCGAGTGGCTTTACCTTCGAGTATCTCTCAGGTACACAATGTTTCTCATGTTTCGATGTTAAGAAAGTATATGCCAGATCCATCTCATGTTTTGAGTCCATAGGTAGTTCAGCTGGAAGAGAACCTATCTTATGAGGAACAACCGGTCCAGATTCTTGACCATAAGGAGCAAGTGTTACGGAATAAGGTGATTCATCAGGTAAAGGTTTTGTGGAAAAACCATGTGATTGAAGAGGCAACGTGGGAATCTGAAAATGCTATGAGGGATAAATACCCCCACTTATTTTGATAAGTGAATAAAATTGCGAGGACGCAATTCCCAAAAGGGGGGAAGGATGTAACATCCCAGGTAATTAAAGAATAAATAATTTTCATATTAGAGAATTAAATATGAATTTTAATTAAAAGGGGTTGCTATGTTCGATAGCGTACCCGATACGCAACGATGAGTTTCTTTGAAACTTACGTAGCACACTAGTAATATAATAATATTATGTTAGTTAACAAGTAGCCGTTGTACTGGCGGGAATGAATAGAAATAACTAAAATATGAATAGATATGTTTTTAGATGTTTTTACATTTACCCAATAAAAGATAAAGGCTTAAAATACGGAAAGAGTTCAATTTTAGGCTTTTATACTCTAATTTTCACTAAAGGTTCACTTATCACCTTTTAATGGTGAACCGTCATTAAATATAGTTTTGATCACTCTTATACATTCTTTTGGACCAAATAAAACTTTTATTAAGAATCGGGACATCAAATTTTACATTGTGTAATTTTTGGTACCTTTCTGATGAAGTTCATTTTTTTTATGAATAGTGTAAAATGTTGTATTTTACATCAAAACTGCTTTTTAATCTGATTTATTTATACAATTAGATTATGTTTTGAATTGGTTTTAAAGTGAAATTAGAATATATTTTTACCATTTTATCCAATGGTGGTCATTGGAATCAATTTCTATTTGAAATTAGACTTAAACTGGTGTCAATCTTTTGATACTTATTGTTTTGTAAAAACACGCTATTTGCTCTGGCAGCGGGAATTAATTATTAAATTAATTAATGTGACTTATATGATTTGAATTTTGTAAAATGGACTTCATTTTTGAATTCGGAATATCAAATATAGCTTAGGGTGAATTTTTGGTAAATTTCTGAAAAAACATCAATTTTTGATGAATAGTGAAACCACTAAGTGGTAATCAAGCAAACTGATTTTTCAGTTAAATGAAAGTTTACCACTAATGTGTACTGAATTTTGAAAATCCGACATACATGGTTTTCATTAAGAAGTAAAATGTGGTTCAATGAGATTATAATAATTTTTTGGTGAATAGTAACTTATTAAGTTTTAATCGCGATTAGTGGTAATTAGTGTAGTTTAAGGTATAAATAATACTTTAATAATATAAAATGACCTAGACACATGTCCCAACCTCATTGGTTGTGTCATGGCCGACCAAGACAAGCCATGGCCTAACTTGGGGACCCCATGGATCCACTTTTGTTGGGAAATAACATAAATTACTTTTTATTTAATGTTAAAGTGAAAATGACACTAACATAAATTGTTTTACTAAAACAATTTTTAAGTGGGGTTATACAGGTCCAAATTTAGATTATAAATAGTCATTGGAAAGCTAAAAAGATTTCCTACATCATAGTATTTGTTTTATAATTTTTAGAAATTAAATAAATTAAAGTATTTATGACATAATAATGATGCAGCGATGACATCATTATTTGGCGATTTAAATAAAACAGAAAGATAATGTAAAATCTAAAACCTACACATGGCCAAAACCAATTGGATGAATGGATTTCGATGCCTTATCACCTTATCCACGAATTCCATCAATGTGGGACCTTTTAAAACCGAAACACATTTTCAAATAATGTAATGTTTCTTTACTTTCCAAAAGTGCCCCCCCTCTCCTCTTATAAAAGGCCCCCACCTCTACCCCATTTCACACACTCTTCAAGCCATTGGCTCGGCCAACCCCTGCCCATTTGCTCTCTCCACATCCCTCTCCTCATACTAGAGGATTCCCTTTGGGCAGAATCCTTTCAAAGGAAGCCTTTAGGCTCAAACCAAAAGAAGTTACACTTTTTAAGGTATTTCATTCTCTCATGTTCATTTGTTTTATTTTTCTTCTCCAACCCCCTAAACTCTTTTTATTTACTTCTTTTGTAACAACACCAGTATCTTCAATATACTAGGATGTTGTTATAAGATTTATTTGAGCTACACTCTCACACAACTACATCAAATGGTTAAAGAACATACGGTTTCCGTGGATGGCGAAATTCTGCCTCCCGAAACGATGATTGTTCAATACTCATTTAACACCTTCAAAGGTGGCCATTATGATGTCACTATTTTTATATATGATATGTAATATGTTTATGTTTTACTTATGCTTCTGTATTTTTCATTTGTGTCTTACCTTTATGGCTTCCATTATGGGTATACGCGATATCTTCACTTAAGGAAGTGCGGACTACCGCCCCCTCAAAGTGATGTGATTCGTTAATGCCATATGTGGGACGTGTAAAGGATGGATTTAAAGTTATTATATATGATGTTATACTGGAATTATAATATACCTATATATATCATTATCATTTATTTCCATTAAAGTATGAGATAGAAATGAAAGTAGCGTTCATGCGTACGTACGGACTACCGTCTCCATGAACGGTGCATTTCATTTCTTATCCCCAAATGTAATGTACTATTAAAAGTACATGTATATAATGGATATATAAAATTAATGATATATCTAAATGATGAATATAATTCTGGAATTAAAATATACATAAGTCTCATTTAGTTTTAATTCCGTTAATATGACAAAGAAATGAAAGTAGCGTTCATGCGTACGTACGGCTTACCGTCTCCATGAACGGTGCATTTCATTTCTTACCTCTAAATGATTATGTAATATTTTAAATACATGTATGTACTGGATATATATGAAATATATGATATCTACATCATGAATACCATTCTGGATATAATGAAACATTGACCAAATTAACAACATGTAAGTGTAAGAAGTCTATTTTTGACTTAAGAACCAAATACCGACAAAATGAACATTATTAACTTAAATGATTTCATGATGTTCATAACATGGTATAAAAGAAATAATGAACTTGGAAAAGATTCATAATCAAGTAGAGATTAACTAAAGTTTATTATTCAGGAGTTTAAAGAACGGTCGGGTCAAGTCAGATACGAGGTATGGGAACTTCTTAACCCAATTTCCATTCTTTGGGTTAATCTCCTACTTTCAAATTATGTCATTATATTATTATGTCGTATCTTGTATTTGTACTTTATTTATGTGTACTTATAGTGAATACACATAATGTATCTATTTTATTTTAAAAATTATCTTTGTATGGGATTTCGTCTCAATCTCCTTTCGTTGAGGCATATTTTGTTTTATACACAACCTTCTTTTATACGGTGTATAAACCCCTTTGACTTTTACGTTTATTCAAAAGGAATCTTTTTATACGAAGCGTTTACCAAACGACAAAAGGGAATGTTTTTGTCGTACGTATGCGGCGACAACGACTTCTCCGCCGTCGTAACCGTTATTTGAGTTTCGGCTTCTTCTACAAGCCATTCCTTCTTTTTAAAAGAAAAATAAATACCATGTTTTACTTTTCTTTTATTTTGGTATTGAAAATGGTTTTCATAATATTTTTATATCAATGTGTGGTATTGATATCTTGTGATTGAATGGTGGAAATTTTATGTTTCCTTTATGCATGTTTTATGTGATACGATTATGTTGAGGTTCTTGGGCATTATTATGAAGAACGGGTGGTTCCGTGATAAACTAAGGGCGGGTGAGCCCGTTATAGCTCTCCAATGCATTGGGTAACGCGAAGGAGTGAAACGTTAAGGTTTCTCCGAAGAGATTTTAGGGAATATACTGTGATGGGTATTCCAAACGTAACCAAGAGGGTTACTCCCTACGTAAGAATGTTATGAATGCCTCAAGTTACCTTTACGTATTATGATTTATATGATTTATTCATGTTTTTATGAGGTATGTTAAAGTGCCTATGTTTTATGGGTAAAGTATGATTTCATTCTTATTTATATATGAACTCATGTTTCCTTTCCATGTTTTTTTTATAACCCATACTGAGTTTTTATGCTCATCCCAAGTTTTTGAAATGTTTTTCACAGGTCAAGGGAAAGGTACATGATAAGATGTTAGAGTCAAGGATGTGTCAAGAAATAATCCATGTTTTATTTTAAATGTGTTTCCATTGATGGGAATAAAGAATACTATCTTTATGTAACCACTTTGTTTATATGTGGAATGTAATGCAAGTTTCATGACCTAATTCCCTAAAACTCTAAACCCGAAAAGATCCTCAATGTGAATTATTCATTTAATTCAATATTAAGTAAGGTTTAAGGCTGGGGCCTTATATATATGTAATCATTTATTAGTGACATCCATAAATTTGTTATATTTCTATAATGGTAAGAGGATAAAGATTGATCCAAACTAACATTAATATCATCAATATCGTCCATATCCTTACTTGGGAGGACCACCCATTAGTGTTCATGATTGATGATTGTTTCATATTATTCTGGTTCTACTGTAGATTTTTTCATATTGGTAAATTCATCTTATTGGGAATTGTGTGAACAAGAAATGTAAAATAGAACTAATTTTGGTAGATATTATCTCATTTATTTATATTTCTAGTTAATAGAGGCTACCAAATCCAATTTAATGATGGAATAAACTCTATAAATTGATTTAATAACCTATTGTATGTTACCATAGACATTTAACATGATTACTGGTATCTAAAAATCTACCTCCACACAATCGATGAGAGATTCATATTATTCCTCATTTTTATGAAAACCATTTCATAGTAGAAAAGCGTAGAGTATAAGTTATTAATTAAGATAAATTTTCACAATTCCCAAACCAACATAATTGATATTTGGATCATCTATTCTCTTTATAGTTATAATTAGTGAAGCATCATCGAAGTACATTTCCATAGTTTGATATGTTTCATTGTTAGAGAAAATCACTTCAAGAGAAAGTTCTATATTTAATCGTGAATTTTTTTCCAATTATTATTATATAATCATTTCTTTTCTACAATTTATATAGTGTAACTCTAGAAAAACCCAGGTGATGGTACAAAAAAATTTGACAAAACTTATTTTAAATTTTCTATAAAAAGGAAGGTATGATGTTGATAGAGAATAAAATGAATATTGAAAATAACTTTTATGAAATTTTTTATGATTACAAAGGGTTAGTATAAAGAATTATCTAAAAATTAGTTGAGTATTATGAGTATTAAAAAATATCATATCAAATTAAAATTCACAAAATGATATGTAATATAATATTTTTATAAATATATAGCTATAATACAATACTCAATTAGAGATTTAATCAATCCACATAGGTTTTTTGGGAAATATTTTAATAATAAATGAACCTTCATATTCCATATCATACAATAATCCATAAAACTCTCAAGTCCAAGAAATATGTTAATAATTCATGGCACATTCTCTGTAGGCAGAAAACACCAATGTGAAAATCCCAATGTGCCTTTACTCTTGATCAGTCCATCATACCTAAACTAGTAATTCTATTAAAATGGATGTGTACTCATCCATATAAATGGTATTTTATTGGTTAGGGATAAATATCATTGAATAAATATTGATTTAATCGAGAAAATTATGTGATAATATATAAACTAACATAACACAAAAACTTGAATATAATGGAAGCAAGACATCCTTGTAATAAAATTTAAAGGGGATTGATGAGAATCCTTCCAATGGAATTGAATAAAATATAATACTATATAATTAAACTATATAATTATAATTACTTTTTAAGAAATAAAATTATATTCATTAGTTTAAAAAAATACACGGAAGAGAAAAATACAATGTATTCTAGATTAATACTGTGAAGTAAATATGATGAGCGGAGAGGTTTCTCATTTTTGAATAGGAGTTTAGAATGTCCTATACACCCTTTATCAAATCTTGGTTGACCAAATTACTCATACTAGAGTTATGAAGTGTTAAATTCTATGAATGTATGTGAAGGAACACATTTATAACAAATTGTGGTGTTTTTTTTCTCTTAGTTTTTTATTTGAATTTAAATGATTTTTTTCTACCTAAAATCTGAGATACTAAAAAATAATCATCTAAAATTTTTTATTCTCAATACTAAATTTTCACCACATAATTTTAAATTTAATTTAAAAAATCTATCCATTTTTATATCTAAAATACTAAAATTTAATTTCTTCTAATTAACGATACTTCATGTTTCAATATTCCAGATTCTCTAGAATGTATGAACCTTAATTTAATGAATATTTTTATCACGTGGTTAATAAATTTATCCATTTTCCTATTATCTATCTCCATAAAATATTTGATATCATAGAACTAGTAGTTTAGAAATATATTCCTATCACTGAGATTTTTCTATACTGATGAATGATTTCAAGGTCTATATTCAATACCTCAGTTGGGCCACTTAATGGATGAATTAAGGTTTGATATTTTTTTAAAATGTTTAATATTATTTTCATGTCATTTGTGGAGTTTCATGGAATTTTGGATTCTGGATTCTTTATAGCGATAAATAATTTATAGTTGGTCTATGATGGTGATACAAATATTGCATCTTCATCCATGATCTAAATATATCTATAGATGACCAGTTTATCTCATCCATTATTTTAGTGGTATATATAAAAATATACCATTTATCATAAAAATAATAGTCATAAGAATTTTCTTAGAAAATAAAATGTTATAATCAATACATAAAACTAATATAAAGAGGATGAATCCAAATAATTCTCGCAAATTGTATTAAATATCCAAACTTAAATATTACATGAATAATGTTAATTTTTTATCAAATATCTATGGTATGTTTTTCAAAAATAATGAATGAAAATGAATTACCAGCTTTCCCTCAAATTGGATAGTTGACTTTCTAAAGAACAATAAAACACATAGTACAGGAAAAACCAAGATCACTCATTGACCTATCTCACCACATTATTTCTATTTATGAGGGTAGTCCTAATATGTTCACACATTAACTAGGCATATTAAAACTTATTATATAATAAATTATGTGTCAGAACCATTTTTATTTTTCTAGAATAAACTGAGAATTATAAAATAAATCACAAAATATTCACTCATCTCATTATGATTTAACATATTTAATGTATTTTAATCATTAAACAATAATGGGAGAAAATATATGTGATTTATAGAGATTTTTTCATACACTATAATATTAATGTGAACTTTTATCAAAAGGAATTTTTGAATTGATTTTTTATGTCGTATAGGATGGATAGAAAATTTATAGAAAAATAAAAAATCATGGCCATAAAAATAAATTTGGCAGAACCATGAAAGACTAGTGAGAAGGGAAATCAAATGAGTTAAAATGTACAATTTTTAGAGGAGTACACAAACACGAGGAATAAAATTTAAAGGGTGTATTTTAGTAATTATAAATATGATAAATAGCATAAAATATCATAAATTTTTTGATAATGAGCTAAATTGAAGTGTTCCTATTATTTTATTTTATTTTTTTCAATTTTTTTTTAATTTTTTTAACACATTTAAAATTAGATTTCCCATGAGATTAAACACCAATGAAAATTGAAATTTATTTTATCATACCAACAAGACAACATCCCCCTCCCCCACACATATAAAGTAATGTTTTCCCCTAGTATAAGACAATTAGATGATATCAATATATTTAAATCATGAATAAAAATCATTCCATCCATTTATAAATTTTATGAAATCAAGCATGTAATATCAAAGTGAATATTGAGTAGTACAAGGTAATAGTATTCTAATGTGGCTATCAAAAAAGGGTTCTATATTGGGTAGAAAGTGATTTAAAATAGATATTCATTATAGGATTAAGGATGGAATTATAGAAATGTTATTTTCAGGTTGGTAAGAAATTTCACCTATCAATTTCATATTCATGAAAGTTTGAAAAAAAATCTCAAATTTTAATAAAATATATTTTCCTAATATTTAGTGATAAAAATAGAGGGAGTATGGTCATAAATGGATATCACATGAAATATCAATTTCTACCTCATAGGAAAGGGAAAAATCATTTTCTAATCCAAATTGGGGAACTCAATATTTAGTGAATTTAAAAAAAAATGTATGGGTAAAAATTATAGATTATAATTCAAAAAAATTAGATGAAAACATTGGATTTTTAAAACCACAAAATGATCTGAAAAATATATCTAAATCTTTAATGATAAATAATGAATGATCATTTATGTTTTTTTTTTGTTTTTTTTCACATTTTTTTAGAGAAATACACTAATGTATAAAAAGGAAAAAAATAGGGGAATATAGTTAAGGTATAAGGATATTGAATGTGGGGATGTAGTGGGAGGGAGTTTTAGAATCAAATGGTTTCTTTAAAGATAATATTTGGTAGGTCACCTTCACCATTCATTAATGGTTCCATTAGAAAAAGTATATTTTCTAGAATCTGATATATTTCACAAAGTATAAGGAATATGAGGGAAATGTTCCAATAATTTTCTATTAATTTTATTAAATCATTGATTCATTATTTATTTAAGGAAAAAATTATAAAAAATGAAATATTTCAGAAAGTAAAACAAAACATAATTCCCCCCCCCCAAGAAGAATTATAGTTTTTCAATATGTATCTAGGAATTTACAATGTATTATCCATATTATGAGGGTTTATATTGATTCCCATATTGGAACTACCATGTTTTATATTTATTAATGTACTTATAAACACATTTATACTTTTGGATGTCCCATTTTAGGTTAGAAAATATTTTCACCTCATTGTTGATATAATATTAATTCAATAGAGGTGAAAAAAATATTGGAAAACGATCCTTGGACTTTAAATTAAAGAATAAAATAGTCCATAAAGTGTTGGTATTCTATTTTTGGATATTTTTTGGAAAGGTTTTAGTTCTATAGGTAAATTTATGAATGGGAAATAAAACATGGTATCAAAATATAAGTCTCTTTTAGTTTTCAAATTATATTTTCTTTACATTTTATTTTTGACCAGGAAATATAAAAACTGAAATGAGATTCCATATATTTTTCATGAAAATTTATACCAATGTTATTTTTCAATGAATGGTAAATTTAAAACTCATTAGTGATCACATAATTAATGGGGTAATATATGTCCCAAACATCTCTCTCATTGGATTAATAGAAACATATTTATTTGGGAAAAAACTTCTAAAAGTATTTTTTAAATCATGTATAGTCAATATTGAATGTGTGGAAGCCTGCATTGGGTAAAAATATTATCTTTTTAGTTCTTTTAAGTTCATTTTCTTATAAGCTCCGATTTGTAATATCAAATATTAGTGGAAGAAAGATAATGAAGTTTATTTTCAAGATCATTTAGCATGATAAAGTTAGGAAATAAAAGGTCAAAATTAGACACCATAAGTTATTCTTAATAGATGATAAGAGTTATTTATACTTGTTTTATCATCATATATTATCTTCAGTATTTCCATATTATTCAATACAATATTTAGAAATATCAATAATCTCATCATATTAAAATAATAGTTATTGAAAAAAAATCTTCATTGAGGTCCCTAATTATCTCCCTAAACTCCACCTATTTAAAGTGAAACTTATGATCCATCAAAACATTTATATCCAAAATTTTAATAACCTCACTTATAGTACTCATTGGGTTAAAAAACAAAATTATGTTTTAATATAATTTTTAATTTTTAATTTTTTTATATTTTTTATAATAAGAAACAAGCATTCAATGTAGAATCATCATGGGAAACATATTCTATTTTAATAATGGATAATTTTCACCTTTAAAACATCAAATAATTTAGGCACTTAAATTATATATATATGGAAACTTGGTTCGAATCATCTATGATGGTACAAAAAAATTTAACACCATGATTTTATTGGTCCATAAAAAATGTTGTTTTATGTTCACATAGCATAAAATAATGAATGAAATTAGATTTAATGAATGTATATATGATTAGTTTTTGTGATTAAAATATATTATGTTGATAGTATATTGATTTCATTGATTGTTGAAAAATATCATATCAAACTAACATTCAAAAATGATGATTGGAGGATTATATTTAAATATAGATTTAGTTATAATACAAGATTCAAATCATGATTTAATCTTGGAACTAATTTTTTTAGAGAATGGGTAAATAATCCATGAAATTCTCTATTACATGAAATAAAATAATCCATGAAACTAAAAAATACATAAAATTTATTAATAATCCATGACACATTCGATGGTGGAACACAATGTTACTTTGATAATCATAAAGAAAATTTTCTCTCAATCAATCCATCATCCCTAAACTTGGTGCAACCCCAAATGGATTTTTATTTAAAAATAAAAAATTGTGAGTAATATAGATATGGAGAAATATGGTTAGGAAAAAATTTAATGAAAATTAATAGGTTTATGAAAATCTCTACACTAACCAATCACACACACATATAAATATAATGGAATCAACCAAACTTGTGTTAGCATTTAAAAGTGATTTAAGAGGGGGATTAAATTAAAACCTTATAAAATTTATCAAAAAATATTAAATAGTGTAATTAGATTAATATTATAAGAAAATGAAACAACATTCAGTAATTTAAGAAACAATTACATCCTGACATTGAAAAGTGAAAGGAATCATAGTTGAAAATTAGAAATAATAGATGTATATAGGAGATGTTAATCTAGATGAAATATGAGTTTTTTGTGTTATAAAATTCATTAAGAATGGTATAGTGTGATAACCCTAATCATCATTGGTTATATAAAATCTAGAGAAATTGGTTTTTTGGGTAAAAGTTTAATAGGGGTAAAATGTTAATTCTCCCTATGGGATTATCCTGGATAATTATTTTGACCAATCTGCTGGTCCTAGAATATGGTGTTTTCACAAGGATAATATTATGGTTGATATTTGAGCCCTTAAAATTTTATGTATTATTTAATATTTAATTTATTAAACATAAACTTAACCAAGAATGTTCATTTAGTGATATATTTTAAACAGAGCATTGGATTTAGATTACATGCAATGGCCTAAAATATTTATCAATTAAAATTCCATTCTTATAATATTTTCATATACTATAAATCACATAAAATCACTTTTAGAACACAATAAAAACTTTATAAAGGAATAATTAATGAAATAAGATGTTTTTATTGAAGTTAAGGAACCTTTACACAACACCGAAATCATGTAAATTTTTATTGATAAAATAAATGGACAACAACAAAAAGGGTGAGTCAGACCATATAGAAAAAACATGAGGGCCTAAGGAGGCCTAAATTAATGTAAACCAAGGGAATATCCTAAAACCAAGTTGAACCCCCTGAGTTTCATGCTGATAGAACTATGAAATCATATGGGAGCTGGACCCTGGACATCAATAGAGGCAATGTGGTCTGTGGCTTGGTTCCCCTCACGCCATATGTGAATCACTTAAGTATTGTTGTTAAGAATTCCCATACACCTCCTGATGGCATAATGGATTAACCAAGGTGTGGAGACAATTCCATGAAGGACATTATTAATTAATTTGGAATCAGTTTCAACCTCCGATAAAAGGATTTCCTCCTGGAGACATAAGGTGAGACCACAGAGCATCACCTTAGCTTTTATGTGAAGGGAGGATCCATGAAATTAGTGAGAAGAAAACGCCATGATGACCAACCCTGTGGAGTCCTGAAACACCCCTCCTCCACAAAGGACCCCCAAATTGCATGAATAGATGATATTGAGTTTAAGGACCATAGTAGGTGGGTACCAATAGACCTAGTGTCCTTTAATACTACTACGAGGAGGAACATCCATGGTATTGGTTTGAAGCTGTTGGAGAGTAGGAGCCTCCCGCCAGTATTTGAGGAGTCTAATCATATACAGGGGAAGGTTCTTAATTCTGATTATGATAGATCTATCTGAATATTATACCCCTTCATTCCATGCCTTGTCTCTCTCCTTCTAGACTGAGTAGCATCCAATATGAAGGACCATGGCGTGATCCATCCTCTTCAAACCCCTCTCCCTCGTACCATAGAACCATAGATCAAGAAATGACATCTCAATCATGTTGTTGTTATGGATGCCACTGAACTCAATGAAATTTTTCCACACCACCCTTTCCCAGTCTCCCTCAAAGAAAAAATGGACCACACTCTTCTCCCTATGATTTGAACAGTAGGGGCACCTTAAAGCCATCAGGATGCCACAACGCTTGACCTTTGGGATAGTAATGTCAATATTATGATTAGTAATTAATAATTGTAATTTGTTTCCCAATACTCCTCCCAAAACCCTCCCACACATACATAAACCATTTTTCTCATCAAAACACCAAAAACTTTTACCTAATGAGGCTCTTAAGGAGGATAAATTCAAGTGGTAAAATCCTCTTTCTTTTCTTTTAATTTATTTTCAATTACATTTATTTTCTTATCCTCTTCTCACATAGACTTATCCAAGTGGAATGATAACTACATTATATTTTAAATAATGTAATTTTATTATGTTAATGGAATAATATATCATCAAATCTTTTCCATTTTCCCTTTATTATAAAAATGAATATATCGTCCATGGTGTGTCGGTTTACCACCACTGTGGAAGATGCATTTTAATTTTTCACTACCACCTTCAAGGCTGGTCCTGAAACAATTATTATGGTTAAATAATATAATTTTATACATATTATAAGTTATATAATGTTTTTGAACCAATATATAAATATGATGCTAATAAAATGATATAAGCTCATAATAGTCATAAAATCCACCAAATAAATTAAATCATTTTCAAAAAATATTTATCTAATGAGTAATCCTCATAACATATAACAAAATGATATATATAAGATAATTTAATCTTATAGAATTTCATTAATAGCATATAATTTCAATACTAGAAAACTATTCCAATTTTACATAAACTTACATACTCATTTGCAAGCGAAACGATCATGAAAACCAAGAAACAGAACACTCTCAAACAATAAATTTAAATTCTATAACTCATTAAAAACCCATAAATGAGCTTAATAAAATAATAATGAATAAAATTAATTTATAAAAAGTTCTATATTTTTTAATTAATGAATTTAATTTGATTGCCTATGATATTAAAGTAAATAAATCATTTAGACATAAGGTGAGGGGAATTCTCGAATCCAACTCACTTCCTTTGGGTTTTCCCCCTTTTCACTGAATTTTTAGTATGAAAGTTCCAATAATGTTATTTAGATATCATTTATTTACCCTTCTATTTTATTTTCTAGATATACTTATTTCTAATATGATTTTATGATAATTTTAAAGATTTTTACAAAAATAAATATTCCTTTTAAAAACAAAAAATTTGCTTACTGTGAGATTGTTTCTTCCTCACTCATGATTTATGATTATTATACCAAATATTTTTCACTATATTTATTTTTGAAACCCCAAAGTTTATTAATTTATGATTTATTAAATGAAACCAATTCCTTTCCATGGGTTATTTATGTCAATGACTCATATACATTCTATGTGGCATGCAGGATAATGTAAATGTTATGATGTGATGGGTGAACCCAAAATTATATAGCACATGTAAATTGTATGATGTGATGGGTGCACTCGAAATTATATAGTGCTCCAATTCATTCAGTAATGTGTTGTATCTCATGAGAAAAAGTGAAATATGTGTGAACAAGATTCTATATTTATTCACAACAATGTGTGGTAGTTGACCACTAAGACATGATGTTTCATTTTTATGAATTTCCACAATCCATGAATTTATATAATGTTTCCTTTCATGATTATTACTATGATACTTTTGTTCTGTTATGATAATGATGATTATTTTCACCCATGTTTCATTTATCTTATTCATACTCTTATTGGTCTTTTTTATCACCCTTTATTTTGATGTATATCCTTAGGTGAATACTTGTAATAAGGAGAACACGAGGGACACAATGAAGATAAATAATAATGAATTAAATAAATTTTTATGTTTTATTATGTAAAAGTTATGTTTGGTCCTAATTTTCCCAAGATACTAAACCTTTTGATCCTAGTTATGTAATGGTTTTATATTATTTACATTTAAAATGATGCAATAATCATGTAAGAAAAGAAGGGTCTCTATAGTTGGTATCAGAGCATGGTTTAGTTAATTTTGAAGTTAGGATTAGGGAACTTTTGTTAAAACCCTTATTATGAAACTATTTATAACTAAGAACCCATGAAAAAAAAATTATAAAATTTCTAAACATAGGGATCCCACAAGACATGAATTTAGAGTTAATTGAAGAAAATAATATTTTATTTATTCATGACTTGATCAATTATGTTTTATTATTACATTTTATATTTTTGAAAATGGGGGGAACCAAGAGAAACCAATCCAACAAACCATGTGAGGGACAATGCAGTGATTACCTAAATGAAATCCCCAATGCCTTGGGTGGTGGAGTTCAAAATTTCATGGTGATTCTTACCAAATTGACTTAGGATATAAACAATATCCTGAAAATGAGGAATATATTTCTTCACCAAAGAGGTAGCAACTGACTATCGAGTCCTTTATGTGGTAATGACCATTGATGTTTAGTGGATCTTATGATCCGCTAGTCGTGGAATAGTGGGAGAACTCAATGAAGAATAACTTTTTGGTGCTTCAATGTTTTGAGATGGATAAGGTGACTTTGGAAATTTATCATTTAGATGGAGAGGCCGATCAATGGTGGGAATTTATTAAGAATGCCAAGCCGAATGAAAAATTAAATATTTCGAGTGGGAAGATTTTAATATAGTGTTACTTAAAAAGTATTTCCCTAAAAATATTCAAACAAATATAGAGAGATAATTTATAGAGATGAAGAAAAATGAAGGTGAATCTATCATGACCTACGATGAAAATTTCAAAAGTCTTTCAAGGTACGCTTCAGGTTTTGGCATCAATAATGATATAAAAATTGATAGATTCTTTAGTGGTTTAAAACCACAGCGTCAAATGCCTTCATATATTAAAGACTTTAGAAGTTATGAATAATTTTTTAGATGTTTTATCATAGTGGAAATTTAGTTTAGAGAATAGTCTCATGGCTTTGGTGATAAGAAAAGAAGGATGGAGTTTCAAGATGGGGGATCTAATGACAAAGGTGGAAAGAAAACTTGACCAGCCACATGTTAAAAATTTGGGAAGAAGCATCATAGGAAATGCCTCAAAGGGATAAGAAAATTATTTAAGTGTGGGAGAGAAGGCCACTAATCTCCTAAATTTCAAAAAGACATGAAGAATCAAGATGATGTTATATAGGAAATGATAAAACCACCTATGGTTCAATGATTCAACACTTGATGAGGATATAATATTGTTTTATTAAATGATATGTATTATAATCAGCGTGAGCGCATGTCAAGGAATTAATTATTCGAAATAGGGGTTTTCAATAAGAGTTAATGAAATAAATGAAATGCGTAACGCGTTTATTTATTGTCATAACTCTACAAACTCAAAATCTATTATAAATATCCTCACAACCCCAACTCTTTTCCTACACAAGAGAATCGTTGTGCACAACATCTCTGGAGAATTATTTCAAGTCTGAAAGAACCTCTTCCTCCAAGAACGCTCTCAAGACCGAGAGAGATCCTCTTCCATCGGATTAAGATGATCTAAGGCAGACAATACAAGTAAAGTCTTCTCCACACTAGCACCCAGAGAATCCTTTGGCGATGTCCAGAGATATGAGGTACACGTGTGGATCACCGCTAGAGGGAGTCTACACTTAGCTTATGTGACGCAACGATGGATCACATCGACAACGTGATTAAGAACATCAACGAAGAAATAACACCCAAAAGGTATTTCTTTATAATTAATTAAATTAATTATAATCAACCTGTAACGATCCTTGTTTGTGGTTCCGGGACAAACCATCTTATTTTTCTTTTTCTGTGATTCGATCCGTGGATACTGGCGTTTATCGTCGTATTGATCCCGGATTGATCATTGCTAATGACAAAAATCCAAGTGGGCACATCCACCCACGCGCTTCTGCTGTGCCCGGAACCTTCAAATGGTATCATAGGGAGGTTACAATTTTGATTATAGTTATTTAATTTTCATTGATAATTTACGCATTTATATTTGATTCAATTCAAAATAAATCGTTCTATAAATCTGAATAAATGAGATCTATTCTTCCTCCTTCGTTTCTTGATTCATATCACAGAAATGGACTTTTAATTTAAATTTTGATTAAAATAAAAATGAGGAACTCATCCGGAGGAGCCGCTCTTTCTGTCTGTACAACACGGGATTACACGGCGTGTACTTAAAACTACACATCGTGTACTTAGGTTCAACGAACCGGCACTGGTCCGCCAAACCACGCCGTGTGAATTTATTATGCCTAAGTTTTAATCACGCCGTATTGACCAGAATTGAACGGCGCGTGGAAACCGGAATACACGGTGTGTATGTTGGAGAAACACGTCGTGTAGTCCATTCCTACCCAGGTGAAACTGTGTACAAAGATAAGCCATGTACCGCGTACATGGGATCGCCAGGCCGGTTACCGCATAACAAGGAAGTACATGCCGTGTATGATTCATCTACATGCCATGTACTCCAAAATTTCCAAAGTACAGAAAACACGCCAAAGCCCCGGCGTGTACTTTGGATAAAGGGTGAAAAGAAAAATACACACCATGTAATTATAAACTACACACCGTGTACTTTCTATAAATGGAATTTCACCAGGTTTCCTCCAATGTAAAAAGACCCGTACAAGGAGTATGGATGAGAAAAATCTCAAGGAAATTCAGAAAGGAATTTAAGATAAATAATTTATTAATTATAAGATCATAATTAATTTAATTCGAGTGTGTCTTATCTTAAATAAAAGAACGATTAAAAGAATTTGAATTCTAAATATGTGTAAATGTCGTTGCATACTATGGATGATCATGAGCTAGACCAAAGACCCTTTGTATGTGTATGGTTTCATTTAAATTTATTTAATTTAAATTTGTTGGCCTGTGAGCCTTATTCCAATAAAATGTAGGGCCTGTGTGCCCATGGTTTATTTAATGTAAACCCATGTAATGGAGGATCTCCCAAACCAGAGGAGACGGTTCAAATCCCGAAGCCGAGGCGAAACCGACACAAGAAGATACAAAGGTGGACAGGTGGGAGCTGCAAAACATGAACCAACAGGTTCAAGGTGTTTTCCCTAGGTCAGGGTTAGCTTATCAAAACCGCTAAATAAGCTAACCAATAAAAGCTCATGATCATGCCATCTTATTTTATTTCTATCTGATTTCATGGTTTATTTATTATGTATGTGTTGTAGCGATCACATAATTAATAAAATGAACAAGCATGAAAAGATGGAATAAAATAAATACCGGACTATGCGTAAACATTATCATAACATGGTTAATCACATAAGCAAGAATCACTTAATATTAACAAGCATGTGATAATGCAAAACTACGCATAAAGACTAAAATCCATCAATACCATATTAAGTCAGAGCATGCCTTCCGTTACCAGATTAAGGGAAAGACTCAATAAAACTATGTGTTTGACCAACCCTTGTTGGGACACTTACTTTTATAAAGGAAGCCCTTATGAAAGGTTTCAATTTGACTTAACCATATTACATCAAGAATTCTAGACATGATGTAATATTGGAGGCAAGAGTTGAGGAAATCCAAGTCAGGATTTCAGGATTGGGGAGTCCACTCAACAGATCAAGGAATTGTAAGCTCACAGTTGGCAAAAACATGCCTACCTAAATACCTTCAAATAGCTTGGCCAACCCTTGTTGGGGTTATGCGAAAGGAAATATGGATCCTTTCCACCAGAATGTCAAAGAAACTGGACATTCCAAGTTCAATGGTGAGGGCCATTGGGACTTGATAAAATAGTGGGAGAATTAATTAATTCATTCATTATTTCTCATAAATTGTAATCAAGAAAGTACTAATAAATCTTCTCTTTTAAACTGTAGAATCAAGATGAAAAACTCATCAACTACATTTTCTCTGCGATCAATACTGGATAAAGACAATATCCTCACCGGCAGTAACTTTCAAGAATGTTTTAGGTTCCTTCGGGTTATCCTACGCCATGAACGAAAGTTTTACATGCTGGAGTCCTCACTTTTTGATTCTCCTGCCCCAGGGGTGAGTGATGAAGATTTCATGGTCTATGATCAATATTTAAACGATGCTCTCGACGTTCAATGTTTGATGCTATCATCGATGTCTAGTGAGCTCATGAAGTCTCATGAAGACATGGATGCCTATAGCATGCTCGAGCACCTCCGTGGTCTATACCAGGAGAGAGAAAGACAGGAAAGGTTTGAGATCTCCAAGGCTCTATTTCAGAGTAAGATTGGAGAGGGTGCCCTAGCTGGGCCTCATGTAGTCAAGCTCATTGGCTACATTGAGCGCTTGGAGGTTCTAGGGTTTAAACTCCCCGAAGAACTGGGCACCGATCTCATTCTTGCATCACTCCCCCAGAGCTTCTCAATATTGTTGTTAATTTCAACATGAACAACATTGAGAAGTCTATATCTGATCTTCTTATCCTTATTTGCCAAGTAGATAATGACATGAAGCGTGAAAAGCCTCCTTTCCATATGGTGAATAAAAGGAAAGGGAAGGCGAAGAGATTTAAGCCCAAAGCTTCTTCAAGGCCTTCCAAGAAAAGGAAGATCAAAGGGGAGGCAAAGGAACAGGATGCTGTTTGTTTTGCATGTGGAAAGAAGGGCCACTGGAAGAAAAACTGCACCCAAAAAAGGAAGAAAGGGGAAGCTTCAGGTGTGTTTGTTATTGAATGAAATATATATGTTTCTACTAATTGGGTATTAGATACTGCTTGTGGTGCTCACATCTGTATCCAAATACAGGAACCAAGTAGATTCAAAAAGATTGATCAAGGTGAGGTGGATCTACGAGCAGCCAACAGAGCCAAACTCGCTGTTGTAGCTGTTAGAGACTACCACCTCACATTTTCTACTAGAATGGTATTTGTTTTGAAAGGTTGTTATTATGTTCCTTCTGTTACAAAAAACATTATTTCAGTATCCAGATTAGATACTGATGGATTCATATTCAAGTTTGGAAATGAATGTTGCTACTTTTATAAAGATAACATTTTTTTTGGTAGGGCACATTTATATAATGGCCTTTATGTGTTAGACTAAACAAACCAAGTAATGGTAATCGATAACAAAGTTAATTCACATGACTCATACCACACCCAACATTGGCATCACTGGCTAGGTCATGTCAATGAGAAACATTTTACAAAATTACATCAATATGGGTATTTAGATTCTTTCGAACTAAAACCACTTGGTGTATGTCATGCGTGTCTACAAGGAAAAATGACCAAAGTCCCATTTAGTGGGAAAGGTGAAAGAGCTAAAGAGCTTCTAGAATTAGTTCACACATATGTGTGTGGACCATTTCCAGTTGAAGAAAGGGGTGGGTTCTTGTACTTCATAACTTTCACTGATGATTTTAGTAGATATGGATATTTCTACTTAATGAGGTATAAGTCAGATTCTTTTGATCGGTTCAAAGAATACAATAATGAAGTTGAGAACCATCTTGGTAATAAGATTAAGAAACTCTGCTTAGACAAAGGAGGAGAATATCTTAATCAGGACTTCATTGATTTCTTACGGGAGTTTGGGATTCTATCTCAACTCACTCCTCATTACACGCCACAATGGAATGGTGTAAGCGAAAGGAGGAACCGCACCCTGTTGGACATGGTGAGATCAATAATGAGTCATGCGAGTCTTCCATTATCCTTTTGGGGATATGCATTACAAACAACAGCACACATACTAAACCAAGTACCAACTAAATCGATAAATGGTATTCCATACGAGTTATGGAGTGGATGCAATGCCATGTTATCGAATTTAAAAGTGTGAGGTAGCGAAGCATTTGTTAAGGCCTCTTCAGGTAACAAACGTGCACCTCGAGGCACAAATTGTATCTTTATAGGATATCCCAAGGAAAGAAGGGGATATTACCTATACAACTCCTCAGACAAAAAGGTTACAGTGGAAAGACACGCCATATTCCTTGAGAGGGAGCATATCTCCAAAAGAGATAGTGGGAGCGAGATAGACTTCGATGAAGTCAAGGCTCAAGATACACATGAGTTGGTACAAGAACAGATTCCACAAAGCCTCGTGGAAGAACAATCTGTTCCAGAGACAAAAGAACTGCGTAGGAGCATGAGAGAGGTGAGAGAACTAGAATGATATGGTTGTCTTGTCACCGAGGATGGTGACTCATTATTGGTTGATAATGATGACCCTCTTACCAACAAGGAATCAGTTGAAGGCACAGATGTTGCCAAGTGGCAAGAAGCCATGAATTATGAAATGGATTCCATGTACCAAAACCAAGTCTAGATTTTTCTAGATCCTCCAGTTGATGTAAAGCCTATTGGTAATAAATGGGTATTCAAGAAGAAACTGGACATGGAGGGGAAAGTCAGCACCTACAAGGCACGACTGGTTGCAAAAGGTTTTAGACAACGTCAAGGAATTGACTATGATGAAACCTTTTCACCGGTTGTGATTCTGAAATCCATCAGAATCCTATTGGCCATTGCTTCTTACCATGACTATGAAATTTGGAAAATGGATGTCAAAATAACTTTCCTTAATGGGAACCTCCAGGAATATGTCTACATGACACAACCTGAAGGGTTTGTGACTCCAAAGGATGCCAACAAGGTATGCAAGTTGCATAAATCCATTTATGGATTAAAGCAAGCATCAAGATCATGGAACATTTGTTTTGATGAAGCTGTAACGGAATTTGGCTTTGTTAAGAATGAATGTGAGCCTTGTTTCTACAAGAGGTTTAGTGGGAGTGTAGTCATTTTCCTTATAGTATATATTGATGACATATTACTAATTGGAAACAAATTACCTGTCTTACAGTCAGTTAAGGCATGG
Source organism: Viscum album (assembly GCA_963277665.1). Classification (NCBI taxonomy): domain Eukaryota; kingdom Viridiplantae; phylum Streptophyta; class Magnoliopsida; order Santalales; family Viscaceae; genus Viscum; species Viscum album. The sequence continues at coordinate 1,151,339,289 of OY728138.1, forward strand.
TTGTATAAATTCTTCTCCATGAAAGACTTGGGCGAGGCAGTATATATTCTTGGGATAAAGATCTATCATGATAGATCCAAGAGAATGTTCGGCCTGAGTCAAAGTACATACATTGACAAGTTACTGAAGATATTCAGTATGGAACAATCCAAGAGGGGATTGTTTCCAGTGTCACATGGAATTCATATTTCCAAGAAAATGTGTCCTCAGACACATGTGGAAAGAAAGAGAATGGAAAGGATCCCTTACATATCCGCGATTGGGTCAGTCATGTATGTTATGCTATGTACGAGGCTAGATGTTTCTTACACATTAAGTGCGGTAGGAAGATATCAAGTTGATCCAGGAGACCGCCATTGGATGGCAGTCAAGACTATCCATAAGTATCTGAGGTGTAATAAGGATATGTTCCTGGTTTATGGAGGAGATGATGAACTAGTCATCAGAGGACATGTAGATGATAGTTTCCAGACTGATCAAGATGACATGAAGTCATAGACTGGATACATCTTCAGTTTGAATGGAGGTGCAGTGAGCTGGAAGAGCTCAAAGAAAAGTCTGGTGGTAGATTCTACAGTAGAGTCCGAGTATATCGCAGCTTCTGAGGCAGCTAAATAAGAAGTATGTATACGAAGCTTCGTCCAAGAGCTGGATGTAGTACTGAGCATTAAAGACCCTATCACACTCTATTGTGATAATACTGCAGTGGTGGCACTTGCAAAAGATCCAAGGTCACATCAGCGGACAAAGCACATAATTCGGAAGTATCATCTCTTGAGGGATTTTTCTCAGAGAGGTCACGGAAGACAACGTGGCAGACCCCTTGACTAAATCCTTGACTCAGCAGAAACATGATCATCATGTGAGGTCTAGTGGACTAAAAGTCGTAGGCAGTTGGCTCTAGTACAAGTGGGAGTTTGTAAGGGTTGGTGTCCTGAGAACCAACTGTTTTTTACTTTGATTACATGAATGTTCACTTATTATATATTGTTCATTGTTTCTGCATAACTATAAAATAATAATGTCCCAGAATATTTGTTGCATTGATAAGGTCATGGCAGATCCTCGCTATGATGAGAACCTTGAAATGCTATAACAATGTTCTTAAATAAAGTTCTACGGTTGGATGACATACTATGATAGGAAACATAGTATATAGACCATCATGTGTGAGTACTCATAAGAAGATGAGACTCTCTCTCATGGAGTTCGCACTTGGTAATCTCAAAGATGGGAGATTATGAGAACAGACCCGCCAATAGCAATTTTGCATGTCTTGGTGTCATCAGACATTGCTATCTACGAGCGTGTGTAATGGTCCTTAGACTGGAAGATTATCATTAACTCATGTCATTACTCGCGCACTTAGATTTACTGACGAAAACCGTCACACAGACAGTTGGCAGGAAGTAGGGTACATTGGGTGCATCATGAATGACATGTTGTTAATGGATAAGTCGAGGAAGTATTTTTCTCTTCCATTTATGGAATTTGATATCTTTTCCCTTTGATTGAAATAGAACTGTCGCATTAAATTCCATGGCCATGGTGTGAACGACGAGTTTATTTTAGGTAGTCAAAGAATGAAGGATCAAGCATATAGGTTTATTACACTACCATGAAACCTTCTTGATGAGATATCGAGATAAAGGGATTAAATTACATAGTAAGCGTTCATATGAGGTGATAGGTCAATGCGGCGTCAACTTCTTTCTCTTGGGTGCCTTGACCTGTTACTAGACAGTAATCTTGGACTTTAGGCAAGACCGACTAATACCAACGAGAAAGAGGCCTAGAGGGTCACACACTAATGGTATCCAAGTATCTCAAGTTGAATAAAGATTATTCCCGTATGTGGTTTAATAATTATTCAAGGAATCCTAAGTTGTTTTAAATGATGGAGGAAAAATAAAATAAAACAAGTACACGCCATGTATTATTAAATGTACACGCCGTGTAGTTTTATTTTTGAAAGGAAATGAATAAATGAAAACAAGATATACACGCCATGTACATTTAATGTACACATTGTGTAGTTTTCAATGAAAAACAAGTACACGCCGTGTATTTATTATTACACGCTGTGTAGTTTTTCCAGACGAGATTTTGAGGATGTAATATCGTTTTATTAAATGATATTTATTATGATCAGCATGAGCGTATGTCAAGGAATTAATTATTCGACATAGGGGTTTTCAATAAGAGTTAATGAAATAAATGAAAAGTGAAACGCGTTTATTTATTATCATAACTCTACAACCTCAAACTCGATTATAAATATCCTCACAACCCCAACTCTTTTTCTACACAAGAGAATCGTTGTGCACAACATCTCTGGATAATTCTTTCAATGACAAAAGAACCTCTTCCTCCAATAACGCTCTCAAGACCGAAAGAGATCCTCTTCCATCGGATCAAGATGATCTAAGGTGGACAACGCAAGCAAAGTCTTCTCCACGCTAGCACCTAGAGAATCCTTTGGTGATGTCCAGAGATACGAGGTACACGTGTGGATCACCACTAGAGGGAGTCTACACTTGGATTCTGCTACGCAACGATGGATCACATCGACAACGTGATCAAGAACATCAACGAAGAAAGAACACCCAAAAGGTATTTCTTTTTAATTAATTAAATTAATTATAATCAACCTGTAACGATCTTTGTTTTTGGTTCCGGGACAAACCGTCTTCTTTGTCTTTTTCTGTGATTTGATCCGTGGAGACTGGCATTTATCGTCATATTGATCCCGGATTGATCATTGCAAATGACAAAAAGCCAAGTGGTCACATCCACCCACACGCTTCTGCTGCACTCGGAACCTTCAGATATTACGAAGACATCCATTCGAATAGGGTATGGACACAATGAGTTTATAGGGAATCCATTGATACTCACTAATGATCCACTAATATTTATTGACATAATGAATGGAGTGTTTAGATATTACATAGACAAATTTTTGGTAGTCTTTATTGATAATACTCTGATATACTCTAAGAGCAAGGAGGAATGTGGGGAGTATTTCAATACTATGATAAAGACTTTGGGAAGGGAGAAATTTTATACAAAGTATAGTAAATATGATTAATAGGGGGAGTAATTATCATTCTTGGGGCATGTTATCACTAGAAAAGGAATATCAGTAGACCCTTCCAAAAAAAGCAATATAAGAGTTTACCAAGCCAATATTTGTAACATAGATCCACAGTTTCCTTTCTCTAGCTAAGTATTACTGGTGATTTGTAAACAACTTCTCAAGATTTTGAAAACCATTAAACAAGATGAATTGAAAGGGAGAAAAAAAATTGGACCAGTTAATGTGAATATTGATTCAAAGAGTTAAAAAAGAGTCTTATCACCATGCCAGTACTCACACTTCTAACAAGTGGGGAACTCTTTGTGGTATAAAATGATGCTTTAAATAAGGGATTAGGTTTCATAATGATTCAAAATTATATTTTTATAGACTAAACCTCATGAAAGTTTAAAATTAATGAGAAAAAAATATTCCACACATGATCTAGAGTTAGAAACTTTGACCTTTGCGCTAAAAATATGGCGATATTGTCCTTATGGGGAGATGTGTGAGATATATACTAATAATAATATCTTCAAATATATATTCACATAGAAGGAGCTTAATATGTTCTAGTGAAGATGGTTAGGGATCTTTAAGAATTATGACTGCTCAATCCACTACCATCCTGGAAAGGATAATATAGTGGCAGATTCTCTAAGTATAATTGATTCTATAATATTATCGATGATGAGAATTGAGAAGGATCCAATCATCTTATATTTTCAAAATAAGGGCATGGGAATCATTTAGGAAGGAACATCACCAATACTTTCTCAAATTATTTCTCAATCATCCCTCATAGAGAAAATAAAGTAATCTCAAAGAAATTGTGTAGAAATTTAGAAATAAGTGGAAGTTGTTAAAAGTTTGAAATCCATAGAGTTCAAAATGTATGAGGAAGGAGTAATAATATTTTGGTCATGAATATGTCTACTATCTGATCTAGAGATAAATAAGGAGCTTCTGAAAGACGCACATAGATCAACTTTCTCTATTCACCTAGGGAGAAAAATGTGTATCGAGATCTCTAAGAGAACTGTTGGGGAGAAAATATGAATAAGGAGATCAATAAATATACATCAATGTGTCTGGTTTATTATAAAGTGAATTATGAAATAAAACGTATAAGGGTATGATACAAGCATTACCCATACCAACATAGAAATGGGAAAAAAATCACCATGGACTTTGCCATAGGACTTCTAAAGACATCCAAAGGAAAAAATGTTATATGGTTTTTTGTGTATCATATTACAAATACCACTCAATTTATCAAAATTTGAGGGGACATATCATTGGATCATCTTTCATGGATATACATTATAGAAGTTGTGAGGCTGTATAGGGTACCACTATTGATTGTATTTGATTGAGATCTAAGATTCAACTCTATGTTCTAGAAAAGTATACAACACGCTTTAAACACTGAGTTGAGTTTCAACATGGTCTATTATCCTAAAACTAATGTCCAATTAGAATGAAATATTCATACATTGGAAGATATGTTGAGAGAATGTTCTATTGACTTTGAAGGAGGATGGGACCATCATCGACCTCTAGTCAAGTTCTCTTACAAAAACAGTTTCCATTTGATAATACAAATGGATCCATATGAAGACCTTTATGCTAAAAGATGCATAACACCGGCATGCTAGTATAAATTTGGTTAATATAAACTTATAGAACCTGAAATAGTTTAAGAAATGGTGGAAAAGGTGCAAGCTATTCATTAGCGCATCAAGGAAGCCTAATGTTGACAGAATAACTATGAAATAATTGTTGATGAGACCTATAGTTTAAGGATGGAGACATGGTATTCCCTTAAAAATCTTCATGTAAGTTGATCATGGTATTTGGGAAGATAGGAATGATGATTCCTAGGTATATCAGCCCCTTCGAGATTCTTAATCCTATTAGAGCCATGGCCTATCGAATGCCACTTCCACCTACTATGTATCAAGTACATGATGTATTCTATTTATCCCTCTTGATTAAGTACATACTATAACCCTCACATGTACTAAATCTAGAGGTGAAACATTTGGAAAATGATCTATCTTATGAGGAGTATCAAGTGAAGATCATAGACTATAGAGATAAAGTACTACACAACAAGACTACTCACCCGATCAAAGTACTATGGGAGAACCATATGTATGGGGAGGAAACATGAGAACCATAGTAAATGATTAAGGAGAAGTACCATCACCTCTTTTCAACTTAGAATTTAAATTGAAATTTCTAGGGGAAATTTTCATAAGGGGGAAGAATGTAACAACCCAAAATTTTATCAATGGAAATTCCCTTCGAATAAAATTTTCATATATTATAAATCACTTTGAGAACACGATAAAAACATTATAAATGAATAATGAATGAAATGAGAAGTATTTTTATAATTAAAGGAACCTTTACTAATGGAATAGTAACTTAACCTTTGAAATAGTAATTTGACCATTATGAATAGTAATTCAGCCAATAAAATAATAAAATATCCAAATAAATTATAAATAAACTTTAGGAATCTTACAAATGATATTATGATAAAATTATATCATTTTATAAGTAAAATAATATTTTAAAATTTATTAATTAAGTGTTGGTATTTTAATAAAACATAAATGTTTATTTATAATTTTATAATTAATATAATTATTTAAAAGTAAATTTATGTTCATAAAATAGATTCATAAATTAAAATGTTTTTTCTTATGGTTAAAAGATAATTTTATGTGACCTTAATTGATTTTTTAATGTGTTATAAAACTAGTTATAATTTTAAAAATACTATTTTCCATGTAAATTATGATTTTAATTAAAAATTAAAATATCTCAAATTTAGAAAATTATTTTCATAAAATTATGTTCATTTTTGAATTTTACACATCGAAAATTTGTTAGGGTTAATTTTTTTATTTTTCTAAAATACATGAATTTTTTGTGAATATTAAAGTACAAAAATTTACTATAAAAGAAAAATAGATGAATTATTGATTCATGGATGATTTACAACTGATGTAAGACCAAAATATAGAACTATAGTTCATTATTTTAATACATTTTGTGATAATGATCAAAATATTCATTATATTGATCCAAAATAATAAACTAATGAATAAAATAATGAGAAAACTCCCCTCTCCTCCCCTATAAATACCACCCCTCACCACCTCTTCTCCTCGCAACTTCAAAGCACTAAGACTTGTACAAATTCTACCCATTCCTCTTGCCAAGCCCCTAACCTATGTCCAAGAGCCATTTTTCTCCTCAAAAGTCTAAACTCTTTTCCCTATGAGGTTCTTAAGGAGTAGAAATTAAAGAAGTAAAATCCCCTTTCTTTTCATTTAATTTATTTTAAATTTCATTTATTTTATTATCCTCTCCTCACTTCCACTTATAAAAGTTGCATGATAAATCTATTATACTTTATATAATGTAATTTTATTATTTTAATGGATTAATTCATCTTCAAATATCTTACTTTTTCTATTTATTCTAAAAATTAAGATATCTCCTATGGTGTATCTATTTACTACAACCGTGGACGAAGCATTTTCATTTTTCACTATCAGATTTATAGCTGGTCATGAAACCATTATTATTGTTAAATAATATTAGATTCAAAATATTATAATTTATTTAATTTTATGGAACCAATATATAAACATGATGTTAATAAAATGATATAAGGTCATAATGGTCATAAAATATGCAAAATAAATTAAATCATTTTCATTAACTATTTATCTAATGATTCATCCTCATACCATATAAAAAATGATATATAAGATCATTTAATATTATATAAGTTAATTAATTATATATAATTTCAATTCTATAATCCTATTCCAATTTTATAAGAACTTCCATACTCATATACAATCAAACCAATCATGAAATCCAAGAAAATGAACACTCTCAAACGAAGAAATTACACTCTATAACTGATCAAAAAAATAATAAATGATCTTAATAAAACTATAATGAATAAAATTCATCTATCAAAGGTTCTTTATTTGTTAATTAATGAATCTAATTAGATTAACTAGGATATTAATGTGAAAAAATCATTCATACATAAGGTAAGGGGAATTCTCAAACCTAACTCGCTTTATTTGGTTTTTCCCACTTTTTACTCCATTTTTAGTATGAATATTCCATTAATGTTTCTTAAATATCATTTATTTATCCTTCCCTTTTCTTTTCTGAATATACATGTTTCCAGTCTGATTTTATGAAAATTACAAATATTTTTCTAAAAGAACTATTCCTTAAAGAAACCTTTTCTTCTCGTGATATTATTTCTTCCTCACTCAAGATTGATGATTTTTATTCCAAATATTTTATTCCCACTTTCTTTTGGGAATGAAAAATTTTATGAATTTATACTTTGTGAAATGAAACTCATTCCTTTCGATGGGTTATTTTTTTTTCAGAATAGATATATGTTCTATGAGTAATGCATGATAATGTAAATGTTGTGATGTGATGGGTGTTCCTAGAATTATATAGAGCATGTAAAAGTTATGATGTGAAGGGTGAACCAGAAATTATATAGTGCTCTAATGAATTTTTAAATGTGATGTATCTCATGAGAAAAAGTGAAATATGTGTGAACATTATGTTATCTTTGTTCAAAACTATGTGTGGTAGTTGACTACTAAGACATGATGTTTCATTTTTATGCATTTCCACATTCTGTTCAATTATCTAATGTTTCCTCCCATGATTATGATAATGTTCCTTTTATTATTTTATGATAATGATGATTGTGCTAACCCATTTTTCATTTCCCTTATTCATCATCTTAATGGGATTTTAGATAACTCATTTTTTTATGTATATTCTTAAGTAAATACATGTACTAAGGAGAACATGAGGGCCACTAAGAAACTATAGAAGAAGGAATTAAATGAATGTTTATGTTTTATTATGTAATAGTTATGTATAATCATAATTTTTCCAAGATACTAAACATTTGGATCCTTGTTGTGGAATTCTTTTATATTTTTTACATTTAAAATGATGTAAAAATCATGTATGAAAAGTAGGGTCTCTATATTACACCTTTTTCATTGATTCTGTAACATGGGATTTTTCTTATTTGTAACATAAACCAATCAAAGAAACCATAGTCAGGAATGAGGCTCATTTTCTTTTATTTTTCCAATTTCTTTGATTTTATATTTCCCTTTTTTAGTTTTTTTAGTTACTTTATAGATTTTGATTATCCTGTATTCTCCTTAGGAATCTAGTTTTATGTGGTTGAAATAGGGATATGGAGAGAGGAGACTGAGGTTGGAGGAGGTACAACCTGGGGTATTTTTCCGGAGTTTGATCGGGCATCAGTGGGTGAATAGGCTATTTTAGGGGCCTTGTAGGGGTTTTGTGTGCGGGAAAACTGGATCACATGACATGTCGTTCATAGAAAACATGTCATGTTTTCTTCCTTTTGGGAGAGGTGTTAAATAATATGTTACATGGAATGCATATTCAGGATACACTATCTTGTGGTGACTCATAGTGTGGCATGAGGCATGGACAGACACCCCGTTTTGGGGCACTTGGCCATGTAGATCATAGATCTATATACCATGTAAGGTAAACATAGAATATCTATATACTTCATGGGTTGTTGGGGACCCCTTGAGGGTTGATCTTTGGACCTTTTGCATAAAATAGGTTGTTTTAGGGGGCTCCTAGGGGTTTTTGTGTAGGAAAAATAGATCACATGGTATGTAGTTCATATAAAATAAGTCATGTTTTCTTCATTTTGGGAGATGTGTTGAAGAATATGTTACATAGAATGCATGTTCAGGACACACTGTCTTGTGGTGACTCATGGTGTGGAATGGGCCATGGACAGGCACCCAGTGTCGAGGCACAAGGCCATGTAGAGAATAGATCTAGATCTTGTGTAAGGTACACATAAAATATCTATATAATTCACATTTATATACATCAAATAGTTGTAGATGGATAGCTACATGGCTAGAAAACCTATGTGGGGTACACACTATATAACAAAAATACACATCCTATACTTAGGTGAAGTACATTCTATGTGGGAAATGAAACACTACCAGGGAGGACTTTTGGGGTTTCATTCCATGTACTCGAAGTGAACATCATTTACATTTAATTTTGTGTTGAATTTTATAGGTACTTCTCTCTAGATTTAAAAATAAACTTTTGGGTAGTATGTTATGATCATTTTTCCATGTATAACATGATGGTGAATCCTTTTGATGTTTAAAAGATACATGGATAGATATTTGGTTTGGGAGAGCATTTATAGGAGTAATTATTTGAGTTTTGGATTCAAAAACCTCATGTGTTGTGGTTTGTGTGAATCAAGACCCGAGTGAGGGTAATGATCTCGTTAGATTTCTTAGCATGTGAATCCCATGACAGTTTTGTTAGAGGTTCTTTTGGATGAATACTAAAAGGTGAGACTAATTTTTATTTCTAATGAGATCTTGGATTTACCCAATATAATAGTATAGGATGCTCAGTGATAGATTAGTGGAGGTATATATCTTGTGTTTTAGGATCATAACAATTGTGGCCTTAAGGATGGGTTGATTTTAGGAGATTTAGGTTATGGTTGGGTGTTATTGTGATGTTGATATGGGTATGAGGGACCCATTTGGATTCCCTTATAGGTGAGATCATACCTAAGGATGGGTTATTTTTGGGGGAGGTGAGCTAATATTTTCTATAAATGGTATTTTCTTCCAGATATTTCTTATGATAAAGAGACTTTATATGGTTTCCTACTATTCATATAGTCACAAGGAACATTTAGAATTCCATATTTAGGTGTGGTCTTGCTTTTTTATTCCCTTTCAGGTGCATTGTTAATCAGGGATCGTTTTTTGAGGTCGCTAAGGGTCACTTTAGGATATTTATCATTCTATAATCATCTTGAGGTTTTTTATTACATGGAGGAACCCATTATAGAGTGTCATAATCTGGATGATTCCTTTTGAAGAGTTGAGTATCATTTGAACCCCATGGCCTAAGAGAACATGTGCAGTAGAAGAGACCTTAGTAGTATATCTCATTATGTTGTGACATCAGGGATTTTTGGAGCCCCATGTGTTGTGAGATGAGTGTTGATCAATGATTATATTTTAGCTTTTTAGATGATTGGTTCAAGAGTGGGATTTAAAAATTTCTTGGATGGACTTTAACCGAGCTTTGATTGACACTGCTAGTTCATATTTCTTGATAATGGGTTTTAAATTTGGATTAATCCATAATCTGGTGGCCTTTGGTGATGTTTATTGAGGCAGTTACTACTCAGGACTTGATATGAGGTGGAGGATCTTAGAAAATATTATATTGATCATTGGAAACTGGTTTTGATATGGTTCTCTTCTTTATTTACTGGTTATGATTAGATTGTTTTAGGGAGATAATGGATGATCTAGATGAGTGTACCTATCAAGATGATAGTAACACACTCGCTAGTGGTTACATGTCATGGATGTTTAGTGATCCCATATACTTGGAAGTGACTCATGGGGAAATTTATCATTCATGTTTAAGGATAGAGTGACCTTTTTGGTGATATATACTATTATCTTTTCATTTCAAGAGCAATTTTTTCTGTAGGGAATTCGGGACATGATAGTTTCTCTAGGGTCGGGTATAGATTGATGTCTCTAGTTCAGATCATGCCATTAGGCTTCTAGACCTTGTAAGTTGTGTGTTGTCTAGTGGATGCCTACTATAATTCCATGGGGTATATAATTTTTTCCTTTGAGTTTATAAATTGTGGAGCTCATATGTAGATGATGTGCCTAATTCCATTTGTTGGGGAGAGTAACATACCATAAATCCTCTTGTGTGGACTAGAGTGGGGGTTGATTTATCATTTTTACTATAATATATTCTACAATTAAAAGTTTTCATTACTTTTATTTATCCCCATTAATTTTTATTTAGTTGGTTTTTTTATTCCAATTGTTATTAGTTTTTAGATAATATAGGCATATCACATGTTCATGCTCTTGTATATGATTGCATATTATAGGTCCACCATTGGGGGTGGCCTATTGAGATTTATGTCTCACCCACTGTATGTGAATCATAGTGTTCATGTTGATGTTATGTATAATTTCGGATAGAGCATAGGTTGAGTGGTGGATCAGGTAGAGGATTAACATTTATTGATTAATAAGGCACAATTTTTTGGAGTCTTGGGATCATGTTGGTATAGCTCAAAAGTCGTGAAGATTGCTTAAGTGGTTTGGCTTGAAGTTGGTAGTAGATACTAATTTTTTTACTTTAAATTTTTTTATTCTTTATATGTGGTTAGATAATTGGGTGTCCAACTATTTTATGTTACACATGAGTTCTGTCTATATTGCATTATCAACCATTTATATTATTATATCATGTTATTATTTTATTTTATTTGTTATGAATATGCTAATTTTTATCCTTATTTATTTTCTATTTATTTTTTATTTTATTTTACTCAAACCAAAATGTATGGTCTCCCCACTATATATATTAGTGCCTTACATCTAGTAGGAATCCTTCTACAAATGGGGTTGTGCATTTGAGGCCTTTTGGTGGCCTGGATCATGTGACCTGTTAGGTCAAACAAATCATATTCAATAAAAAAAATTATTATACATTTCTATTTTTAATTTTTGTTTATTTGGTAGACAGCTGGAATTGGAATGTGTTAGAGCATGTGTTGGATATCAGGATGATGTGTCGTAAGCACCTTTACTGATATGCAAACTATATTTTAAGGGAATAGGATTGATTTTTTTCTTTCAATTTTCTGATTGCACGTTTCCCCTAAAGTGATGCACTTGGGTTTGTGGATTTGTGGTTTATTCTGTATTTTAGATCTGGCATGTGGGTAAGAGGTAAGTGTTCATGTATCATTATAGGCATATATTATTCACATGACTTATGCCTATGTATATGTTATTTCACTAATGATGGAGGTTTAGTTGTTTTATGTATATAAATTACATATATGGTGGGTCGTGTATATCCCCATGGTGGAATTTTACACAAAGAAACCACATGTATATATTTTCTTCTAATAAAAGTTCATGTGAATCCTGTGGAAATATGTTAGTCGACGAAGAAGATACTTTTCCTTCACCTAGGGATGCATGGAGACCCCTATGGGTCAATGTGGGAACTTAGATCCTTTTTTGTGGCTCAATGATGGGAAGGATTCCTAAGTTATGTATAAACCAAGATAAAATTCTCATATGGTGATGGTTCACCTAATGTCTCATGATCAACATGCTTGGGTGGAATATTTTCTTTCCATGTGTTGTCTATCAGGTCTTATTGTGGGTCTTTTGTTCCTGCTATCACTGATGGAATAGTTGGGCATGGATTTTTGTCCTTAGTGGTGTTGTTGATGCATTCTATTTTTATGGTATATTAGGTATGAGTATGCCTCTTTTTTGGGAAGTGGATTGTTGGTAGTTTTTCTCATGTCATGGATGACTTGAGAGGGATGCTTTAGTCGGACACTAGGACTAGTTTATTTTGGTTTCACTTTGGGTAGCTTAGTGAAAACACGGTTGGATTATTCTAGTTTTTGATTGATTCCCATGTGGAGGGTGGTTATGTGTTTTATCATGGAATGAGGGAGATACCTTTATTTTCAATTAGTGTGTTAAGGGTACTTCGGTTTGTTGTAACTGGCCTACAAGAAGAGCACGACTAGTTGTTTTAACCATGTTATCCTAGATTTGTTAGGAAATTTAGCGTGTTAGTGTTAGTCCCATTGTGTGTTTGGTAGCAGTTTAAGGAAATCATTAAGGTGGGGAGTGAACCATAATCCATTGGAGGTCATGAACTTCATTTTATATGGTTTTTAGAGTGTAGAGGTTATAATTATTGGTGAGAAAGAAATGAGCATTGGCTGGTCTAGTTTTCATGCTCGTACATAAGTGTGAGTGATTTTGCAATGTCAATCCATTACAATAGCGAATATTGGCAGCACATCCCATGTGGATTTCAATTTGGGTAGTAGGGAATTTATAAGGATACTACAGTGGTGGGGAGCATCAAATCTATCATAGAGTGATTTTTCTCATATTGGGAGAGAGTTTTAGATAGTGTATGACTAGCCATTGGATAGTCGAGATAGCATTGGTAATGTTTGTACCTAGAGCGAGAGCATGGATACCAGTTAGACACTAAAGACTCTTGGTGGTGAGAAGAATTTATGTTGGTGTGATTGTGATGATCCATGTCATCGTGAGATATAGAAAATCAAATGAAATTATAAATTTTTTCCTAGAACAGTTTTAATAAAAACTATAATTTCTCATATGAGATGATCTCAAATATTTTTTTAGATTTCTCCATTGGTGTTAGAAGAGGGTGTTTAACCATGTACAATACTTTTTTGGAAATATTATACATCCAAATTTTATGGAATATTTAATATTTAATTAATTAAATATCAATTTATTTATGAATTTTTGTTCGATGATATCATTTAAATAAAGCATTGGATTGAGATTCCATCTTAGCGGTTGAGTACGGAATGATGGGTTTTTCAATCGTTTAATGAATGGAAAACTAGGATATTTCTATGTACCATAATAAAATTGGTATATTTTCATCTTCCTACTATCTCCATATGATCAAGATAGTTTACTAAGAGAATAAGAATCCATTTGGATGTTTTTAATAACATATAGCTTGGCATGATCTGGAGGAGTTATAATTGATGATTGTTTCAATAGAATAACCATTATTTGGGATGAGACACATCCTCATAATGGGAAATTTCCAAGAAAAATTGGACTAAGAATGGTGATAATTTCTCATTAAGAAGGTATCCTTGAGATGATCATTACATGAGGATGACCTACATGTTAAAGACTCTATGGAGGAGCTCTATATTTTTTTCTTCATCACTATATAGTGGACCTCAATTGTTGAAATTTTATTATTTTCCATAATGGGTAAGACATCCACCATAAATTTTTACTTTATCGCCATGATAAGGACCTTTGTGTTTACTTATTAATTTTAATCTTGGGGAGGCCCTACACTCTAGTTATATTTTTATTGGTAAGGAGGAATTTCGTTAAAAACACTTATGGGAGGATCTCTAGAGTTGTTTCTAGTTTGTTTTTGAGAAAGTGGAGGACCTAATAGTTGATTAAATATAGTTTTATTAAGAGTACCTATATAACATACACCACTAGAAACACGTTTTTAATTATTTGGTTATCCATCACTAAGGGGAGGTCCACTATGTCTAGTCTTTATATTGGCTGAGAACATGTGCATTTTGGGAGGGCCTTTAGAGTTATAAGTTTATATATGGACATGGGGAGGATTCCAGATTCATGGTGTATACCATAAGGATGGCCTCTGTGGTTTACTTTCACATTTTTAAAGGGAGTAAATGCAAAATAGGTTCTTTATGGATTCCCTCTATAGTTACCAAAGAAATCACTATGGGAAGGATACTTATAATGGTCATTTATCCAAATTATTAATGAGGGATTGGTGAAATTATTCACCAGCCTACACCTTGATGAATTCTAAAGATTATAGCTAATGGTGATTTGGAATTATCTTTATGTGATATTTAGTATATTCCAATAATTCTTAAGGATTCAAGTAGTTATAAATTCATGGACATTCTATAGATATTTTTTGGTTGGATCCCCCAGTGGGTGCTCATTATGGGGGCCCTAGTCTGGATGACCATGTTCTAAAATATGTCTCAAATAACTTCTAGTAGATTAAGGGATGAATATCATTGATTATGACCATACTGGATATAATTTTCCTAAAAATTGATTGGGTGGTTGTCTTGATGGGGGTAGACATCCTCCTCTACCTCCTTAGTATAAGGAAGGTAATAATTTGCTCATTTTTTTGAGAAGTAGCCAAAGATATTGAAGGTGGTGATAGGGTATACATGACCTCTTTTGTATATTCATTGATGCGATAGCCATCATGGATTAATCTCTTCAACTATTGAACAAACTATAATCAGAATAAGATTAATTCCATTATGAAAATATTCTCACGCCTTAGAATTTATGACATGATATTTAAGGCTCTTAGTGGGAAAACAAGAATTTTTTGTTTAGAGATAATGAAATCATGGAGGAAGAAGCATATATTTGAGGTGTTTTTGGTCAGTGGTTCTTGATAACCCAATTTTTACTATAATAAAAACTATCCCATCCAGTGATCTAGATTCCCCATTGTAAATTAATTGAGAATGATATTTAGTTTATATGTGAGGGAAAAAATAAGAAACCATTTAGTTTAGTATAATAAATATTAATATCTGTTAAATCAATTTCCATCCCATATAAAAAATTTATCTTTAAGTTCAAAAAAATATCACATTTCATCCCCACATACCATTTTGGATAATTATTTCGGGTGAATCGTATGATAATTATGAGTTTGGGTGGTAAAAGAATCCCACCAAGGTTCTTAATGTATAAAATGGGACTCTATTATATATTTACTTCATTTTCAAAAAATCCTTCTTTTTTACAATTCATCTTACCACTTTTAGAAAGTCAATAGATTGAAACCACGAATATGTGAAACCACAGTATACATAAGAGGTTATACAACATCACACTACTGGTTGGTTATGATATAATTTAGATATATATATCATGACACTCACTAATGTATCTCAATCCTAGGAGGAGGAAGGTTTTGTGGATTATAGATTACAAAAAATAAATGGGATTCTTACATATCCTCATGATAGGAATCAATACATAATTATTTTATATCTAGATAATGAGGTATTCATAACATCTAAGTTCATGTGATGATCAATATTGTAGTTTTTTAAGGTTGTGAAACCATTACCAATAGTTATTACGTTTTTCATTATGCATCTTGGAAAAAAGATATGTACCTTTTAGATTCATGCTTTTTGGACCAATATATCATGCAATTTATATTAAAAGGACTGGAAAAAATTCAGAGTAATTTAAATTCATAAGGAATAGACTAATTTATCAATAGTACCTAGAAACCTTTTAGTGTTGAAACTATGCTTGAGAATCATTGAGGACACTCTAATATAATTGTGATAAAAAAAAGTGGAAGAAATGAGGTTTTTGAGGGGATTAAGCATGAGGTTCCCTTTAGATAATTCATTCATGAATTATGATACCACATTACAAAAAAAACATTTTAAGAGGTTATCAGAAACTACAAGAGGACATTGCATCATGAAAGATAAATTTTACACATAAAGGGTGGATTAAGAAAGATTTATTTCTTAAGAAAAGGAATGTAGATTATTTTATAATTATACAAGACTTTGTACCGCACTATTATCTTCCAATATGGATTCCTTTATTGTCTTTTTTAAAAGTTATACATTTGGTTATTTAGTGAAAAGGGAGGGACCACTAACAATTTTCTTAATGGGAGTTACCTTCTTTAATTCTTGTATATAGAGTTCAGCAGTAATAGTTAATCTTTTAATCCCATGTTTTACTATTTTTTACAAGAAGGAAATGACTCCACAATGTCTATTCCTTTTAAAATAAATTTCCTCCAAAATGTGTTCTCAATAAAAAAAATTATATGAAAACCATATGACCTGTTAGATTTTAGATATCGTACAACATAAGAGGCTCACAATAATGAGATATATCTATTAATAAGGGTTATGAGACATATAATATCCAGTTTACTATAAATAATATACATTACTTGACTAAATAATGGTTTTATTCCACATAAGATCTAAGTGACCATAGAGGATATACAATCTTAACTTAAATAGTGGATTAATGCTATATAAGTTCTAGGAGTCTGTAATGGATCTCCATTCCTTAATTTCATATGGAATCCAATACATAAAATTGTTGCACTATCATGTAATTCTTAAATCACCACTCAAATTCAATTTTAATAAAATGAATAATTTTTTTAGTTTTATCCTAATTTTATTCCCAATATAGAGGGTGGAGTACCTATCACTTTTTGAGTTTCAATAAAAACATAAAATCATAAAAATTTATACTGACCAAATTAAACTACTATAACTATAAATATAATCAAAACCTCTTTGACAACCACATCATCAATCCACAATAAAAACTATTATACCCCCATAATAAACCAACAAGATAATTCAACTATAATAAAAATAAAGTATTTTTTTTATATATACTTTCTTATTAAACTAAAATTTTATATACAATGAAACAGTAATCAAACCTTAAATTCCAATTTTACACTTTCATTAACACATTAAAATTTTTAATTAATAAACCAATTTGATACATGATTCACACACATGAAAAATATCATAATCACACAATAGAATTCTTATCATAATATCTAGAAAACAACATAAGAAATAGTAGAGGAGAAATCATATAAAATATAATAAACCCATATACCTATTGATTTAGTCCAATTCATCGCCATTTTTAAGATAATTACTATGAAATCACATGTATTCTTGAAAAAAAATCAATATTATGATTTATATGTATTAATTTATGGGATTTATACATATCAGTTTTTATGGATAATTTAAAAAAAATTTAAGTCGAAAAGGAATAATTTTTTTTAACTAAATTGTTTTTACATAAATCTTAAGGTTTTATTTAAAAGATAAATTTATTTATTTTAAAAAATTAAATTTTATTATATGGGATTTATTTTTGGAATCTAAGTATAAAATATTTTTGTGGATTATTTTGTTTTGATTTTTCTGAAAAGATTGATTTTTAGAAAATAATGAAAAATTATGATTTTTGAAAAACTATAGTTTCTTTTCATTAAATAATGAAATTTAAATTTCCTATATATATTGGATTATTTTAAATTTAATATAATTAATTTTTTATTAATAATAATCTATTTAATTCTATAGTAATCAATATTATTTTATATTTTTTTATAATTTCTTTTTTTCCTAAAACACAAAATTCTAAAAACTCATTTTCATTATGTTCTATAGACTTTGACCAAGATTAATTTCATATAATTAAAAAATTGACTCATGAAAAATAAATACCATTTTTTGAATTAGGAGTTTATATATTATTAATCTATTCAATTTCATTTTTCTTCATAATGTAAAGTAATCATTGTTAAAATGTGTCCTTATAATAAAGGGTAAATCATGTTAATTATGGTAAAAACTAAGTGATAAGTCCTCAAAATCAAATATTAATTATTATTGTATAATTTTATTTCAATTATTACCACCGCATATTCTAATTAGAATATTTATTAAGCCACATTCCAATAATTAAGACATTATACTATTTAAAAGTTTAGAAATAATTAATAGTTGGTTGCTCCCCCAACCTATAAAAGGGAACCACCTCTCCTCCATTACAAACACCTTTATAGAACTATAGTTCATGAATTACCTACCAAAAATATCCCAAATAAACCTCCCCATATCTTAGAGTTCTTGGTATTCTCAATATTTCAATCGTAGAATACACAATGTGTAAGCAAAAGGGAGACATATAAGGTGAAGGTAAAAGTTTTAACTGGCCTATTTTAAGGTTATTTTATCTTCTACGTACATTAATTTTTTTCAACCATTATACCATAAAAAACATAAATATATTTTATATAAATAAATATTATTATGATTACAGTATAACTCTTTTTATTTCCTTTTCAACATTATGGGAATCAAAACATCACTCATGTGTACATTTTTAATTCCACTTCCATGAAGTGAGATGGTTCATTTTTCATCACTGAATCATATGAATGGTTAAAATGATATAAAAAATTAATATATATTAATATATATGATATTTATAACTTAATTATTATTCTATAAAATTATTATATCACTTACCTTCTTACCCATTCCATCTGTCAAAAATTGAAAGTGTCGGTTGTGCGTATGTATGGAATACCACATCCATGAAGTGGTGTGATTCATTTTTTTTAATGATACATTTTGGATAAAGGTATTGAAATAATGAATAAATATAAAATTTATAACATATTTAATATTTCTTAAAAGTTGAATAATATCTACTTTATTAGTTTTCTTCCCCTTAGAAATATGACTACATCGTTCATACATACGTATAAAATACCTTCTCTAGGAAAATATGTTGTTCATTTTTCATGAATATCATTAATGTTGGGTTTTAAAAGTATATACATTGTATAAATATGAATATTATATCATTATTATAATTTTTTATGTAATGGAATCATAACCACTTGACCAGAGTCGACACACTTTTGTGGTTCTGAGGTTATAAACTAAACGAACCCAAAATGTCCAAAGTGAACTTAACCATTATAGAAACTAAATAAAACATGTCAATAAATGAAATAAAAGTAAAAAGTAAAAAATAAATTAAAATTAAAATAGTTATTAAGAAATTATAAAACTAATATAATTTTAATATTCTAGAGTAAAAATATATACAAAACTAGAGAGAGCATAAGATATAGTATTTTCATTTAAAACACTCTCTAAAATGTAATAAATTATTTATCCTCTAAATCAATTTTATTTAAATTTTCTTATAATGTTATTATTTATTATTCAAATGTTCGAAATTAAAATTTTTATATAATTTAATACTTTAAAAAATTTTAAAATGAATCATTGCAATGTTTTTCATATGGGTTAATTTCAATTTTTATACAAAATTGGAAAAATAAAGTTTTTAAGGTATACAGATTGAGTGATTTTTACCATAGTCATACTCATTATAAATTATCAAGATATATTTACAATTTTTCGTGGATATTTTCAATGAATATATTTTCTCCAATATTTTTGGAATTTTAATTTTTAAAATGTGTTACTAAGAAAATCAAATCATATTCTCATCATGATGAGATAACTTAAAGTGTTTTAATTATGGGTTCAAATGATATTTTTAAAGGATTAATGATAAAAAATGAAATATTGAAATATTTTTTTCATGATAATTTAATTGAGAAATTTAGATGATGATGGGTGAGTCTGATATTTCCCATGAGGATGAGTGAGACTAATATATCTCTCCAATGAATTGGATAAGGGATTTTCTTCATTAGAGATAATGTGGGAGATCACCAGGTAGTATACTCTTACAGAACTTAATTGGGATTTTTTTATTTTAAAATGGGTTAAAAATGAGTGAACTAGGGTGATGAGTATGATGCTCCATGACACCTATATTATTCTTGTACAAAAAAAAATTATAGAAATATTTTGATTTTATGAGGTAAGGAAAGATTAAATGTGGATGGTTTGTTTTTCATAGGAATTTTTTCATGACTTCCCATATGCCGCAAGATGCCTTCATGGTTATTACTATACTTTTAATTAGTTTAATGGGTTTTCAATAATCATTTATTTAATTTATCTTTTAGAAATGTTTAATTTATGTTATCAATGGTTTATTGTGTAGAAGATAAAAATCCACATGGGTTTTCATGTTTTTCACTATAATAATAGGATTCATTTATTTTTATATCTCACACGAATCTATTTTTTCTCATCATTAATTTTTGAATTTTTTTAAAGGATATAAGGATGAGTAAATTTTTTATCAAGGGCTATATTTCCTTTAGAGTGACTCATCATAAATAAATAAAATTTATCTATAATAAATTAGGGGTGTAAAATTAAAGCTCTGTTTTTGTGGGAAAAAGTATAGAGTGTGAAATTTTCCAATTTCTTATTTAATGTTTTTACTAAATTCCCAATATCTCTAAACTGAAATGATCCTTGAAAATTATTAAATTGTAAAACTTTTTATAAATCTTTTAATTAAGTGTTTTGAATGATATGGGGTGTTATAATTGGTTTCAGATAAAAATTTTACGTTTATTTAGAGTTAAGTGGAATTTGAAAAATACACATTAATTATAAAATAATTTTCTTTTATATTATCATTGGATATATTTTGAATATTCAAGGTTTCTTCATCAAATCCATGTCTATTCAAAATGGGTTTTCTTAGGAAACATGGAAGATAAAGTAGAAATGAATTGTTGGGATAATAACATTCTAAATCAGTAACTAATAATGGTTTGAATATATTATTTTATATAATTATTGACTTAGTTTATGTGGTTTATTAATGGTGTATCATGTGGAAGATAGTGAAAAAATTCTATGTAGAGGAACATAACCATAGTGGAGCCTTTCACAAGACAAAATCCTCATGTATTTAGTGAATATTTATACCCCATGAACACTTAAGGGTGGATAAGTTCATAAAAAAATTATTTTATGTTTTAGGATGTAGAAACATCAAAAAAACTCATTAAATTTATAATTTTGATGATGAGGATGGACAATGGTGGTATTTGATTAATAATACTATGGAAAATGATGATATTGATTTAGTGGAGTGGATAAACATTATAGAACCTTGTCTGGAGAATTATTTTACTATAAATATTCATAATATATCTGAAATAAATTTTATAGAGTGAAAGAAAAAAAGGATAAAGGCTTTGTGGCCACTTCTGAGGTAGGTTTTACCAGATTGGATATGTATGCATTAAATTTCATTCTATAAATTTAGTGTAAAGTTAATATATTTTACATAGGTATAAAACCATGTCTATGAAAAGTTTTATATTCTATTTAATTTTACCACCACTAAAAACAACATATTTTATAATAAGGGAACGTCCAGAAGAAACTAGAAACCAAAAAAAAGTAGGGCACAAACCATGAAAATAAGGAGATGCCTGGATCAAGGAGGCCTATAGAAATGAAATCTAAGTGAGTCATATTGGACAAATCTGGAACACTCTTGAGGTAAGTATCCCAATCTAGATAAATAAACAAGATCATCATCATGGGTTAACCGAGAAGCCCAGAAGTTCGTGACCTTGTTTCCCTCATGCTATGTATGTAATAGTCTTGTGCTGCTGACAATGAGTTTCCTACATCACTGGATATGGTATGAGATAGTCCATGGAGTGGCCCCATTATCTTTAAGAGAATCGTAGATTATTTTGGAATCAGTTTCAATATCTGAGAGATGGATGTGAGAAGAAATGAAAATTTGGATCCCTTTGAGTAGAGCCCAGGGCACTACCTGAAGAGAGTCTCCTCTACCAAACCTTGCACTGAAAGCAGTGACCATGTTGCCCCCTGGATTATGAATATCCCCTCCGCTTCTCATGATACCCATATCACAAGACCTTATTTAATTTAAATATTATAGGGAAGTTTTTCAATGTGCTAAGAAGGATGAGATGGTGGTTGTTTACACTTATGTACATTGGGATGACAAAATTAAGAACAATTCAAGGTGTCATCCAATGGGAAGCAGGAAACCAAAAATCTAGTTTAATGCTCAAAATGTTTCAAATGTAAGAAAATATATTTTAATGAATGTTCAGAATGATTAGGAAACTTTTACCAATGTAGAAATCTCATTCATTGAGGTTCATAACTACAATAAAAAGAGTTTTATTAATACAAGTAATGGAAAAATATATATTCATTCATCATTGATATGTTTTAGGTGAAATGAGTTTGTTAATTATGATAATGTATGTTAAAAAAATTTTACTCAAGGAGGAAATGATCATTAAAAAATCATAATGTTTTGGAAAATTATTTTACTATTTCTAAAGATGTTTTGGGGCCATCATATAAAGTGGTTCAAAGCATATTAGTTTTTTATTTATATTATGCCGATGTATTATTTTTTTGAGATCCAAAAATTATTTTATATATTATAATTTCCTATAAAAATTTGAAATACCATATCATGAAATGAAGTTAGAACATTTGGAAAAATCTCTTTATGGTTGTATAAAGGAAATAATAATTTATAGAAATCATCAGTTTATCACATGAGGAATTATTTTCCTATAGAACTTGTTTCCTTTCCCATTTTTGAGTTTAATTTT
Source organism: Viscum album (assembly GCA_963277665.1). Taxonomy (NCBI): domain Eukaryota; kingdom Viridiplantae; phylum Streptophyta; class Magnoliopsida; order Santalales; family Viscaceae; genus Viscum; species Viscum album. The sequence continues at coordinate 1,151,362,249 of OY728138.1, forward strand.
TTTTTGTTATGGATTTTATTTCATTTTATCTTGCTATGATATATTTTAGAGTTAATGAACACATATTCAATTTTTGGAGTGATTTTCAATTCTTATATTTGAATTTGTTCATGCCTTTGATAATATATCTAGAATCTTATAAACTGATAAAAGATGGAATTGAAAATTATCAAGCACATATTATAGAAAATAAATGAACTATTTAAATTAGTTATTTCCTAGGGGTAAATGAATAAATGTATGTTTTTACTAATAATTTTCATGGTTTTATTCCTCATGATGAGCAAAAATAGATTTAGTTGAGTTGTTAAAAATAATGAATTATTTAGAGGAGTTATTTGATTAGGGTTTCATCTACAGTATTTTTCTCTTTGGGGTGATCCTATTCTATTTTTTAAAAATAAGGATTATACCATGAGAATTTGTTTTAATTATAGATCACTACGTAACATCACAATTAAATAAACTATTTTTCCCTCATACAGATGATTTTTTTAACCAACACTTGGGAGCTCCTTGATTTTAAAAGGTTGATACCAGGTCCGATAACCATTATAATAAGGTGAAGGAATAAATTCTAAAGATAAATTTTTATTCTAGGTAGGTCATTATGAGTTTGTGGTTTTTCCATTTGGGTTAACAAACACACATGTTGTATTTGTGGCTTTAATGAATATATTGTTCCATGAGTATTTTTATATATTTATAGCTTTTTTTATTAATGATATTTTGGTATGCTCAAAAATATATGAAGATAAATTGATTTACCTAAGGAATGTTTTTCAAAAAAATTAAATAAAATAAACAATATGAAAAAATTAGTAAATAAGAATTTTTGTTTCAAAAGATTTCTTTTCTTGGGCATATTATTTGTATATAAGGATGGACTAGTGATCCCTCTAAAATTAAAGTGGATGATGAGTTTCCAAGTCCAATAAATGTGACATATATTTTATGTTTTCTAATATTTTCAAGTTATGATTGATAGTTTTTTTGAGAACTTTTGGGTTATTCAGACTACTAACTAGGTAAACCTGAAAAGAAGTTAAATTATTCTAGATAGAGGAATGTGATGAATTCATTCATGGATTTAAAATATTTTTTTAATTCCATAAATTTTTCCATTCCAATAAAAAATAATGAATTTTTTGTTTAGATCGATTTGTCATTTAAGGGACATAGTTGTGTCTTGATGCAGAAAAATTGGGTTATTATGTAATCATGTCGTAAAATGAAACTAAATGAGTTGAATTATCCTATCAAATGCCTTGGGATACCTACTATAGTTTTTTCATAAACAAATTAGAGGCATCATATATTATATGGATAATTCTGAAATATACCCTGATCATAAAATATTAAATTATATTATCACTCAAAAATTGTTGAACATGAGTTAGAGAAGGTGAATAGAGCTGATTAAGGATTATTATTCCACAATTAAATTTGAACTAGGTAAATTTAGAAATTTAATTGATTCATTTAGTTGAAATGATAATGCATCATTGACTATTTTTGAAATGGAACATCCTCCTTCTGTTAACCATTTAATGAATTATGTCATTTAAATTTTTTATGTAAAAAATTCATCTATTTATTCCCTTTTATTAATGCAATAATATTTTCAAAAAAAATTGGAGGCTCGTAAGTACAATGTAGGTTTGCAAGAAAGTGTAGAATCATTCAATAATGGTTTGTTTTCAAAGTTTAATATTGATAAAGAAGGTTGAATTTTCTTATAGTAATAGTTATCATTCATATATACAGATGGAACATTCTGAGGAATTATATGGAAATTAGTAGAATAGACCATAATGTTGGGATGAAGTCGATAAAAGAATGATTTTGGGACAAAAAATAGTAGAATAAATGGTAGATAAATTAATGGTGATATAATAACACATGAGGATAGATTAGAGAAATTAAAAGAGTTACTCATATCACATGAGTAGTGCTATCTCATTTAAGGGAGGCGGTCATGTTTTTTTAAAGTAGATCCCTAGAAATGTGTCTTTCATTTTCACATAAAGGGAAAATTGTATATTTAGGTTATGTTTCCATATGAAATTTATTTAAATATTGAATTATTTTTTTATAGTGTATCATTTCCTATTTTTTATTTAAATTCAATATTTTATGCATGTTTCTTTTCAAAGAATGTATATACCTGATGTGTGCAATGTTTTGATCCCAAAAGTGGTGTAGTTAGAGGAGAATAAATCTTATGATGAAATGATTATTCATATTTTAGATTATAGAAATAAGTTAATATTAAATAAGGTGATTTACTAGGTAAAATTTTTATGAAATAATCACAAGATTGAGGAAGCAACATGGGAATAAGAAAAGACAGAGATAGAAAATACTCTCACTTGATTAAATAATGAATAAATTGGGTTTAAAAATTTTCCTAAGGGAAGAATGTAAAACCTATGTAATAATATAAATGGATCAATATTATGAATTATATATAATAATTTTATGGATTTTATTCATTATATTTTTATAAATAATTCTATATATATTTTTTGGTAACAAATAACTGGTATTTTTTTTAAGAAAATTGTTTCTCCAGAAATTGCATTTTGTTTTTAAAAAAATAAATTTCTTTATTTTAAAAAGTTAACTTGATAAAATGGTATTTATTTTTATGATCAAAATATCCAGTATATAATAGGATAAATTTTTTGTAATTTTCTAATAATAATAAATTTCAAGTGAATAGTGGAAAATTCTAATTTTTACAAAACTATCATTTTTTCATTAAATCAATTAATTAAAATGCCTCATTATATTCTAGATTTTATTTTAAAGTAAAATGAGATACAATTTATTAAATATAATTTAAATAATTTCAAATGAATTAGTGTTATATTTTTTTTAAGTTGATTTTTGGCTTGTAAATAAAATTTTTTGAAAATAGTATTTCATTGAGTTTTTCTCACTTATATCAAAGGTAATTTCTAAAACTTATACAAAATGGATTATGATAAATGGTTTCTATATTATTAGTTTTTATTATTAAATGTATTAATGATTTAAATTATATTTCTTATCATTCTTTATAGTAACCTAGTACAAATGTGTCACCATGACAAAGTGTAAATCAAAAAAATTAATGAAAAAAATGTTAAAATTATGCTAAATATTATATAAATTATTACCGAATAATTATATTTTAACCTTCATATCCTTATCTTCTAATTTTTATAGTTTTAAATCCAATTAAAAATTATTAGGACTGTATAATATTTAAATGATAAAATTACACATGTGCCTCTTGCCTCTCTTACAAAAGGGAACCTACTCTCCTCCCTTCCCCACACCTTTTGATCACTCTAATTCAGAAACACCCTACCAAAAAGTGTCCCTAGAATCTCTCCCCATGTCTTGGATGTCATTTTCTTCTCAAAATATGTAACATCACAACCTGAGTTCCACTTAATCCATGCCTCGATCTGATGGTTCACATGGCCTCAAATGTGGCTCCCTGTATGCCATAGGTTGTCGACTAGCAGCGAGAGTGTATAGGTGGTATAGTACAGAGACTATACCCTCATGTAATATTGGAATATCATATTACAAAAATATAAAAACAAAAATGGAAGCATCATATAAACAGATACTAAATACTGGACCAGCAACCTGCCGTAGCGGAAGAACATACAACAAATAAATTAGATAAGTAGTGGAAAAATAAATAACTGATCAATTGATAATAATATAAAAATCCTATAAGTAGTTTCAATGCATGGATCCATTGTATTATGATATAAAAAAGGGGAATATGGGAACTATAATATAATAAGTGGTATAAAAAGAAAAAAAACTGCTCCACTAGATTCTCGATCCAATTCTCGGTCCTTTACTTCAAAGCTCCAGCGATAAGCAAGCATATCAACAACCTGTAGATGGGAACTTTCCATTATCAACACCTATAGACAAATAATTTTATCATGTCCTAAAGGAATCCTGAGTAGTGTGTGAGATAAAAATATCAATAGTCCATGACTAATGGTGTCTACAAGTAATCTAAGTAGTGCTCATAACTAAATATTGTGAAGGTATAATCATAATAAGAAAACAATGTTGAAATGAATTACTAACCCACTGAGCTTCCTATTGGACACATGATGAGTCTACCTACTTCAGCTCATGGTTAGAATAAGATTATGATAATTCACTATATATATAGTAATAATACATATATATTATATAGTTATATATATTACATCCACCTATATGAACCAAGTACATGCAGATGTATGTTTCTATATACTTGTAATACTAGTTTCTTCCTAGATCGGGGTGTAACTCAAAAATCTATGACTAGTCTAAAGAGCCTATAAAATCAAGAAATAGGTTTCATGCCTTAAATCTCATTATGATGGGATACATCATGATCATCGCTCGATATGGTGAGTGTTCCATCAAGTCAACACTCAAAACAAGGGACGCGGCGTGTAAATCATAATGTCCAACGACTTTCAATGGTGTGATATATCATGCTCAACACTTTATGTAAGGGTGAGTCATATCACCATGATCAATTGAACCCTTATGTTCTTACCACAAGCATACAATTCATAATCTCATTTATAATATTAAGCATGAGGGAATACCTCTCATGTGTTATATTTACCAATCCTTTGTATATAAATAAGGAATATTCGTGGATATAAATATATTCATGAGGCATTAACTCTCATGCATCTCATTTATCAAGATAAAAGTAAACAAGGATTAATAATTCAATTAATTAAATTTGATTAAATGTGAATAGGCATGGTCATACCACCATTATAATTCATTCCATTTAAATCATAAAATTCATATAAAGAAGGGAAAGCATCATGTACTATCCATTCCACTTAATTGATTAAATCAATTCCTCATAACAAGGAAATTCAATTTAGAAGGATCAATGATCCATTTAGAAGGTTGCATGGTCAACACAAAAATTTCCTACATGGGAAATTCTAATTATTGTTTGAGCTAAACATCAAGGAGGTGACTTATGCTCCATAATAATTCTTTAATCAAGATAAATTCCATCTAAATTCAAGATGATAGCAAAATATGAACTTCAAGTATTAGAAAAATTAACCAAAGGGGGAATTCCAAATTGGCACACCCAAGGGGTGTCCATATATGAGTTCAACACATTAAAAACAAATAAATAAGAATCAAGGGACATGTATCATGGATTGATGGTCAATTTGATATGAAGAAATCAATTTAAAGAGGAAGATTGGAAAAATTCAGCTTGTGGAACAACAACATATCTATAAAGTAATTAAAATAAAAGGGAAAATTATGTTACCACCTACCTCAAGGTCATAGATGAATCCTCACTCGATATCAGCCTTATATTCAGAGTAGGTTGGGAGAAATACATGAAACTTTCCAACGCCTTAAAAATAGGTAAAATGATCTTTCCCTTAAATAGTGTGATGGATTTGAAAACAAACTAAGATAAGAGGTAAGATATTATAAGATATTATCAAGATAGATCCAATTCCTTCAATAGATATTGAATCAAACATCAAGTGAGTGATATCTCTCTATTTCAATATCATAGAGAAGAAGAGGATATAGGAGGAAAAAACTAAAACTAGCCACTGGAGGAGGAAAGAGAAAAGTTAAAATATGTTATAAGTTTAAGTGAGGGAAAAAATTAATTTCACCTCAAAACATAAGGGAACATGGTTTAGAAGTACGGTTGGCCAAACTGTGTGGCCCCCGACTTCCCTACTATTTACAACAGTACAATTTGGGAAAACTATGCAGGCTGGGCTACATGGTTTTCTCTAATAGTGTGGCCCAGTATTTTCTTCTCGTTCTAGGGCTTCAGGCTCTAAAGAGGCCTCAGACTCACCCAAAACCACCTTGACTTGATTAGGTATAAATATTAGGGTAGTTAAAAGGAAATTATATTGAAAAAAACAATCCATATTGTCATGAAAGGGCAGGTCATTACAACCTACCCTCCTTAAAGAAACTTGTCCCCAAGTTGGCCTTCTAAGCATAAAAAGGAAATGTCAGAGAAAATATCTAGTCACTAAGAAATTATATGTGCTTCCTGTTCCCAAGTCCCATCCTATACTCATACCTACTTCCATAAAACCTATATTGGAATAACTCACCTACCACAGAGTGTCTTCACGCTTGGATCAACAATACAAACTAGGCACTCCTCGAAGGAAGCATTGACATCCAGTTCAACCTCATCAAGATGAAAGATATATGATGGGCCTAGATAGTGTCAAGGATGTTGAGATACATGGAATACATCATTCATGTACTGGTATATCTAAGGAAGTGGCAACTAGTAAGCCCCTGGTCAGATCTATTTCACAACCCTAAAGGATCGAACGAATTTCGGTGAGAGATTATCATGCTTTTGAATATGTCTATGGAAAAACTTGTTCAAGACTCTCAATAAAACATGGTATCTGACCTTGAACTCAAGAGGTCGCTGGTGTCTGTTGGCATAGAACTTCTATCTAGATTGAGCTTTCAACATGAAATTTTTGATCAACTAGACCAGCTTTGTAGTCTCCTACATGAGACATGTTCCAAGCATGGCTACCTCCCTTAACTCTACCCTTTACTTAGAAGAGTAACAAGGCCTACCGTATAAGGCCTCATAAGGATCCATCTCAATAGTATCCTGAAAGATATTTTTATAAGTGAACTTGATGAGGGGAATTTATTTCTTCCAGGGTCCATCTCAATAGTATCCTGAAATATATTTTTATCAAATGATTAACAAAAACTCACACTATTTTTTTCCATGAGGTGATCTTGGTAAACCAGTCACAAAATCCTTCAAACATCATCTCATTTCCACTCAAGAATAAAAAATTGCTACAAAATCTATGCCAAATGCTGATGTTCTAGTTTCACCTACTGAAAATTGGAACACTAATTGATGAATCCAACAATATCATGTTTCATACCGAGCCACCAGTACTAGGTTCATAGATTCAGAAACATTTTGGTAACACCAAGTTGAACCTCCCATGTCGAGGCATATAATTTCCACATCATATCTTCGGATGTCTATTGGGACCCATACACACCCATGAAATAGTAATTTGTCATCCCCATCTATGGTCTAACCTAAATATTTATCATCATCTGAGATACTCTCCCTTAAGACAAGACCTTCAGGATCAGATAACTACAACATTTTTACTCAAACTAGAAGAGTAGAAGACACTATTAGGTCCAAGAGGATAGTATGACCATGGTCATCCTAAACCTTAATTTAAATCTCTATGAATAAGGCCACGATCCTCCATTCTCCACTGGATTCCTGAACTACCTTTTTATGAGTCTTCTGGCTCAGAGATTCGACCATAGTATTTCCTTTTCTAGGCATGTAGGCAAGCTTGAAATCAAATGACTGTAGGTACTCAACCCACCTGTGATTCCTGAGATTCAGATCCCACTATGTAAAGAGTTACTTGAGGATTTTGTGATCATTTAATACCAAAAAATTCTCTTTAAGTAGATAGTGTCTCCAATAGCATATTTTATGAACTACAACAGTTTTCACATGGTTGTGCATCCGTAATTCCACTCATGAGGCCTTAATTGAAAAGTCCCATATGCGTCGACTCGCTCATCCTATATCAGAATAGCTCCAAGAACGATATATTATGCATCACAATATATATTATATCTTATTCTAACTCAATAAGAATCATTATCAGTGATGAAGTCAAATGAACCTCTAAATCCTAAAAGGGAGATTCAGATGCTTTTGACCATATGAATTTCACACCTTTCTTTGTTAAGACCATAAGTGGTGCTTCAAGACCTGATAAATCCTCAATGAAGCATCTTTAATATTTTAAAAGCCCTAAAAACTCTAAATATAAAAGATTTTATTGGGATTATACTGGGAAACAACATATCACACTTTCTCTAGGTATACTAAAATTCCTGACTCTAAGAAAATATGAACCAGGATGTAGACTTTTCAATCTAAAAGTGTCATTTATTAAGATTAGCATAGAGGTGACACTCTAATAGTGTATTCATCACAGTCTCATGATGGGTTTCATGGTCATGTATGGATTATTAATACACCAATATATATTCAATAAAGACTACCAAAAATGAATCTAGGTATGGGGGAAACCCTATTCATAAGATTCATAAATATTGTGGGTGCATTCGTGAGTCCAAACAGCATGACCAGGTTCTCGTATAGATTGTACCTTCTCTTGAAAGTTGTGTGAGGTATGTCTAAAATCCTAATAGACACCTGATGATATCCTGACCTCATCTCTATCTTTGAAAACGCCTTTTATTCTTGTAGATGATTTAAGTGGTCCTCTACTCTAGGTAATGGATACTAATTCTTTACTATGAGCTAGTTCAATTGATGTAAATCCATGCAAGTCCTGAGGGTACCATATGCCTTTTTTTAGAAAAAAACTAGTGAACACCAAATAGATGTACTGGGGTGTATTATTCCTTTATACTCTAGATCCACCAATTATTTCTTGAGTTCTAGAATCTCCTTAGGTGACATCCTATATGGAGGAATTGTTAGTGGTGCTAATCTTGGTACTATCTCAATAGTAAATTCTACCTCTCGCACTAGAGGTAGACCAAATAAGTCTTCAAGAAATACTTCCCAAAAACTCTCCACTATATGATGAAAAATAATGGGTCGTAACCTGTAGTCATCAAGGAAAAGACTGGTGATCTAATATGTCACATTTCTAAGTCGCTTCTGCTCAGGTCCATCTCATGTCTCACTAACATCCCATTCTCCCTTATGCACGTGCCTAACGTCCTCTGGTGAGGTAAACATCACCCTATGATGATAGAAGTCAATGTGGTCTTGATAGGTAACCAACTACTCTATCCTAATGATTACAACAAATCCCATCATGTCAAGGATAAATAGATTCCATATGGAAAGGTAACCACATATCTCAAGGGTCAATCCTTATGATGGTGAACAACCTCTGATCAGATACATAACGGGGTATCTATCACCATAACACCATGAAAGTGTTAAATCTTGAGGCCTAGACATACCATAATGGTATCTGATATAAATGAGTGAAACACTCATATTCAAATAAAGAAAACACTAAAGTGGAGGCTGCTAGAATTGTACCTCATATAGTAGAAGGTTTGGCACCTTGATCCTCCAATGTAGGCTAAACTACATGTAACTTGCCTTTACCGAAGCCCTGATTTATTTTCGGACTTCCCTAAGAAATCCTTCTCTACTGGTTCTGAGTATCATAAGCCTAACTACCTCTGCCTTAACTAACATGATGGCTAATGGTATTCCAATTTCCTACCTCGTGTGACCCTACTTTCCCTATTCCTGATTTTGGATTAGGTGTGGATCCCTTCTCACTAGACACATATGGAAATGTTATACAGAATTTTTAAATATGTCTCATCCTATCTTAACCGCTTCATTACATTGGATCATGCAGGAACTGTGGTTTTGTGTAGCCCAACTTTCAGAATTTGTGATAGATTAAGAAACTTTCTACACATGGGTTCTAACAGCTACTACCACCACAAGTATCCTCAAAGTGTCTCTTTCAACTAGAAGAAGGAAAATTATATCTAGGTGTTGAACTTCCTGGACTTGCACCATATTCTTCCCTCAAATTTCATTCTGTAATAAGGTCATAGTTGATTATTTCTGATATGGTTGTCAACCAGATGACATTTACTTCTGAGTGGATAGCGTAAATCAGCCCATCCTCGATTCTCGTAGTGGTTATAAGGTCATAAACCACCATAGTAGGAGTGAACCACTGTAGATTTATGAAACGTGAAAATTATTTCATAACTAAAATTCTCCCATGCTATAGGTTCATGAGAACTTGATCTTTGTGAGCCCATAGAGTATGGGCAAAGAAATAGTCATAGAGGATTGTTTGGAAATCTTCAAGACTATATCATGTTTTCTATCTTCTTGGGTAATTACGTCCCCCCACCACTTTTCTAAATCACGTAACATATATGAAGCAAGTTTTGACCCTCCACTCTGGAGGTGACTCTAAATGCTCGGATATAGAAAATATTTATTTGAGTCGCGACTTTATAGCAGGAGTTTCCCCATCCCCTAAAAAGGTGGGAGGATGTGGCTGCTAGAATTCACAAGTAAACTCTTCCATACTTGGGGCACGATGAACTAGACCTTGTATAGTCTGAAACATATAGAAAAACCCTCTTAGAATATGGTATGGGAGCCCATATCAGGAATTAGAAGTGGTGACATGGGTGGCACTACAAACGAAATCTCTGGTGGGTCAAGGCCCACCACCTCAAGTACATGGTCATCACCTCCTTCAGGGTATGTGACCAAAGGACGACGTGGAATCATAATGCTACAAAGCCAAATAAATACCTCATAATAGATTTAAAAATTGAGAATTTTATAGATATAAAACAAGTACAAGTATAAATCCTTCCTATAGAAATGAACACACCTCTCTTCATGCATTCTAAGTCAGGTCTAGATGGTAAAAGATACCATACTAGGCCATAAGAATACAATAGATACCCCACTACCCACTACTAAGGACATGTTTAGGTCTATGTCTCTATGTCACATGTATAAGATAACTAATTCACTTTAAAATTCATATTCATTTATGATTTGTACATGTTCAAGTAATTAAATCACTTTAAATTGCATAATTTGGTGGGTTAGCATTTTTCATCCATAAAGGACCATAATACTTATGAACCAAAATGTAAAATCCACTTAACCCACACCATATCACATTTTATCCCATGTGACCAATCTTCCATGGATCAATATTCCATAATTGACTACTTAAGTTGTCTGCTTTAACCTATTCAAGAAACATTGTTAGGTTAAGGAAGGCACTTTAAGTAATAATTATGTTTTCTAATTCCAGCATGAAGTGTTAGCACAATTCAATACATATTCAAGGCACTATCAATATGAAATAGAAAAATGCACATAGAAAATAGATGTGACATGGAAAAATGTGTTACATATTAATCCTATTGTTTCTATGATGAATCATATACTAATTCAAAGTCCTTATTTCATTGGGACTAGGTAAAGAAATCATCATTTCAGTAATAAAAATATCTATAAAATCATAACACAAGTTCATCACCTAATGGTGAAGTCATATCAACTATAAATGGAATAATCAATAATAAAAATTTCTTATCCTAGGTAATTTGGGTTTCCCCTATACATGGTTTAGATACATCTAGAAACAGGGTCAATTCAAAATTCCTTTAACTCTTAGTAACCTATCTAATACCCAAACAGTAATAAAAATGAAAAATTTAGGGTTTTGATACCACTTTGTACCATCTTCTCTTGGGGTCTACGTAACCCATGCCCTGAGATTGTGGGTCACATGGCCTTAAACACACCTCCCCGTACTCCAGAGGCTTCCAAATAGCAGTCAGGGTGTAAAGGTTATATGGTGGTGAGACTATACCCTATTGTCAGAGTGGAACAATGGATTAAAAAATTAATAAGACCATAGAAGAATCATGATATAAACAAACGCTAAAGACTGGACTAGTAACTCGCCATAGTGGAAGCACATAAAACTGATAAAATAGATAAGAAATAGAAGAATAAATAATTGATTAACTAATAATAATATCAAAATCCTCTAGGAAATGTCAATACATGGATACCTAGCATACTGGTGTACAAAAAGGGGAACATGGGAACATACATACAATAAAAGGTACAAAAAGAACAAAACCTGCTACATTAGAATCTCAAGATAATGATCGGTTCTCTGATCCTAAGATCCAATGATATGTAAGCATATTAACAACCTGTATAATGGTTTTTTCCCTTATCAACACTTGTAGAAAGATAATATTCATAGGTCCTAAAGGCATCCTGAGTAGGGTGTGAGATAAAAATATCAGTTGGCTACCCCCAACAGTGTCTACACATAATTCAAGTAGTGCTCATAACTAAATAGTGTGTAGGTATAAGAAAAATATAAAAACAATACTGAAATGAATAACCAACCCACTCAAGTTCCTATAGGACGCTTGGTGGGTCTACCTGCTTCGGCTCATGGCTGGAATAATATTCTAACTATTCACTATATATATATATATATATATATATTAATATTACATATATGTAGTATAGCTATATATATAGCATCCACCTATATGAACCAAGTACATGCAGAAGTAAGTGGCAATAATCCCTGAATACTATTTTCTAGCTAGATCAATGCATAACTCAAACATCCATAACTAGCCTGATAAGTCAGTAATCTCATGAAATAGGGTATATTTCCTACATCTCATGACGAGTGGGAGACATCATGCTTTTCACTCGAGATATTGAGTGTGACATCATGTCAACACTCTAAACAAGGGATGTGGCACAAAAGGCCTGACGTGCAACTTGTTTCAATAGAAGGAGATGTCATGCTCGACCCATGATGTAAGGGAGCATGATACTATCATTCTGAACTGAACCCTTACCATCATACCATATCCATACATGGCATAATAAAATTTATAATATTAAGCATGAGGAAATACCTCTCATGTGTCATGTTTACCAAGCCTACGTATATAAATATGGTGTATTCATGGTTAAAAATATAGGTACGATGCATTACTCACTACTACAAAAATGGCCTTTTACAATGTTATAATAGGCCTTTATCATCACTAAAAAGTGTAGATAATTTTAGTGCAGTTAAAGACCCAAAGTTTTTATCAGCGCTAAAAAAAGTACTGTTAAAAGGGAACTTTAACAGGACTTGTTTAGTGCATTTAAAAGACCCTTTTATCAGTGTTTTTTATCACTATTAAAGGTATCCATTAACATCACTAAAAAGTGATAATAAAGGCCCCACTGATAAATGGTATATAAATTTTTTCCCCACGCCCCACCCACCCACCTTTATAAGCGCTTCCCACCCCCACCCCATTATTAGTTCTTCCCCGCACCTTTATTAGCACTTTAGATAATCCCACCATCCCACGTGTTCCCCTTCATCCAATAAGTTTTGAACCCTAGACCTACATCATATACATCAAATCCATTTTCACTCCACTATAATGTTTTGTTTCACATTTTAGGATATATATATATATATATATATATATATCGTTACATTTTTTATCCATATATTTATATATATGGTTATATATATGTTTATATATTAATAAATATATTTTATCTGTAAATATTTTTAATTATTTATTTATTAAATTAATTTTCTAAGTGTGAATATATAAAAAAAATATGTTTATATTGTTATATATTTGAATATAAATAATGGGGTATTGTGAAAAATGATAAAATTTCAAAACCATAATATCAATATGAATGCATTACCTCTGAATAAATTTATTATTTACTAAAAAGGGGGGAAAATACCCCCATAAACGAGACTAAAAATCCATCAAATATTAAAAAACATGGTACGCCGACTAAAAATAATTTTTGGAGACCTTGGCATTATTGTGCCTCTAAAAATGTGTTATAGGTTTAACTCTATCATTTAGGGTGTATATCTCATCGTAGGTTTTGATTTGATATGTGGTAGAGCTCAAATGGACTCCTAGATCAAAATTTATGGTCATTTGAGTTTTGAGTTACATTTTCAACTTATTTTAGATCTTTTATTAATTTTTTATTTCTTTTTGTCTTCAAATTAATATTAAATCACTATTACATGGTAATAATAAGAAAATTATTAATTAAAAATATTTTTTTAATTATTTTATAAGTTATTTCTGCTAAATATCATATATATTAAGTGTAAATGCCAATTTTCCTTATCTAAAACTTATTTTAAAAAATATATTTTATATTTAGTTCAATATAAATATATTTATATATTAATATATTATTTTTAATAAATATTTTTTTTTGAATTATACTTTTATCAACACTTTTAAAAAAGAACTAATAAATGGTGTCTTTTATCAACACTTCTAAAAAAGCACTGATAACCCCCACCCCCTTTATCAGTGCTTTTTTACAATCATTGATAAAAGAACTCACTTATTAGAACTTTTAAAAAATCTCTAATAAAGTCCCCCCTTTAATAGCCCTTTTTTAGCACTATTAAAGACCCCCTTTAACAACACTAAAAAAAGAATTATTAAAGACCCCCTTTAACATCTCTTTTTTTAGCACTAAAAAGGGGGTGTTTAACAGTGCTTTTAGCTAGTGCTGTTAAATCCCTAGCACTGTATAAATCCAATTTTGTAGTAATAACCTCTCACACATCTCATTTTTCAAGTAAAAAGTAATCAACAATTCACAATTCAATTAATTACATTTTATTAAATGTAATAGGTTTGGTCATACCACTCTTATAGGTCAATCCATTTAAATTAGTGAATTCATTTTAAGAAGGTAAACCATAATATACTATCCATTCCACTTAATTTATCCATTTAATTCCTTATAATAAGGAAATTTAATTTATAATACTCAAGGATCCATTTAGAAGATTACATGATCAATAAAGTAGTTTTATATATGGTTAATTCCAATTATAGGTTGATCCAAACACCAAAGAGGTGGATCAGGCTCCATAATCATTATTTTATCAAGTTAAATTCCATTTTAGTAAAATTCGATAGATAAATAGGAGTTCTGGGTATTGTAATAATTAACCAAAGGGCTAAATTCTAAATTTTCACACCCAATGGGTATCTATATATGAGGTCAAAACCCTATAAACAACTAAATAAGAATCAAGGGGCATGTATCATGGCTTGATGATCAATTTGATATGAAGGAATCAATTTGAATGGGACTTTCTAAAAAATTAGGCATGTGAAGAAACGGAATAGCTATGAAACAATGAAACTCAATGGTGAAACAACGTGACCACCTAACTCAAGGTTGTAAACAAATACTTGCTCAATACTGACCTCATATTCAGAGTTGGTTGGAAGAAATCTATGAAATGGTCCAACACCCTGAAAATAGGTCAAATGATATTGAACCTAAATAGAATGATGGATTCAAAAATAAACATAGAAAGGAGGTAAGAGAATAGAATATCTTACCAAGATGGATCCAAAACCTTCGACAGATCTTAAATCAGACACTGGATGGGTGATTTGTCTCTAAGACTAGATAAAGGATGAGAAGAGGCTATGGGAGGATAAAACTCAAACCATCCACTAGAGGAATAATGAGAAAAGATAAATTGGGTTATAAGTTTAAGTGATGTAAAAATTTAATTTTACCTCCAAACATAAGGGTGCATGTTTTGGACGCATGGTTCGACAAATTTTATGTTAATCATTCTCCATGACACTATTATATAGGGGAAACTCACCCAGATTTTCACATGGTTTATCTAGACCTCCATAGATTGTGTGAATGGGCTTTGTCCCATACCTGCAGTTGGCCACACAGGCATCCACTGGGGGTTGCACAGTTGCATTCAAACTGTGTGACCTAGTCCTTTATTCCCATTTTGGGGGTCTGGGATTCAAACAAGACCTGTAGGCACCTGAAGCCACCTTCACTTGATTTGGTATCAATATTAGGGTTGTTAAAAGAAAATTAAATTTAAAAAAAATGAATCGTACCTTCGTTAAAGGATGGGTCATTACAAAAGACCAATCATAGATGTCTTAATGTTTTAGACAAATTAATCTAAGAATAAGGTATAAGTCCTTACCAAACTAGGTCATGTTTATTTATTCTTTTACCTCCTCAAAATATTCTTCAACCATGAGGAAATAATAACATCATTATGATAAATATAAGATAATATTAGTATTTTTATTCTATAACTTTTTTTGTCTTTTTACATCATATAAGAATTGCAACCATCACCTGTTCGTATGTGTGCAATACAACCACCATGAAGTGAAGTCTTTCACTTTTCATCACTGAACCATATGGATGATTAAAATAATGGAAAAATTATTATATATTATATTAATGGGTGAATTTTGATTATATAACATTAACATATTACTCAACATTTTATCAATTATATCAGTGGTAAATTGACCGCATTTCTAGGGTGTACATGGGAAGTACCATTGTAATATCCCAGACTTTTAGTGAGGTATTCCCTTTCTAATTTCTAGTTTAATTACCATAATTGTGGTTGAATAAATTTTTACCGAATTTATGAGGAGGTTTGGGGGTGTTCCAGTGGTTCGGGACATGAAAGAAAGGGAAATGGCTATCTTGTGCATGTTTCATGGTTGGCGCATGGTTAGGAGTAATCGTACACCCAAAACCATGATATCCAAGAGTAGGGGTTCATAGTTAAGTAAACCATGAAAGTTGGAGGCCAAAATATGCAGGCTTGGATAGATCCATTCTATATGGTTGGTACATAATTTTTTAAACCGTGTGGGCCCCCCAGGTAACTGTGCAACCTAACCCCTCTTGGATGGAGGATTGTGTGTGGTTGTCACATGGTTTGAGAAAAATGTGTAGGAAAAACATGTACCTCATTAAAATTGGGATTTTAATCCTATCACCCTTCTATATTTATGTGTTTTACCTAATTTTTCTCCCAATGTCTTCTCCAGAAACCCTAATGAAGACCCAAAATTCCCAAGGCTTCCTAAGGATTGATCTCCTTCGTTTCTTGGCCATTTAGAGTGTTTTTGGGTTAATATCAAAGCTTTGAGTGATTCTAACACTCTTCCTTATTTTTTTATATTAGGTCTAGTATATTTGTTCTTATTCTTCTAAATCCCAAAAATTATCTTTTTCCAGTGGATCTTAGGATGGGTCTTTGAAGGGTGTCCAAATTCAACTCAAAGGCTTGGTTTGGGTGTGAAGTTCTATTTAGAGTCGAGATTGGTGGTCTATAGGTTATATCCCATAGTCAATATGATGGTTTATGAAAATTTTCTTGTTTTATTGGTTATCCGTGTTGGTATTTCAATTCCCATAGTGAAAAATGATAAATTTATTGGTCAAATGATGAATTCAACCCCTCATGATCCCTATGGGATCCATTTGGGATAACTAGACAAGGATAGAGGCTACCCATTGTGTTTTTTATATTCTTGAACATGGGTTTGAGTTGGTAAATATGAAATTGAAAGATTTAAGGGGTTGTTCCATTTATTGTAATGTTCTCTATGTCAATTCAGGTTTATGAAAGTAAAATTGTGTGAATTTCAATTTGTTGGTTAACATGGATTGTAAATGAAGTTGATGCTAATTGTGTCTAATTGATAACTTTGCATACAGGGTCATTTGGAATATTTAGAATGGGTTAAACTATTAAAGTGATTATTTTGAATGACTTATGGGTTGAAATAGAAATATATAAATGAGTTAATACATGTGAATGGTAATGTGTTAATGAATTAAGGCATGAGCATGAACTATATACTGAACAAAAAATGAGTCATGATTATCATTTGTGTATTGATTTGAGATTGGTAATGATATGATATATGTGGTAATGAATAAATAAGCATGTGAACATTGATTGGTAGTATGTGGGGTATTGTACTGAGGCTACTCCCATGGGTCGGGTTGGATGGAGGCTCTAAAAACACCTCTAGAATGCATGGGTTAGGGAGTTGGACTGAGGCTCTAGGCCCAAAATGGTTTTATTAGATGAGACTACCAAGAATTTAGCTTCAAGTTAAGTGTAACATAATTGTATGATACTACCTAGATTGAGGTTCCAAGGTATAAGTGATGTAATATTTTGTTAAATGTTTCCCCTCGTGAGATAGGTAATTTCACTTATCCCATTATGTATAGTAGTTGACTGACACAGGACATAGTTCAATTGATGAAAGTGTCTAACCCTTGGTACAAATGATGGAAATGGTTTATGTAAATGTTGTTAACTAAAAGAACCTAGCTTATATTTTTTTATCTTTTCATTCATTTAGTATAATATTACACTACTTTTTTAGACTCGGTATTTTATAGACATTGTTAGTGGTGGTCTACTGAGTTATACGCACACCCTTGTAGGTCAAGATAAGGGAAAGGGACCCATGCTATATGGTTTTTTTAGGAATGGGGTGTGCATGGATGAGGGGTCTAGATGTAAATTCAGGACCCATTTTGGGTATTCTTTTATTTGATTTCATTCTAGGTTTCCATTACACCTTTCATAGAATGACATGGCATTGCATTTTTATCATTTGGTTGTGGAATTGTACACAATTTTGGAAAATGGTTGGTAATTATTGTTTTTTTTTTATAGTTTCATTTATTTTGTACTTTATCTATTGTGGATTACTCTGATAAAGAGGGTATATTCTCTTTATGTGTTCCATTAGACCATCCTTTCTAGTCTGCAGCCTTTGGAGTATAAGGAGGCATGCCTAAGGTTATGTGGAGATCTAGATTAGGGAACCATTTTTGTGGATCGGGTTGGGTATGTTACAAAGTTTTATCATAGTAGGTTATAATTTTATGTTTTATTACTATTTTGGAATGGTATATGGGAGACTAGGATGTGTTGGCCATGTAAATAAGCTCATTCATGGGAGTAACTAACTCATGTATAGGGTAAAACCCAAGTAACCAGGGTGGGATTTTTTTTCTTGATGTGTGTTGTTACATTTGAACGAAATTTCACCATTGGGTGATGAAATTATGGAGTGATGTGACTATTTTATGATAGTATTTTCATGGATAAAATGGTATGTGTTTGTTCATTCATGTGTCATTTTAGGAACCTAGGGATATAGGTGGCATGCATCATGGTATGAACACACAAGGAAGTTGTGTGGGAAGTGATGGATAAAATAAATTGTACCTTATTGAAAATTGGTAACAAATAGTGTCTAATAAAAATAATACAACCTTTTAAATAGAAATAATGTGAAAAAAATTGTTAAATAGTAGTGCCTAATGAAGAGTCATAAATGTTTTCAAAACTTCTTGTGGTAATTTAAAAGGGTGGAAAGATGCTTAAATGGGAAAGATTTATGTTTTAATAGTTAAATGCTTAAAAGGGTGTCTTTTAAAATTTGTTGTGTTTATTTGAGATTGGTTTACCCCATGTAAAACATAGACTATAGTAGGGATGTTTTAGGTTATTTTTAAAAGTGTGGTGATAACCATTGGGATAGTGTATGTGAAATGGGTTATTTATGGAATAAAGAGATCCTCATTTTATGGAAACTGTGTAAGATTTAGGTTGTGTGTTTGAGACATGTTCTTGGTATTGTGGAGAGTATCCCCTACAACAACATGCACCGTTTGGGTGACCTAAGGATATCATTTAGAATGATCCTCTGGTAGTGGAGTAGGAAACCTTAATGACCCATAGTAATAGATAGTAGGATCAGTTCCAATAGAACTTGGATCATTTTATGCAGATGATGGAATGATACCCTGGGAGGTTTATACTGAGTATTTTTAATTTCAAAAGAGATTTTCAGTTTCAACACCCTCCAATGTTTACTAGAGATGGTGTACTTAAGTGTTGATCATGAAAAATTTTGGAACATAAAGGGACATAGGAAATGGGTATCCCTAGTGTTGTGAACAGACCCTATGTATGGGTGGTTTGGGTAGTTGGAGTGACTTGGTTTGGTGACCTTGATGAGTTTTGATGCATTGGATAGAGGGTTTCTCATCATTATACCCTTGGTTAGGTTATGTCCATGAAGTTTATAGGTATTATCT
The DNA here is from genome assembly GCA_963277665.1 of Viscum album. Taxonomy (NCBI): domain Eukaryota; kingdom Viridiplantae; phylum Streptophyta; class Magnoliopsida; order Santalales; family Viscaceae; genus Viscum; species Viscum album. The sequence goes on from OY728138.1 coordinate 1,151,381,891, forward strand.
AATGGAACAGATGTGGTAACCTTTGTGAGTTGCATTCATGTGGGTTGTGTTGGGGGTTTTGGAATGAATTTTTTGGTTCATAGTTCCATTAGTAGTTTTTTCATTACTATGAGATTGTAACATAGAGTAAATTCTTCTGTTGGTGTGTTGGATGAAACGTATTCTAGAAGGTGGTAGGAGTGATACCCATGAGTGGTGTATTATTGTAAGATTTGTGTATTTGTTCTAGAGGGTGATCCTAGTCACTTGTTACCCTAACCCAAGTTTGGAATGTTGGAATCATTCTACCTTCAATAGTGACTCGTGATAAGGTTCGGTAGTGTTTTGTGTGCTCTTGGGTCTATGAGGCACGTTTTTATGTTTTGTAATTGTGAAGGTGTGGTATTTTCCTAGAGGTATAAGTAAGAAGGTCGATGGTATTGGATATGAAACTCGAATTGTGACTCTAATTTGAAAGACTTGGGGAAGTCGAGAGTGACCTCTAGAACGGTAATCCCAATGTTGCAGGTATCTTGTAATATGAAGCATGTGAGGTTCAACAGAGGTGGAATCAATGCATAGTGAGTACCAATGAGTTTAGGTAAATGGTATCATTATTACTAGGATTCTTTCAAAGAGGAACCTAACTGATTTTAGTTAGTCATAAGGGTTGTTTTTGAAGGGTTGGATCATTTGTATGTATGACTAGTCTATTTTTACAATGATTAATGGGGGTCTTGATGTTGATTTCAGGTGTATGAGACAGGGGTTATTGAATAATAAATGGATGATTTTATTATGAAGGTGACACTTGAAGTGAGGTTGGTTGCGTGGGTGGGTTTTTTTATGAATGGTTTGGTTGTTGGGTGAGATGTTTAGAATTACTTGAGGCTAATGAGGCTAATGGACTAGGAGTCATGGTTAGGTGAGTAAGTGAGAGTTTGGCCCAGGTTCTGGTGATGTTTTCCTTGTGTGATCTAAGTTGGTTTTAGTGTTTTTTGAAAGGAAAGTGTGATACCTCGAGGGCTATGAGAAGGTTCACATGTGGGTGCACACTATGAAGGCACGATATCATCTAGGATATGTACACAGGTAGCTCGGAAGCAACCGACTATCATTTTCTTTGAAACCAGTGGAAATCACTAGATTTGAAATGGACCGTTTGGTTCTAGATTGGTGTGATGGATATTTTTGTTTCCATTTCAAATCGACAGAGTCATACTAGAAGAACTCAAGTGGTGTGGTGATGGTAGGGCCAAAGGAAATGGTGGTTCACAAATTATTGGTAGGGGATGTGAAGTAGTGATGAGTTTGGTTCGTAACCCACTTGAGTTGTGGTGGTTAGGAATTGATGAGACATTATAGGAAGGGAATATCAAGACTCTAGAGAGTTCAATATTTCCCAATATTGGGAGGTGATATTGGTGGTGCATAGTTGTGGCAGTGCCGGTCAATAACTTCTGAGTGTACTTGTAGCTAGTGACGATCATGCCCAATATCTTTCCATCATCCAGGGTATGTTGAAAGAACTCTGGCTTTACTCCAACATACCAGGATATATATTTTTTTTGAGGTGGGCCCTCATGGATGTCACAATAATGCAATGGTATATGTAGATCTAGATGGTGGAATGTACACCATCGACTATTTAGAGGTGAGGTCTTTGGGATGGACCGGGTGACGAAGAATGCCATGGGTCCCATTCTCAAAAGCTAGAAATGGGTATCTTGTGATGATTGTCTTTTTTTATTGGGAAAAGGTAGATGACCATGTACCTGTTCTGGGGTTCATCTCATAATCAAATTATGATCAATGGTGGTTGAAATTTCTCGAGAAAAGTGGTCCTCTTTAGGTGGGGAGTGGTATGGTAGTCATGGATGATTGGATCCACCTATGGAGTTGATGTGATGGAATCAGGATGCAAATGAGAACCTATGAGGTTCATGTTAGTATCCTTATAAAAGGATAGGTGGTATTTGTATTTGGATGTTAATTGATCCAAGAATTTTCTTTGGGATTAGCATGGTTATAAACGAAAATATGCGATGTCAATGTTAGAGTTATTGATAGGTTTGACTGGGAATGACAAGGGTTCATGGAAATAGTGTTTTGGTGTTAGAACCACATCAAACACTGGGCATGGACTCAGGTAGGTGTCTTTAGGAATACTTGGAATATTATTAAGTGTGAATCCATTTTCTTCATGTGATGTAGTGCCATACCAACAGTGAAGTTGGGCATTCTAAAATGAGTCTACTGGGGACATATCAACTCATTTAGAAAGTGGTAAAAATGTGGTGAATTGTAACCTACCTTTAGTGGATGTTTTGGAGTTAAAATTATGTTTCAATATTTTGAAATGGGCTTTGGGTGAGATCGTATTCATCTTTAATCAATGTGTGGATGTTGGAAGTGCTTTTGTTGGGGATGTTGATGGGTATAGTGGATCCTGTTGATGGCTTGGAATGTAGTGGGTGCCTTAATGGTGGAGGTTTACCTAATTTCAAGGAATAACCTTAGAAGATGCATTAGATGATAGTGTTAGTATTTAATTGAGAAGGCTCCATATGAAAGTGAAGCGGTAACATGTCAATAGTGGAATATGGGTGTTTGGGGACATGTCGATCAGGGTTGGTCCGACATGATATGATAAAAGTAATAGATGTGGTATGTTATAACCAACATTCAATGTTTTGTTCATAGTGGCAAGTGAATTTTTTAAATGAAGGAAAACTTTAGAGAGGTCAAGTTGTTCTTAGAGTATAATGGATGTTGTAGGTATGTCCTTCCAGTTGGTTTCAACGAAAATCATGGATATCAATAATGGGTTAATTCTTTATGAATTTTTGGGAGCTACAAGTTGGGAGATGCATCAATTATGTTATAGAATTTAAGTTGAGGTTATGGTGGTCTATTTTTTATAATGGAGGGTCTAACCATCGGAAGATGTTGGAGGTGATCTAAAGCATATAGGGGGTAGCACCATAGAGGGAAAGTGTTTGGTTGATGACATGACCCTTGTTTTGGGTTGGATGGACTTGAGTAAGTACAATTATGGTGTCTTAGCCTTGATAACAATCATTGGATCATGTTTGAGTGGTTGAGTGCCTTGATTTTTTTGGTTTTGTTTTGTATTTTTTATTATGGAATAAGATCATTGGGCCTTGATCTATGGACCGACATAGGTCAAGAAATGTGGTTGATAAAACCCTGTGTTTATTTAGGTGATGCCAAGTTTGGGTCACTATTAGAGTTTTGAAATAGAGTAAGATGGAACCAAGAAACTTGGGCCCTTATTTATGAATAAGATCGGGCCGATGGGTACTGATTGGATCTTTTGGGATGGTATGATGGTATGGATTATGTTTCCTTGTGTCGTGATTTAGGTGGTGTTTCCCAGGCTTCCATATAGAGTTATTATGTTTCATTATGGTTAGGGTTTGTGCATCCTTTTAAGGGAATCCGGTCTATTTTGTGGATTATAGTAAGAAATATTTGTGAGGTAAGATGTTATGTTTGAATGTTATGGATGCATGTAAACTTCCATGAAGATACTTGGAAGAGATATATGGATATGATATCCTAGTGGTGTGATCTTTCTTTACTTTGGAAGCTTAATGATTCTTGAAAAGAGAAGCTCAAGGATGAGTCATTATAAGGTGGGGAGATTGTATGATCTTTGAATTATGGTGAGTTATTTCCTTGTTTAAATTCTAGTTTAAATACCTTATTTATTGTTAATTAAATGTTTACCATGTGTATTGTGAGTTTTAGGGGTGTTCTAGGGGTTCAGGACATGAAATAAAGAGAAAAATTTACATCTTGTACATGTTTCATGGTTGGCACATGGTTAAGTGTAACTGTGTACCCAAAACCATGCTAGTTAGGAGGAGGGGTGAACGGTTAAGTAAACCATGAAAATGGGATGGAAACCATGTGGGCTAGGATAGGGCCATTCCGTATAGTTGGTCCATGGTTTTTTAAACTGTGAAGCCTCCCTAGGTAAACATGTGACCTATCCCCTCTTGGATAGAGGATATCACATGGTTGGAATACAGTTTGGAAAACTATATATCCAAACCACACACCTCATTAAAAGTGGTATTTTACCCTTTTCCCCTTCAAGATTTATGTGTTCAACCTGATTTTTCTCCCTCTTTGTTCTCCATCAACCCTAATGATGAACCAAAATTCCCAAGGCTTCCCACGGATCGATCTTCTTCATTTCTAAGCCATTTGGAGTTCCTTTGGGTGTGGAATGAATCTCTAGGTGATTCTAACACTCATCTTCTTTCTTTTTTTGAATTAGGGCTTGTAGATTTTTTATTCCTCAACTGAATCCCTAAAACCCACTTTTTCAGTGGATCTTAGGTTGGGTATTAGAAGGGTATTTGTATCCGACTCAAAGTCTAGGGTTGGACATGCGATTGTATTTGGATTTTATGTTGCTGGTCTACAAGTTATATCCCATATTCATGATGTTGGTTTATGAAAAATTGCTTATGTTATTGGTTATTCTTATTGTGATTTTGATTAATATAGTGAAAAATTATAAATTGATTGGCTAAATGATGAATTGAACAAATCATTATCCATATAGGATACATTGGGGATGACTAGACTAGGATAGAGGCTACCCTTGGAGTGTTCTGTATTCATAAACATGGGTTTGGGTAATTAGATATAAAATTTGAAGGTTTAAGGGGTTAAGAATTTGATTTTTATATTCATCATGTCAACATAGGTTTATGAAAGGATAATTATGTAAATTTCCCTTAGTTGGTTAACATGGATTTTAAATGAAGTTGGTGTTAATTGTTCCTAATTGATAAAATGACATAAGGGGTCATTTGGAATATTGTGAATGGGTGAAATGGTTAAAGTGAATGAGTTTAATAACTTATGGATTGAAATAGGAATATGTAAATATTTTAAGCCATGTTAATGGGAATGTGTTAATGAGTAAAGGAATGAACATGAACTATGTATTGAACAAACAATGATTCATGAATATCATGTGTGTATTTATTTGAGATTGGTTGTGATATGATATGTATGGTATATGAATAAATAAGTATGTGCACATGGTTTGATGGTATATGGGGTATTGGATGGTGGCTCCTCCCCGGGTCGGATTGGATTGAGGCACTAAATCCCACACCTAGAATGCACGAGTTAGGGAGTCTAACTTAGGTTCTAGGAAAAAATAGTTGTGTTGGATGTGAATACCTAGACTGAGGTTCCAAGGTATGTGTGATGTAATTAGATGAGACTACTTGGACTAAGGCGCCAAGGTATGAGTGATGTAATTGTTTATTAAATGTTTCCCCTAGAGAGATAGGATATTTGATGTATCCTCTTATTCTTAGTATTTGATCAGCACAAGCCATAGTGAAATTGATGAAAATTTATAACCCATGGTGAAAATAATAGAAATTATTTATGTGAATGTTTTTAACTAATGGAACCTAAATTATCTTTTTTTATCTTTCCATTCATCTTGTACATCGATACACTACTTGTTTATATTGGATATTTTATTGACACCATTGGTGGTGGCCTAATAATTTTTACTCACACCCTACTCAGGCCACCATTGGGTACCTGAGAAAACTTCATGGTTACATGTCAGGACAAGGTAAAGGGACCCATTCTAGATGGTTAGCTCGGGTATGGGGTGTTCATGGATAAGGGATCCAGATATGGAGTCAAGAACCATTTGGAGTATTCATATATTTTTTTAAAATTTGGGTTTCCTTTACACTCAGTGGAGTATGGCATGGAATTTCATATTTATCATTTGGTTTTGTAATTGTACAAAATTTTGGAAAATGGTTGGTAATGCATGTTTCCTGTTTATTGTTTACTATATTTTTTATTTTATCTACTATGGATTACTCTGATAAATATGATAAAATGGTTGGTAATTCATGTTTCTTGTTTATTGTTTACTTTATTTTTTATTTTATCTACTATGGATTACTATGATAAAGATGTTATTGTCTCCCCATGTGTTTTATTAGACCCTCACTACTAGTCATCAGCCTCTGGAATATGGGAAGGTGTGCCTAAAGTCATGTGGTGACATGTCTCAGGGCACCAATTTTGTGGTTCTTGGGATGGGGATGTTACAACCACCTCCATTAATTTATGTGACTAATTTATAATTTTCACCTTATAAATATTTTCATAAGGTATGAACTAATGAATAAAAATTAAATGTATAAAATATATATTATTCCAAAATGTAAAATCTTATCTACAATATATATTTTCTACTAGTTAGAAAAATGAAAACGTCATTCATGGGTATGTGTGGACTACTACATACATCAAATGATGTGGTTAATCTTTCATGATTGCTTTAAATGGTTGGTTTTAAAATTTTATCTAATTTATTAATATGATAAATATAAAATTTTTAAAATTCTTAAGATAAAGGAGAAAAAATACTTTGAACATGATCAATGCACTGATTTGGTTTTGATATTATAAATCGAACGACCCCAAAATGATCAATGTGAGCATAACTAATTTTAAAACTAAATAAAATATCATAATAATTGAAATAAAAAGAATAAAAATAATGAAATGAATATGAAAAATGATATTAATGAAGTTGAAAAGTAATATAATTTTTTTATTCATGAGTAATAATACATATGAAGCTATAAAAAACATAATTTATGAGATTTTCTTTCAAAACATTGTTAATTTGTTTTAAATTATTTTTTGTCCATATCTATATACCATGAAATGTTTCAGAGATTTTCATAATTTTGAATGAAAAGTTTTGAAATTCAATTTCAACTCTCTTTTACTCTCTTTACAAAGTTATAAAAATGAATATTTTCAAATTTTTTCTTTTGGGATAATTTAAACTTTTTTAAAAAAGTGAAAAATAATGTTTTTTCATTGTATACAACTTTACAGCTCTTGCCATCATTATATCGATTATTAATTATGATGATTCAATTTCAATTTTCCATTTCTATTTTGAAAGAAAATATTTTTTCATTACTTTAGGATTTTTTTAATTTTAAAAATATAATATATTAAATATAATTTTTATTCATCTTTATGAGATAACTAAATGTGTTATTTTTTATAGGTTCTAATGAGATTTTCAAGGGTTTAATGATAAAAAAAGTGAAGGAATATTTTTTTCATTCCTGATATTTTATTTTACATTATAAATGATAATGGATGAACTGATATAGCTCAAGAAAATTGGTGAGTCTGTTATTGCTCCCCAATGCATTGGGTGGTGAATTGTATTCAATAGTGAAAATTATTGGGGATAACTCGGTAGGATACTCCTATTGAAATAATTGGTATTTAGTTTATCTAAATCAAGTTATAAATGAGTCAACATGGTTTATGAATATAATGATCCATTATTCCTATATTATTCTATACAATAATAACATTTATAGTAATATTTTGATTTCTTTATGTAAAGAATGATTCAGGGTTGTATGATTGTTTTTTAAAGGAATATTTTCTAGTGTTACAAGATTCCTCGGGGGTTATTCATGGGATTTTCTATGATTTTTTATTGGTTTCCCTGGTTTTAATTGAGACAATATTGATTTTCATTTGTTGAAATGTTTTATATATATACTCAATGTTTTATTATGAAAAAAATAAATGTGCTCATAGGGTTTCATGATTCATAAAGGACTAATATGATTCCTTTATTTTCATATCCTTTACAAAATTTGTTTTCTTCATCTGATATTTTAAAATGTTCTTCACAATATCTATGGACTATTATAATATTTAGAACTATTAATATTTATTTTATTGGGACTCTTCTTAAAAAAGAAGTTTTTACAATGAAATAGGGGTGTAAACATAATGTTCTATTTTTGTGGTGATAAAATATATACTTTGTGAAAGTGACCACTTTATTATGTAATTAGTTTACCTTATTTTCTAAAAAAAGAAATCAAAAAGATCCTTGAAATTAAAGGAATAAAAAAACATATTAAAAATCATATAATTATGGGTAGTTAATGTTATGGGGTGTTATAAATCCCATCTCCTTAACCAAAGAGAAACTAAAACATGATTAAACCAAATCAACATAGTAAAATGAATGAGAGAATTTAAATCACTAACCTAAAACGATGATCTAAAAAGTCATTGTTGATAATAAATTAAAACCAATGAATTAATGATAAAAATATCAAGTATATCCTTCAATAATCTACAATCCAACATTGATACATCCATTATTTACTATATTCATTCATTCACCACTATCATTGATCCATGAGGAGGATGAAAATGTGATAATATGAATAAAATAGAGGAATTTCACCATAAAACACATGTAAATAGTCTCAAATAACCAAGTATGAAAGAATCACCAAAATAATCCAAAATCGCAATGTAAAAGTGCCATAACCACCCATAGTTTTTGAAAGACTAAGATAACTGAATGAAAAAATTATAGGACATTAATTTATAATAAAAACTAAATGGTTTAAATAATGATGTGTATATTTTAAACCAAATTATGTTTTAGATTAATCATTACAAGTCTATAAACCATTGTGCATTAATTTCCCACACACTTGAATATCACTAGTAATTGTAAACAAAAAAATTCTCATTGATTGAGAAGTAACATGAATACCATAAAACATGTTTATTTTATTTATAATCCCTCTTATAACCATAAGTTCATGATTTTGTAATGATCATAAACCCTGTTTTTTAACCATTAGGATTATCATAATAATTTTCATCCTCCCCATAGAGGATAGGGATTTATTCCATAAACCACAACCTTGAAAATAAAAACATCAGACAAACCAATACATGGTTTAGACCATGATATAATTTCTCCCAAAAAATGATGAACTTCAAATTTGACTCCATTCTCTAGGAAGAAGTCTAATAAAACATAACCATGATCACCACAATGAGGAAACTAGAATAAAAATGACATTAAGTCATCCAAAATGTAATTTATTTTCCTTTAAAGGCCTAATCCATAACCCTAAACTACCAATAAAATTTTAAACCCACTTCATCTATCTTTAACTTTTGAAAAAATAGAATGAAGAGGAAAATTAAAATCTAGGCCTCTATATTGGATACCTCTCAAATTATTTTAATCCTTAAAAATATAAAGCAAACAATGAAAACAAATCAACATAGAAATATAATAACTTTTGAGATACCTCTCAAATAAGAATCTCTCTATTTAAATAAATAAAAACATAACACAAAATATTAAATAAAACTTCAATCATATCAATATAAAATAATTGTTAAAGTTACTATATGAATGAAAAATAAAAAAAAACTAATATGTTAAGAAAAAATCTATGATCCTTTTTCATATATATGTATGTATGTATGTATGTATGTATGTATGTATGTATGTATGTATGTATGTATGTATGTATGTATTCCACCAAGCTATTATGTCTTCAAAGTATAGAAACCAAAGGAATAAAATATATTCACTACATCTTCTCCTTATAATTCTTAATATCAAAAAGACATTCTATGATCATCAAATCCTTTTCAATATCAGTCTAACAAAAATAAATTAAATGGATTCTATCATGAATAAATATATAAATATGAGGAACATATAAGAATTCATGAATTTAATCCATATAAATAGGATGAACCATCTGATGATCCACCACACTGTTCCACTCCAACACTTTAAGGGGTAAAATAAATGAGGATAAAACTTGTTTCCACTATTGATCCTTGATTCAAAATAAATAGGGGAATCCTTCAGAACATTTTTTTACTAAAATAAAACTCAAAAGTTTTAATCCCCTATTCGATGTTTGAATTTATATTACCTTGAGTTTCATTTATCCACACTTAAATCAAAAACATCTTCTTTACAATTCTATGTACCCAATTTGGTCTAATGATCACTAACTTTCCAACCTCATCTCAAAAATTTAGAGATATATATCATTTCCTATATAGTATACTGAATATATATATACCAATAGGTGAGTGGTGGTTATTAATTTAAGAAAAAAATCAATGTAATATTAATGCCCAATGAACCACTAAAATAAAGAACGCATGCCAACAATATGTCCTCTGGTGTCTGCACAATCAACTCCATCTACCCATCCATTATACAAGGAAAAGTTGTATTATGATAATACTAAGAGAAAAAAAGAATACTAAAAACTCTTATGCACTCTCATGGTAAAAAAATTATCCTGATCAAAATGATCATCCTTTAAACCCAATGGAGTCTTGTAACCTCCCCGATATAGAGTTTTGATAAAGAATCCATTGCACAAAACTATAAAACAATTAATTATTGTGCTAAATTAATTAAATGATACAAAACCACACAAATGGAGTAATATCCCCATGAATAAAAGGAAATACTATTACAAAACCCATCAATATATCCTCATACTTTCACATAGGGACATTTAATGACTTTAATAGACCTTTTATAATGACATGATCAGTTTTCATTATCTAATTGACCATGATCTGAGATAAAGATTCTAGAATCAACATATTCATCTCCTACCTCCAAAACTACTATTTTAAGGAATGATAAGTCTTGAAAATAGTAGGACACACTAGTAGTGGTGGTATATGATGTTTACATATAACTCCCTCTCATATCACTTTTTGAACAATGATCTTCCCAAGAAACAAAAGGTGATTATATAAATTCTTTATCCACCCATCATGAGCCTTTTCATGAATGACATAATCACTCTAAACTTTCATCATAGAATTTTATATATAATAGTGCTTTTTGATTAAAGGAAGAATATAATATCCTCTAATATAAAAAAAACCACAACCAAATTACTTTATATATAGATAAAAAGCTATAATATCTTCTTTAATCCCCTACTCATATTTATCCTAAAAAATAATATACCATCACATTATTTGTCTCAATGAATTATATACTAAATTTATTTTACTCATAATATTGGAGACTTCAAATTTATAGTATTTCATTAATTAAAACCATCTCTCTTTATTCTAATTAAAATCAAAATTTGAGAAAATATATCATAGGATCTTATAATCTATAGAGACCATAATGAACTATCAAATTTGATAATGTTACCACTATATTAGGGATAAAACCAATATGAAAAACTCAAAATAGTGAGTGGAAATTTTTAATTCATGAGAATATAAATTTCATGAACCAATAGATATCACTAATCACATTAATTTCAAATAATATCCTATATAAAAATAAGAAATTTTAAAAAACATTAAATATTACTCCTTCTTATGGAAAGTGAATGATAGGAGAACTGATCAACTTTAAGCTTAGATAACCAAATATTTTCTAACATTAATTTGTTTATATGAAACCTTATTATTTATTTCAAAATCTTATACAAGGTGTTATAATGTATGATAAATTAGATACAAACATCCAATAGTATCTTGGGGTACTAAGAAAAATGTGAACCTCCAAAAGATTTATGGGTTCTATAAAGGAATCAATTGCCTAAAATTTCAATAGATCGAACATTGAAACATGAAATGATACAATATACCCAAGATAATTCCCCTCATGCATCCTAAATTTATTATTTGTAAGATTATGACACAAATGATTATATTGATGGACTATTATGAAAACCCTAAAATACTCAACACAATCCTACTCTAATGCCAAATCAATAGGATGTCATAAATGAACATCACCCTGAAAGGGTCCATGAACTCATGGGACACTAATTTCATCAATCCCATGAAAACCATTGATGAATTCATGAATCTAAAAGAATTAAATATTAACTCTAAGTGTCCATGACTACACCTCATGGGAGTGTTTTAAATGCCATTGTCCTTTACCCTCAACTGATAATATCAAGACTGTTATTCAATATTTGTAAAATAGGTATATCATCTTAACAAGTAAAATAAATCATCAAATAAAAATAAGATATTATAGTTATTTACTTTTATTTGTTTTATCATATATATTTTTACATACATCAAAATTTTGTCATCAACTATACATTTAAATAGTATTGAAGCATCCTAAGGATACATACTATTCCAAATGAATCCTTTCTTTGATAGATAGAAAATAAAATCTAAAACTCATAAAAATTAAAAGGATTTATCCTATAAATATGCATATAAATAAGAGTTTCATAGATTCAAAACTATATCCTAAACTTATTGACATTTTGAGTGGGTAGTGACTTAACCTATTCAAGAGAAACATCAGGAAACTTGTCTATAACTGTCAATAACTCCTTCACCATAACATATAATGAGTTCAATATCAACCATGCTAACTAAAATGAAAAAGATCTAAATTTTAAATCAAAATAATTATTTTTAATCCATTTTTTTAAATGTAAACATGAATCATTTTGATTTTGACCCAAAATTATTCTTTGTAAGATCAAGTTTATAATGGCCTGAATTGTTATAAATAAAATTCCCCTTTTTATTCAATTAAATGTATTATAATATATTATGGTTATAGAAAAAATATGCACTTATTTTGTTTTATTATATCAAATTGTATTTAAATTATCATTAATTATCATTACCATTGATAATATAGTCGCAGAACAGTGATCACATGACTAGTATAAATATAGGGTTTTAGAAAATCAATTTGTCATAGACAAAGGAAGTGATGACCTCAACCAGTAGAATCATACCCTATGAATCCCATTTATCAAATCTTATAAGGGATATGGAATTTATAGGCTTTACCCTAGACAAAAACCATGATGAGATCCAATAATTTAAGCTTAAGCAGAATCGTTTATAGGATAAGTTCAAGCTCATCAAGATCATGGCTCTAACCATGTTCACCGAACGACCCCATGAAAGGCCTACCACCTCACACCTTAATATTAGGGTGTATGATATTGTATTAAATGGATATGTATTAATACTCAAGAAATATGAATATGTACTTTATTTCATATAAAATAAGGAATATATTTTTATCCTATTATTGTTACTTTGTAGATGATTTTTAAAGAATAAATTATATTTTTGGTTAATATTCAAATTAAATTAATGAATTAATGAATTAATGGTATTTTTTAAATAAATTATATTTTAATAAAATATTATTTTTAATTAACATTTATTAAATATAAAGGATCATATAATTTTTATGAAGTCAAATGTAATTTTTTTAAGGGGTTTAAAAATGTTACTGTCAAAAACCCATCACTTTCAATAAATGTCATTTTTTATTTTAAAAGTCAAAAATCTCATATTTAGAAAATTATTTATATAAAATGAATATTATTTTTTGAATGATGATGTCAAAATTATCCAATGGTGAATTTTTAATAATTTTCTAAGACAGTTGAATTTTCAGGTAAAAATTAAATACCGTATAAATATATTTTTTTTATGATATCATAATGAACTAAATGTGATTTAATAATTAATATAAATGGAAAAAACGAAAAATATAGGTTTTAACCTTAAAATACTATTATTTTAATTTTATTTTATTTATTTTATAAATCCTTAATGAATCCTCCAAGACTTATAATATATTTTATGATTTTAAAATCATTTATTTGAGTGTTAATCACCTCCACATAAGAAAGGGAATTTTTTTATTATATTTGGCCCTAGGAATTATAAAATAATGTAAACCACTCCCATTTTTTCAGTAAGCATGGGTAAATAAGATTGGGTGGTTTGTGTTTTTGGATATTTTATTAGGTAGTGTCCCAGACTAAAATAATAAAGACCCCCCCCCCCTTCTTTCCTTTATAAACCATCCAATATCCCATTTCCCTTCATTAAAAATCATTGTATCACATACATAATCTAACCTATACTCCATAAATACCTATTAAGGTTACTGAAATCTTTCATGAATCCCCTCCCAAGCCTTTAGAGTCACACACTCAATTAAGGCATCCTCACCTTCCTCTCCTTCCAATTCAAGAATCTTCCTTGGAATTAGTCTTCAAATTTTCAATTGGTTATATTTTATTTCATTTAATATGATTGAATTACTATAAAATTGAAGTTATTTTAATGTTATATTATTTATCCTCTCTCATTTTTACCTTTATCTAAGTCATTACTATGCCAAAAAATCATAAGGGATCTTCCACTCCCCTATTTTATCAAGAACTCCTTTTAATGTTAGGTCTTTTAATTTCCATTTTATTATGCTAGAATATTTTATTAAATTTTCCCATTAATTTCCATTTTATTTATAAATTATTATATCCCCCTTAACTCTCACTTATCCCTCCTATGAACCTCTATGCACACCCGTTATGATGCAAAAATTTTGCAAGGGTTCTTTCCTTTCTCTTATTTCTTCTAGTTTCTTTATTATGTTACGCCTTCTATATCCAATTCATTATATTGGGACATGTATTTCCATGTCCCCCTTAAATTACATTTCATGTATAAATTATTATATACCTTTTTATCTCTCATCAACCCATTTTATGAATTTTAATGTAATGTTGTTATGAAACCAAAATTTCACCACAATTTCACATGCCAAAATAATTGTATAGTGAATACCATGCCCATTTTTCTATCAAGGGTATTCACCTTTATGTGAATATACTTATTGAATAGGGACTTACATGTATTTATTATACATTCCTTGATCTTGGAATAAATTATTATGTTGAATGAATCCATGTTGTATGATCTATGTGGCAAACTTAAGCATGAGAATGAAATGATTATGAAGGGTGTGCCCTGATAGTGCTCTAATGAATTGGGTAATATTTAGTATCATGATACATCATGTGAAATTGTATTGGAAGATATACTTGACTCATTATCCTCCATGAGAAATTAGCCTTGACTCGTGCTCCTCCATGTGCAATGGGCCTTAACTCATGTTTATGTTACGTTTTATGTTGTTTTCACATTTCCCATGTTATAATTATCATGCTATATAATGATTATTATTCATATTAATTTTATTATCCATTGATTTTCCTATTGTCTAATATATATTATCTTCTTCATGTTATTATGTGTTTATTTTCCTTACTAGGCTTTATAGATCATCCCTTTCTTATATTTTTTCCTAGGATGTCCAATGCATTTTTAAGTTTGTTGGAATATTTTGATCATGTCAAAGAAGTTTTCAATAATGTTGTTGTATCCCATATTCAAGATGTTATGATCTGTACCTAATTCCCAAATAGACTAGACTTATCAATATTTCGGGTTGTTTAATGTGTACCTTTATGTAATAAATTAATTATTTAATGTGTAATAGAGATAAGGGTCATTATAGTTGGTATTAGAGGATATGTTTAGCTATTTTTTAGATTAGGAATAGAAAACTATTTCAAAATCCCTATGATTATAGAACTCTACATAATTCCTTAGGAATAAGTTTAATTATAAGAAAAAATCCCTAAATTTTGGTAATTATTAAAGAAGTGGTTTATGAAGAAAATATATCTCTTTCTAGATACTACAAGTGGATGTGGTTCTGGAATAGATGTACATAGGGGTAACAAATTCGACAAGATGTTCTAGGCTTGACTCTCAAGGTAATTTGGGACAAGAAAATAGTTCTTATTGTGCACCAAGTATGAAAATCTTGGGGGATTTTCTTTGTTAAATTTATAAGATCATTATGAACCATTATTAAGGGGACAAAAAATCCCATAAGAATACAAGTTAGGAAATAGATCATGCATAACATATATTGAAGCCTATAAATTCATAAGTTAAAGAAGTAAATTTAATTTATAATTTATCCCTTTAATTCCATTTTATTCTTATTTACATTTTAAATAGTTTAAAATTACTCATCTCTAAGTCTGTATTGGATAAAGTAGAACCAAAATCAAAATGTGAAAGGTAGGGTTATTGTACATATTTCTAAAAATTTATTTATATCATGAAAATTTAGAAGAACTATCCAAACACCACCACAAATCATGAAAGTAGAGATGTCGGTAAAAACATACAATTGGGAAATTATGGCCTCCTAAGTATATAACTCATCCCCTATCACAATTTTTGGGATGAACTTTCTAGAGAACCTTTTCATATTCCCTATGGTGGAATTTGATGCAATTATATGCATGGATTGTCTTTCCCTATATATATCCAACATAAATTTCCATGATAAGGAAATCACTCTCCATATGGAGAATCGACCCCCAATTCTATATAAGTGAAAGGAGGAGGATGAATCTTCTTTAGAACCATCATCTCAAGCATTGATATTATTTCTCTATGAGAAAGAATATATAGCTCAAATGATTTAGTGTAAGGAAAATACCATCCTTAAAGACATTTCTATTGTGAGGGAATACACTGATGTGTTTCCAAAGAAATTTTTTGGTCTTGCTCCTACCTGAGAGGTTGAATTTTTCAATCAAAATTATACCTGGTTCATTACCAATATCCAAGAATATATATAAGATGGCTATTATATAACTTTATAAGATAAAGAAACAACTACATGAGAATCTATATAAAGGATTCATACACCCATGTGCTTCACCATGGGGTTCACTATTCCTCTTCATCAAGAAGAAGGATGGGTAAATGCACCTTTTCATTGATTAACGTGAGATCAACAAGATAACGATAAATAACATGTATTCTTTTCCATGGATTAATGACTTGATTGATCAGCTACATGGAGTACAATACTTCTCCAAGGTGAATCTATGGTCAAGATATTACCAAGTTAGGGTGAAGAAGAAGGATATCCCCAATTGTACAAGGTATGGGAACTATGAGTTCATAGTAATTCCATTTGGACTCACTAATTATCCAGAAATCTTTATGGATTTAATGAATAGAGTCTTTAGATATTACCTTAAAAAAATTGGTAGTATTTATATATGATATTCTAATATATTCCAAAACCAAGGAGGATCATGAGGAATATCTGATCACTATTCTAAAGACCTTGCAAAATTAGGAGCTCTATGAAAAGTACATCAAGTGTGACTTCTAGTTGAAGGAAGTACCATTTTTGTGATATATGATCATAAGCAATGAGATATATGTGGATATGTAAAAGAAAAAAGAAATTGAAGGATGAACGTGGCCAACATCTGTGATAGATATTTGTAGATTCCTTGGGTTATCTGGATAGTATCACCTATTTGTGAGAAATTTTTCATGATTATCAAACTGTCTTACCAAGATAACTCGAAATGGAGTCAAGTTTTCTTGGAATGATGAATGTGAAGAAAGCTTCATGGAGTTGAAAATGTGTCTTATCACTACACTTTTTCTCACACTACCCACAAGTGGGGAACCTTTCATAAATTTAATACATGCCTCGAAGAAGGGAGTAGGCATTGTGTTGATGGAAAATGACAGTCATTTCCCATGCCTCCAGGTAGTTGAAAATTCATGAGAAAAACTATCCCATGTGTGATATAGAGTTGGCAGCTGTGATCTTTTCATTAAAAATCTAGAGGCATTATCTTTATGGGGAGAAGTGTGAGATATATACTGAACACAAGAGCCTCAAATATATATTCACACAGAAAGAGCTTACAATGCACCAATAAAGATGGTTAGATATCATCATAGATTAAACTTCTCAATCCACTACCATCCTGGGAAAGCAAAAAAAGTGGTGGATTCTCTAATTAGATAGGATCCATCACTTCTATTATTGATGATAATTGAGAAGGATATGATCTTATTATATTTGTATAGGATGGACATGGGAATCATAAAGAAAGGAATATCATCATTCCTTTTACAAATGATTTCACAACTATCTCTTTTGTAAAGGTTAAAGAATGCTCAAAAAGATAATGTGGGAATTCAGAAGAAAGTGGAAACTATAATAAAAGGTAAATCCGTGGAGTTTAATACTAATGAAGAAGGAATTATGAGATATGGTTCAATACTATGTGTTCCGTCAAATACTGAATTAAATAAGGAACAATTGGATGATGCCCATAGTTCAAATTTCTCCATTCACCTAGGAAACACAAAGATGTATCGAGATATCTGAGAGCACTATTGGTGGGGAAACATGAAGAAGGATATATCTGAATATAAATCAATGTTCCTAGTATATCAGCAAGTGAAGGATGAAAGGAATAAGTCTAAGATGAATATACAGCCATTACCCATACCAATGTGGAAATGGGAAAACATCACCATGAAATTTGTCACTAGAATTCTGAAGACATCCAAAGGAAACAATTCTATCTGAGTTATTGTGGATCAACATATAAATATTTCACACTTCATTGTAATTCGAGAGAATTTATCATAGGATCAACTTGCATAGATATACATCAGATAATTGGTAAGGATGCATGGAGTACCAATATCGATTGTGTCCTATTGAGATCCAAGATTCACCTCTATGTTTTGGAAATGTCTATAGCATACTCTAAACATTGAACTGAAATTCAGTATAGCTTATCACCCTCAAACTAATTTCCAATCTAAGAATAATATCCAAACACTTGAGGAAATTTTGATATTTTTCTCAATTGACTTCAATGGAATATGGGACCAACAATTTTCTTTGGTCAATTTCTAATTCAACAAAAATTTCCACTCAAGCATCCAAATGGATCCCTATGAATCCCTTTATGGGAAGAGGTGAAAATCACCAAAATTTTGGGATGAATTTGGGGAATGAAAACTTTTAGGTCCTGAAATGTTCAAAGAAATGGGGGGTAATTTTTAGACCATTCAGCAACACATCTAAGCTACTCAGAATCAATAAGATATATATGTTGACAATCATCGATGTGACCTAGAGTTTGATGTTGGAGACATGGTATTCCATAAAATATCTCTATTGAAGAGTGTGATGATATTTGGGAAAAAGATAAAAGAATATTCCAAGGTACATCGGCCCTTTTTAGATCCTTGATCACATCAGAGTAGTGTCCTATAGACTATCACTCCAACCGAACCTATCTCAATTACATAATGTATTCCATTTTCCCCTCTTAAGAAAGTACATATCAAACCCATCAGATGTACTCAATATAGAGGTGGTACCATTGGAGAATGACCTTTCCTATGAGGAGCATTCGGTGAAGATCTTAGATTATAGAGAAAAAGTTCTACAAAATATGATAATACCCCTCATCAAAGTGTTATGGAGAAACCAAAAGTTTGAAGAAGAAATATGGGAACTTGAGAAGGTGATGAAGCAGAGTTATCCTAATCTGTTTTAGTGTGGGAAAAGAAAATTTTGAGGGTGAATTTTCTTAAAAGGGGTAATAATGTAACAACTCAAACTATATATTATAAATAAAATTCCCTTTTTTATTCAGTTGAATGTCTTATTATATAATATGATTATAGAAAACACATGAAATTATTTTGTTTTATTATATCCAAATGGATTTAAATGACCATTAAATATCATTACCATTGATAATATAGTCATTTAACAGTGATCACATGACTAGTATAAAAATAGGGTTTTAACAAAACTATTTTTCATAGACAAAGGAAATGATGGCCTCAACCAATAGAATCATACCCTATGAAGCCCATTTATCAGAGATTTCTAGGGAGATAGAATTTTTACGCTTTTCCCTAGACCAATCCCAATATAAGATCTAATAAATTAATCATGAGAGAAATCATTTATGGGATAATTTCATGCTCATTGAGGTCACGGCCCAAACCATATTTATCGAAAGACCCCATAAAGGCCCCACCATTGCACACCTTAATCATAGGAAGTATGATTGTGTATTAAATATATATTTATAAATACCCTAATAATAGGAATATTTACTTTATTTTTTATGAAAAAAATTAATATATTTTTATCCTATTATTATTACTTTGTAAATTATTTTTAAAGCACGAATTGTATTTTTTGTTTATATTGAAAATTCACTTAATAGGTTAATATATTAATGGATTTTTTTGAAATTAATAATATTTTAATAAAATATTCTTGTTAAATAACTTTTATTAAATAAAAATGTTCATATAATTTTTATAAAGTCAAATGAAATTTTTTAAGGGGTTCGAAAAAATGTTACTCTCAAAAACACATCATTTTCAATAAATGTCAATTTTATTTTAAAAGTGAAAATTCACATATTAATAAAATTATTTAGATAAAATTAATATTATTTTTGGAATAAAAATTTCAAAATTATCTAATGGTTAATTTTTCATAATTTTTTAAGATAGTTGATTTTTTTGGTAAAAATTAAATATCGTATAAATATACTTTGGGTTTTTTGACATCATAATTACAAAAATTTTATGTAATAAGTAATATAAATGGGATCCATGGCCAAATATATATTTTTACTTAAAAATAATGTGATTTTAAATTTATTTTATTTATTTTATAAATCCTTAATGAATCCTCCAAGACATATAGTATATTTTAAGACTTTAAAATCATATCTTTAAGAGTGTGGCACACCTCCACATAATCAAGGGAATTATTTTATTATCTTCATCCCCTATCCTTAAAAAATAATTTAAACTAGTTCCATTTTTTAGAAAACATGTGCAAAAACCTTGGGGTGGATTGTGGTTTTGGATATTTTATTATGTAGTGTCCAAACCCAAAATAATAAATAAATCAACCTACTTTCCTATATAAACCCACCTAAGCTCTCATTAATATTCAACAAAAATCCTTGGATTATGTACATACTCTACCCTATACTCTCTATATTCCCCCACATAACCATAAGATTTCAAGAAGCCCCTCCCAAGACTTTGGAGTCACACACTCAAGTAAGGCATCCTCACCTTCCTCTACTTCTTTCAATTCAAGAATCTTCTTTGGAATTTTTATTTATAATTTCAATGGGTCAAATTGTAATTAATTTACTATTACTACCTCACTATCCAATTTATGTTATTTTAATGATAGATAATTTATCCTCTCTCATTTTGACCTTTATCTAAGATTTTACTATGCCAAAATTTTATAAGGTATCTTCCACTCTCCTATTTTATCAAGCACTCCTTTTAATGTTATTTATTTTAATTTTATTTTTCCTATTTTGGGATATGTTATTACATACCCCAATTACTTCAAGTTTTATTTATATATTATGAGATTCAATTTCACTCTCATTTATCCCCCCTATGAACCTTTATGCACACCCGTTACGATGTTGAAAATTTTTAAGGGTTCTTTTCTTTCTCCTCCTTCTTCCAGTTTCTTTATTATGTTACACCTTATATATCCAATTAATTATGTTCGTAAATGTATTTACATGTACCCATTACTATAAATTTAATTTCTAAATTATGATAGACCCATTTTTCTCTCATCAACCAATTCTATGAATTTTAAAGTAACGTCGTTATGCTGCTGAAGTTTCACCATGATTTTCTATGCCAAAATAATTGTGTTGTGAATACCATAGAAATTTTTCTATCAAGGGTATTCACATTTATAAACATATACTTATTTATCAGGGACTTAAATTTATATATTCCACATTCCTTAATTATATAATAAATTATGATATTGAATGAATCCATGTTATATGATCTATGTGGCACACTTAATCTTAAGAATGAAATAACTATGAGGGGTGTGCCCTGATAGTGCTCCAATGCATTGGGTTATGTTTAGTATCATGATACATCATGTGAAATGGTGTTGGAAAATATCCTTGACACTTTATCATCCATGTTTAATGATCCATTATTGATGCTCCTCCATGTGCAATGATCCTTGACTCATGATTATGTCATGTTGTATGTTGTTTCCATATTTCCAATGTTATAATTATCATGATATATCAGGCATTATTAATCATGTTAATTTTATTATCTATTACCATGCCTATTGTATAACATGTATTATATTATTCATGTTATGAATTTTTTATTTCCCTTACTAGGCTTTATATCTCATCCCTTTCTTATGATTGTCCCCAGGATATCTCATGTAGTTTTAAGTTTGTTGGAATATTATAACCATGTTAAGGAATTTTTCAATAATTTTGTTGAATCTCATGCTCAAGATGTTATGTTTTTTAAATAATTCCCAAAGACACTATAATTATCCATCTTTAAAGTATTATAATGTGTACTTTTATATAATAAATAATGTATTTAATGTTTAATGAAAAGTAATGTTGTTATAAATTTTTATATAAATTATGACTTTTTATTCCTATAAATTATTGTTAGTTAAATCTAATAAATACTATTTAAAGAATATAGTGATGTAACATAGATCTATTTACAAAATAAGATTGAGTTTCTTCTGGATTTGTTAGAACCAAACTGTAATTACTCATGGGTATTAGTTACACAGATGTCTATATATTGAAACATTTGATTAAGGAATGAAGCATAGAAACGATTAGACTATGTTGAATAATTTATAATGATACCTACATTATCTCAATGATTTATACTATTCATTTTATAGTTTTTCAGTTTTACTATAATGATATTATGATTTTGAGAGTTTTCCTTATAAAATCCCAATTTTTTAATCGTTTCTTCATATCTTTTTGATCGATGAGATTCCAAGTGAGGAATATACTACTTTCAAACATTATGATCAACTATGTCAATGGTGTTGGGATTTTTATCAATCTTGTTCACCAATGAGGACCTTGGGGATAGATCTACATGCTATTGATGGGTTTTTTGTGTAAAACATTTAATCATTGATGGGTTTATCAAATAATTTCCTAGTATGAAACTTATACCTTATGATAGGTTATGAAAATAAGTTTTAATTTGGAAATTGTACCTTATAAACAAGGTTACGGAATCGATTCCCTATTAAAAATATGAATTCCTTTAGTTTATAAGAATAAATAGGTTATAGAGAATGGATTTAATGTATCGACCATGTCCAAGTCTAAAAATAATATGGAAACCATCATGCTCGATAAGCATTTTGAATGTTTGGTGGAGGAAGTTCTGGTTCAGGAGGGGAAATAGGCTATTCATCTAGTGGAGGTATATAAGTTTCTCTACTAGCTCAGAACCAGAAGACTACTCCAGATTTTGGCTTTAAAACACCAATAATATAGGAGTATCCCTTAGGTTAATAGGTTCTCTCTAAGGATGATTATGATGTTGAGTTTTCTATCTAAATATATATTATTAGTGAGGAGGGAACAAGAATTAGAGGACTTCACAACCCAAGGATGAAGAAGGGATGAAAGGGGCACTGTGATGTGGGGTGATGCATTATTACTAAAGGAAAGGAAACTAAAAGGATGAAATAATATTCCCAGATACCTGAGATGATGAAAACAAGATCATCTAGTAGATCTAAGGGAATGTAATCTGAACCAAGGCCTAAATACTAGGAATGCAAGTCAGGTTCCAGTCTAAGTAGTAGAAATCTTAAGGCAAAGTGTGGACACATTAAGGATCAAAAATATGGTGGTATAGTGGGAATGACAGAAGGAGAGAAAAAGAAATACCTTGAGCTAATCCATCATTCTAAATAATAAATGATTGAAAATACTATACAACTAAATTTCCCAAGGTAGGATGCGGAAATAATATTAGAAAGAGTGGTTAGAATATATTTCTATAAGGATCAAAGGGACTGGATCAACTAACAAGATTTGATTTTGTAATGGGTCTTCAATGAAAGGAATATCAATGTGGAGGAGTAAATACAGACTTGGGACAAGCTAGCCTCTCACTTTTAAAACTTAATCCAGGAATACCCAAGACGGAAGATTAAAAAACTCCAATGGGGTTTATACTAGGTAAGTGATTCAAATGATCTTATCTTAGTTTTAAATGATTTTGTGATTTCCTTTTCTGTTGTCTTGCCTTTGGCTTTGGCCTTTCTTGGTTTCCAACTTTTTCCTCAAAAGTTATTTTGAATAAAAAATTTAATTTAATTCAATAGTTTTATATTTCATTTATATCTTATTTAATTATCTTTAAGAACATTTATCTTTATTTTCCTTACACTAACATTTATATATATTATTTAACTGTCCTTTTCTTTCTATGTAAGATTTTATACCACTTATTTATTTAGAATTTATAAATACAAATTTTCTATCTAAATTTTATGGTATATACTATGAGTATTTTCATGATCATATAGAAACCTATATGATAAATACCAATGTTTTTAATTTTCTCATGTAATATATGGAATATAAAATTCTAAATAAGATTATTCAAATTTTAAGACATGAATAAAAGGGTGGTTTCAAGTTATCCATCATATTATAGAACAAACTACTTATTTTAATTAAATGGATCATCTATATTCAAGTTTTTTCATATATAACAATATGAAAATTTTGGAAGAAACATAAAGACACACATTTCATAACATCTAAAGTCATAAAAATGAAGAGAGTTATGCTATGAGTTGATTTTGAATCATTTTAGTTTATACCATGAAATTTATGCCTCAAATGTATCAAAGATTCATGATGATTGTCAATATCTTATAGTATCATGATGAAAGAAAATTATCTAAATAATAACTTTTGGAATGATCATTGATATATTACCAAAAGAGTGTGGAAAAAAGGATTTATATTGATTTTATATTGTACATCATCGAGATGAGTTTTGATGATTTAATTAGAACTCACTAGAACTATAAAAAATGGTTAAAAGGGAATAGTGGTAAAGAATATATGAATAATGGTGTTCCATTTTCTACAACTACCATAGCTATAAATTCCAGATATAATTCATCAAAAATTAAGTACATCAAAGAGATCATTTATGTGAAATTTTTAACATTGTGGTTAATGCATAATTAGAGATAATTTTTCATTTATAGAAATTATATTGTTTTTAAATAATATTTTTTGGATGGATTACCAAAATCAAAGAAAGTATATACATGAAAATAATGATTTAGTAGAACATATGTGTTATGAGTGTTGAAAATGTAGTCAAATTCAACCTGATTGTCCTAGTTTTTTGAAGAAATAGAATACATATAAAATATAATAAATTTGTAATGGAAGGAAATATTTTTGAGTAATAAATAATATATAGAGTACTAGTGAGGATGTTAGTAATTTTGGTATGATATGAACTGAAACATTGATTCCTCATATGGGATTATGGTAGACTGGGTTTATAATCTCAATCCCGCCATAAATAGGCCACGGGTTGACCACTAGAACAAAAAGGTATAAATTCAAAAATAAAGGGCATAGACTATGAAATATAAGTAAAATATATATCTCTATTCAAATATAATAACAAAAACCATAAAATATATATCTATTTAATATATAAACCTACATACTACACATAATAAACATCCCAATGGTATGAAATAAAAATTCATGAACAATAAGGGAAAATTATACAAGTCTCAACATTTCAAAATATAGATAAACTTAAGTAATTTGGAAAATGGAAATCACCATATAACACCAAATCCAATCCCAAAACCTATCATCCATCAAACCTCTATGAACCATGATGACCATGCTCCATGTGATTGATGCCTACAAATATTTGCATTGGCATGTGCACTATCTATACATAAACAACAATTGTGGGCAAAAAGTTTCCTAGGGTGTGTATTTAAATACCTTGTAGGATTTCCATATTGTAAGGGGGATTGTGTTGTAGTTTAGACACCACTTAGGTAAGAACTATATATCCACATAACTCATATAAACTGGAAATAATACAGACAGCGAGAAATCTATGGCCAGTCTTCTATATAAATTCAATTGGAGTGTCACAATTTAGAAACAAATATGCCTCAATAGTCTTTATTAACCACGTAATAAGGAATTAATAATCAAAACAAACACCAATATATATGTACAGGATAATAAAAATATCCACTCATTCTATTTAACAAGGACTCCATAAACATTTATCCATAGATTGGGGGAAGGAACCTCCCTGATCACCTTCCATAAGGAAAACCACATCCACAATCATCTGCCCTTAGTGAAAATACCACCTAGATCATAAATGTATATTATGACCCACCATACTAGAATTTATAGGGATAAATGAATCATTAAACACCAAAATATAGACAAAGTGATTATTTAGAGTCATTAAAAAATAATAGGTTCATGGAACTCAATTCACTCCACCTATTTCTGAATAATCTCCATCCCATCACATAGGGAGAACAGTCAAACACACCGATGTGTCAATATTCACATAATATCATCTCATATAAAAAAGGTGTATCGTAACACATTTTGATTGGTACCTAGATCTGAGAGTCTAGTTAATTTTTTGAATCAAAAACATTTTGTTCAATATGATCCTTAAGGGACACTATCTACATAGTAGGGTAACTCACACTACATTCATTAGGGGATTTCTTTTCTCCTCAATTTTCAAAATCATCATGAAATTATCCCATATCATACTGAGGAATCTATACCACATAGAATGACATGATCAATAGAATATAGTATATTATCATTCCGTGAAAGGGCCAGACTGCACCTTAATATAGACTTTGAAACTATCATACCAAATGTGGGGGGGTTCTCCTTCCCTGACCACCAATGAAGTGAAACTATATCATCTCTAGCATTACATATATCTCAAGTAAAGAAAATAGATCTAATATAACAACATGGAATAGAGGACCCAAACAATAAATCCCTAAGGCTGATACTTCATCAGCAACAAAAGGCATAACCCATTCCTTAGTAATAATGTTATCCTAATAGAGTATCTAAAATCCATATCTAAATCATCTTAATCTCAATAGTAACCATTACCTGGGTCAAATGAGAGGATCCATGGATAATTTTCAGTATACACTAATATATATTTCACAAACACATACATGAGGTGATACATGGGAGGGAGGTTAACTACCATCCACTACATTGATCATTCATAAGAACCATAGTGTAATTGGAGTAAATGAGAATCTCTTAATCCTCTTATCCAAACCACTTTCACTCACTCTCACGGTAAGGTTCACTGAAAGGAGGTAAAACTCAAATGTTTCCTATACATCAACATTTCCTTTCAGTCCACCTCCATTGATTAAGGAACCACATAGGACAATCCTTCTCCCTGATATCATTCAATCATTGATAAGTTCAAAATATATATATCTCATTATTTAAATAGACTTGTAAAACTAAAATGACTACTTCAACATGATCTATATTGAAAAATAATAATCATATTCTATTTATTTTTCTAAAATGGACAACCAATGATGATAATTTGATGATCTCATCATTGAGGTGATGATTGGACACATGGTGGACATATGTGTGTGCCACATAGTGAACAACACATGTTCTATGTGCTTGGGAATGTGGGTATATGGATTCATGTGTTTGGTGTATTCCTATAGTGTTCAGATGGTGAAATTAATATGAAACACCCCAACCAAGTCTAGTTGGGAAGACCATACTAAACATGTACCCACCTAGATCATATGCTAGTGGAATGATGGTTGTTTCATGTTGGGTCTAACCAGTTGGTCAAAACATAATGCCTGAAAAAAATGGGGGTCTAGCATGACTCATCACTCTCCATTCATGTGGTGGGTGGGATTTTATGACTGGGGGAAACCCTAGTGGTCCCCTTTCTCATCCACATTACATTGGGCTTTCCCCTTGATACCATGATCCCACCAGAATGAGGTATATTACCCCAGTTACATCTTTATCCACCCCTATAACAGATGGTCATCATTGCACCGCTATCCAATAATGATGTAAAATATTTATTATTTTTCACCTTGATATTCATGATGTTAATATTTCACTCCTCATTTCACCACTATATCCATCCCTTACTACCTCTAACCAAGGATACACTATTATGGTTATCACACCTGAACTACCACTAATCGAACCCACCTACCTTCAATACCATAGTTGAGTGAGAGTGGCATCTACAATTTATTCCACATAATCTCGATCCACCCTCAAGAATCCCAAAAAAATTGGGTGGTGATATCTATATAAAAATCCAATACAAGGGAATCAAAACTCAATAACAAGGAAAAACTCAAATATTGATCCATATGTACTCATTTTAAATCCCTGAAGATTCATGGTTACCACGTCCTATTCCTCCTCCCACACACCCATGTAGTCAACGATTATAGGTATCATGCTTCATTTTATTTATAATTGGAGATAAAGGGGGAGGGGAGAAATAAAATAAAATAAATAAATAAATAATATAAAATTAATATTGACCAATTCCACATAGGATGACATGAACTTGGGAACCACAATGTAAACTCAAATTTTTGAACTCTTTGGGTAAAAACCATGTCTAGGATGAAACTTTGATGTTGTATATCCCATCTAAATCCCCATTGAGGACATATAATCAAATTATCCCAAAAACATGGGTGGGGGAAAAAGTTTATATTTTTATGCATTATATGTTTTATCAATGCTCTATCACCCCACCATTCCACATTGTCTCAACCTAGGCATAATCACAACTACGTAGAATCATTGAAACCGTCATAAATTTTTTATGAGATCATTTTCTATTGTAAATTAACAATTTTACCATTTATAATGTCTTAGGTTTTCAAAACACTAAAACGAGTTGGATTTTCCACATGGTAAAATGATGTATATACATCCTCCCCACATTCCATAATTTTCATCCATTAAAATATAATATACCAAATGACTCTCTAAGAAGATAAATCCCTTTCCCCAAATGGTAATATAAAACAATCATGGATTAGAGGTGGAATCCTATAGCTTCTAAAGTTATCTGTATACACAATGACATAGAAAACAATCCCACTTGGGAATGCATCCTGTTTATATCACTCAAATATGGGACACTATATCTGAGTCTCTCATTCATCTACGAACACTAAACGACCTCCACCCTCACCAAGAAAAGCACCCAAAACCATTTTATCTCCCAAAAAATATCATCAATATATTCCACATAAAGTTTTTTCCTTAAACTGTTGGACACCCATTAACACAGTAATAAATCTTTTCCATAAACTATAAGCACCATTTAGAAATATCCTTTATTACATTGAATTCTCCATGTAGGTATCACACTCACCACATTCAAAAAGGGTGTCCCAAATGATTATCATATTGAAAGGATCTATCCACATAAATATCCACCATGTGTAACTTTTATAAGAGCACCGTACCACACCACATGGGACTATCATTCTCTTATTATGTATCTACAACTTACAAGAATAGAAAAATACACCCTCTAGCTCATAGAATAGGGATAACACAAATCCACCCATCCAAATATTTCCAACAATTTTAAGGAAAACCCATGAACAAAGAACCTCAGTTAGGATATTATCCACCTAAGATGATCTAATTAGACTCCCCAGAACCTCGAGTAAACATCGTACTAATACTAAAATTCTCAAAACTATAATCATGTGGAGATTTTAACCATATTTCACATCTAAAAATAATACTAGGTATATCCCATAAAACTTATAGCAACACCACCCTATTTTACATATAACTAAGATGAATTACTTCTGATCAGTTATATTCTCTTGATGAAAAAATGGGCACTATGTATCCCATCCACACCATACAACATAGTAAGTCCCAATGATAAGGAAGTCACAAAGAATAGAAAAATAGATCTATCATCAAGCATATATAAAATAATTTTACTACTCAACATCTTACCTAGATCCTCAAAACAACACTTATACATGTTATTCCTAAAAGATCAGTATCTTACTCCCTGGTCTTAATCAAGAGATCCTATAGGGAAAAACAACCACTAACATTACTGCAACTACAGGGTCAATCATTTGAATATTCTATATTAATGGATAAAATCTTACCAACCAGTAAAGGAAAAGCTTGCGTATTTCTTATAGGTGGCCCAAAATATCTCTATTTTTCACACTTACCACTCATAATAGACCCCAATTTATTCTCTTGATTGAAATTAGTCCACATGGGTGGCCACTTACCCAAACTCGAATGATGAGGGATTATCTGTCACCCGTGAAATCATCACTAGGCATATCCCCACTATAGGAGGATTTCAAGAATAACTATTTTCCAAAAAAACCTCAAACTAGTGGAAAATAGGGGTAGAGTGCTACCACTAATAGGAGTCACAAGTACAATGGAGCTGGTCCAAAGACTCTACTGGGATTTTTGGCACCATATTATCATATAATGGTATATTCTTGTACAAAAAACATAGGAACAAGGGTGAAAAGTCCACAAGTCCCACCTTGGTTGTAACGCCCCGACCCCAGTTACCCAGAGTGAGTGCATTATTACATAACATTGGCATGATCACAAAAGATCAAGTCTCGAAAGACCGATTAGTTTAATAGCCTTGGAAACACTAGATACATTCATAAGTCTTACATTACATCATAAAGTAAAAAACTACAACAACATAGTCTCCATAGTCCACACTCATATCCCCACAGACTATCCCTGTAGGTCAGTCATAAAATACTACTTCACATACTGGGAAAAATAAAACATATAAAGGGGTGAGCTTAGATTCTTAGTAAGGATAACAATATAGCGGAAACTTTCATAAATAAGCATAAACATTTAAGGCAATGTATAACTAACACAAAATCCTTTTAAACTTGAACTTCAGCATAATATGGGAAAATGAAATGAAATAATGACTTTTACTTATTCACATGGATATTCTACTAGTTGAATAATCACATGCAATATCAATAACCACTTTCATAATTATGGAATGCATAATGCCAGACTATCATAACCACATAGTCAAGGTCTTGTGCCAAGACTACAAATAAGATTTTGTCAAGGTCTTGTTCCAAGACACTAGTTTTTCTCATGAGACCTACCGATGCATCAAGGAGCTATAGCAGGCTCCACCCGTCAATTACTAAGTCCAATTCATTCCTCATATGAATAGGTATAAACATAACATAAACAATTGTATTAAAACTAGCATATGAAATGACAATACTTTCTCCTTAAACCATGAATGGTATAAAAATAACACATCCATAGTGAAACATATCACAAAACCTTCAATATAATATGGAATTTTTGTATTATAATAAATCAACTTCAAATAAGCTTAAAATCCATCAAAGGATGTTGACATAGATGAAATCAAAACTATTTGAGAGAAATATCTCTTTTTTTAAATCATTTAAAAGTCACATAATTATAAAAGAAAAAATTTACTTTGAAAATATTCATATAATCTTGTAAGGTAAGCTTCGATGATTTTATAATTGTGGAAAATATCCAGACCTGCCGTATAAGTTAAAAAAAGACATTCTTACCTTAATTTTGTCGAAAAGGTTAAAAAGGACCTTGTTTGGAAAATGACAGAAAGATTCCTTTACAAACATCTTATAAAAAGTCAAACAAGGTTATAAATTAATTTAACCCATAGTCTATAAAATATTAAGAATGTTTTGAAATACATTTTTAAGAAACAATGATGTGGATGATAAAGAGGTCCCAGTAGATACTTACGTAAAAACAACCTTGGATAATAAAGAGATTGTGAAATTAACTCTTACCTTGTACTTTTCCTTGGTTAAGGGTAGGTTAAACTCCTTTATAATGGTGAAATAATTGTTATTAAATTATACAATAATCATATACATTAATATGATATCATATATGGTCTTTTAACATTGTTTTGTTAATAATATCTTAGTATTATCATCGTTTCGGGTGTTAATGGATTCATTTTCATTTATATTATTTGTTATGTGAGTCATATTTTTTATGGATGGGATGTATCTTATTCATATCCATAATGATATCAAGTCTTTAAACATTATTTTTAATCATCTAATGAAAATTAGTTTTGAATGGATGCGATGGGGAATGAATCTCATCGCGTTCATGGAGACGGTAATCCGTACGTACGCACGAGCGACAATATCATTCTTTTGATATTAAAATAATATATAATTGGATGTTATATCATATATACAGAATAATTATCATGTTATATTTATTATTTACATGAACTACATATCATTATTATACCCATCCAGATAATAATGTATTGAATAACAATTACACCACGATGTGGAGACGGTAATCCGTACGTACGCACTTATGGTGACATGTCATTCAAAGGATGGATAGAATAATGAATATGGTTGTACCATATTAATAATAACATCACATTACATAGAAGATACTGGATTTATTATTTTATAATGTAAATAACAAAGAAATAATAAGTGGAAGAAGAAAAGAACTTGAAAGAGGGTGGTGAAATTATTACCTCTTCTTCGGGTTCTTCCTTTTGATTTGATCAAAAGGGATCCTTAAGTTGGAAATCGGACTAAAGTAATGACTCTAGAATTAAGTGAGAGAAGTTGAGATGGTATTTGAGAAGAGTTTGGATTAGCCAAATGGCTCTGAAGGTGTGAATTAGAGAGAAGGGGGAGTGCCCTTTTATAAGAGGGGTGAGGGGCACCTTAGGAAAATCTAGAAATATTATTTTATAATAAAATAATTTTCGGTTTCTAATGGATAAAAAAGAGATTATTTAAAGGATAAGGTGTATATGGGTCCAAGATTACCCAAACAATAGGTTTTAGATAGGTTTGGGTCACTATATTAACTTTATCTTTTAGATCTAACTCTTAGTTAAATAGTTTGACATTTACCATGTCTCTTTGTATTTTTCTATTATATGGTTAATAAACTTACTATATACTTCCAATAAAACCCCAAGTGGTTCATTAATTATACAAATATCATTATATAAGTCCTTTGGCTGAACCTTATATTTTTAAGAATATAATATCAATTAATAATATAATATTTGTTTTAAAAACTCTTTTATGTCAATTTTGACACTATTTGGTATTTTGTTTTTTCTAAATTCATAATAGCATTTTTACTTCAAAAAAAATCATCTAACCAACCCTAATATGTAATATTAACCTAGAAAATTAGTTTAATTCATAAAAAGTCTCAAATTACATTTATTTGGATATTTATAATATCAATTATTTTAATATTTCATTAATTAGGTAATTACTGCATCACCATTGTGTCATAAATAAATTAAATTATTTAATGTATAAAAATTATAAATAAAATACCATTATGTATAAAATATTTTTATCTTTATAATGAATATTTATAATCGAATTTATCTTATGTATAACCCTGTATTAAAAACGTTTTAGTTATTAAACTTTGATTTTAACTCTTTTAACTCTTCTTTGAATTAAATAATAATAAATGTCCTAATCTAATCCAAGTGGACCAAAGAGGTTCATATTTTATTCCTAAGGTTTTTCTTGGTCGAATTATACTTATCCAATAGAATTATAACATGTATTAAGGTAATAATAATATCATTTTTATCCTTAATTACCCTATTTACTTTTAACCGTGGTAAATAAAAGTAAAAAGTTACTATTCACAAAAAAAAATTATTTTTATCTTATTAAACCACATTTTACTACTTGATATTAACTGTGTCTCTCGGATTTTCGAAATTCCACTCATAGAAGCAGTAAAATTAAGTTTTATATGAATTTGCAAATTCTCCTAAGAGATGGGTAAAAGACGGTGAAAAGTTCAATGAAATTTTTATATATCTAAAATTATTATAAACTGACTCTAATGAATTACATTGAACATATATAGGTATTATGTATATATTTTGACCTAAAATAAATTTAAATAAAATAAATAATTATTTAAACAAAAATTCGGTTTAAAACTTTAACTCAATGTTTTTTCACTATTCATCAAAAATTTAAAGTTTTTAGAAAAATACCAAAAATTCACCCTAAGCTAATTTTGATATTTCTAATCCAAAAATGAAGTCCATTTTGAAAGATAAAATTTATAAAATTTTAGAGAGTGGGTATTACTATTCATAACGGCTAGTTTGATTGGTTGTGGTGTGTGTTAGAACTCAAAGTTGCGTACAACACACGCTATTGTATTATTCAAAGAGAAGCGTACCGTGGATGCTTGGGGTGTTACATTCTCCCCTCCATCAAATAATTTTGTCCTCAAAATTTCTAGAGTATTACTGCGTAAAAATACTTAGGTGGTTCTTCATCATAAGTTCCACGTGTTCCCACGTTGCCTCTTCCATCTTATGGTTTCTCCATAAAAATTTTACCAGATTAGTCATTCGGTTTCTCAGCACTTGTTCTCTGGTATCAAGAATCTTGATGGGCTCTTCGCAATAAGACAGATTGGGTTCCAGTTCTACTTCCTCATAAGTGAGTACATGTATTGGGTCAGGCATGTATTTTCTCAACAGTGATACATGGAACACCTCGTGAACTTTGGAGAGACTTGGCAGTATACTCAAACGGTAAGCTACAACCCCAATTCGTTCTAGAATTTTGAAAGGCCCGATGTACCTGGGACTCAATTTTCCCTTCTTACCTAAACTTATAACACCCTTCCATGGAGATACCTTCAAGAAAACTTGATCTCCTACCTGAAATTCCAAATCCTTCATTCGGTTATCATCATAGCTCTTCTGCCTACTTTGAGCTAATTTTATGTGGTTTTGGATTACCTTAACCTTTTCTATCATTTCCTCCACAAGTTTTGGGCCTACAAGTTTTCTTTCACTAACATCATCCCAACAGGTTGGTGTGCGACATCTCTTTCTGTATAATTCTTCATATGGTGTCATCCGAATACTTGAATGGAAGCTATTGTTATAGAAAAATTCTAACAGAGGTAAATATTGATCCCACATACCTTGAAAGTCAAGTGAGCATGATCTCAACATGTCTTCTAAGGTTTGAATTGTCCGTTCTGATTGTCCATCAGTTTGAGGTTGGTAAGCAGTGCTCAAACGAAGCTTAGTATCTAGGGATTTCTAAATACTTTTCCAGAATCTTGATGTAAAAAGTGGATCACGATCCGAAACAATTGATAGGGGTACTCCATGAAGTCTCACAACTTCATTAATATATAGTCTTGGTAGACGTTCAAGTGGTAAATCTTCTCTTATAGCAAGAAAATGTGATGACTTGGTAAGACGTTCAACAATGACCCATATTGCATCGTTCCTTCTAGGAATCTTTGGTAGTCTCATGACAAAGTCCATCGTAATATTATCCCATTTCCACTCAGGTATGGGAAGAGGTTTCATGAATCCTCCAGGTTGTTGCCTTCCAGCTTTCACTTGTTGACAAACCATACATCTTGACACAAAATTAGCAATCTCCCTCTTCATGTTGTCCCACCAAAAATGTTCCTTCAAATCTCTATACATCTTAGTGCTCCCATGGTGTATAGAGAAATTGGAACTATGAGCATCGTCCAACAATTCCCTTTTTAGATCAGGTATATCGGGAACATAGATTCTCTTCCCAAATTTCAAAATTCCATCTTCATATACTAAGTCGCTCAATCTCCCATCATTCACAACTTTAATCTTCTTTTGAAACTCCTCATCATCCACCTAAGAAATTTTTATCCTTTCTAATAAAGATGGTTTTGCAACCATTTGAAAAAACATTGATGTTTCACATTCCATGGTCATTCCCATATCCATCATTACTAGATCCATGAAAATAGGATCTCTTTCAACTCTCATCTTGTTCAAAACTCCATGATCCTTTCTGCTCAAAGCATCTGCCACCTTATTTGTCTTCCTCGGGTGGTAGTGTATCTTGAGTAGTTCAAGCCATCGCCTTTGCCTCATGTTGAGTTCTTTCTGTGAGAAAATATACTTCAAACTCTTGTGATCGGTATATATCTCACATTTTTCACCATAGAGATAATGTCTTCATATCATCAAAGTAAATATTACAGTAGATAACTCAAGATCATCAGTAGTATAGTTTTTCTCATGAGTTTTTATCCGTCATGATGCATAGATAATAACCCTGTCATTTTGCATAAGGACACAACCAAGTCCTTTCTTTGATGCATCACTATAAATAACGAACTCAGCGTTCCTCAATGGTAGAGTCAATATAGGAGCATTGACTAATCTTCTCTTTAGTTCTTCAAAACATTCTTCACACTCTTTTGTCCAAACAAATTTAACCCCTTTACGTGTGAGCTTGTTAATGGGTTAGCCAACTAGGAAAAATTCTGGACGAAACGTCGATAATAACCTGCTAAACCAATAAAACCGTGTACCTCATTTATACTCATCGGTGCTGGCCATTCTTGGATTTCTCCTATCTTAGAAGTATCAATAGATATTCCATCCTTAGAGACAATATGGCCAAGAAAAGAAATCTCCTAAAGCCAAAATTCACACTTGTTAAACTTCCCATATAATCCATTTCATCTCAAAGTCTTCAGGATAATGTACAAGTGATTTTCATGATCTTCATGTATTTTGGATTATACCAAGATATCATCAATAAATACCACTACAAAGTCATCAAGATATTCCTTGAAAACTCTGTTTATTAAATGAATGAAAATAGAGGGCGCATTAGTCAGCCCAAAAGACATTACTGTAAACTCGTAATGCCCGTACCTAGTTTGAAATGTTGTCTTTAGAATGTATTCCTTCTTCACACACAACTGAGGGTGTCCAGATCAAAGTTAAATCTTTGAAAAGTATTGAGCTTCATGCAGTTGGTCAAATAAATCATCAATGCGAGGTAGGGGATACATTTTCTTTATTGTTATAGCATTGATCTCCCTGTAGTCGATACATAACCTCATAGATCCACATTTCTTCTTAACAAAAAATGACTGGGGCTCCCCATGGAGAAACACTAGGGTGAATAAATCCCTTATTACTCAATTCCTATAGTTTTTTTTAGTTCCACTAATTCCATGGTGGCCATTCTATAAGGGGTCTTCAATATGGGCCTTGAACCAGGAATTAAATCAATGGAAAACTCAATTTCTCGTTCTGGAGGATGTCCAGGTAAATCTTCTGGAAGTACATCAACATATTCTCTCACAATAGGTACATCCTCTATTTGAACATTCCTTTCCTCACCCATAGTCATTTCATTATCTTCATCCCTAATAATTGAATTTAGTTGAGCTACTGGGGGTGGATCTAGATAAGAATTTGGTGGTGACGATTCTGATCTAAAGATAAGGTGTTCTTTATCATCATCATCAAAAATAGTAACCTCCTTCTTCTTATAATAAATTTTTGCATCATGGTATGAAATCCAATTCATACCGAGGATTATATCAAATTCAATCATGGCTATGACGATGAGATCAGCAGATAAAGAACATTTATATGCTCTAATGGGAACTGATTCACAGAACTTTGTAGCAATGATATTTTACTTAGGAGTTTTAACTAAAAACTCCCTTGTTAAATCAAATTGGAAATATCTAATTTTCTTAGAAAACTGTGAAGATATGAAACAATGCGATGATCCAGAATCAAATAAATCATTTTCCAAACTAGAGGAAACCATTAAATTACCTGTCACCATGTCTTTCGGAGCTTCTACCTCAGCAGTAGTGATAGTATAAGCTTGACCTTTATCCCTTGTCCTTTTCTAAGTTAAGTTCCCCTGATGCTTACGACATTAATTTTTATAATGTCTCATCTTCCTGGAATTGTAGCATTGAAAATCAGTAGCTTCCTTCTTCCCCTTGCAATCATGATCTTGGTGGCTTTTTTCACCACACTTGTAACAGACTCTCATTCCCTTCAAGAAAGTACTGAGGTGTTTATTCCCACATTTACTACAGGATGGATATTAAACTTTTCCCTTCATCCCCTTATTTCCATTTCCAGAGTGATCAGAAGATCTCTTCTTCTCTTGTTTTACTTTAAAGTCATAAAACTTAGAGAATTCTTTTTTTTCTTGATAGTGTATGAGACAATATCTTCGTACGATGAGAAGGATTGCGATACTAATGATCGAAGGAGAAATGGTTATAACCCATCAAAGAAATGATAAATATTACTTCTTGGGTTATGTATATAATCTACAGCATGCCTTGCTAACTTTGTAAAGTTAGACTCATACTTTGCAACATTCTTGTCCTCCTTTTGCCTCAGACTCAGAAATTGACTTTCCTTATCTGTTCGATGGTCACGAGGAAAGTATTTTTCTAATAAAATCTCTTTAAACTCCCTCCATTCCATATTTGATACTTTATCATCTTCCTTTGTGTTTTGAATCAATGACCACCATTGATCAGCATCTC
Organism: Viscum album; assembly: GCA_963277665.1. NCBI lineage: Eukaryota > Viridiplantae > Streptophyta > Magnoliopsida > Santalales > Viscaceae > Viscum > Viscum album. The sequence goes on from OY728138.1 coordinate 1,151,419,867, forward strand.
TAGTGAGGCGGTAAACTACCATGATAACTTTTTCCCTTTCACTACTCCCCAAGGCATGGAATATTTTCTCTAAGGAATTTATCCATTGCTCAAATACTATTAGATTTTTACCCCCATTGAATTTTGGTGGTTGTTTCCTCATGAAGCCATCTAACATTGATCCTCCATGTTGTGGATCAGGGTGCTGCATACGGGTAAAGTTATTATTCATAACCTGAGTGAGTTGTACCAGTATGGTGATAAGCTAATCAGCACCAGTTGTATGACCAGCTCCACTATAATTATCTGGAGTAGGAGGTAAATCCCTACATGGTGTGCGTGCATTGATACAGTTTCCATTACTTCCACTAGGCTCTATTTCTAAACAATGGCATACACTATATTAGTTTATGAATCACAATACATAAATCCAAACTTGTAAAAAACTTAACATAAATTGAACAGTTTATGGATATAATCCATAATCATAAAAATGTTTTCTTTGAGGAAGTATATACTCATAAACCCTTCATAATGGTTTGTAAATAAAATGAGAATTATCCTAAGCATATCCCCCGAGAGTGTCATAACCAAGAGTGCAGTAAGGCCCGTTGTCGTGCACCATTTCCCATTCAAGTCTAGATCAAAGAAGTGTTTTCAAGTTTTACCCCTAGGTACATCTGTGCCAGAGTAACCTCTACCTACTCATATCCAGACAGGGATGTATTACGTGTAAAACTCAAAAAATATCTACAATACCAAAATTCTAGGAAGTTCTTCTATACAAATCCTCAAAGTCCATCTTAGGTCTATGTGCTCTAATCAGAGTTTATCTAAATATAGCTTCCAAGGTTTGTACTAAATTTCCTCTGATACCAACTATAATGCACAGACCCCAATTACCCATAGTTGGTGCATTATTACATAACATTGGTATGATCACAAAAGATCAAGTCTCAAAAGAACAATTAGTTTAGTAGCCTTGGAAACACTAGATACATTCATAAGTCTTACATTATATCATAAAGTGAAAAAATAAGACAACATATTCTCCGTAGTCCACACTCATATCCCCATAGACTATCCCTACAGGTCATTCATAAAATACTTCTTCACATCCTGGGAAAAATAATACATATAAAGGGGTGAGCTTAAATGCTCAATAAGGATAACAATATAGCGTAAACATTCATAAATAAGCATAAACATTTAAGGCAATGTATAACTAATACAAAATCCTTTTAAACATTAACTTCATCATAATATGGAAAAAATGAAATGAAATAATGACATTTACTTATTCAGATGGATATTCTACTAGTTGAATAATCACATGCAATATCAATAACCACTTTCATAATGATGGAATGCATAATTCCAGACTATCATAACCACAAAGTCAAGGCCTTGTGCTAAGACTACAAATAAGATTTTGTCAAGGCCTTGCGCCAAGAAACTAGTTTGTCTTATGAGACCTACCGATGCATCGAGGAGATATAGCAGGCTCCACCCGTCACTTACTAAGTCCAATGCATTCCTCATATGAATAGGTTTAAACATAATATAAACATTCGTATTAAAACTAGCATATGAAATGTCAATACTTTCTCCATAAACCATGAATGGTATAAAAATAACACATCCACATTCAAACATATCAAAAAACCTTCAATACAATATGGAGGTTTTGTATCATAATAAATCAACTTCAAATAAGCTTAAAATCCATCAAAGGATGTTGACATAGATGAAATCAAAACTATTTGAGAGAAATATCTCTTTTTCTGAAATCATATAAAAGTAACATAATTATAAAAGAAAACATTTACTTTGAAAATATTCTTATAATCTTGTAAGGTAATATTTGACAATTTTATAATGGTGGAAAATAGCCACACCTTCTATATAAGTTAAAAAAAGACATTCTTGCATTAATTTTGTTGAAAAGGTTAAAAAGGACCTTATTTGGAAAACGATGGAAAGAATCCTTTATAAACATCTTATAAAAATTCAAACAAGGGTATAAATGACTTTAACCCATATTCTATAAAATTGTAAGAATGTTTTTAAATACATTTTTAAGAAACAAGGATGTGGATGATAAAGAGGTCCCAGTAGATATGTAAAAACAACCTCAGATAAAAAATAGATTGTGAAATTAACCCTTACCTTGTACTTTTCCTTGGTCGAGGGTAGGTTAACCACATTTATAATGGTAAAATAATTGTTATTAAATTATACAAGAATCATATACATTAATATGATATCATATATTATCTTTTAACATTGTTTTGTTAATAATATCTTAGTATTATCGTCATTTCGGGTGTTAACGGATTCATTTTCCTTTATATTATTTGTTATGTGAGTCATATTTGTTATGAATGGGATGTATATTATTCATATACAGAATTATATAAAGTCTTTAAACATTATTTTTAATCATCTAATGAAAACTAGTCTTGAATGGATACGATGGGGAATGAATCTCATCGCGTCCGTGGAGACGGTAATCTGTACGTACGCACGAGCGACGATATCATTCTTTTGATATTAAAATAATATATAATTGGATGGTATATCATATATAAAGAATCATTATAATGTTATATTTATTATTTACATGAATTACACATCATTATTATACCCATCCAAATAATAATGAATTGAATAACAATTACACCACGGCGTGGAGACGGTAATCCGTACGTACGCACGTGTGGTGACATGTCATTCAAAGGATGGATAGAATAATGAATATGGTTGTACCATATTTATAATAACATCACAGAACATAGAATATACTAGATTTATTATTTTATAATGTAAATAACAAATAAAGAAGGAGTGGAAGAAGAAAAGAACTTGAAAGAGGGTGGTGAAATTATTACCTCTTCTTCGGGTTCTTCCTTTTGATTTGATCCAAAGGGTACCTTAAGTTGGCTTTCTGAATAAAGTAAGGCATCTAGGATGAATTTAGGAAAGTTTAGAGGGTATTTGGGCAGATTTTGGCTGATCCAAATGGATTTGAAGGTGTGAATTTGAGAGAAGGGGGAGTTCTCTTTTATAAGAGGGGTGAGGGGCACCTTAGGAAAAGCTAGAAATATTATTTTATAATAAAATCCTTTTAGGTTTCTAATTGCTCCAAAAGGGATTATTTAAAGGATAAGGTGGTTATGGGTCAAAAACCACCCAATAAATATGTTTTATATAGGTTTGGGTCACTATATTAACTTTATCTTTTAGATTTAACTCTTAGTTAAATAGTTTGACATTTACCATGTCTCTTTGTATTTTTATATTATATGGTTAATAAACTTACTATATAGTTATAAGATAACCCCAAGTGGTTTATTAATGACACACATATCATTATATAAGTCCTTTTCTCCAAACCTTATATTTTTATAAATAGAATATCAATTAATAATATAATATTTTTTTAGAAAAACTCTTTTATGTCATTTTTGACACTATTTGGTATTTTGTTTTTGCTAAATTCATAACAGCATTATTACTTAGAAAAAAATTCATCTAACCAACCCTAATATGTCATATTAACCTAAAAAATTAGTTTAATTCATAAAAAGACTCAAATTACATTTATTTTTATATTTATAATATCAATTATTTTAATATTTCATTAATTAGGTAATTACTGCATCACCATTGTGTCATAAATAAATTAAATTATTTAATGTCTAAAAATTTTAAATAAATTACCATTATGTAGGAAATATTATTAGATTTATAATGAATATTTATAATAGAATTTATCTTATGTATAACCCTATATTAAAAACATTTTAGTTATTAAACTTTGATTTTAACTCTTTTAACTCTTCTTTGAATTAAATAATAATAAACGTCCTAATCTAATCCAAGTGGACCAAAGAGGTTCATATTTTATTACTAAGGTTTTTTTGGTCGAATTATACTTATCCAATAGAATTAGGACACGTGTTGGGGTAATAATATCATTATTTTTACCCTTAATTATCCTATTTACTTTTAACCTTGGTAAATAAAAATAAAAAGTTACAATTCACCAAAAATTATTTTTATCTTATTGAACCATATTTTACTCCTTGATATTAAACATGTATCTCGGATTTTCGAAATTCCACTCACAGAAGTGGTAAAATTAAGTTTAATGTGAATTTTCAAATTCTCCTAGGAGATGGGTAAAAGACGGTAAAAAGTTCAATGAAATTTTTATATATCTAAAATTATTATAAACTGAATCCAATGAATTACATTGAAATTATATAGGTATTATGTATATATTTTGACCTAAAATAAATTTAAATAAAATAAATAATTATTTAAATAAAAATTCAGTTTTAAACTATAACTCGGTGTTTTTTCACTATTCATCAAAAATTGAAAGTTTTCAGAAAAATACCAAAAATTCACCCTAAGGTAATTTCAATATTAAGAATACAAAAATAAATTCCATTTTGAAATATAAAATTTATAAATTTTAAAAAAGTGGGTATTACTATTCATAACGGCTAGTTTGATTGGTTGTGGTGTGTGTTAGAACTCAAAGTTGCGTACAACACACTGTAATATTCAAACAGATGCGTACCGTGGAAGCTTGGGGTGTTACATTGGTCCACATATAGTGTGGCTTGATCAATGCCACCAATAAATCACACTAGGGTGTAGATATCTCGGTAACCATTGTTCTATATCTATGCACCTCCCATGATAAAAGATATATATACAAAGGATTTCTAGCATGCACTAAAAATAATATCCCATCAAGGAACATGATAAAGATTCACTCTAAAATATGAGAAAATAATAAAACATAGTGTATTAATAAAACTACAACCAATATATAACCAATTATGAGGGACCCACACATTGATAGAAGATACCATAGTCTAGAGAGTATCTAACCTAACTAATGGGGGACCCCAAACCCCATAGTTTTGGGATACTAAAACATAGGTGTAGATTGATCATACATTGTATTATGTCAAATTTTGACCTATATATATGGAGGATCAGCCCATATCTTTTAGGGGAGTACCAAGTCCACTATATTTTTGATAATCCATGCATTATCAGGTTTGACGGTCTAATAAATCCCATGACTTAATGGATGACACATTCCCTATAAACAGTAGTCCTCACCCATATAACCACAGGGGTGTACAAACCTTCACAATATCATATGAGGCTCCCAAACAATTATAGAGTAAACCTCAATAGAGGGAGTAAAAACTCACCCAATCATAAATACCATACAATGATTGAGTATACTTACAACCAATTCCATGAAATCCATGTAACCTTATAGGATCAGATCTGGGTGATCTCAACCATGCTAGAAGGAACCTCATTAGAGAGGAATACTAACTCCAATGGAGGATCTCGATCCTAAATGAGATATTATATGGGGAATAAATAATTTGTATATAGATGATCCAAACTCCAAGTTTCATAGGGGGAATACCATCACATTTTGATTTATAGGGAGTGGATCACACCCTTACTAGTTTGAAGGGAGTAATCAACCATTTATGAAGCTATAGGGTAAATCCACACTCTATCCCTACCAATCCTCCAATGAGGGTAGAAAACCCATATCATACTCCAATTTCCACACCCTATAGATAGAAATATTCTAGGAACCAAACCACTTGAATATAAAGAGAGAATCTCTAGGAAGCCCACGCTTCTATGATTAGTTATGCGAGTCCCATTATCTATCAAAGGTCCATCTTCATACTTGAGAAAAATCATATTCATGAGGTAAATAAACATCCTAATTACAAAAATACATATTAGGAGGTTTGATATCATAATTTTCAAACAACAATTCACTAACTAATATATGATTCATAGACCTACCAGCCATATCTAGTGACTAATGGAATAATTACTCATGGTAGTCAGTAGATTATAAAAGTATTTGTAGAAGAATGTGTTGGATAACACACCCCATTGAGGTTCCCTATTAAATCAAGAAAACCTAATAATATTAAAGTATTTTTCTAGAACATTACCTAAGAAAAGCTCAAGATAATCTTTCCTCCAATCCCCATTCATAGGAAAAAGTTTCTCAAATACCAATCTAACAAGAACCAAGGCATTGGGTTCATTCCTAGACCTATGAATGGTTGGTTTTTTCACCATAAGACCAGTTTCAATTATCCAAGGGATACTGAATATCACCAAGAATGCATAAATTATATATGGGAGGCATTGTCCTATGAAACTTATGTTAAACTTACACATAAATGCAACCATAATACCCAAAATCATATAGTTTATAAATTTACAAAATATAAACATATATTCTATACAACTTTCCATTACAAAGGAATATAGTGAAAAATTAGAAATAATAAGGTAAAAAATAATAAATGGCCCATCATCTCAAAATTCAACTAAAAATAGATTATTGGGAATAAAAGAGTCACTACATTTCACCAAATCTAATCCCAAACACATTTTTCATGAGCCTGATAGGCCATTGTTAGATCCATTACCACTAATATTTTCATTGGACAATGCCCCATCTTATTAGATAAAATATTTAATGAAAAAAATAACTTTCATAGGAGAGTATAAAAATAAATATTAGGATTACTAAAAATGTATATGGCCTCAGTTTATAAGTTAGTACACCCCTGTTGGGTGAACTATACAACCTCTCAAAAAATGGGACGAGGAAGAATAAAAAACAAGTAAATTATATGGTATCACTTCCTAATAACCTCTACTAGACTCTCATATTAGGTAAATAATGATTCCCCAATGGTCTATCAAACCCATAAAATGAGAATATCAAAATAAACCCCTATTTTAATAGGGAGATAATGGATAACACAAATATCCCCTTAATTCATAGACCTATGAATTTGTAACCATTTACCCAATATATAGGGGAGGATACCTCCTATATCACCACCCATAAGATAAAACACTTTCTTCATCAACCTACCCCTAGGTAAAACATCTACCCACCCTTCTTATGGGAAAACACCACCCTGAATATCTTCCTCAATAGTTATCAACCACATAGGAAATCATTGGGAGAAATGAAACTCCAAACACCATGAAATATATAGTGGACCTAAAAGGAGTGATCTCAAACCAATTTGGATCATAAACCATGATCCACACAAATTTTGTTGGAATCACCACCCATCAATCACATAGGGAGAAGAACCAAATGCACTAGTGTTTCAATATTTCTAAAACTTTACCTCATCCGACAAAAGAAAATATTCTCACCTCATACTCTGATCCTAGAACTAATTGTCTTAACAAAGTTATTAATAAGTACCATTTCATTCAATATGATACTCAAGGGATACCATCCCCACAGGATAGAAATTTACAACCCATTCAGTAAGGGGGATATCTCCACCATAACTATCAACGCCATCATTATGTTAAAAATTATCATACCTAGGAACCCATTCCATAATAGATTCTAGGACCCATAGAGAAGATAATTTTACACTTCCATGCAATTTTTATCCCATAAATCTTATGGAATAAAAGAATCCATCATGTATAATAGTGATTTTCTATATCAAAAACATCAAAGATAGCATAACTCTAACAATACTCATGTAACAAGAATGCCAAGAAATAAAAATACATAAGGAAACTATAAGGAATGGTGGAAGTGAAACCCTTATTTCTGGTAGGGAACTTCAACCAAAAAATGAAGGATGACTTACACCTTTATAATGATGTTATCCCTAGATGGTATCAAAACTCATCCATTAAATCATATTTATTTCAATAATCACCAGAACCCTTGGTATAATGAGAGGAACTATAAATAATTTTTTTAACCAAAAATATTTATTTACCATTTCCATATATCAAGTTATACATGGTAGGGAGGATAACTATTGACCATTTAATAGATTTTTAATAGGCACCCTAGCATGATAGGAGTAAATGGGTAACTCCTTATCCTTTTATATAAACCATATTCACATTCTCTCACACAAGGGTGTATGGGATATAGGGAAACTCATCAAGTTTAAAATCCATCCATGATTTCCTTTAGGCCACCTCATTGTATATAGAAATTAATGAGGACTAGCATAAAACAATGTTAGTGAAGTTTTGATCAATTCATAATATTACTATTTTATCATGTAAATAAACTTTTATGGCTAAACAGATATGACCACCATGATATATCTGAAAATAATACCCATGGAGTATTTTATTTATCAAAATTTTATGACTCGTGAATAATATGCAAGAAAATAACTATATAGGTGATGAGTGGCCACATGGAATCCATTTGGGAAAGTGTAAATTTTTAGTCACATGTGAAGCATATGCCCAGTGTGTATGGGGATTCCACATGCATGGAGCACCTGGGCTGCATAAGGTAAACCCAACTTGATATGCGCATACCCTACATGGATGTGTGTAGGAAGTAGTCCACCTCTCACTAAGCCTACCCAATTCACTATCCCGCATAGATCGACATACAAGTGAGTTATGACTTACTCCCCCACTACCCACCATGTCATGGGTAGGAGTCTCTATGATCTTATGGGATTATACAATTGGGTGAAACCCTAGTGGGTTTACATCCTTTTCTCACCTATGTTACATGGTAGCTGCCCCCCTCTCCCCTTGTGTTCCCACTAGCCATAAGATGAAAAAAAACCCTCCACATCACCACTTGTTGTTGTAACAGCCTCCACTATAGTAACTTTGAGTTGGTGTTAACTTTCATACATTATCATAAGTTACAAGTAATCACATCCCAAATGACTGAATAGTTTAGTAATATTATTAAACTAGATACATATATGATTCCTATATGACATTTGAATATAAAAATTTCAATATATCCTTTTTCTATAATATCATTATCCCCTATACAATATCCTTGAATATCATTCATATTACAATTTCTGTATTCCTATAATTGGAAATAAAATAAGGACGAGCTCAAATGATTAGTAAGAGTTATGCAATGTGTAAGATATTATAAGTAAATAAAGAATAGTTAAAATGGAATTTTAAATATGAAAACATAAACATCTAAACACACATTCCATTTCATCAATAACATTGCTATTATTATTAGATAAGGAATAACAAATATGGAAAGGTAAATAACTGAATACACAATCCATTTAAATAACATGACTATCATGAATAGATATCGAATAATAAATATGGAAATGTAAATAACTAAAAAATCTTTCCATTTAAATAACATGACTATCATGAAAAAATAAGGAATAATTGACATGGTTAGGTAAATAAATAAACACACATTCAATTTAAATAACTTTACTATCATATAGAGATAAGTAAAAATCAACATAGAAAGTAAAATAACTGAAAACGCATTTCATTTAATCAATAACTAATAATTAAATGAATTCAAAGATAATATCATTGAGAAAATCTCATAGATAATAATAATTTAATTATTAATGAAGGATATTCTTAATTATTGGATTTCATGATCTTAGGATTCATGATACCACTATTTTCAAGACCTTTCAAAAGAGAGTTTAAAACTATGGGTAAAAACCCCATTTAATACTAGAATACTGATTTGCCTCATAAGACTATTGATGCATCAAGGGGATGTATAATTTCATACCCCACCTATCACTGTATTTCCAAATCCTTCCTTATTTATAAAATAATCAACTTAATTCATGAACAATGTTCATTATCATCATATATTTATATTGAGTAAAGAAAAATGATATTTCAATATTTACCCAGATAAAAATATATCATTAAATTTAGAATACATTATGTTGAAATGATATGAATTTTAAGATACAAACATATCTATTATAAATAAAATGGATATTTAGTGGAAATTTAATTTCATATGGTCACAAGAAAGTGAATATTTCAAGGGAATGTTAATGACTACAAAATGAATCAATAAAGTGAATGTAAACACTTTTCTTGATAAAAATGATCATAAACAATCCATATAAATAATAATTATTGTATCAATACAACATATCCCTAGTGTATTATAAGTTAAAAAATGGGTTGTTGTTGGTAATGAATAGAAATGCCATAAAAAAGATATTTAAAAATTTCTTGAGAAAAATATCCTTTTCAATTTTAAAATATATATTTTTAAAACTAAAAGTTCAAAAAATATTTTGAAAAAAAAATTAATTGAAAATAACCTTTAAAACATATAATTTATTATTTAAAACATCTAGTGGTCATGATGATAGAAAATTTAATACATGCATTACATGTTAAAACAAATATTCTTTTCACATTTTTAGTAAAATCCAAATATTCCTTGTTTGCAAAATGACATGAAGATTGCTTTTATTTTTTAAAAAAGTGAAACATGGGTAAAAATTTCTTTGATAAATAATTTGGAAAATTTAAAAAAAATTGAAAACATTTTTAGAAAACATGGGTTTGGAAGAAAAAATATTTTTGACCAAATAGATAAATAAATTATGATTTTATTAAAAATATTTTATCAATAATTATAAGTACCAAAGAGTGTAAAAATGTTACTATTACTTGAAAATATCATGAAAAATTTGATAATAACAAAATTTAATTGTTTTATTATAAAATGATCAAATAATTTCTTTCAATAGAAATTCAAGCATAAACAATCCCAATTAAAAACAGACTGTCAAATAAGCACTTACAATGATCATCACATTGAAGTGATGATTAACCAATGAATCGATTATGTTTATAAAATGTATATCCTCATAAAACAAGTGTATATAAAACATAATATAGTAAAAATTCAATACACATAATCATATAATATCAAAGATAATGAAGAAGTAATATAAACCAATGAAAAGAAGTTGAGTTATGAAATTCTTTACCACTGGGTAATTTTCAATTGAAATCCCATTGGATGAAATAATTATAATTTGAAACATAAAATACAATGGATTATTAATTAATAATTATATTATATGTCAAAGGGTATGTATATACACCATATAAAAGTAATTATGTGCATAACATTACAATATGACAAAATAAAGGGAAATTGAGATGAAGTGCTTTATGATTCCTTTTGGTTGAATGTGATTTAACCTAATATATAACTATTTTAATCATGTTATTAATTTATAGTAAAAGAATATAAATATTTATAATATCATATATGATCCCTTTATAACATTTTACCACCTGTTTGTTAATAATAATTCATTTTTTCATTGTTTCAGTGTTAATTGTCCTGTTTTTTCATGTCTTATTTATCATTAATGTTTTAGTTCTGTTTATATTATAAGGATCCATGATATAAATAATTATATTAATGTTATATATATATATATCATTTTTTTCATTATATTCAATTTTAGAATCATTATTGAAATGGTAACAAGGATAATGGATCACATTACTTCATGGAGATGGTAGGTTGTACGAACGCACGAGTAACATTATCATTTCCTTAATGGGTGAAAGGGTAAGTAAGTGTGTGGTATATTTGGTTTAAAAAATAAATATATTTTTATATTTATTATAAATATTAAATAATTTTATACTTATTACCTTCCAATTAATTCTTATCTGAAAAAATCACATCGCTTCATGAGGTGGTAGTTTGTTGTACACATGAGTGGAATTGTCGTATTTTAAAAAACATGGAAATTTTGAAGGAATATATGATATTATAATTAAATAATTATAATAATAAAATAAATATAATATAATATTTTTAAATAAATCATTATATCCATCCTTTAAAAATGTTCAAGGAAAATGAATTACATCATTTCGTGTGGCGGTAGTCTGTTGTACACATGATCGATTGTTTCGTTTCCCATTTTATGGAAGAGGAGATGTATATAGGTCATAAAAAGTATCATAAAATGATATTATTATATGTAATATATATATTTTATTATATAATCATGTTTTAATAAGATTGTAATGAGGATGAATATGAAACAAAAAAATGCTCATTGAGGAACGTTACCTCTTATTTAGAAAACTTCTTTCGATTTGCACCAAAGCCTTCCTAGGTTGGATTTTTTATCAAAACAATGGATATAAGATGTTGTAAGGAGTGTGAGGAAGTTATTTAGGAATGGTTTTGAGAAAAATTCATTGTAATTTTGAATAGTATAGGAGAGGAGGTGGCCTTTGATAAGTGGGGGAGAGGACACACATGGAATTTTTGAAAAGAATAAATTACACCCACATTTTTATCATTACATAAGACCAAAAAAATGGTACATTATAGAACATTATAGGTTATAATTTATAAATATTTTCATAAAATTGGTTTTGGATAATTTGGTAGGTCATTTTAACCCTTATCGTTTTAGTTTAACCTCTGATAAATCAGTTTTTTACCTTAATCGTGATAATTAATTTTTACTATTTTTACTATTCATAATGTTCAAAATTTAAGATGAAATTACTATATAATATAAATTATTATGATTAAAAATATTTAATAAATTTTAAAAATTCAATTCACTGAAGTTGCATAATCCAATTTAAATTTATACCCTCAGAAGAGATGAGAATTAGGGTGTTTAAAGAGAAAATTCTCAAAGTATGAAATGTTTTAATGTAAAAAATTCAATATGAAATAAATTAAAATTTCCAAAATTATTAAATTTTAATATAGTTGAACTAATTTTATTGTAAAACGAATTTAAATTTTAATTTAGGGTTGTAAAATATTTAAATAAAAAGGCAGTTTTCAATAAAAATTAGTATTTTTCACTATTCATCCAAAAATGATTTTTTCCATTAAAATACCAAAAAACAATATAAGATAATTTTGATATGATGATATAAAAAATTAATTTCATTTTCAAAACAAATTTTCTAAAATTTTTAAAAAATAATTTTAAATTATATGTGCAAATCATGACTAAACTATTATTTAGAAGAATACAATTTTTTAGAAAACATTTCTTTTTTATTTTAAATATGTTTTTTATTTCTAAAAAAAGAAAAAAATTATTTTCATAATTTAGTTTTTAATATTAATACCCACTAATTTAATGTATATGTTATAATGATATACTATATGAAAATTCATTTAGGATCGGGGTTGCGTGTTCCACAAGCTATCGAAGAGACAAAATTTTAAGAAATATTCCATGAGCTATTTAAGATTGGTGTTTAATGTCACATATAATATAAAATAAAATTTTATTATTTTAAAATAATTGTGTGTTATATTATACCCTTTTTTATAAATTAATAACCCTTAATTTTAACTTTATCTCGGTAATCATGAGTTTGACATTTGAAAATACCATTATTGAAAAACCCACATCATAAAAGGGTTAATAAATCATCTTCTTAATAAGAGAGAAATAGAAATATAAAGGTAATCTAAAATAAAACATAACTAGGTTTCCATGTGTGATAACATTAGTGGAAGGTGAAGATATGGACATGTAATAAAATCATAAATAATTATAGAGATTGATAGAGGTCAATGATCACAAGAAGGTGAATGATTAATGGAATGTTAGGCACCCCAAAACCATAAATATATGATGATTTAAAATTACATTTGATTAATTTTATTTTAAGGTAATAGGATAAAAATTTATTCAATATCCTTTTCCTAATATTAATGAATTAATTTAATGTCTAAGAATATAAGAAAATATACCTGATATGTTTCTATTTTATAAGCAAAATTAAATCTTTTAGTTGTGCTTCGATGAATTTCTACTTTATCTCTTACTAAAATAAATGAATATCCATGAATGAATTTTTTATTATTTGAGAACTAAAATTAACTTTTCATGGATTATAAAATCCCTAAAAGAGTGACAAGTACTTTTGTATGTCTCTAAATATTTTCACAAACTGATATAGTTAGCACATGTTATCCAATATAATAAGTTTATCTCTAAACATCAATAGTAACACTATTGGTTCATCATTTATATTTATCCATCAAATTTTTTATGTAAAAATAATGAAATATTAACAAGAACATCACATAGGCTACTAGTAGGTTAAAAACCATTATAGTCCTTCAGTAGTGGGTTTAAGCCCCACAGTCTTCACTGAATGCAATGGGTTGTCACCCATCCTCTGAGTTGTTCTTTTTTTAAAACAACTTTAATATAATTTCTATAACCTTAAAAATTGTAATAACCATTAATTACTAAAACATCAAAGATAAGATAAAACTTAAAGGTTATTAATACTTTTAATCTTACATCCAAAAAATTCTAAATTAATTCTTCCTCAAATAACTTTTTCATATACTCAAACAATGGGTTGTATTCCAATAAATGTTTTCCAAAATTTATCCTTATTCTTATAAGACTCCCATCACATAAAACCAAAAAAGTGATGTTTAAGAAATTGATATTATGATCAATGTTAAACTCATAAAACATTTATGGTATACATAAATCAATTGTAAATAAAGACATATATACTTCCAAAATTAACACAATCCTTACATGTTTCAAGGTTATTATAACCAAAATTCAATTGGTAAAAAAATACTTCTAATAATTAATTATTTAAACCTACTACATAAATACTTCATCTATTTTATTTTAATATAAGTACTACCTTGGTCTAGGGGTTAACCTTTAGAATAGGTAATTGACTTAGATAATTCCAAGTTTCATCATATTTAATACTATGAACTATAAATGGGTCCCTATGATGAAATTTATTTCATTCCATCACACTCTTCATTTTTTTGGAAATTCATTACTTTATTACCTTATTTTCCACACACTAAACATTTTATCATTACATTGAGTCACTTTCTTGGGTTTCTCTTTCCAAATTTATGACATGAAGGAAAACAAGCCTTCATTCCTCCAGAGTCTCCATCACTCATTATTTTAGAGAACTTAATCCTTATCTTCTCTAGTGAGTCTAAGAGTTGGTTATGGTACAGGTTGCTATTCATATTTCATGATAAATGATTAGTAATAATCATGATATATTTGACTTCAGTCATCATCCCATTTGGTAGATCATATTCACCACATTTTACTTTATATTAAATGTTAACATTCTTTATTTGGGTACAGACCATTAACTTAAAAGAAAAACTATAGTGTGAGAAACAATAATCATAGTGGAAAAACCATATAATCATTTATAGGATGTATAAATCACAACACATTATTTTCAATCTATAATACCTTACACATAACCTGGTATATTTATTTTCATTATCTCTTCAAATGATTCATAATAATTTTTATAGAAAATGTGAACTATCCAAAGCATATCCCCCAGGAGTGTAAAACCAGGTGCATTGTAAGGCCCATTTTAGTGTACAATGCAATGATCGAGTCAATCCCGGAATACCTTTTTCAGAGTTATTACCCCCTAGTTACACCTATTTTAGAATTATGTCCACATTTTGTATTTAGATAGGGATATATTTCCTGAAAGAACCACATAATCCCTATCATACCAAAATTTTAGGATGTTCATAAAAACTTTCCCTCAAAGATTATCATAGGGTAATGTTCCCTGATCTATGTTTTCCAAAATCTTATTCTCATGGATTCTATTAAAATTTCACTTATACTAGCTATAATGACCCTGAATCTAGTAACTCAAATCTGGTGTATACATTATTACATTGGAATAATATACAAGGAATGGCATCCTGAAGTATCAAATAGTTCAGTCATTTTGGTAAACTATATATATATGATTCCCATATTACATTTGAATATACAAATTATAACATAATTTTTTTTGAGAATGTCATTATTGCCTATAGAATAACCTTTCATGTCATTAATTATACACTTCCAAGATTCTTGGGAAAGGAAACCAAATAAAGGTGAGATATCTGAACACATAGTCCATTTAATACATAAATTGACTATTATGATTAGATAAGGAATAATAAATATTTAAAGGTAAATAATTGAACACACATTCCATTTAAATAACTTTACTATCATGAATATATAAGGAATAATCAACTTGAAAAGGTAAATAACTTAACATACATTCCATTTAAATAACTTGACTATCATGAATAGATAAGGCATAATCAGTATGAAAAGGTAAATAACTAAACACATATACTATTTAAATAACTTGAATTTCATGAATAGATTGGTAATAGTCAATATATAAAGGTAAATAACTGACAAAACTTTCAATTTAATCAATAACAGAGAATAAAGTGTGTCTATAGATAGTATCATTGTTAAAATCTCATTGATAATAATAACTGAATTCTTAATGGAGTAAATTATGAATTATTGGACATTATGATATCAGTCATCATGATACCTCTACTAGAAATACCTTTCACAAGAAAGTTTAAAACTATGGGTAAAACACAATTTAATGCTAGCTTATTGATTTTCCTCATGATAATACTGATTCATCGATTGGTTATAATTCCTATACACCTAATCACTGCATGTCAAAATCATTACTTATATATTGAAGAATTAATTTAATTCATGAACAATGTTCCTAATCATCAAATATCCATATTGAGTAAAGAATAAAAATTTATCAATATTTCTCTAGATCAAAAAGTAAAATTAATTTTAGAACACAATATGTAAAAAAGGTATAGTGTTTCAAGAAATAAGATATCTCTAATAAATAATATGAATATTTTGAGAAATATAATTTCCAATGATCATAGGAATGTTTATGGGAAAGATAATGAATACAAAAATGAATCATGAATATTAATTTAAATATTTTCTTTTTTAAAAATGAGCATAAAACATCCATATAAATAAAAAGGGATAAATTTATAAAACATATCCCTAGTGAATTATATGTAAAATAATGGGATGTTGTTGATGATGAAATAAAATACCATAAAATTATTATTAAATAAATTCTTAAGGAAAATATCCTTTTTTAATTGGAAAATATATATTTTAAAAAATATATTTTTTGAAAATACTTTTTTTTAAATAACCTTTGAAACATACAATGGATTATTTAAGACATTGATTGCTCATGATGGTAGAAAAATCCATACATGCATTACATGTTAAAATAAATATTTCTTTCACATTTTTTATAAAATCAAAATGGTCCTTGTTTGGAAAATGACTTGAATATTCCATTGAATCTTTTAAATTCATAAATGTATAAAAATAACTTTAATAAATCATTTTTAAAATGTTGGAAACGCTTTTTAAATAATTTGTTGAAAACATCATTTTGGAAGAAAAGGGATTTTCAACCAAAGAGAGAAATGAAATCAGGTTTTATTAAAAACATCTTCTCAGTCATTTCAAGTACCAAAGAGTGTAAAAATGGTACTATTAATTGAAAAAACACAAATAAGTAGAGGATAATAAAATGGAATGGATTTATTAGTAAATTATCAAATAACTTTCTTAAATAGAAATTGAATCATAAATAATCTTGATTGAAATGATATTGTGAAACAAACCATTACAAAGATCATAATATTGAAGTGAGAATTAACTAATCGATATGTTATATATATTAAATATAAATACACATAAAATAAGTGGACATACAACAAAATATATTCAAAAGTAAATACACACATAATCACTAAATATAAAAGACAATGAAGAAGTAATATAATCCAGTTAAAAGAATTTGAGTTATGAAATTCTTTACCATAAGGTAATTTTTACATAAAAATTACCATGGATGAAATAATTAAAGTTGAAACTTAAAATACCCTGAACTATTAATGAATCATGATATTACATGTTAAAGGGGTATTATATACACCATATAAAATAAATTAGTTTTATAACATTATAATATGTATAAATGAAGGGGAATTGAGATGAAGTCTCGTAAACTTCCCTTTGGTTAAACATGATTTATCCTCTATTTTAATGGTTTTAGGAATTTTATTAATTTATAAAAAAACCATATACATTTTTATTATATCATATATTATCCCCTTATATAATTTACCACCAATATTTTAATAATAATTCATTATTTTTTGTGTTAATTATCTTGTTTTCTCATGCATGTTTTGTCATGAAAGTTCCAATTCTTGCACATACTATATTGTTCAATCATATATAGATTGATATTAATGTTATAAATATAATTTTTTTCATTATATACATGTAGAACCCCAATAATTTAAAATATTTTTATTTTAAAATAAATTTAATTTTTGTGATATCTTTTAATGAATGAATCACTAAGTTAATTTTCATTACGCGTAAGAGATACTTTGTCCAGTATTTTTTGTTACTACAAGACTGAGTTTTACCGAATAGGAATATATTATTAATATCTTATTATTTAATATAATAATACCTAACCAAGAAATTAAATATTTGGTGATGAACATGATTAACTAAATTATAAAAAAATATGGCTTAAAAAAATATAAAATGAATTATTAGGTTACTAATTAAATAGAAATGGATATAAAAACAAATTGAATATAAAGAAAATGTTTTTATGCTCACAAAGGTATTTTATCTTAATAAATTAAATTAATTACTATTAGTGAAAGATATTAATTAAATATATATTTTATATATTTAATACTATATTTTTTACATTCATCCAATAGATTTGATAAGCATAATATAAGAACAAACCCAACATTACGCATATAAAAATAATATTTTTATAGAGGCAGTTTGCCTCCTTTTAATGGAAAATCTATTTTAAATAAAAATTTTGACATTTTATAACTTTAATATGAAAAAATAAGCTTCATTTTTTAAATTTTAATATAAAAATTTACATTGGGTAAATTTTTGGTATTTTTTTGAGAAATTTTATTTTTGTATGAATAATGAAAAATAGTGGATTTTAATTAAAAAAAATCGTATTAATAATTTATAAGGTTAAATTATATTTAATTTGGATTAAAAGTATATTTAGTTCTATTATATATCAATTAATATAATTTAGTTCATTTTAATCAATTTTACATTGAAATTGGATATAAAAACATCTCAAACCTTTGAACATTTTTACTTCAAAAAAACTGATTTCTCATCCCGTTTGTGGGATTAAATTTAAATTAATTTCTAAAAATTCTATTATTTGAATTTGAAAAATATATTAAATATTTTAAATAATAATAATTTCTAATTTCTAATAATTTTGACTTAGTTTTTG
This sequence comes from Viscum album, assembly GCA_963277665.1. NCBI lineage: Eukaryota > Viridiplantae > Streptophyta > Magnoliopsida > Santalales > Viscaceae > Viscum > Viscum album. The sequence goes on from OY728138.1 coordinate 1,151,438,914, forward strand.
ACCAAAAATATTACTGAATGTTGTTAAAATTAATTAATGTGATCATAATAAAATTAAGCTTAATAGGAGACTAAACCTTAAACTTAAGGGAAAAAATGAACAAGAAACATGTCCAAAACCTACTTTATGTCCATTTTTAGACCATATAATACCTTTTATATAATCATTTTCATTATTATAGGCACATTAATTAATGGAGACCTATCAATAGTGTTTACCTTTTTATGTTCACAAGAGTGTCACTCCTCCTCCACTATAAAAAGGTTCTCACCCCTCCCACTTATTCACACCATTAATTCCCTTTGGGTCATCATAAATCTAACCAAAAAAGCTCCTAACTTACCTAAACTCCTCTTAGAATCATAATTTTGGTCATAAATCCAACCAAGGAAGTCTTTTGGTGTAAACCAAAAGGAGTTTCTTGAATAAGAGGCAACATTCTTCAATGATCTATTTTGTTTCATTTACTTCACCAACCCTTCAATTATTTTTATATAATGATTATATAATAATATAATTATCTTAAATATAATGATTTGTTGTTATTCTAATATTTATATGTACACTTTCACACACATCCCTCATATGGGATACACAATCATCGTTTAGGTGTACGGTGAACTACCACCTCGCGAACCGATGTTGTTCGTTCTTCCATTTACCAGCTTTCAAAGATGGAAATAATGTTGTATTTATAGTTTATATATGATATATATTATATTTATGATGTATTTATACTTACTAATTCAAAATAAATCTATATCCACGGTTTGGAACCGTGGCTATAGGTTATAGCCACGGTTTCATAAACCGTGCCTGGTATTGGTGTGGCTATAGGGTAAAACCTATAGCCACGGTTTCAAACCATGGTTATATCCCTATAGCCACAGATTGAACTGTGGCTATATCCCTATAGCCACGGTTCAAACTGTGGAAACAGCCTATAGCCATAGTTTCCAAACTGTGGCAGAATCCTAAGTCTGGCAATATATATAGCCACAATTTAAAACTGTGGTTATAGGCCTATTGCCACGGTTTTAAACCGTGGCTGGTATTTGCGTGGCTATAGGGTAAAACATATAGCCACAGTTTCAAACCGTGGATATATCCCTATAGCCATGGTCCAAACTGTGGCTATATCCCTATAGCCACGGTTCAAACCGTGGAAACATCATAAGCCACGGTTTCCAAACTATGGAAGAATCCTACGTCTGGAAATATATAGCCACGATTTAAAACTGTGGCTATAGGCCTATTGCCACGATTTGAAACCATGGCTATAGGCATGTTTCCATGGTTTTAAATCGTGCCTATATATCTCCCCATTCCATAAAAAATATCCCCCCTACCCCCTTCCCCAGCACTGCCCCTTGTACTCCCCCCTGCCCACTACACTTCCCCCACAGCCCACTGCACACACCCCTGCCCCCTGACCACTGCACCTCCCCCCAGCCCACTACACCCCCCCTGCACACACACCCTACCCCTAGTACACCCCCTTCCCCCTGCACTTCCCCCCTGCCCACTGCACTTCCCCCCAACCCACTACAAACCCCCCCTTCCCCCAGAAAACCACCCCAGGCCCCCAACCCTTCTCCAGCCCTCCCAGGATTATTTAACTAATGCAGATCACCCCCATTAAAACAAGATAGCATCAAAAAAATACCCACAATGTGATCCTATGGGTACGCCCACAACCTCTAGAAAACAAAACAACCCTGTTGTGACCCCCCAGACCAGGATCCCCCCCTCTCACAGACTCTTACACTTCATTCTTAGAGGATGACCATAATAAGATTAATGGGATAAGACCAAGGGATAAAAAACACCGATCATATAGTAGGATCACCAAAGGAGTCCCTAGTACTAAAATCCCTAACACAGTTCAATACTGCTCAAAAGAACATTATGAGGCCTCGATTTCAATTCCAGATGAACGTCTTCCAAAAAGACCGAGGATCATAGAAATGTGTAATAATATTTTTCCACCAAAAGGCCTCTGAAAATTCCATAAATAACCACATATTTTTCCTTACTGATTCTTATGGAAGTTCTGTATCAAATCATAATGATATGTGTAATAATATTTTTATCTTTTTCCATGACCTTTGTACAGTGGGGTAGTCTCCCATTTCTCCTAATATAAAGAACGACTTAGACTGGTTGTTTTATAGGAGTTTAATAAGTCGATTATGTGTGATATTACAGATGATGAGATCCTAATGAACTTAACCAGAATCATTCAATGAAAGCACTAGTCTATGATGGTTTCCATTCCTTTTTTTCAAGAAGTTCAGGCAAATTATTGGAAGGAATGTTTCGGGTCTCATATATGTTCTTTGGGTGGGAAATGACTACTTTAACTCGATCAATGAAACTCTTATAACCCTTATTCAAAAAATAAAAAATAAAAAAAACATCATTGGTCACTAATTTTAGACTCATCGGCCACTATAATTTTACTTATATTCTCCTAAATTCTAGTGAATTAGATATGGCCATTGCTTCCCTCTATTGTTTTTGAAAATCAGATTTCCATTGTTCCTAAGAGACTCATATGTGATAATACCATATTGGCCCATGAAAATTTTCAATATTTGAAAACATAGAATAAATATTAACAATGAATTATTCCATGAAAACATGACTTGAAAAAGGCTAATAATAGAGTTGAATGGTCTTTCCTAATGTTTGTGTTGACTAAGATTGGATTCTTCTATCATGGAAGGAGAAAAACTTAGATTCATGCCAATAAGTCTTGCTTGTATGTGAAAATAGAGTCAAGAAATAGCATAATGGAAGATTTTTCCAAGGAGAATACAAATTTAGGTGGAAGGGGGATGGTGTAGGCTGGATGTGGCTGGAGCAGGGCCAAATCATGGCATTACCGCAGCGTGACCGTGGCGTGACCACGACATGTTGGCCCGGTCCAGTGACATCCGCGGGGTAGCATCTTCCATCCAGGAGCGAAGGGAGCGGGAGAAGGCTAGAATTTTGGTGGAAGGGGGCTGGTTACAGGTGCTGGGGGGATGGTGCGGGCTGATTCGAATGTGGCATGGAGGCTGTTGCGGGCTAGAATGTTGGTGGCAGTGGGTTGAAATGAATGTGGAAGGGGGTGGTGTGGGCTAGATGTGGCTGGAGCAGGGCCAAATCATGGCATTACCACGGCGTGACCATGGCATGACCGCGAAGTGACCGCGACGTGTTGGCCCGGTCCAGTTTCATTATGTTATTTTATGGGCCTTTTGATGAGTTATAGGGTTTAATAACATTGTTCAAGAATGTTCATTTTTATGGTTTTCTTGAGTGGTTCACTTGTATTCTTAAATGAATTTTTATATAGAACATGGATAAACATCCAGAAATGATATTTCAAGTTATTAATGATATTCTAGAAGTTTAAATGAACTTATAATAAATTATATGATATTCCATGTGAATGAATCATTAGATAATAATTAAATGATGATTGTTTGGGTTAATTTGGGCGGTTTTTTGACCAAAACGAATTTTTTTTATTAATCATTTAGTAATATGTACATAAGATAGTTAAAGAACATTAAATAGGTCACCCCCCCTTCTAATCCCCCCTGCCCTCATCCCCACTGCCCTGTAGACACCCCCATGCCCTCATTCACCCTCCCCCTCTACCAGTTTTCCCTCCCCACCATGCCCCATGCCTTCCCCATGCACCCCCCTGCCCCTGCCCATTCCCCCCTTCCATCCCCCCCAACCCCTTCCAGTCCCCCCCCTGCCCCTGCAAATTCCCCTCTCCAGACCCTGGACACCCCCCCCACTCCCCCCTTCCCTCCTTCACCTCTCCCCTGCAGACCCCCCATGCCCTCCTACACCCCTCCCCTATGCCCTGTAGACCCTCCCCCCTTGCACCCCTCCCCACTACCCTACAGACCCCCCCCCCCCCCCCGCCCTCCTCCCCACTGTCCTACAGACACCCCCCCCCCCCCCACCCCCCTGCACCCTCTCCCCCTACCAGTTCCCCCCCTTCCCTCCTACACCTCTCCCCTACAGACCCCCCCCCCCTACTCCCCCCTGCCCTCCTCCCCACTGCCCTACAGACACCCCCCTGCCTTCCTGCACCATCTCCCCCTTCCAGTTCCCCCCCTTCTCTCCTGTACCTCTCCCCTAAAGACCCCACCTGCCCTCCTACACCCCTCCCCTATGCCATGCATACCCCCCTGCACCCTCCCCCCCCCCACTGCCCTCCCTCACCCTCCCCCCTACTAGTTCCCCCCCCCCACGGACAGATCCCCCCCAAAGTCGGATAGGACCCCTGCCCCTTGCCTACTGCCACATAAAAATCATCATAAAAAATGAATAAAAATGGATTCTTAAAGCTACTGCATTGAACATCCTGGAATTACAAGACATACCTGACTATATAGACTTTGATAGGGCTTCCCAAGCAGGATTTGCAGCATGAAAAAATAATAGGGACCATCCTCAATCAGGAATGTTCCTAAAACCGATGACGAGTGTAGCACTTCACTTCTTCAATACCATAAACTACTTAATAACTAGACAATTCATAACTAAATATTAGAATAATACATGAATGATTGAAGAAAGGGACGGAAAAAAAGAGGTATAAACACTTACATAACAGGCTATTTAATCATGTGGTAGGTCAAAGAGGTGAGTGACACATAACAAACAAGTTTGTTGGCTTAAAATATCATTTCATACATAAATATACAACTCACAAGTCCTAGAGGATTTGTCTACAACTCAATTCAAAGTGTGGAATTCACTAATTGTAATTTACTATGGAAAGTGTAGGTGGGTTTAAAGAAAGTAGTTCTAAGATTAAAAATAACAAAATATGGAATTATTCTATCCAACAAGGGGACTAAGGTATGAAATTAATATTTGGAGGCATGAAAAGATATTTTTTTCCATCGTATATCTTGTGAAAGAAGTTTCTTGAGAAAGGGGGAGTAGAGCTGATAATGAACACCAAATGGGGAGAATTTTTTAACCAAAGATCTTGTGTGTTGGTTTTTAAAAATAAAAAATGATGTAAAATGTTTAAAGCATAGGAATATATTAATGACATTATAAAAATAGAATTATTAAGGAGATATAGAGAATTGGTTCACATGGAAGTATATGGATGCGCATGTGGAGGTGGAAAGTCAAATGGTGTTTGATGTTGTTTATTATGTTTATTAAAGAATAATCAGTAGTTGGAAGGATTTGGAGCTTACAATGAATTATCGGGAGCAAGATAAAAGTGATATGGTGAATTAAAATTTCACAACAGCCTGCCCCATTCCATGGTGAATGAGGCTGAGAAATTTTGGAGATAGAAATGGTTGGATATTAAGGGAACTAGTTATTAACAAAGATCCATGCCATGAAGAGGAAGAAACATTCCATAATTCCAGATATGGGTAATGATCAAAATAAAGAACAAAGGGCATGGAGTTTGGAGTTTGGGGAGTTAGCTGAACCATTTTGTAAGACCACACAATAACGGACATCACAACACTAATATGAAAAGGAGCAGATCAGGGAACAATATCCTGAGAATTTATATGAATTAACAAGAAATGTACTAAACAAAATAATACACTGTGCCACACCTAGAATGAGTGTGGAAAAATTAGAATAGGAGATTAATTATCAAACCTTGAATGAAAGGTGTATGTTGCTGGAATATATAAAACTGATATACCAGCAGCCCCCCTGCTAGAGCCCCCTAGGCAGCCCCCCCTGCTGAATATTTTTATGTTGAATGTACAAAAAAAATTTGGAAATAATTGGTTAAACTGATATGTGCGTAGTGGAGATGTAACGAATATGATAAAATAAAAATCTGTTTGAAACATGATGAAATAATAAAAACTTACCCAACATCAGTGCTACAACTAATTTATAAAGATACACAGCTCCAAAATGAGTCACTACTCCCCTTTCCATGATGGTGTATTTCTCTAAATTTTAGTGTGACTCCACCCTATGACCCTGTATGTAGGATCAATAACATCCCAACACAGTTAATGTTTACTAATGATTCATCACCCATTATCATTCTAAAGAAGTTGTAAGGCTCTAATCATATGTGCAAATTTTAAATTTTCATCAAAACAAATAACATATAAATGAACATACTATTCAAAAAACCACCTGCACCCCCTGCCCCCCCCACCTGCACATCCCTCCCCCAAACAACCCCCCTCTCCCTGCCCCCTACCCCCCACCAGCACACCCCCTTGCCCCCTCCCCTACACACCCCCTCCCCCTGCCCCCCCCCCCCCACCTACACACACCCCTCCCCCTGCCCCCCCCCCCCCCCCCACCGGCACACACCCCTCCCCCTGCCCCCAGCACACCCCCTACCCCCCCACCTGCACACCCCCTCTCCCTACCCCCTACCCCCTACCCCCCCACCTGCACACACCCTTTCCCTGATGGAGACCTTTGATGGTTTCCTGGTGGTTCATAAGGTGAGTGAAACCTTGATACCTTCTCCAAAGGTGGGATCACCAGCGAAGTTCCCATTAGAGACAGAGGAGAAGGCAATAGTCACCAAAGTTGGGATTTTTAATAAACTGTTATTTTAAAATTTGGATTTCATATAACACGTGACCAGATCAAGTCAACAACCCTTTAAGATATGTCAGTTATGGAGGAAAACCAGTTTCATACCCAAGGGAAGATGGTTTCAAATATCACACCAGATTCAACCAAGAGTGTTTCAAAATAGAATGGATCTGATAATGATAAAGAGGTGTACATTATCCCTCTTGGTGGTGGTTTGTGTTCTGATTGTATTGTGTCTAGTTCTTTTAATTCAGAGAGGATAGTGGTTAAATAGTTTTCATGCATTGAGATACCTATCTACTTGGCGACTTATGAGGAGAGATTTTTGAGTCTATAGGGATTGAGTGTTGTCAGCGATGAGAAACGTGCTTCTCCAGTGAAGTCTCCTTTACATGGTAGGGTATATGGTGGAACTTCAATTGATTCATGGAGTAACCCAGTGTGCTTTAGCAAATTTTTTGTAGCGTTTGAGGATTCTTTTGTCCATGTGGAGGTGTTAGAGGATTCTAGTTTCATGGATGGAGGTGTTAGAAGGTTTTTTTCCATTATAATGGATCATGGTCCAGTTACATGTTCACATTATAAATAATATTCTTTCAACTCGGGGGTGAATATAGGCACTCCCGCAGGATGAAAAGCAATCGCTCCTATTATTTTATGATTTACATCATGATTTATAATGAGAGAGTTCTGTGGGTGAGGGAAAAATGTGTGTATGTTTTTAATAAACCTAATCATTTACAAGTATCAATTATTGATGTTATGGAACCTAAGAAATAAAATACGTGTATTTAGTATATTTTGATAAATTTATGGGCTTTACAGATTATTTTCATGCAAGTTCATGCAACCAGTCTATATGAATTTTCTGGAAGTAGTGTTTCATAGTAGGTTGCATTAATGCCTCATCACAAAATGATTATACCATTGTGGTTATGGGTGGGTCAGAGATCATTTTATCTATTGTTTATTCTAATAATTATACAAATGGATGGATGGAATAGTGGTAGATGTTAGGAAAATTCAACCCAGTGAGGTGAGACAGGTTTGTAAGAGGCGATTTCAATAATATCACAGATTATTGAGAAATGAAGGGTGGTGTGACTTACTCTAATTTATCCTCCTGGCTGTGCAGCCTTGCAAGCTTGTTTGTAACAACCACATACAGCTGCGCAGCCCGCTCTACAATCTCCTTTCTCTTCTTAGTCGACACATTATGGGAAATTTCTACACAGTAAGTCCTACAGATGCAAAAGCAGAGAGATTGATTCCATGTACATACATGGATAGTATGCAAAGAGGTAGAGATCATGAATACCTGTTGTGCATCATGAGCAGCTCCAGCTCCTTCAGATTGTGGTACCAGTTTTCCTAACATCACGAGGGAATGAAATGGAATTAAGGGCTTGTTTGGTTTCCAGGTAAATCACATATATCCCATACGATCAACTAGAGCCAATGTTTGTGCTTTACCGAACATATCCTAAATAACATAGGTCGACTAAATTTCTTCCAATAAAAGTAAATAATAGCATCAAAACACAAAGTATTATGAAGAAATGAAAGGCAGCCAGGTGTCGGTAGGAAAATGGGAGGGATCATTTGATGGGGATCAGGCAACACATGTCACGCAATCTGGCAACACTTGACCCTCCAAAACAAAAGGGCATGCGCAGCACTATTTAAACATTGTGATGACATTCCCACTCAAAATTCATACTAGAAATGCACTATTTATGATTCTAATGAACCAATATAAAACCCTGTGTGTAATGACCACTAAAAACCATATTGGGGTTCACCACAAGGCCCCAATATGAGTATGATTCTTATGAGTCTTTCAATTTCCATGAAATGTACTTATTAAACCCTGATTGCTAGCTCTTCCCTAAACTAAAATTACAATATTTTTGTTCAACATGGAAGAATCAGCATGGCCTTTACTGTTGATAGGTTCAAATTCTATCCAAAAAACTTACCCGGCTTCAGAAACAATTACCCAGTAAATAACAAACATCAAAATCGCTATGGTGTCATTGATAAAATACTTCATAAAAAATGGAATTGTGTCACGACCCATCCTCGGGACCCGTGCTATGACTACCCCAAGCCCGCCTTCCATAGGCCAGGGGCTGGTGACTAGCACCAAGGCGTAAATCTCGGTAAAGGGAAGGCATTGCCTTTGTAAAGTAAACAAGTACCACAGAGTAAGCAAGCGGAAAAAGTAAACACTAAGTAAAAACTGGTACAACAGTAAGTGCGGAAAGTAAGTGGGCCAGAATACAAACCCAAAATGAAAGTAAAGTACAACTCAAAAGGGGAAAACAGCAACTGAAAAGTAAAGCCGCAATGTCAAGCTGTCCACTGGAAGTCCCACCTGAAGGGTGGGTGCAGATAGCCTCCACTGCTCCTCGGGTCCAGCTGACTGCTCCGAGTACGTCCCGCCCAGTGGTCCACCTCCAAGTATCGTCCTGCTCCGCAAGCCTCCACCACGATCAGCGTTGTCCATCGTCTGCAACCAACACAACGTAGTGCGGGCATAGCCCGTGCAGGGGTGAGTATAAGCTACTCATTAGGGACCCTGAGACCCTCGAAGGTCTCCCAGAATCCACAAAGGATAAACCACAAAGGAAAGATACAATCACGAAGTAACATCCGACATGGATTAGGTATATGCCCATACATATACCTAAGTCATCAATTCTCGCAAGGCTCCAACATCCAAGCTCAAGTACAACCCAGACCACACAGGAAAGCAAAACGTAAAATCCACACAGGATAGCTCAACACAATCCACAAAGGAAAGTAAAACGAAAATCCACATCGGATAGCTCAACACAATCCACAAAGGAAAGTAAAACAGGGTTTCATCTCACACAGGTATACTTCTTCGAATGACGATAGAGATGATCACTGATCCATCTAAGTCATTGGACCCACAAAGGATCGATAGGTACTAACCCCCGTAATGACCCACAAAGGATCTGACCCACAAAGGATCGATAGGTAACTAACCCCCGCAAAGACCCACACAGGATCGGGCCCACACAGGACCTGTAGGCGCTGGCCCACACAGGACCGCTGAGCGCTGACCCACACAGGATCGGACCCATAAAGGATCGGTAGCACTGACCCAAAAAGGATCTCTGAGTGCTGTAGTCGTCGCCGTCGAATCCACTGAGGATCTATGCACAGTCGTCCTCATCACAGTAGTAGTCGCAGCCAGCTCTAGGGTTCCCGCACACAGCAAGCTTGTTCGGGAGGGTCCACTCTACGAGCCGAGAGGCTGATACATCAACTGACACATAGTCCAGAGTTGATATATCCAAAAGTTCCGTATCGTCAACAGCAACTCAACGTCGTAGACGGCGCGTCAATCGGACGCCCGGTCTGAGAGTTATTGGCTTTTTCGTCCCAGGGGCCCGGTTAGTTTTTAAGGAAAAACCAACCTGACCATACTCCACCTACGTCCAAACCTCGGGCGGATTAATCCAAAAGATATGTCTCACTTAGAGGAAATTAACAAAGTTGACGGCACGTCAATCAGACGTCCGAAGCTCAAGATATGAGTGTTTCCGCTCCGAGGGCCCGGTTGGTTTCGTGCACGAACCAACCCGGATGAACCCAAAGTATTCAGAAACCTTGAGTGTGATATACTGAAATGACCATATCGATCCAAGGATCGCATCGCCACTGACTGCGCGTCATTTGGAGGCCCGTAACTCAAGTTATGATCAAAAGACCAAAAAGTTCCGGAAACGGGGGGTCTGGGCCTGGACTGACCCGGCCCAACCCCCCTGGGTCGGCCCGAACCGGGTCGACCCGACCCGGTTGGCGCGACCCGGACCGGCTCGGCTCGGCCAAGCGGCCGAGCAGAGGAACTGCGGGGCGCTGCCCCCGCAGGATGAGGTGTTGCGGCCCCGCGTGGGGCCGCGATTGGTCAGCGGACGCGGCTTTGCCGCGTCCCGTGTGTCACCGGACCCGCGCGGTCGCGGGTCTGGTCAGCCGTCGCCGCCGCGCCGCCAGTGGATTCCGCGGGCCACCGGAGTTGCTCCAGTTGTCCGATTCCACTTCTGTCTGCGCCGTGGCTCATTCTGGGTCCCATTCTCCATTGCCAAGCCCTCAAATCGCCATTGCGGCCTCGTTTGTCCTCGTCCGCCGTTTCGCGCAGCAAGAACGAAAAAGTATAGTGGGTTCAGACTTGTTTGTTAGTCCTCACCCACCGCGTTAGCGGTTTTAAAAAAAATTACACATCAAAAGTTTAACAAACGTCGCGGGTATAAATCACAAAGATTTTTAAGAATCAAACCCCTACCTTGTCGAAGTCGTCGAACATGCGTTCTTTGCGGAATTGATCGTCGCGGAAGAAGAGGATCGTCGCATCGTCGCGGTATACGGCATTGCGTCGATGAACTCTGAGGATCAAGAACATACAGATTTAATTATGACAATTAAATCCATGTTGTTGTTATAAACCACAAGGAAAAAAAAGGTCCGCAATCTCTCACCTCAACGGATGATCGAAGATTTGTCGCAGATGAAGGAACGTTGCAGAAGAACGTCGCGGGAGAAGAATCGTCGGCATCGCGGTACTTGGTGTCACGTCGTCGATCTTCGAGGGCTCGGCGTTCTTCGTCGCCTTTCGTCAAAGTCCTACGTTCTTCGCATTCTTCACGTTCTTCACGTTCTTCGCGTTCTTCACGAAGGAGGTGAAGGACTTAAGATTTCTGTCAAATTCTCTCAACGAACAACACTCAAGAAGAAAAAATGTTGGTATTATTTTATTACATGCCAACAAACGAAAAACAAACTAAGTAATGACCCATTAATTCATAGAATTAATTCAACGAATAAACCGCCCAATTAAAAGGAGCGTTTAATTGTTTAAGGAAACGCCCCAGTTGACTTTCATTTAATAGGGGTTTTCGCGGGTGCATTACTTAGCGAAAAAGAAATGGTGGGGCTCGTACGGGCCCCACCTCACAAATATCCTACCCACTTGGTAGGATATTTTTGGATAGCAACCTATCTGCATCAACTCAGCTTAAGCAGCTTTAAGTGGCTTTCAAGTGGCTTTAAGTGAAATAAAAATAAAGTTGTCGCACACTTTATTTTATTTCTTAACTTATCCCCAAAAATTTAAAAACCACACCCGAGCAAACGCAACTCCGGAAGAGGCGTTTCTAAGTAAAAACTGGCGCTGCGATTCCATCGGTGCCCTCAGAATTCGATTCCGAGCACCAGTTCAAGAGTTAGAAAAACCCGCTCGTTCGTTCACTGAATGTACCCGAGCCAAACTTTGGAAAATGATTCCGGGCACACCGGTCCTCGGAATCAGGTTCCGTCAGAAACTGCGTTCTTTTAAAATTCCAAAGAAAATTAAGAAAAAAAATTCTTTAAAATGTATGGGTCTTTACATCACTCCCACCTCAAGGATTTACGTCCCTATAAAGATACATCATAAACTAGGGAAACAAATGTGGGTACTGAGCACGCATCTGAGCCTCCCGCTCCCAAGTGCTCTCCTGGAGGTTCTCGTGTTGCCATCTGATGCACACTAGTGGAATCGATCTTCCATGTATGACCCGCTCCTGTCGATCCTCGATCTCCACTGGGACCTCCACAAAAGTCGCCCCATCATCAACGTCTATCTCCCCATGGTCAATGATATGTGTCGGGTCATGCATGTATCTCCTCAGCTGAGATACGTGGAAGACGTCATGCACCCGGTGCAACTGAGGTGGTAGATCCAGGTGATAAGCCACCTCGCCAATCCTGCTGAGGACCTGGAATGGTCCGATGAAGCGTGGAGACAACTTGTCGCCACGGGCAAATCTCCGTAATCCACGTCGAGGTGAGACACGCAAGAAGACGTGGTCTCCATACTCAAACTCTAGTGGCCTCTGCCTCCTGTCAGCATAAGACTTCTGTCGGCTCTGAGCTGTCCTCATCCGCTCCTGGATGACCTGGACCTTCTCTGTCATGGCCCGGACCATCTCTGGTCCCACAAGTGCTGACTCCCCAGGGTCTGTCCCGCACGAAGGAGATCTGCAAGGTCTGTCGTACAACGCCTCGTATGGTGCCATCCCAATAGTGGAGTGGTAGTTGTTGTTTTACGCAAACTCCACCAAGGGTAGGTGGTCCTCCCAACTGCGACCAAAGTCGAGGACACATGCGCGGATCATTTCCTCAAGAGTCTGAATGGTCCTCTCCATCTGACCATCCGTCTGAGGGTGAAAGGTGGTGCTCAGACGTAGCTGCGTCCCGAACGCCTCCTGCAACCCCTTCCAAAGTCGGGTAGTAAAGATAGCATCTCGATCAGAGACGATAGATGATGGGACACCGTGAATCCGTACAATCTCCTGAACATAGAGACGCCCCAAGATCTCCATTGAGCCCTGCTCTCTGATGGGTAAGAAGTGAGCCAACTTGGTGAGTCGGTCGACAATCACCCAAATGGAGTCGTGACCTTTGGAAGTGTGTGGAATTCCAGTCACGAAGTCCATAGATATCCCGTCCCACTTCCACTCCGGGACCTCCAAGGGTTGTACCAAGCCTGCTGGTACCTGATGCTCTGCCTTCACCTGCTAGCAGGTGAGGCATCGTGAAACGAACTCTGCCACAGCCTTCTTCATGCCCGGCCACTAGTGCTGTCGTCTGAGATCCTGGTACATCTTCGCCACTCCAGGATGTACCGCCAAAGGAGATGTGTGAAACTCTCTCAGCACATCCTCTCATAAAGCAACTGGTACCAAGGTACGTCCTCTGAAAAGGATGTCGTGCTCTGCTCCAAAGGAGAAACCATCAGGTGCCTATCCTGAGGATATCTGTGCACGCCGCGTCTCACAGTTAGCGTCCCCACGCTGTGCCTCTCTAACCCGTTGTAGCAGTGGAGGAGTGACTGTGAGAGATTGAAGGAAGGCTTCTCCGTCTCTATCCATGAAGGATATCTTCAAAGCGGCTAGCTGCTCTGTCGCCTCCTCAAATAGCTGAATGCTCGTCCTCCTTCTGAGAGTATCGGCTACCACATTCCCCTTCCCAGGAGTATAGACTATCTCAAATTCATAGTCCTGGAGGAACTCGAGCCATCGCCACTGTCTCAGGTTCAGGTCCTTCTAAGAGAAGATGTACCTGAGACTCTGATGGTCAGAAAAGACTGTAAAGCGCTCGCCCATTAGATAGTGTCGCCATGTCTTCATAGCGAAGACCACTGCTGCTAACTCCAAGTCATGGGTGGCATATTTCTGCTCATGCGGCCTCAACTGACGTGATCCATAGGCAATCACCACCCGCTCCTGCATCAGGACACATCCGAGTCCGGTCCCTGATGCATCGCAGTAGACTACATACCCTACTCCCTCCTCAGGAAACCTCAAGATAGGTGTGCTGGCCAATATCTGTCTTAGCTCCTGGAAGCTCTGCTGACATCTGTCTGACCACACAAAGGGTTTCCCCTTCTTTGTAAGAGCTGAGAGTGGTGCCACAACTCTGGAAAAGTCTGGGACAAATCTCTGATAGTATCCAACTAGTCCCAAGAAACTCCGCACCTCAGTCACGCTCTTGGGTGGCTTCCAAGCTAGCAATGCCTCGATCTTTGCGGGATCCACCACAACTCCCGCCTTAGAGATGACGTGTCCCAAGAATTGGACCTCAAATATCCAGAACTAACACTTCAAGAGCTTTCCATAAAGTTGGTGCTCTCGGAGTGTGTCTAGTACAACCCGCAAGTGGTAGGCGTGCTCCTCCTCAGTCGTCGAGTATATCAAAATGTCGTCGATGAAGACCACGACAAATCGATCGAGGTATGGATGAAAGATCCTGTTCATGAGGCCCATGAACACTGCTGGAGCATTGGTTACACCGAATGGCATAACCAAGAAATCATAGTGGCCATACTGACACCTGAAGGTCGTCTTCTGAACGTCCTCGTCTCGAACTCTAAGCTGATGATAGCCTGACCTGAGGTCTATCTTTGAGAACCACCGTGCTCCCTTGAGCAGATTGAAGAGGTCATCAATCCTTGGTAGCGGATACTTGTTCCTTACTGTCACCTGGTTCAGGCGACGATAGTTGACACAAATTCACAAGCTCCCGTCCGCCTTCTTGGCGAACAATATCGGGGAAGCCCAGGGTGAACCACTGGGTCGGATGAAACCCTTGCCCTGCAAGTCCTCCAACTGTCCCCGTAGCTCTCGAAGCTCAGCAGGGGCCATCCAATATGCTGGAGTCGATATCGGGGTCGTCCCGGGGTACAGGTCAATATTAAAGTATACCTCTCTGTGAGGAGGTAGCCCTGGAACGTCGTCGGGAAAGACGTCCGCGTACTGATCCACCACTATAGGAAAACTAGGACTCCTCACGTCAACTGCTCCTAGGATGAGGCTAGCCAACTAATGAGTGATGGGTTTTCCTCTCCTCTGCGGTAGTCCCTCCTGTGCTGCGAAGGCTCCCTTCTCACTAGTGAAGTTGAACCTTCTCCCGTCGGTGCGTACACATCACACCTTGCGCCTAATACAGTCGATTTGAGCATGGACTGTAGATAACCAATCCATACCCAAGATGACATCTTAAGGCCTCGACGCTGCTACAAGAAGATCCCAGCTGAAGCTCTCACCTCCTAGAGTAAGCTCACACTGCTGGCACCAGTGCGTAATCGTCGAGTCTTCTCTCGTAGGAGTCTCTAGCCGTAAGGATCGAGCTAACGGCTCTGTCGGAATCTCCGAGCTCTGAACAAGGGTAGTGGCTATGAAAGAGTGACTCGCTCCTGTTTCTATAAGAACTATAGAAAGGGGGGAATAGACATAGATCGTACCTCGAATCATCTCGGGCGCGCCGTGGTCGTAGGCCTCCATTTCCTGGAGCTGTGCCTGTCTCTGCCCGCCAGCTCCCTGTGGTCGGGGTGGACCTCCTGGTGGTGGTGGTGGTAGATCCTCAAAGCGTCTCCCACCACCTGCTGCTCGGCCAGCTCCTCTGCCTCGTCTGCCTCCTCCCTGCGGACCGCCACGGTCGACCCTCTGCCTCTGCCTGGGTGTCCCCTCAACTGTCTGTTGCTCCTCGGCACGGTGGGTCGGGCAGTCACGAGCCATGTGACCCTGCCCGCCACATGTGTAGCATTGCCAGCCTCTCAAAAGAATGGCTCCATGTTGTGTGCCCCGCACTGCTGAGCCAGTGTCCTGAGGTCGTCTGCGTGAGGTTCTAGTCTGCCTGGACCCCTGAGTCATCCGTCAACTGCCCGCTGCGTAAGACTCTGCTACGTGCCACCCCGCGGTAGGTCTCACCGCTGGAGAAGTCTCAGCAAGAAAGCTCTCAATCAAGAGGGATCGCTCCAGTACTCCTGCCTGACTCGGAATGCTGAGGGAGATCAGCGATGCCCGGATCTCATGTCTCAATCCCTACTCAAAGGTCCGGGCCCGGAAGAATGGGTCTCGTACCATGTCGTTCGAGTATCGCGAGATATCAGTAAATCTCGCCGAGTACTGGGCGACCGTCAAGCTGCCCTGCCGCAGCTGAAGAAGCTCCTGGATGCGCACCGCACGGAGGGTGGCTGGGACAAACTCCGAGTGGAAGAGGATCTCAAAGTCTGTCTAGAGAAGAGATGCCTCATCGTGCACCTGGGGCATCAAGCTCCACCATCGGCCCGCTGCTGCTTGCAGTAGGCTCGCTGCGAGGATCACCATGAGGTATGATGGTGTCCTCACTAGCCTGAAAACTCGCACCACTGCCTCCAGCCAGTCCTCGGCTGCCTGGGCATCCGTCTCCCTGGGGAACCTGGGCGGTCACTGGTGCTAGAACTCATGCAGTGCACTGAGGCGACGTGCATCGTCAGCGGCTGGTGATGGAAGCATCGGTGGCTCGGCGGGTAAAGGTACCGCCGGTGCCTCAGCTGTCAGAGGGCCCTGTACCGAGGCCTCGTCGCTCGGCGGGCTGTTGTCACGCTCAAGTCTCGGAACCCTAGCTGGCTGCCGTCGTGGGGCCATCCTGAAAAGAAACAGGTGTGCCACGGTCAGAACAGTATACCTGGTGAGCTGACATATAGTAATCACAAAGAAAACTTGAAACACACATGCAATCAATTTTTTCGTGCATTAAGTCGGAAATCAGAAGTCAGGGTCCTGGTGTACGGATACGTTGGCCGCTGCACCAACACTGGGCTCCCTGTACTGATAACCACACTCAATACGCTAAACACTATTGCTTCACATAGAAGAAAGATCAGAGTCTGCGATAGGACCGGCCACCTTTGATACCAATTTTTCACGACCCGTCCTCGGGGCCCGTGCCGTGACTACCCCAAGCCCGCCTTCCATAGGCCAGGGGATGGCGACTAGCACCAAGGCGTAAATCCCGGTAAAGGGAAGGAATTTCCTTTGTAAAGTAAACAAGTACCACAGAGTAAGCAAGTAGAAAAAGTAAACACTAAGTAAAAACCGGTACAACAGTAAGTGCAGAAAGTAAGTGGGCCAGAATACAAACTCAAACTGAAAGTAAAGTACAACTCAAAAGGGGAAAACAGCAACTGAAAAGTAAAGCCGCAATGTCAAGACATCCACTGGAATTCCCACCTGAAAGGTGGGTGCAGATAGCCTCCACTGCTCCTCGGGTCCAGCCGACCGCTCTAAGTACGTCCCGCCCAGTGGTCCACCTCCAGGTATCATCCTGCTCCGCAAGCCTCCACCACGATCAGCGCTGTCTGTCGTCTGCAACCAACACAACGTACTACGGGCATAGCCTATGCAGGGGTGAGTATAAGCTACTTAGTAGGGACCCCGAGACCCCCGAAGGTCTCCCAGAATCCACAAAGGATAAACCACAAAGGAAAGATACAATCACGAAGTAACATCTGACACGGCTTAGGTATATGCCCATACATATACCTAAGTCATCAATTCTCGCTCGGATCCAACATCTGAGCTCAAGTACAACCCAGACCACATAGGAAAGCAAAATATAAAATCCACACAAGATAGCTCAACACAATCCACAAAGGAAAGTAAAACGTAAATCCACACAGGATAACTCAACACAATCCACAGAGGAAAGTAAAACAGGGTTTCAGCTCACACAGGTATACTTCTTCAAATGACGATAGAGATGATCACTGATCCATCTAAGACGCCGGACCCACAAAGGATCGGTAGGTACTAACCCCCGTAATGACCCACAAAGGATCTGACCCACAAAGGATCGATAGGTAACTAACCCCCGCAAAGACCCACACAGGATCGGACCCACACAGGACCTGTAGGCACTGGCCCACACAGGACCACTGAGCACTGACCCACATAGGATCGGACCCACACAGGATCGATATCACTGACCCACAAAGGATCGTTGAGTGCTGTAGTCGTCGCCGTCGAATCCACTGAGGATCTCTGCACAGTCGTCGTCGTCACAGTAGCAATTTCAGCCAGCTCTATGGTTCCCGCACATAGCAAGCTCGTTCGGGAGGGTCCGCTCCACGAGCCGAGAGGCTGATGCATCAACTGACACATAGTCCAGAGTTGATGTATCCAAAAGTTCCGTATCGTCAACAGGAACTCAACGTCGCAGACGGCGCGTCAATCGGACGCCCGGTCTGAGAGTTATTGGCTTTTTCGTCCCAGGGGCCCGATTGGTTTTTAAGGAAAAACCAACCCGACCGTACTCCACCTTCATCCAAACCTCGGGCAGAGTAAGCCAAAATATCTGTCTCACTTAGAGGAAATTAACAAAATCGACGGCACGTCAATCGGACGTCCGAAGCTCAAGATATGAGTGTTTCCGCTCCGAGGGCCCGGTTGGTTTCGTGTACGAACCAACCCGGCCGAACCCAAAGTATTCTGAAACCTTGAGTGTGATATACTGAAATGACCGTCTCGATCCAAGAATCGCATCGCCGCTGACGGCGCGTCGTTCGGAGGCCCGTAGCTCAAGTTATGAGCAAAAGATTGAAAAGGTCTGGAAACTAAAGGTCTGGGCCCGGACCGACCCGGCCCAACCCCCCCCCCCCCCCCCCCCCGGGTCGGCCCGAACCGGGTCGACCCGACTCGGGTCCGGGTCCGACCCAGTTGGCGCGACCCGGCCCGGCAGGTCAGCCCGTCTCGTCTCGGCTGAGCGGCCGAGCGGAGGAACCGCGGGGCGCTGCCCCCACGGGATGAGGTGTCGCGGCCCAGCATGGGGCCGCGCTTGGTCAGCAGACACGGCTTTGCCCCGTCCCGTGTGTCACCGGACCCACGCGGTCGCGGGTCTGGTCGGCCGCCGCCGCCGCGGCTTCAGCCGCCGCCGCCGCGGCTTCAGCCGCGGCGGCTCCATCCGACTGCGTGCCGGGGCGCCGTCGACCCGCGCCACCGTTGGATTCCGCGGGCCACCAGAGTTTCTCTGGTGGTCCGATTCCACTTCCGTCTGCGCCGTGGCTCCTTCCGGGTCCCATTCACCACTACCAGGCCCTCAAATCACCATTGCGGCCCCGTTTGTCATCGTCCTCCATTTCGCGCACCAAGAACAAAAAAGTGCGGTGGGTTCGGACTTGTTCGTTAGTCCGCACCCACCGTGTTTGCGGTTTTAAAAAAAATTACACATCAAAAGTTTAACAAACGTCGTGGGTATAAATCACAAAGATTTTTAAGAATTAAACCCTTACCTCGTCGAAGTCATCGAACGTGCGTTCTTCGCGGAATTGATCGTCATGGAAGAAGAGTATCGTCGCGTCGCGGAAGGGCGTCGCGTCTTCGCGGTATACGGTGTTGCATCGACGAACTCCGAGGATCAAGAACATACAGATTTAATTACGACAATTGAATCCATGTTTTTGTTATAAACCAAAAGGAAAAAAAAAGGTCCGCAATATCTCACCTCAACGGATGATCGAAGATTTGTCGCGGATGAAGGAACGTTGCAGAAGAACGTCGCGGGAGAAGAATCGTAGGCGTCACGGTACTTGGCGTCACGTCGTCGATCTATGAGGGCTTGGCGTTCTTCGTTGTCTTTCGTCAAAGGCCGACGTTCTTCGCGTTCTTCGCATTCTTCGCGTTCTTCGCGTTCTTCGCGAAGGAGGTTGAAGGACTTAAGATTTCTGTCAAATCCTCTCAACGAACAACACTCAAGAAGAAAAAATGTTGGTCTTATTTTATTACATGCCAACAAACGAAAAACAAACTAAGTAACGACCCATTAATTCATAGAATTAATTCAACGAATAAACTGCCCAATTAAAAGGAGCGTTTAATTGTTTAAGGAAACGCCCCAGTTGACTTTCATTTAATAGGGGTTTTCTCGGGTGCGTTACTTAGCGGAAAAGAAACGGCGGGGCTCATGCGGGCCCCACCTCACAAATATCCTACCCACTTGGTAGGATATTTTTGGATAGCAACCTATCCGCATCAACTCAGCTTAAGTAGCTTTAAGTGGCTTTTACGTGGCTTTAAGTGAAATAAAAATAAAGTTGTCGCACACTTTATTTTATTTCTTAACTTAACCCAAAAAATTTAAAAACCACACCCGAGAAAACGCAACTCCGGAAGAGGCGTTTCTAAGAAAAAATTGGCGCTGCGATTCCATTGTTGCCCTCGGAATTCGATTCCAAGCACCGGTTCAAGATTTAGAAAAACCCGCTCGTTTGTTCACTGAACGTACCCGAGCCAAACTTCGGAAAATGATTCCGGGCACACCAGGTCTCGGAATCAGGTGCCGTCAGAAACTGTGTTCTTGTAAAATTCCAAAGAAAATTAAGAAAAAAAATTCCTTGAAATTTACAGGTCTTTACAAATGGTTTGTAAATTCATAAGATAAAAGAATTAAAATATTATAATTACAATTCATTGTGTGTGGATTGGTAACTCATTAAAATAATCACACCGTTTTTTGAGAGAATGAAAACAGGCCTGCAAGAGAACCATATTCCTCCTCATTTCTATATGTTTCTTTTCTCCATTTAATGTGATGAAAATGTAGGGGGTCAATAACTCCCCGTTTCCTTTTAACTCTCAAAACACAATTTGAAAAAAAAATAGTCCATATTTGTTTCAAAATAAAACAAACCACATACACTAGAATCAGGTCTTCCGATTGCATAAACTACGTATTAGAAACTCGTCATACATTCTCAAGCATGAATCCCTTACCAAGAAAAGAAACTCATTCAAGAACATGGCCATGAAACACACCATCCTATATCTTAAGGAACTCATCATACATTACCAATCCAAAAATACAATTTACATCAAAAGTGAGTCTCAATATCAGTATCATCAGAATCATGATAACCCTCGTACACACCTCCTACAGAAACACCATCACCACCTCGCACACCACCAACATCATCAACGGAATCTGCATCTGAACCGGCACCAACACCGGGTCCAACACTAGGTCCGATTCCAGCTCCTACAGAAGAATATACATTAGCAGAACGCATCGACATCAAAAAGGCATCAACCGTTGCAGTTGATTCTGGTGGAAGTGTAGAAGAAAGGGCGGACATAAATTTCATCATATTTGTAGTTATCGCCTGTTCTGACTTTTGACTTGCTTCTTTGATTGTGGAATTCATTTGTTCCTCTATGACAAAACCAGAACCGGTACTTGAAGAAACATTAGTAGACCAGTATTGAGATGGTACAATCTTCTTCCCAGGTCGACAATGCACTCTACCCTGATGCTCATCTCCTAATACTTGATGTAGATGATCGTTTGGGCCCAAATTTTCAGGTTCTTTTTCTGCCAATGCCTCTAACGAATTCTGTTGATTGATATATAACATAAATTAAAATGATAAAATAATATAAGGAATTAAATTCAGTAAAAATAAAAGAAATTTAAATGGCTTACAATCACCTTCTCGGTGTCGGTATTTGGCAAAGTACCATCATTTTTTTCCGACTTCTACAAAACAAAGTTGAGCGAGGAATGCAACCCTCGATATTCAATGCCTTTTTCTGGAAAAAAACAAAAAAATAAATCAGAATTGGAAGTTAAAAAAATTACACTAAACAAAGCTAAATATTTTAAATATTAAATTACCTTCATCTTCTCATGATCTGGTAATGAAGTGTGTCTGCAAGTATAAATGTGTTTCATTGGACTCTTGTTTGTTTTATTTCTGTTTGATTTCTCCTATAAAAAAAATAATTAAATAAATTCATTAACATAAATAAAAATAATAATTTAAAATCATTTTCAAATAAATAAATGAATATATATATATAAATTTAACAAACACCTTAAACGCTGGACTCTTCTAATAGCTGATCATCTCTTTATATTGTGATATTGGGCAATCTTGAGACACCGGTACTTCTTCAAGCTCTGTACCAACTCTCTTTTTCCAACCAAGATATAAATCATACTTGTAGGCTCGCCACATTTCACCTAAATCCATTATTCTTGCATCCTTTTCATTTTGTCCATTAGGAAAATTATATCGAAGCTGCAATGGACATAATATTTGTTAAGAAAATATTATAAATTTATATATATATAAAAGGTGATTAACATTACTTACCCAAATCTCTGCCCAGGCTTTTTCCTTTATTTGTTGTCCAACTTCCTTCCAACTTATCGGTTGAACCGGAATGATATTGTTGTGTCTAGAAAGTGTTCCCATAAAACTTTTACATTTTGTGCCATTTTTATTAATTATAGCATTTTCCTAATTGTAATAAACTATGATTTGTGTGTCCCGATTCCAAACCTCACGCATTTTTGTGCGGCCTCATCGTCTGGTAGAGGCTGGAGCTAATCATGAAACCAAAAATAAAATAAAATAATATATATGAATTTATCATTAATCAGTAATAGTAATGTTTAAAAAAATACCAGTAGATGGGGGATCTGTTGACCCCTGAAGTGCTACGTCTGGAGGGGGGTAGCCTCCATGGTAGGTGAGATATCTACAGGAGTACTATGTATATTATATGAAAAGTGTACTGATGGAGGCAGAAAACTTGATGGATAACCCTGTACAGATGAGGGTGGATATGGATATGGATATGGCGGTGGGATATATGGGGGCACAGTACCCTGTACAGTGGATGGTGGGAATGGAAAATGAGGGATGGGAATCTGAGAACTACCATCTGATGTGGGTGCGGGCAAAAAGGGATACGGAAAAGGTGGGTATGGATAATATGGAGGTGGCATAATGGGAGGATAGCCTCCTAGTGTCTCAAGCGGTGTAGTAGTAGGCTGGCCTGTAGAATCAGTACCCCCCGCCACAATATCATCCTCAGTGGAATAATCCAAGTGTCTTCTCGACGATGAAGCCTAAAATAACATAGATGATAAAATAAAACAAATGATAACAAGATAAATAATATGAAATATGATAATATTCAAACATAATTTGTACTTACATTGTTTCCAGGAGGAGACCTATGTTGTTCATTTCTCGGTATTCTTCTACTCCTTCTAGTATCATCATAATCAGACATTTTGACCTGGAAATTTAAAATAATATTCTCAAATAAATAGAAATAATGAAAAATGTTAAATAATACAATTTTATCATAAAACAATGAGATACATTTTCATGTGTGGTATTTATATTGATAAAATATCAAGACTTTTCTATGTTCAAGATTTACTAGAGAAGTGTTTAAACATAAATTGTTCAGGATATTAATAGTTTTATATTCGATAATGGTACAAAATATACTAGTTATTTTGACATCATGTATGGAAGTTAAAAAAACACATACAATATTGCAATAATATCAGGTAAATACTTACAAATGTGTCAACGCTACGTGGGGTCTGTGAAAATTTCTGGTTCACAATCTGTTCTAACAACTACATCATTTGTATCATCAAATGCAACATTCGAATAAATACCAACAGGTTCATTCACAACATCATTGTCATCCATGCCTTCGTCAAAAATATGTCTAGGAATAACATCAATAATAACACCAAATTGTGGTTGTAACGGGTCACTTACATAAAACACATGTTTAGCTTGTGATGCAAGAATATAAGGTTCATCGGTACGAAGCTTGTGGTTCATATCAATCACTCTAAATCCACAGTTATCAATATGCATTCCTTTTCGTGTCATTGAATCAAACCACTTGCATTTCATCATTGCGACATGACCATGTGCATAGTAATCTAATAAAATGATTCTTTCAACAACACTGTAATATGATATATTTTCTGATTGAGGCTGCATGTCCGATGCACTCACATAAAAATCTGTTGTGGTGCTTATCATGACATCGTCATGCTGTGTTGCCATTTTTTTCACAACTATTTATAAAAAATTTAAATCCATTGAAAACCATTGACTTACAATCACGTACCACATCGTTTGGACCAAAGGATAATGCTTTTATTTCATCTGATACTTCAATCATTGGTAGAGTTAAAACCTAAAAGATACCAACATAGAATATTAAACAGAGACATGTGATTATGTTATGAGAAAAAGAAAAAGAAATCTATTACCTTTGACTTTAACCAGGTAGCAAATTCTTTGTTGTGAAACAGTTCCTTCCTTTTAATATATAGAGAGCGATGTCTCTTTTTTATAATTTCTAAATGTTCTCTACAGATATGAAAGAATTAAAATGTCAGAAGATATAAAGAAATCACATAATGAAAAAAATACATATTTATTAGTTTACTTACTTAATATAATCATCAAGAACACCACAGTTGAATAATACTGTGCGATGTGCCATTTCCCACTCTTCCCTGCTTAAAGTACACAACGAGTACGATCCAGATTCCCCCCCTGTTTGGGGAAATGAAGGAAATTCAGGCTCAATGGGATTATATTCCTCATCTTCAGTTCTAATTAGTCGATTTGACCTCGTAGTGACGTTATCCAAGTACGATGATCATAAATCCATGCATTCTTGTGCTAAATAGCATTTCACAATAGAGCCTTCAGGATGATATTTATTTCCCACATAAGATTTCAATGTAAACATCATTCTTTCGGTAGGATACATCCACAGACTCGAAATAGAACCACCAAAGAGAACTTTCATGGGAAGATTCACAGTAAAATGTAACATACATGTGAAAAAAGACGGTGGGAAAATTTTCTCAAAGTCGCAAAGAATAATCGGTGCATCTCTCTGCAATTTCTGAACAACACTTCTGCTCAATCTTTTGGTACAAATATCTCGATAAAATTAACATAACTTAATCACCAAAACTCTAACATTATGTGAAAGTAAATGGAGAATGGCAATGGTAATCAACTCATGTAACAAGACATGGTAATCATGGGTTTTAAGATATTTGAGTTTCACATCTTGTGTATTCACCCTTTTTGAAATATTACTTGAATAACCATCTGAAACCTTCAAACTTTCCAAGACCTGAAGAAATTGTTTTATCTCCACATTTTTCATTGAATAACAGGAAATAGGGACTTTCCACTTATTTTCACCAATTAACTCAGGATGAAGTCTTGCTCTTACACCCCAATCCATCAAATCACGACAACACCACAAATCGCCTTTTGTTTTGCCTTTGACATTTAAAATAGTATCAAGTAACATCTCACAAATGTTTTTCTCGATATGAATTATATCCAAACAATGATGTAATAAATTCGATGACCAATACGGAAACTCAAAGAATATGATTTTATTTCTCCAATTGATATTGGAATTTGAATTAGCATGCTTTCGCTTTCTGATATTTGATTGACTTTTTCAAAGAACATAATTCAAATCATCAAGTTCTTTAACAATATCAGTCCCTAACATTCATTGAGGTGTCTCATCTGTCTCGATGTCATTATCGAACTATCTCCGATTTTTCCTGTATGGATGATCCATTGGTAGAAAACTTCGATGCCCTATGAAGCTGAAAGTTCGTCGAAACTTTAATCTTCAGAAATGTGTATTTATTATACAAATAGGACAGGATAATTTCCCTTTAGTACTCCAACTAGACATCATTCCGTAGGCAGGGAAATCATTTATTGTTCATAATAAAGTTGCACGAAACATAAAGCACTCCTTTCTGAATGCATCATACGCTTGTGCACCAACAATCCAAAGCTCATTTAACTCCTCTATTAATGGATTCAAGTATATATAAATATCAATTCCAGGATCACTGGGTCCATATATCAATATACTCAGGATAGTGAACAGCTTCTTCATACACATCCATGAAGGAAATTTATAAATGTGAATGAAAATAGGCCAAGTACTGTGTGCAGTATGCATTTGGAGAAATGGGTTGAAACCATCACAGGATAATCCCAATCTAACATTTCGTGGGTCGGCTGCAAAATCAGGATGTAACCTATCAAATTTCTTCCAAGCCAACCCATCTGCAGGATACACTATTTCATCATTATCCTTATTTCTTTCATCTGCATGCCATCTCATATTCTTTGCCATTTGTTCTGACATAAAAAATTTTTGAAGCCTGGGAATTAAAGGGAAGTGCCACATCACTTTATGTGGTATGCAAGATTTAGATTCGTCTTTATTAGTCTTCCACCTTGATGTGCCACACTATTTGCACTGACTCAAGCCTGCATTCTCCTTCCAGAACAAACAATATTATTTGAGACAAGAATGAATCTTACTAGATGAAAATCCAAATTTTTCAACCAAATTTGATGCCATGTAATCATTTCCTAGAATACATGCATCATCAGACAGTAAATCCTTAATAAATGTAAGGATATAGTCGACCGTAGTATTACTAAATCCATAAATTGTTTTCCCATGATATAATCGCATTAAAAACTCATGTTTGCTCATTTTTTCCACATGCTTGATATACTGGGGTATTTGCATCTTCCATCATCTTTCTAACACTCTCAACGTCATCATCCTGATTAATAGATGAGAACTATGTTCCAGTATTCATTTCCTCTTGCACTGGTCTACATGAGGAGCTAGCTTCATAAACAAAAGGAAACCAATCAGAAATCAGATTTTTCATACCAATATTTTCTGATGAATCGATTTCATTCAACACTTGAGCTTTTTCTCCATTGTGATACCATACATGACAATTTTTTTGGAAACCACTTTTAGTGATATGGTAACTCACTTCCTCATGATTTAACAAAGGTCTTCCAACACAATCAAAACACGGGCATCGAATCAATCCGCCATCTGAATCATTAGTGAATGCAAAGTCCAAAAAATATTGTAACTCCTTCTGAAATTCATCAGTGATCCTATCAATGTTGTACATCCAGTATGTATCCATTCTAAGGAAGATAAACATACATTAAATAAATAATATAGAAAATGAATTAATATTATATGTATTGTTTCATAAGATATTAAGTAATCATCAATAACAAGTTAATAAAAAATCATAACAAATATATTAAAATTATGGTTTAGGGAATTCATAAATGTTTTAAATTATAAAAATTCATGAATATTCATACATAAGTTCCAAGAATGAGGATTGATTATAGTAAAAAGAGTTTATATGAAATCTAAGAGATAATAATAATCAATTCCCAAAAGTGTTTGGGTTAATTCATAACGAGTTGTGATGTTTTGTATTAAATCTACAAAGATTTATTGAAATTTAGAGAAATTTTGAAAATATAAACCATATCATATACCAAGCATTAATATTAAAGAATTGGTTGAGAATTTCAATAGTAAGAAGATGAGAATAATAACTTGAAGAAAGAATATATTTCTACATTATTGTTAGAATATTAAGATTATATAATTGGAAGGAAGATTAATTATATGAAGATGAGATACAACAATGGATTATCTTAACTTGTGTTTGTTCCCCTTGGTCATCCCCATGAGGGTAAATTTTGGTATTACAACCTAATAATAGGACTATGATCTCCTCTATGGGATTAGTTTCGGATAGTGTTTGGGAATCCCTCTGTGTGACCCGGGGTGTGATCATCTATAATTTTTTTTATTTCCCTAGGTGGGTTTTGTGGAATCATTATTACCAACTTATCTGTGTGTACAATCCCATACTTAGTGGGATATTCTAGATATGGTATGGTATAACTCATATGCCCTTGGAGAGATCCCCTATCTATGTATCGAGATCTTCGGAGTTACATTGAGTACATCTTTGGTGAGGTCTGATGAGTATGGCCTCTTGGGAACGCACCATCAGTGAAATCATAGATCATGTTGTGAGTGCAACTAGAAGAGTGTTAAATTGTATCCTTGAGTATAATCTTATGGATAAAATAATGGTTAATATGCCATTGAGTCATGTTTTATGTTATGAGTATATCTATTTTATTGTTCCTATTGCTATATCTCATATTTGTAATGATGTGTCTATGTGATGATGAGATAACTACTCTCTAAATGCCCATTGTTTAGTGATTTTGGAGTGTCCTATTGAGCATTGTTATACTAAACACTGCATGGGATCTACCCATATTTTTCATGTCTTATGTAGACAATATTCCTTTTGAAGGAATCCTAGGAGGACCAAGAGCAGATATAATATAGTGATCTAGATAGACTATGGTTCATGCTAGGTTGTGGCATATGTCAGTAGTCCTGTACCTCATAACAAGTTAGTCTTTTTTATCTGTTTTTATAGGATTTTATTTTCCCCTTTATTCTTTTCATGTGTACAGGTAACATAGGATAAGGACAACCTTGTGTGTGTCATGACTACTCAGGGATGGTCACTAACCCCTAACCAATTAGAGGTGGGATTGTGGTGTCACACTCATCTTACCACTGTCCAGGTGGGCCCTAGTGAGTCAGTTCATAAAAAAGTCCACCCTAATGTTAATGAATTCAAAAAAATTATTTTACATGAATGAAGAAAAATTCAAAATCATGGAATATTTATTTTAAAAGTTTTTAAAATTTGGTCTCACCTTCTTTGGTTATTCCCTATTTTTCCCAACTAATTAAAAAATAGTACAACTTCCTTTAAACTAGATAACTCAAAAAAATGTATGTTACTATTTGTGATCTCTCCATGCTATTTTCTCTAATAAAATAATTTATTAACTCATTAACATTTTAGTCACTGTACAACGGAATAATGAATTTAAGATGAATAACATTTATCAAATTAAAACCAATCAATAGATTGTTAAAATTATTATTATCTAAATACCTCTAATGATTCCATATATCGATGGTGAAAACAACATGTAAGTCCCATAAATAAATTAAGAAATAATACAAGCTCTAGTAAAATAGTGAGTTATATTTCTCAATAAAACTTCATGGACATTTTGGAAAAGTTGGAGGTTGAAATAGGGAAAAATTTGTGGGCTATAAAAAAATTAAAATAATTGAAAGAATAAATTTTAAAATGGGTGAACTGATGATAGTTTCTTTGATATAAAAATTTAAAACTCTAGATAATCATTGTAATTATGAAGAATAAAGTGTAAAATAATGAAAATTATGGAAGGATTCCAATTTAAGATATAAAGGATGAAATCGTGTAATTTAATTGACACATCAATTTAACACCTAAAAATTCCATAAAAGCATCATATGTTATGGTCCCTAATCATGATATTGTAGATCCCTCTCTAAAAGTAATGGTGGGGTGGGAATGAACCTTTTTTATTGAAGGAAAGAATTATGTGGGGCTGATGATCTAGAACACTCATAGTCCATGGAAAGAAAATAGAAAGCACCATAGGATTTATCAACTACATTAAGAATGTCCTTCATGCTTTGAAAAAAATTATGATGGTCTATTATCACTTTCTATGAGTTATTATTGGTGTTTCCACTATATAACTACAATTATATTCTCTAAATAATCTAATGGGTTAATTACAAGGTATAAAATTCAAAAATTTAGTTGATTCATGTGATGAATAATTAAGGATAAAAAATATAGTAAATTTGAATATGTTAATAGTGGTAATATGGAATGTATATTAATATTTCCAAATATATGTGTTCAAGGTGAAAATTAGCAAAAACTGAGTAAAATATAACAAGAATCCAAAATAAAACAATAGAGATAATGATCATATTGAAAAATAATATCAAAGGTATAATTTAAAAGAGGTAAAACCTATAGAAAGGAGAAAAGAGAGACTGCTTGAATGTTCTTCTCACTCTCTTCATCCCCTGTTCTCTGTCTTCCTCCTCCTGCAATTCTGATTCTTCACAGCTGCTGTATAAAAATATACAAAGTCGTCGTTATCCAGTTTATAACTTAAGCATGACAATTCATGTTGGTTTTGTGTTCTTTTTTATGGAACCTCACACACATCCCACTGAAGTTGGAGACTCTAAGGAGGAGATCATTTTCAAAACTCTACACCAGTCACATTATAGGAGGCTATTGTGGTCAAGTCCCAAATTAGTGGTTACTGTGTGGTAAATTGAGGGGTTATAGCATGGAATATCAGTGTGGAAATGGGAGTAAGTGCGGAATAATATTAAAAATACTTAAGGTTTAAAAAATTCAACAAGAATGGTGGATGGGGATGAAGGAAGAGACAGGGGATTACCTCTGGTGTTGAGGGTTGTGGGGGAGAACCATCAGGAATTGAGGAGGAGGGGAGGTAGCTCGGAGCAGCTTCGCTGGAGGAGGGTTGGGGTGAGAAGGGTCATGGTGAGGAGGGGTCAAGGGTTTTGAGGGTTGTTGGTAAAAAGGTGTCGGGGTGGGCGATGGGGGTGTCAACCTCGGCGTCGGAAGAGAGTCGTCGGGGAGGAGGGTCACGGTGAGGAGGAGGGTCGCGGCGAGGAGGAGTCGGAAGAGCGGCGTCGAGGAGGAGGGTCACGGCGAGGAGGCATCGGGGAGGAGGGTCGCGACGATGAGGGGGGTGTGATGAAGAGGCGTTGGGAAGGAGGGTTGCGGTGATGAGAAGGGCGCGGCGAGGAGGCGTCGGGGAGGAGGAGGGCGCGGAGAGGAGGAGGTCGTGGTGAGGAGGAAGGCGTGGTGAGGAGGAGATCACAGGGGAGGAGGAATCATGAGGGTAGGAGAGTCGCTGATCGGGAGAACGGAGGAGGAGCCCGACGGATTTTGGACGAAAAAGGGGATGGCAAATTTTAGGCATGGTTTTTTAATTAAACTATGGCTATAAATTGGATATAGCCACGGACCTATAATACCGTGGCTATAGGTCCGTGGATATAGCCTTATTTTTTATATAACACATAAATTTATGCTTTCTATTTTGTGGGAATATGATAACATTGTTTGTGGACGTGTGGACTACCGCCTCCTCAAAGCGATATGATTTGTTTGTGCTATATATGGAATGTATTCAGAATGATTTTAATAAACATGTGTTTCATATATGAAATTAATATCATACTATAATTATGATATACATATATATATCATTTTATTTTTATTATTTTAATACGATAAATAAATGGAAGTAGCGTCTATATGTACGTACGACCTACCGTCTCCATTAACGGTGCATTTCATTTACTATCTCCAAATTTTATGGATTATTATAAACACATATATAATTTATATATATTATATTTAAATCATATTTTCAATTCTATATATGTTGTAATTGTGAACGAATTAATGCGAACAATAGATAATAAGTCAACATACTCAAAAAACTAGGCAATTCACACTCAAAATAGTGAAAATAATGAATGATTTTTAACAAATAGGTAATAAGATATTATATAAATTCAATATGTGATATTATAAATATGAATATACTTTTGGTATAAGTTAATAACATTTTTGAAACTATTATATAGGAGGTTAAATGATTTTTACCCAAAAGTAAATGCAAGGTAAGGTATTCTTGTCTCGCTTTTATTTTTGTGAGGCATATACCAATTTCACCACTTATTTCCTTTGTGTGGTGTATATAATTCCCCTATTTTATTTAATATTTTCAATATATTTATCTTTATTCTATTTAATTTTTCATTTAAAGTTATTTTTTTCATGGGGATTATAAATTCAAAAGTTACCAAGTGGTAATGGATTTCTTCTAAGTTTAAATTATATTGAGATTTATTTGTTCTTACATACAAATTCACTTTAATAAGGTGTATATACATCCAATTATTTATTTAATATCATTATTAAATCATAATTCATGATATTTTTAGTTTCACTTTTAATTATCTCACCCAAAGGGTTTATCTTAAAATTTACCATGTGGTAAAAGTTGTCTTTACAATATCACTTCATTTTGTGATTGTTAACTTTCTCTTGAAACAATCACTTTATTATAATAACATTTCATTGTAAATTTCCTCAAATATCCACATTAATGTGTAATTTATTTTATTATTTCCTAAATCTCATTCCATTTTTACATACGGTGTTTACTTTGATAGTTATTTGATTATCTGGGGAAATATTGATAAATAGGTATTCTTTATTCAATGGAGATATTTGATAAGGAATATTGTATATTAATCGATTAATTTATAGGAGGAATTATTTGGACTGGTGGTGTAGGTTGGGCCCTAGATTTTATATAACCCCTAGATGTAACAATAGGTTCTCAAGAGAAAAATAAGTTGGCCAAATTAAATGAGTTTCTACCTATTGTTTTAAACCATATTATGAAATGTATTGATGGTATAGGTTTTCACGTGCCTCAAGCATGATGTCCAATAATTAAGAATTTCCCTAATTGAGAATTTAGTTGTTGTTATTATTATTATTATAGTTATTATTATTATTTTTCTATGATATTTTTTATTTTAAATTATCTATGGATACATTTCAATCCCATCTTATTGATTTAATGACATGTGTCTAAGTTATTTACCTTTATATATTTATTATGTCTTATAAATTTTTTTGAATTAAATTTGTTCTTAGTTATATAACTTTACATGTATTTTATTCTCATTAATTCACTATTTTTTAACTTTACTTACCCTTACTGATCATTTGATATCACCCTTATTTTGTTTCCTTTCCTCAGGTTATGAAGAAAAAATATTTGAATGAGTTTTAAAGGATAGAGTTTATTAGATTTTGTTATCTAATATGTTTCATTTTATATTTCCCAGTGTAAAATGGGAATCATGTATGTAATTTTTTTTCCAAACCTGATAAAACTTTGGTCCTTTAGGATTTTATTCCTTGTAATCATGCCAATGTAATAAAGTAAGACACTAGATTTGGGTTATTGGGGTCAAGATGCTATAGTTGGTATCAGATGGCATTTATTAGAGTCCTTAGAAACTAGATTTAAGAAAACATATATTAGGGAACATAACCCTAAGGTATACTTTGAGGATAATTATAGAAGAATATCCAAAAGTTATGGTAAGGTAGAGATAATGTGGGTCTTCCTAGAAACACAACCCTATCTAGATACTACAAGTGGATGTGGTTATGGAACAGATATACCTAGGGGTAACAACACTAAAAAGTTGTGTCGGGCTTGACTTGATCATAACCTAGTATACAACAATGGGCCTTACTATGCACATGGTTTGACACTCTCAGGGGATACACTTCGGTTAATTCACATATTTTTTAAATATAATTATGAAGGATTTGAAAGTAAATATATATCCAAGGAAACCATGTTTATGAATATGATATTAGATATGCATAAATTTTTTAATTTATGTTAAGTGTTATTCCATATTTATAATTATTCGTTTTTTATAATTTTAAGAGCTAATAAATTATACTCTATTTTTTAGAAATGATACTTGGAATGAAGAAGTGTACCAATAGTCATGGACAATATAGAGGTTTCCCTGATGAGGAAGTCAATATAGATGGTATTGTAACTGAGAGAGTTATGGATATATTAGGGAAGATTAATTAGTTTATGATATACAACCTTTCTTATAATGATAAACCTATTCCACACCGATATTCTATGATATTGAATCACTTTATGTGATAGAGGCCCCCATCATTTATTGGGACTACTGATCCAATGGCAGATGAGCAATGTATTAAGTCTTTAGAGAAGATATTTATGGAATTGGGATGTAGTGAAAAATAAAAGGTTACACTTGTAGTGTGTTGTCACAATAGCGATGTAGATCAATGGTGGTCATTAATCCAGAATACTAAGGAGGAAGTAGACATAGAAAACATGGAATAAAAACCTTTAAGGAGACATTATTCTATAAATACAGCCCTCGTGAGAAAAAAATTGAGATGAAAATTAAGTTCCTTAGTTTAAAGTAAAAGGAGGAAGGAAGTGTTTCGGATAATGAATCTACCTTTACTAGGTTAGAAAAGGTATGATACAGATTTCATATGCAACATTGAATGAAATATTAACAATTTATTTGAAGGCATTAAGTCTTGTATCTGAAGAGAGATGGTGTCCCAAACCTTTTCTTAATACGATGAAATTTTTTTATATGCAATCAAGACATAGAATGAATTCTTCAAGTCTTATGACTTTAAAGGGAAACAAGAGAAGAAGATGACAATAGGGAAAATAAAGGATAAAGGGAATAAGGGAAAGAAGTATTTTCTAACATGTGATAAATATGGAAATAATCACCAAGGTAAATTCTTGAAAGGATTGGGAGTTTGTTATAAGTGTGAATAAAAGGGACTCAAGGAAAGATCATGAAAAGAAAAGAAAGAAAACACTCCTATTAAATGTTATAACTATAATTATATGGGATACTACGGAAATAAATGCCCCAATAATCAATAGAATTCACCTTTGAAAAGGCTAAGGTATCAAGGTAAATCATATTTTTTTGACACAATAAAAGTGGTATAATTAAAATTCTTTTGTATTTGGATCGAAGAAATATGTTGTAAAAGTATTCTATTAATGATGTTGTCATTATATGAATTATAAAATATATAAGGATTATACTATAGTACTTTTTCATTAAATGTTTTAGATCATATGTTGAATGGTACCAAGAAAATTGATTTTGTAGGAAGTTAAACTTTTTTGGAAAATACATGGTTTATGGAAATATAAGCCCCAATATGTTCCTGATGTTGAGATAATGATTATTGATATGGATAAATTAAATTAGATTCCATTACTTCTAGTGAAATTATTCTAAAGTTTTAGAACATAATATTTGGAAAGGTTAACTATTTATGAAATAGTTTAAGTTGAAATTCAAATGTGTTTTTAGAGATTTATGTATTACTTCAAACTATGATGAAACTTGTGCTAATAAAAGAGGTAGAATTTGTTAAATTCATAACTAAAGGATAAGATTGTATTTATTAAATGGAATCATATATTTACTTATACTCTTAGAGAGTAAAATAATTCATCAACTATAGGAAAAATGATCTATAAAAAAATATTTATTCTATTATAATCATTTTTTATGATATCAATAACCTTTATTCAAAAATTTTGTTTATGGTTTTTTTGGTCAATAACTTTCTCATAAACATGTTCTTTATCACTCTCTATCAGAAATTGATACTTAGATTTCTCATCTATGTCCAGGTTTTCATTAATGTTCTTCCATTTGAAATCCTAGTTTTGTGGTGACCTTCACATTTATGTTTCCCTATTATTAATTTGATGTGTTATTAACCATATTTATGATGTGGGTTTTTCAAAAATAGTTTGTTATCAAATAACAATCCCTTTATTACTGAGATCAAGTTTAAATTATGATGATCTAGTTTATTTATGGTGGGGAGAATATAGAACCCCAAGACTTTACACTATTTTTATTTTAGAATAAATTTAATTTTGTTGATATCTTGAAATTAGGGAAAAATTGAGTTATCTTACGTTACACAGTTGAGAAACTTTGTTCGGTGGTCTGTGTTTCACACAAGACCGAGTTTTACCAAAAAACAATATATTATTAAGATATTATTATTTAATATATTAAGATATAACCTAGACATTAAATTAATGGTTATGAATATTGTTAACTAACCTATAAAAATATATAGTTTTCAAAAATATAAAATTAATTCATAGGTTACCAATTAATTAAAAATGAATATAAAAATCGATTGAATATAAAGGAATTTTTTTATGCTCACAAAGGTTTTTTATCCTAAGAAATTAAATTAATTACTATTAGTGAAAGATATTAATGTAGTATACATGTTATATATTCAATAATAAAAATTTTATATTCATACAATATATTTTATAATCATAAGATAAGAACAAACACAATATTACACATAGAAAAGGTATACTTTTATAAATGCATTTTGCTACTTTTTAACGGCGCACCTATTTTAAATCTAAATTTTAGCACTTTTATAAATTTAATATGAAGAAATAAGATTAATTTTTGAAATATTAATATAAAAAATTACTTTGGTGAATTTTTTGTATTTTTCTGAGAAGTTTCATTTTTTGATGAATAGTGAAAAATACATGATTTTAATTGAAAATAGACTTTTAGTCTCAATAATTTATAAGGCTAAATTTTATTTTAATTTGGTTTTAAATTAAATTTAGTTCAATTATAAATTAATTAATCCAATTTAGGTTATTTTAATCAATTTCACTTTGAAATTATATATAAAAACATCTCAAACTTTTGAACATTATTACTATAAAAACGTGTTTTCTCATCCTGTTTGTGGGATTAAATTAAAATTAATTTCTTAAAATTATGTTATTGTAATTTATAAAAATGAATTAAATATTTTTAATCAGAATAATTTATAATTTATAATATGTTAAACTTATTTTTTGACTAAATATATTACTGAATGAAGCTATAATTAATTACTGCAGTTGAGGTAAAAGTAAGCATAATAAGGGACTAAACGTTAAACTTAAGGGAAAAGATAATGTAGAAACATGTTAAAAAACCTATTTTCTTTCCATATATCGACTATATACTCCATTTTTTCAAATTATGTTCATTGTTTTAGGAACATTATATAATGGATACCTCTCAATAATGTTTACCTTTTTATATTTACAAGAATTCCACTCCTCCACTATATAAAGACACTCACCACTCACACTTATTCACACATATAAAGCTCTTTGGATGGTCCAAAATCTTCCCAAATAAGCTCCCAAATTACCTATCCTCATCTTAGAAGCTTTACTTTTGGGTGAAATCCAACCAAGGAAGTCTTTTGGTGTAAATCAAAAGGAGTTTCCTGAATAAAAGGTGACGTTCTTCAACGATCACTTTTGTTTCATTAAATTCTCCACCCCTTCAATTATTTTTATATAATTATTATATAATAAACTCATTGTATTCAATATAATGAAATTTTTTATAATAATAGTTTGACTGCACTTTCACACACATCCATCCATTGAGATACGCAATCATTGTTCATGTAGCGGACTACCGCCTCGGGAACTGATGTCATCCATTCTTCCATTTTCAACCTTTAAAGGCTTGAAATAATGATCTATTTATAGATTATATATATTATATTTATTATATTTATGATATTTATGATATTTATGATATTTATGATATTTATGATATTTATTATGTCTTTTTTCTTATATAATATTTATATTACACATAAATTTATGATTTCCATTTTGTGGGAATATGATAACATCATTTGTGGGCGTGTGGACTACCACCTCCTCAAAGATATGTGATTCATTCATGATATACATGGAATTTATTAAATATTTTTTTAATAAAAATATGTGATATATAATAAATAAATATTATATTATAATTATAAAATACGTATATATATATATCATTTACTTCTTTTGGTTTTCACTAAAAGGATTATTATGTTGGATTTTTGACCAAACTAAGGATTGTAGGATGAAATTATGGAAGTAATTATGGGATTTGTGAAGGTTTTTTCTGAAAAAATTGGTTTTGGATTCATTAATAGGGGAGGACAGGGGGTGTCCTTTTATAAGTGAGGTGACTGATACACTAGTATTTTTTGAAAAGAAAAATGTGTGTACATATTTTTCACATGTCAAAAGGTTACAACAATGGGTCATTTTCAAACATTAGATGTGATAAGGAAAAAATATAGCCCTAAAATGTGTTTTGGGAATGTTTCTATGTCATTTTACCATGTCTCTTTTTATTTTAAACCCTAACAAACCCATTTTTACCTTGATCACAATAATTAATTTTTTAGTGCTTTTATAATTAATAATGGAAAAAAATAAGTTGAAATTATTAAAAAAATTAAATTATAATAATTATAAATATTAAATACATATTTATAAATTATATCCATATGAGTGAAAAAAAATTAATTTATAACTAATTTTGTAGACATGGTTAAAAAGCAGTTCTCTAAAGAGAAATGTTTTAAAAGTTAAAAAATTTTGTATATCAAAATTCACTATGAAATTGATTCTAATGAAGTAAATTAGATAAAGAGATAAATAATTTTGCTAATTTTTTATTTAAAACAATATTAAAATAAAATTAATTTTGTAAATTCTTTGAATGAAAGTGTATTATTTTAATAAAAAAACATGTATTTTTAAATATTCACT
Organism: Viscum album; assembly: GCA_963277665.1. Taxonomy (NCBI): domain Eukaryota; kingdom Viridiplantae; phylum Streptophyta; class Magnoliopsida; order Santalales; family Viscaceae; genus Viscum; species Viscum album. The sequence goes on from OY728138.1 coordinate 1,151,476,757, forward strand.
AAAAATTTTATCTTTTCAGAAAATTATCAAAAATTAACTCTATGATAATTTTGAAATTAAAATTTAAAAATTTTTGTTTATTTTCTAAAATAAATTTTCTAAAATATCCAAAAATTATTTTTAATGAATGTGGGAAAATTCGACTGAACTTATCTTTAGAAAAATATAGTTTTATGTAAAAATTTGAATTAATTCTTATATATTGTCTAGAAAATAGATAATATGAATGTTAAAAATTTGATAGAATATATAATATATAAATTTCATTAAAATAATTCACTTAATTTTTTTTTAATTTATCGAGTTAAAACATTTGTGTGCATAAGAATAGTTTTTTAGAAAATGATTTCCTTCACTTTTGAATAGTTTTGATTTTCATTTATAATTAATTATTCACCAAAAAATTCATTTTATATACATTGGTAAAGAATATATTTTCATAATTTATTTAATATTATTTATACAAGCCATTGTAATAGCTAGTCTATAAGTATCATATTAAAGAAGAAAAATATAGTATGTCACATTTTTTTTAAAATCGGTGTTGTGTGTAATGAAATCTAAGATTAGAGTTGTGTGGAACAAAAGATATACTTGGTGTTATGTGTAACTCAATATAAACTTTTTTTTGCATGTTATTAAAAATACTAAAAATTTAAATTTATTTAAATAAATATTTTACAAAATCTCGGGGTGTCACAGGTTGTGATGGAAGAACTGTGCCAAATAATTATGCACCACTAGCTATTTCTACGCCACTATATCCTTAGTAATATATGCCTCAAGGAGGGGAAACTTTTTTACCTTTAGGAGGCCCTTTATCAATATGTTATCCTTATTAGGGAGGTTTATCCACAATTCTTCCAAAATATATAATCCATTTCCTTCCCAGGGGGTCAAAATCTAGGTGTGCTCTACTATAGAAATAATAACATGATTTCTCTTTCTACTAGCATGAACCTATACAAAAAAGATCTAATAATTGTTCCCTAGATTGATATCAAGAATGTTCCTACCTCCAATGAATATACCCCATCATTTGTTATAGGTTGGTTGTTATTGATGACTATGACCCAAGAAAGCCTTATATTTTTCACCTTTAGTTGAGACTCCATCAAAAAACTCTCAATAATCATAGAACACTCTATACTTACATCAAAGGTATAAATTCACAATGGTATAGTCACATCATATATCTTCCTCAAAAGGCTTCACTCAAATTTTTGAAAAATATTAAATCAATCATGAATCATCTACTAATCATATCTCATGAGTTAATTGAAAATTAAAGCTTAATGGGATGTGGATATAATTTCATGTAGATGGAAAAATATCTTATATGCTCATATCATCCCCAAAATCACCATATTTTATTCCTATATAATCAATAACTGAATATACATCCATATAAGAGTGACCTCATTATTGGTTAATGTGATTAATATCCATCAATGGATAGATATTTCATTAAAAAGACTCAAAAAATGAACTACCATCAAGTCTTCTGGTGTCTAGTCTTGAAAAAATCATGACTCATCGACTCCATCCAATCCTTAAAGTCTAATGATCTAGATCACCTCAAAACCTATCATTCCCACACCACTAAAACTCATAAATAACACTCAATAAATGTATATCCTTATCCTGCTTAGTGGGGACTATGATCTACCTAATGGGTGGTTTTAATATTTTTGAATGTATTGGTAGATTTACCATACATTATTGCAGAAAAGATACTACATGATATGGTCACTATACTTAAAACACATCACTCAAATGATTTTTAACTAGAAGCTTAAGAACTAAGATAGGATCATCATGAAACTTCCTTAGTTTATAGCCTGGGTATCTATATGTTGGCATCCAGAAATTTAATAAAATTAACCCAAGGTTATTAAAGTATATATAGTGATATTTATCAAGAAGGACATCAATAAAAACATTTCTAACACACAATAGGATGCATATATTACCCCATCTACACCATAAGAAAGATTCCTTAGAGACATAAGTTTATTAATAGGTTATATAAGTTTTGGTGAAAGCTCAAGTCAGTCTCCCATACATACATAGGATTTCTTGGTTTGTTAAGAAAACATAAAACCCATTGAAATTTTTTCATTATGTTTACTAACCTATACCTCATAAGTGCATTTACTCTAAACTAAGTCCATAAGACTCAAATTACTCAAGTATTATTTTAATATGAACAAATCCACTATAACTCAACAAGGGGTGGTAGAAGGCCTGGTGTACCACCAAAATAATTACTCTAATAGTCTATGTGCTATAAATTACCATTAAGATATCATATCACACACATGGGAGGCCTTTTCCCAACAAACCTACACCCCGAATGGGCCTAAGGCCTTATTTTTTATTTTATTATGGGTAATCCCACTTTTAAGGGTCCAAGGGGAACCCGTACATGACCTGTAGGCCCAAGGAACAAGGTCCGACATGACCTTCAATACATGACTCAAAGGCCCAGAGGCATACCATGCCCAATACATGACTCGTAGGCCCAACCCACTATAACTTCCCCTCCCCAGCTTCTGCATCATTGAACTCCTAGCTCCCCACATTGCATTGCTGATCAGCTAGCATTTCCCCGTACAAAGCTGCACGGTGCCTGGTCCCGATGGCGGTTTCCATACCCTCTCATTCTTGAAATCTGGTTAGCACTGCTTCTGGTGACTGTTACTCATGTTTCTCTGATCCTCTTCTGGGGAATTCTCTATGTAAACTGGGCTACTCATGGTCTTTGTGGCCCGAAGGCCCTGTTTCCTGAAGTCCAATGATGGCTCGATGGCCCTTGAGACCCGTGGCCCAAATTGGTGGTCCGAAGGCCCAAATCGGGTGAATAGTTCTGGCTGCTACAGTACCGAACAATACCTGCTACAGTAACTACTACAATACCTGCTATAGTACTACTATAGTACCTATATAGATTCGTAGAGATTATTTATAAAAGGAATCATAGAATACCTAGAAAATATGATGTTTTTAATAATATAAAACACTTATATTCCAAAAAAATAACTCATCTATAGAATTGTTATGGGGTACCTATGCCTTGATATGTATTTCATGTTATTCTTTGTGATATCAACCCAATAGAGGACCCATACATCATCATATAGAATGTTCACAAACTGATGGGTTACCTTCTTTATAATTAGAAGGTGTTTTCCCCATCACAAAATGGATTACAAACTCTGCTAAGGGTATATAGGACCCATTCAATGGTATCAATGTGTCTCTAAGTTTATTACCGAACCCGTGTCTCTGCAAAAAATATTTCTCATACCACTTTTTTAGATCAACAAATCTAAATATATACTCCTATATAAAACTCATTAAAATAACTCGTGTGAATGAATAAACATGCTTGATTACATTCTGTATGAAAAAACACATATAATGGAATATTTTCCCACACAATTCTATTACTCAAGGGTGAATATTTGAGAAAAACTAAAAATCACATAATAAGTTACATGTACTCCTCTATAAATTGTGTGTGATCCTTGTATGACAGATTGAAGTGTGCCAAATGATTTTTATTTAAGTGGGGTCGACCTAAATTATATGTTAGTTGGATAAATTAGTGTGTGGTAATTATGGGCTATCTGGATGTGAACTATCATGGGATAATATGTCATACTGTTGGAATACATAGTGTCACATGGGGTATAGAGATAAGGGTATATCTCAGGGTTTACACTAGTATATCTTTGTTCGTTTGGTCCTCTAAACAAGGAATATGATAAAAAAGTCACACACCATGTAGTTACCTAGCTTCCAAATAGAACGAGACACAATAGGATCTATATTGTAACATATCATGTGATAGTTAAGAAATATTTAATCTCATATTACTAAATAGAAATGAAAACATAGTGTCTTGCGAAATGAGTATTTTTCATGTAGTTTAGGTTTCTTCCTTATAAATCCCCTATCTTATTTTGGTCCTTCAACAACTAATATTATCACAATCACAACCAACAATCATACTTCCATCATTTACCAAGACCAATTCCCCCTAAGGACACCACCTTTCCTAATAGGAGTATTGTTTCTACTATCATTCATTTTTATATTTCCCAATATGGAATTAAATGCATAAATTTATCTTTATTAGTATTCATTACACAACCCATAGATATAATACACCAAATAATCACCCCACGCCATGACCTCATCTAACTCACATAGACCATTCCCCATTATAATTAATTATACTATAACATGCCTTCTTCATCAAATTTCCATCCATTGCAATGTCTGGAAGTTAATGCACAATGTGAGAGATAAATATAGATAAGAATATGTGTTAGGTTGGAGGATGGTGTGATTCAGACATCCCAAAAAAATTCCTTTAAATTTTCTTATTGATTAATGTATAGGATCAATAATTTAGGATAATAGTCATAGAAGGAATAGAAAATGACAAAAAATCATGGCATAAAATATTTTTCAAAAATCATGAATTTATGGATGTGAATTTTTAAATAATTAAATTCCATGAAAATATTCAATAAAATTACATGAATTACAAAATAAATTTATTTTGATAACTATAAATTGAATCATAAAATACTAATGAAGGGATAAAATACTAAAAATCCAAAACTTATGGTGAAACCCGTTGAAGCTTCAAGAATAATGGATAAATTTTTGGACACTAATGATACCAAAAAAATTATGAACCACATTATCTCATTTAGGATTCTCCTATGGTGACAATGACTAATCCTATTAATTTAGTAAAAACTATCTATTTATAATCACTTTTTAGGTCAAATATAAAAAAATAAAAACTTGAAAAGGATTAGTTTGAGGACTGAATCCTCATCATTATTATTATACCTATCCTAAAAAATCCCCAATTACCAACCTCTATGATTTCAAACCTTCCATATGAGGATCTTTTTAGGAGATAAAAATTATTATCTTCTTCATGCATGTACATTTTAAAAAATTTAGAAATATAATTTATTCTTCAAGAACTTAATGCATCCTGAAATAAAAAAACTATTTGACCACCTAATAAAATACTAATAATAATATTTTAAATTATTGAATAAAATATTAGGGTGAATACATAACCTTATCAATACATTATATTATCATAATACATTATAATTACACAATTAAAAAACATGAAATATTAAGTTAGTAAAACATCCAACCCATCCATAGTTAAAAAAATCATTATACATGGTTGTTAGAAATTCCCAACCAAACAATAAATTGTAATGAAAAATTCCTAGTTGGACAGGATTCCTACCTTTCTCATATGAATTTAATCGATGGCTCAAAATTATTCCCAATACATTCATGATTTTTATAATTCTAGGATATCATAATACCCAAATAACCCTAAATATTAGGATAGTAGGATGGCACCATGCCAAAACTTCAAGTAATAACTGAACTCTTAGAAGACTCTATTAATGAACCACTCATAAATATTGAGACTAGGATTGGAACCATTCCAAACCCACTCAAGCACACAATTCTCTATTGGTTATTAGATACATTTTTCCCCACCTCTAGTGGTGAATGGAATATCACCTATCACACTACTCATCACATCTCATCATCACCCTTCTCCTAATGGATAAACCATATTGTCTATTATTTACCCATTTTTTATTGTTATGGTCATTCATAAACATTTCTTTTCATAATTGAAACTTCCCCTTCATGGAAGAATACCCACATGGACCATACAAGGTCACCAGTTGAAATTTATAAAAATATATTCCTTTCATGGGTTCCAGTTTCAAGTTTACACAATCCTTCTTTATGTAACTATTTATCATATAGTATTATTCTCTAAACCAGTGGTGTTTATAACCATAACATAATATTTAGAGATGGTGTTATGAATTTTAATTATTTACCTCAACTATAAGAGTTTATAATTGGCGTGAATTAATTAGAAATTGTCTGTTAGTATATAATTTTGGTTCAATATTATAGATAATTGATTTTAACCCCTTATCATTATATAAAAATGGGTTTTTAATTTAGGGAATGTTTAAAATTTTGATAAACACTAGAAAAAATCAATAAGAAACAATCAACATTAGAATATTATATTCAATATATATATATATATATATATATATATCATTAAGGTATAGAATTCAAAACATTCAATAGTCTAACATACAAAAAAAAGAGATATCAATTTTAAAACATATTTCACACTATTTTTTAAACATATAGTTTTTAAAAAAATATATTTTGTGAGTGCAGAATATATATGTTCTAATAAAAATTATAGATCATGAAGAGGAGAAATGAATATAAATTATACTCCTCTAAGTCAAGCTGGCTACCCCCAAATGATTCACACTCACAATTTTCATGTCAATGACTGACTTTAGGTTCATCCTGTGCATATATTAAAAATAATTTAGAATATAGAATATTTTTAATTTGATATTTCAAATCCATAATTTATATTAAAAATTATTAAAATTATATAAATATAATAGAATAAATGTAACAAATTTAGTACCACTCAAATTAAGGATGAACTTTCTATAGGAATTCTCATAGTCGTGCCATGGAATAAAGTAGACATTATACTAATAATTACTGAAAAGTGCTCATATAGAGATAGCCATCACATCTCATTATCATATATTTTCTTCTCTAGGATTGAAATTTACTTTTTTTATTATAATTGGTTAAGAACAATAACATTACTCAAACTTATAGTAGGAAATCTCATAGTAATTGAGGATTATATCCTTCCAATGACTCATGAGGGGGAGGGTCTAGTACCCAACCCTCACATAAAACTAGCATTCTCATTGCCATAAATTTTTTCAAGAGTTTGGTTTTAGGAGAATAATGATGACTATTAGAGATTTTCATCCCATGCCTCTTTATTTTTTTAATGTTATGAGAAAAAAATTAACAAAATATATTCCAATGAAAAATGAACTATGATTTTTATAGAATATTAATTTAGATACTTTCTAGAAACATTATTATAAACATAAAACCACAAGTCAATTCAACTGAACTCATGGGAAACTTACTTCACTTGTATCATCAATGAAAAAAATTAAAAACTATACTAATTTAAGTACATATGATGCAACACATGTAAATTTAATAATAGCTAATGGATTATCTTATTCAATCTTCTCCTAAAAAAACTTTTGGATTCATCTATTTTTGGGATGACTTGTTCCTCCTTACATGATAATATTTTTAATGAATATTCATATAAATAAAGAATATTAATATTAATAAAAAATAAATTATTTTAAATATATTAATTTTAATGTACTAGGACATTATTAAATAGCTTATCTAAATCAAAATAATTCATATCTACAAAGGAATTATACTGATCCTGATGTATCCCTTTGAGTGCCATTCATTAACATTGAAAGAGACTTAAGGGGGTGTTATTGAATTCAATGAACAACCTATTCTTAAATACCTTCCAATATTACCCAAAATTTTAATTTAAATTGATGCACAAACATGTTGTACACATAAAAATTCATAAACATCTACATATTAGATTTGAAAAAATTATAGGACTGTTATTTGATGGAAATATAAAAATAAAATAAAATGAAATATTTATTCTGATATATTATCACATGTTTATAAACAATATCATCCATCTAATATATGGGTAATTTACTAAAATCATGATATGTGATGGAAACAAAAATAATTTATCATGAAAAATACCTTAAATCTATGTCTACATATGCATATAAAATAATCCATAAGTACCATATACGTGTCAAATAGTATATCTTCTTTAAATTATTTTATCCTCCAAACATTCAATGTATTCATGTTAATTTTTATCTTATTATTTTATTAATCCATTCAATAAATATATTCATCAATTAATGTATTTATACAATAAATTATTTTTTCACGTTAATAGTTACATTCAAATAATACTCTCCATATAAGACCCACGTGATATTATGGGTGCCACCATACGCTCAGTTGATGATTACTCCCAATCTAATCCATCTGAACCCCTTACATCCCTAGAGAAGAAGAGGATGCATTAGATTAGTAGAGTATACTTGATAATTATGTGAGTATATCATATTTCATCAAGTAGAAAAACATGGGCATAACAAAATAAGAGAGTTTATCTTGGGAATGTGGAGTATATCAAATGGTTTATTTGATATCATAGGAGTTTTTGATGATTTATTCATTTTATTAAATTGTTTTTTTTTGGGAATTCCCACATCCTAAAATAAAATAAAACTGGTTAAAATATGGTAAACAATACAAAGAATAATTTTTTTAAAAATTTTGTAACATATTAATTGAATTCATGTATTCTAAATAAAAAAATTGTATATAAGATAAAGTGGGAATGAATATAAAATTAACTCATTCATCATTTAACATATTATTTTAAACCAATACCATTAACATGATGTAATAATATTTACCTATAAAGACTCTAACTCTACTATCCTATTGTAAGTGGTTACATTATTATATTGGTACTATATATAAGGAATCACATCCCAGAGGATCAAATAGTTTAGTTATATTTAGGAACTAGATACATACATGATTCACATATTACATTGGAAATATAAAATAAATAACATAAAAACATTCTTCTATCCAAGATGTTATTCATAAAATATTTTTTGATATGTTAGGGAAAATAAGAGATATAAAAGTAAGAACTAAAATGCTTAGTAAGGGTTATATACAGCATAATATATCATGATTAAATAAGGTATAATCAATATAAAAAGGTAAATAATTAGAAAAACATTAAATTTAATCAATAACATGATAAAAAAATGAATCCATAGATATTATTAATGCAATAATATCATGGATGAAAATAATAGCTAAATTTTCAATGAATTTAATGCTTAATATTGGACGGCATGATCTTAGACATCATGGTATCTATAAAATCGAGGCATTGGGCCAATAAGGTTAAAACTATGGGTAAGAATACACCAAAAACCATTTAATTATAGATTTTGGATTTTTCTCTTGAGAATTGTTAATGCATCGAGGGGCTATATAATTCTAGTCCCCACCCATCAGTACATGTCCAACGCATTCCTCATATATCGAATGATCGATTTAATTCATGAACAATATTAATTGTCAAAAAATATAAGTATTGAGTAAATACTACATATATATCAATAATTTCACATTAAATAAAATAATTTCAAAGTATAACACTATATATAAAATGGTATACATTTTAAGAAATAATTATATCCTTGATGAAAATAATATACATATTTTAGAGAAATGTAATATTCAATAATCACAAGTAAGTGAATGTATTAAAGGATGGTATGATTACAATATATACCTTGTAGTGAATAATTAAAATTAAATGTTGTTTCTATTAATGAATAGTAATACCATTAAATTATTATAGAAAATAACATTTCCATTATTTTGAAATCACTTATTAAACAAATAGTGAAGTTATAAAGTAAAACATTTTCTTTGAAAATAAGCTTGTAAAATTGGAAAGGAGGCTTCAAAGAAAATATTAGTCTTCATGGTAGGAATATACTCTTATATTTAAAAGTTAAAAACATTACTTCTGTACTTTTTTGGAAACGTTACAATTACTTTGTTTGAAAAATAACAAAAATATACATGTAAAACCATTTTGTAAAAAAGAAAATATGGGTAAAAAATATATTTTGATAATTAATTATACAAGAAATTTTTTTTAAGAAATTATAGAATATATGGATATGGAAGTAAAATATATCCAATCAAAAGATAAATAATAAATTTTTTTCTTTTAAAAATGTTTTTTCTTGATTCAAGTTCCAATGATAGGAAATATTGGATAAAAATAGGGAAATTATTTAATAGTGTAAACATGAAATGAAATTTAATCATCATGAATAAATATATATTAATTTTAATTACCAAAAATGGGTAGTATATGTACCACATAAAAATAAATAGGTGCATATTACCAAATATTTCTCAATTGAGTGGAAATTGTAATGAAATCACTTACAAAGTTCATACCATTGAAGTGGGAATTAATCAATGGAGTAATTATGTGTGAGAAATATAATACCAGAAAATAATAGTGGAAATAAAATATATAAAAATTAAAATATTCTTATCATATAATCTCAGCATGACATGATCATTGAAGAAGTGATATAAACCAATGAAAGGAAATTGAGTTAAGAAACCCCTTACCTTAGGTTTGACTTGTCAAGTTGGTTCTTTAACATCATATATAGTAAATTTAACATTTTAATACATACATAAAATAATAATATTAATATCTATGATATCATATATTATCCAATTAAAACATTTTATCAACATTTTGTTAATAATCTTTTTTTATTATCATTTTTTTGGGTGTTAACTACTTTTTTTTTCAAGTATATTTTGATTCGATAGTTATATTACTAGTATATTTATTATGGTTTCATAATATAAATAATTTTATAAATTTTATAAATAACATATATATATATATAGTGTCATCCCAAAACATGGAGACAAAAAATTGAATGACATTGTTAATGGAAATAGTAGGTTGTACGTACGCATGAATGTTGTTTTCACTTTTTTGAAAGATGAAAGGAAGGAAAGGTGAATAAAAATTAAAAATTATAGGATAATTATTATATCATATATATCATATATATTCTTTAAATACATCATCATTACCATCCAATTAAAACATAAATGAAAAACATATCTTATTTCTTCTAGGAGGTGATAGTTTACACGTATGCTCGAGCGACATTATCATCTTCCTACGGGTTAGAAGGTAAAGAGGTATATGTGATATTATATATATATATAATCATAGTTATATAATAAATATAACAAATAATTATTATTTATATCCTTATGACCATCCATGTAAAATAGTTTTGAAAACGAATTACACCGCTACGTGGAGACGATAAGCCATACATAAACACGGGTGATGTTTTCAATTTTTTATGATGGAAAAGAGATATAATATAGTTCTATGTTAATCATAATAACATATTAGTATATTTTTCTACACTTTAGTTACTATTTTATTATGGTTAAAAAAATTAATAGGAAGTATAAGAAGAAGTAAACTTGAAGGACTCAGTAAAGATGATTACCTCTTCTTCAGTATAAGTCCTCTCGATCTCTCCATAAGGGACCTAGGGTAGGTATTTTGGGGTGACCATCACATAATTTAATTTTATAAATATGTTTATAATAGTAAATTTTATTTTTTTTCAACCTATTTTGATCAATTTGGTGTATATAAGTGAAAAAAGGGATTCCTTTTTATAATTGAGCCAAGGGACACTTTTCAAATTTCATAAAAAATTTAAAATATAATAAATCTATTATAGATATAAATGCATGAAAATGGTAATGAATTTAAATATAACATTTATAGGGTTGAAATAACACCAACCAATAAATTTAGATAGGTATTGATATCATTTTAATCATTAACTATTTGATTAACCAATTGGTAAATTATTTCTTAACTTAACCACGTTAAACAAAATTTTAATTAGAAAGGGTTAAAATGTTATTATAAATAGGAAATTCACTCATAAATGGACCTTGTGTGATGTTATATACCATTAAATATTAAAATTTTCGAAGTTAATATATTTTTTAATTTTAAATAATTAAATAAAATATTATTTTGATAAAATATCATTAGTGTCATTTTTGACATAATTCATTTAATTTGACCTTAAATACATCAATAAAAATGGGAGTTCAAAAATTATCCTATAAAAATACCATAAAATTTTATATAAATTTATAAATTTTGTGGGGAAAATTATATCGTTAAATTATATCAATTTAAAAAAAATTAAAATCATTTAATTTATTTTTATTTTTATTAAAAAATATTGTATTAATGTTGCACAAAAATTTAAGGAAATAATATAATTTATACAAATAATAAATAAAAATAATTTCATTAATCTCATAAAAGACATTTAGTTTCCTTAATATGTTGATTTTGTCTCTATGTGGACACATAATAAATATTTAAAGCAAAGAGAGTGGCATTTTGTAACTTTCTTTTATTTAAATATTATAAGGGTTATTTTCAAAGAAAAGTGTCCATTAAGTAGTTAAATTTCGAGTATAAGGTGACAAGGTTCGAATTATATTTATCCAATAATAATTAATATGGAAAATTATGGCCTTATCACTTAATTTTAAATAAGATTAATAGAATATACCATTTACCGAGGTGATATATTTTACCACGATTACTATTCATATTTACCAAAAATAAAAATGGATTATTAATCAAATTTTATCCTCATTATTATAGATATATAATCAATTTTTTTTCAAATTAAATTCTAATAAGTGGAAGAAATTAAATTTAAAATAATATCACAAAATGCGATGAAAATCTCTTTTTAGGAAAATATCATTTGAAGCATAAACTAGATTTATTCTTTTCTCATGCATAGTTAAATTATGAATGTTAAAATATTTTATTGAATTAATAATTTATAAATTTAATTAAAATTATTCACTAATTGTGATCAATTTATTTTTTTGTGATAAAAAACATTGTACGCATAAAAACAGATTTTCAAAAAAAATGCCTTTTCAGGTACAAAAATATTTTTATATGAAATTTAAACGTATAATTGATTAAAATGAACTTAATGGATCACTTATACTATAAAAAATTCAATATTGAAACCATTTAAAAAATTAAACTTTTAAAATAGTTGAAACAAAAATATAGTTTTCTATAAAAATTGGTATTTTTCACTCTTAAATAGAAAATTAATCCCTTCAGAAAAAAATTCCAGCCATTGAAAATTTTAATATTATGATTTAAAATTTGATATCATTTTTATTGAATACGATTTATATTATTTCTAGAAGTTATTTATAATATTTTATCATAAAAATCAATAAAAATTATTTTTGAAGAATACTTATTCTCATAACATAAAATAATATTACTGAAAATTGAGTACTAATTTCATAAGAATTAGTCAATGAATTTTTTTTGAGTATTTCCTCTATATATATATCTATATATATATAATAATTCATTTAATACTATTAATAACTTACAATTCAATAAATAGGGGAGAATTTTTAAATTAATTAGTAATATTTTAATAATATATTAGGGTTTATTAGGATCGATGTTGCACGTTGAGTATGCTATCAAACATAGTATTATTATTTTAATTTCTTAGTGTGTTTTATTCTACCCCTTACATAAATTATTTCCTAAAAATTTTAACATGAACTTTTAAATCAATGGTTTGAAATTTTAGAGCCCACACCCTTAAAAGGGTTAATAAAACATCATCTTGAAAAGAGGAAATGGAACATATTAAGGTCACTAAAACCCAATATTTCTGAATAGAAGAACATTATTTTGAAGTGAAAATATTAAGATGGAGGAGAAAAATAAAACTAAAGTATTAATATAGGGCGGTATAGAACATGGTTATGATAACGTTAACCATTAAAAATCCAAAAATACTTGATGGGTTAAAAGACCATTGAATTCTTGGTAAGAAAAGAAAACAAAAAACAATTTTATTTCAAGGTACTTTTCCAAAATTAAAGAGATTCTATTTCAAACTAGGTAAATAACTAAATAAAATAATCATACTTTATTTATTTGCATCATGTAATCATAATCTCATCCTTTAGTTGTGATTTGATCAATTTCTACTTCAAATTTTTCTTCAAGAAATGAATATTCGAGATAATTTTGGGTATGCATGAATCAATTTTATTGAACCATAAAATCTATAAGTCATTCCATCAAAATTTAAATATTTACCAAAACAAAAATTATTAACACAGGTTATACGATATGATAAATCATACTTTAACCTCAAGTAACAATAACCAAAGTTCATCTTAATCTATCCCATAATTATTTTACCTTAAGTTTCCTTCAAATAAATTCCTACCAAATTTAAGACATGAAAATATGGAATATTTAATCATGAAATTCAGAATTTCAGATTTTAAAATTTGAATACCTTGATCACATATACTTATAACATGATTCACAATTAACTATATCCTTATTCAATATATTATATAAATAAAAAATGCAGTAACATCCATCATAAATTAATTTTTTATCAAATCACAAATCATTTTCAAGGTAACCAATATTGTAATAGTTATATCATTAGTTTTAATATATTCTTTATCCAAAATAAACATTATTAACTCAAAATTAGAAACATATTAATATTTTATCTTTCCCTTCTTTATTATTTATAGAAAAATAATAATTTACCACTGAATCGCTTTTCTTGGTTATCAATACCATTCAACATTTTCTTTAAAATCCACACTAACATTTTTTTTAGAAAAATACTTATATATTCCATGATTATTATAATGAAAATATCAATGATAAATTATTTATACATGATTATTTAATCTAAATACACAATCCATTAATTCATTCTAATTTTATTGAATTAATATCATATGATTGACCTTCTCTCCAAGGAATATTCTATGGTAAGTTCCCTTAATGAATAAGTCACTAGTTTGAATAATTCCCCATCTCTTCACATTGGAAACACTGAATAGTAGTGGATTTTTTCTTTGTCTTATAGTAATTAGCCACATGAACCTTATCTTTACACTTATAAAAAATCCCTTATACTTCAAGTAATTTCAAGGACATTTCTTTCTACAATTTTCACATGATGGAAATTACATGATTTTCATATAATACATTAATTATTTTAATTTTTATGGGGGATCATTCAACTTTATCTACTTTTGAATTTCCTTGTATATGTTGGATCTAGAAAATTCATTCTCTTTCTTAATAGTATCTGATACTATATCATCATATGAAGAAAAAGTTTGAGAAACTTGTGCCCTTCATAGACTTGGATTAATCCCATAAAAGAAATGATTTATCTCCCTTTCCAGATTATACATATAGTTCAAGGCATGTTGATCTAGTCTGGTAATGTTATCCTCGTACTTTGTGACAAATTTTTTTCCATCTAATTTAAAGTTCAGAACTTACAATCCATTTCATCTATTTCTTCCTGAGGGAAGAATTTCTTATTGAAAATATCATTAAAATTTATCCATTCCTATCATTATATTTCTTCACCCTCTTTAGTATTCTTGATCAATGAACACTATTGATCAATATCTCCTTTAAAGAATTAAAATTCTTGAATAGTTTTTTCTGTTTCATTACATCCAAAATCTAGGAATATCATTTCAAGAGATTTAATTCATTTCTTAGAAACCAAATGGATCAGTAGTTCCACTAAAATATGGAGGATATTGTCACATGAAGAGATCCAACATAGGATAATCACACTATGGAACAACATGTTGTTCCATACGGTAAAGGTTATTTGTCATAACCTGAGTCAAATTCCTTAATATATCCATGATCTTCTATGTTTTAACATAATATGTATTTGGTTTTATCTATTGGGAAATCCCTAAATTTTATATGGTTACTAATTTTATTTCCTCTATTAGGAACCATCGCTAAATAATGCCACACATAGAGTTAGATCATAATCATCTTTAATATTTAGTCATGAAATAAAATCCATATAATGGTAAAACTTTTCAAAATACTGTAATGGATTATCATAATTCTAATGTTTACTGGTTCCAAAGGTTTCTACTAAAATTTCTATGATACCAACTATAAAGATCCCAACTCCAGTAGCTCAGATTCAGTGGTTTCATTATTATATTTTCACTAGATACAAGTAATCACATCCTGAAGGACCGAACAATATAGTAGTCATGAAAAACCAGATATATACATGATTCCCCTATTAAATTGAAATTATAAAATAAATTACATAAAACCATTCTTATATCATTGATATTATTATTAACATAATTATATCCTTGGGAAAAGAAGACAAATAAAAGGGTGATCTCATATTCTCAATAAGAGTTACATATAGCAAATATATCATGAGTAAATAAGGCATAATCAATATATAAAGGTAAATAAATAAAAACAAATTCCATTTAACAAATAAAATGATCAAAAATGAATCCATGGATAATATCAATGTATTAATCTCATGAATTTTAATAGTAAATAAATCCTCAATAAAGGAAATGATTAATATTAGATTCCATGATCTCAAACTTCATGGTATATATAACATCAAGGCCTTGTGCAAAGATAGATTAAAACTATGGGCATCTATAAACCAAAAATACATTTAATGTAAGCTTACAAATTTATCTCATTACACCTATCAATTCATTAAAGGTATATATAATTCCAGTCCCCACCCATAACTGCATATCCAATGCATTACTCATATATCAAATGATTGATTTAATATATGTACAAAATTCCTTATAAAAAATATTTTTCTGAGTAAATACTAAAAAAAATTAGTAAATCCCCTATAAATCAAATATATTCAAAGTATAAAACTGTATTTATAAATTCTATACAGTTTGGGCATTAATCATATCCATGATACAATGAATATAAATATTTAATAGAAATGTAACATCCAATGATCACAAGTAAGTGAATGTCTCAAATTATGGTATTATTATAAAATATTCCCATGGAGAACATGATTAAAAAAGGGTTATTATAATTGATGAATATAAATTACAATAAAATATTATTAAAACATTCTTGAGGAAAATAACATTTCCATATTTTTTAAATTACATATTTAAAATAACCATAAAATTATAAATTAAAAAAATCATTGAAAATAACATCGTAAATATTTAAATGAAGATTCAATGAAATTATTAGTTATGATGGAAGGAAAATCCTCTCATTTATTATAAGTTAAAAAAACATATTCCTTCTAATATTTTATCAGAAAATTTATAATTCATCTCATTTGAAAATGATAAAAAGATTCTTTTCAAACCATTTTTTAAATAGTAAAAATCTGTAAAAAAATTATTTTTTTAATAAATTTTTTAGTGTAAAAATATTCTTTAAAAAAATTATAGAAAATATAGATATGGGAGAAAAATATATCTGATCAAAATAGAAATAAGGTCAATTTTTTTTTAAACCTTTATTTACTTGATTCAAGTTCCCTTGAGAGGAAATGTTGAAAGAAAATATGGAAATTCATTAAGTAAACATGAAATGAAATTTATTCAGAATTAATAAATAGGTATTCATGTTAATTACCTCAAAGGGTAATTATATACACTGTATAAAAATAAACATGTGTATACTAAAAAATATATCTCTATAGTGTGAAAATTGAGTGAAATCTCTTACAAAGGTCATACCATTGAGACGAGAATTAATCAATGAAGTAATTTTATGAAAAATGTAAATCCAAACAATAAAATTTGAAATAAAACTTATATAAATTGAAGGTTATTTTTTATATAATCATGGCATGACATAATCAATGAATAAGTGATATAACCAGAAAAAAGGAAATTGAGTTAAGAAACCCCTTACCTTAGGTCCAACTTGTCACGAAGGTTATATTAAATCCTTTATAATAAATTTTCATATATTATACATTAATAAAAGAACTATATTAAAATATATTATACATTATATTATCCATTTATAGTATTTTACCACCTCTTTGTTAATAATATTTTATTATTATTATTTTTTCAGGTGTTAACTTATTTGTTTCTCAAGTATGTTTCGATTTATATTTTCTAGTACATGTACATTTATTATGGATTAATAATCACTATAATTATATTAATGGTATTAATATAATATATATTCAATATATATATATATATTAGTGTCATCTATAAAATATAGAGATGGTAGGTTGTACGTATGCATGAAAGTTGTTTTCAATTTTAGACGGATTGAATGAAAGAATAGTGAATAATAATTAATATTTAAAGAATAATTATTATATATTATATATCATATAAATTAATTAAATCCATCCTTATTAACTTCTACATAAATCATAAATGAAAAATAGATGACATCACTTCATGGATGTGGTAGTCAAAACAAACACACAAGAATATGTATCGTTATCTAATGGATTTATAGGTGATGAGGTATATATGATATTATAGTTACATAGTCTTATTTATTAAAAAATATCATAAATAATAATTATTTCAATATTAATAAACATAAAATTATACTGGTGATGAAAACAAATAACACAGCTACGTGGTGACAGTATGTCGTATGTATGCACAAGCGATGATATCAATTTTTTCATACAGAAAAGAGATGTAATATGGTTGTGCCATTATCATAATATTATATAAGTATATTTATTATAATATAGTTATTTTTTTAGTATGTTTACAACACATTAAGAGTATGTAGAAGAATAAATAAACTTGAAGTACCTAGTAAAGGCAATTATCTCTTCTTTAGTAGAATTCATCTAGATCAATCCATAAGGGAATTAGGGTATGAATTTTTGGGATACCAAAACCTCAATAACATGTATGATAATGTTAATAATATAAATGGGTATGGTTTTTTTATCCATATTTCTCAATGTGGTTTAAATAACTGAAGGAATGGGTTCCCTTTTATAATTGAGGTGTGGGGCACTTTTTGGAATTTCATACAAAAATAAACATATTATAAAACAAATCAACATGCCAATGCATCCAAATGGACATGAATTAAAATAAAATGTGGATAGGGTAAATATAACATAATAATGTTAAATCTAGAAAAAAAATTATATAATTTTAATCCTTATATTTTTTATTAACCCCTTATTTAATTATTTTTTACCTTAACCGAGGTAACCACTATTTTAATAGAAAAGTGTTAATATTGTAATTATAAATGGAAAATTGATTCATTGATGGAACATGGATGATTTTTTAACCCAAAATAAATTCAAATGTCCAAATATAATATTATTATGAATTTTTCAAAATTTAATAAAAAAATTGTAAAATATCATTAATGTCAATTTTGAAACTATTCATTTAATTTGACCTCATATGCATCCATATAAAAGGTTAACTCAAATATAATCACTTAAAACTACCTAAAATGTCATATATATCTATAAAATTCTTTATACACATTATATCATTCAGATTATATCAATTTTACTTTTTGGAAATCATTTATTTTATATTTCAATGAATGAAAAAAATATTATATTAGTGTTACACAAGAATTTAAAATATTTATATGATTTATAAAAATTATAAATAAATTTATATCATTAAAATAATTTCATTAAGATCAAAATATACTATTTTTCATTAATATCCGGATTATTATCTATGTAGAGAAATAATATATATTTAAAACTATGAGAGTGACATTTTGTAACTTTCTTTGATATAAATATTATAGGGGTCATTTTCATGGATATTTTTCTATTAAATGAGTTCAATTTATACAATAAGGTGATAAGTGTCTCATTATATTCATATAATAATAATTAACATGAACAATTGTAGCCTTATCACTTATTTTAAATCTTGATTAAAAGAATTTACCCATTATGAATGTGATCAATTTTACTACAGTTACTATTCATATTGACCAAAAATAAAAATGAACTATTTATCAAATTTGAACCTCATGATTCCATATATAGAATTAATTTTATAAAACAAAATTCCAATAATTATCAAAAATAACTTTTATAATAAGTGCGCAAAATGCAACGAAAATCACTTTTTAGAAAAATGATGTTTTAAACATAAACTGGATTTATTATTATCCCATGCATAGTAAAAATATTATATGAATGTTATAATAAATATTGTATATATAATATTTTTATTTAATTAAATTAATTAACTAATAGTTTTATATTTAATTTATTAACATTAAAACACATTTCATGCATAAAAACAGTTTTTAAGAAAAATGCCTTTTTAGGTATAAAAATGTTTTTATAACAAATTTAAAAATATAATTGATTAAAATGAACATAATTGTATTATTAGTAATATAATATAACTAATTTTAAATTGAAACTATTTTAATATAAAATATAACTTTGGAAATATTTTAAATAAAAATATAGTTTAAAAAATTCAGTAATTTTCATTATTCACTAGAAAATAAATCTTCTCAAAAAAATATTAAAATTTCACCCTAAGAAGATATTGATATGATGATATTAAAAGGGATGATATTTTAATTAAATAAAATTTACATAATTTATAGAAATTAATTATAATATTTTTCAAATTAAAAACTAATAAAAACCATCCTTGAAGAAAACACATTTCTAAAGCATAAAATTACCTTACTGAAAATTGAGTACTGATTTATTATACATTATTCAATAATTTTTTATTGAGTAGGTCATATATATATATCATAATTTAGTTAACACTATTCATACCCACTAATTAAATTGCTAGGTGATAATTTTTACATTAAATAGTTATATTTTAATAGTAAATTTGTGTTCATTTAGACTCAGTGTTGCGTTTTGTATATGCTATAAAACATAGTGTTATTATTTTAAATTCCCATTGTGTTACATTACCCTAACCTATAATACTAAATATTTAAATTTAATTCTTTGTATATAGCTCATTATTCTATTCTTGATTGTATTTTTTATCCTAAAATAATTCATTAGCTTCATCAGCCATATCATACAAGTCTCTCAACATAAATCATATTACAACACACCACTCATCCCTGAATATGTTATCCATAAAATATTACATTTTATATTATAATTTCAAAATATATGGATATTTTTCTTTACACTTAGTACTATTGATCAACCATGATAATTTAATATATTTAACATGTAAAAAATAATTCCTTATGCCCCTATAAATATAAAACCACTTTTATTTGAATAACACAATAATAATTTTTTTGTGATAATTTAATTTGATAATGTCAATAAAGTTTTAATAGTATCCTAACTCTATTAATTTTATGAATATTCAAATATTTTTTGTTTTATACCTTCTTCATACAAAATTGTATAAATCTTGAACCCATTAATATTTGAAGCATCAAATCTCTAAAACTTCTTCAATGCTATTTAAGGTAAATATTACAAATCTACCGGCACTATATCAATATTATTAAAATTCATGATCTAAATGTATAAATATAAAATATTATTATTATGAAATAAAATAAAATCAATATTATATGAATATGAAATTGATTATTATCTTACATGATATACAAGACCATCAATAATGTTTTTTAATGACTTTAATTATAACTTTCTAATTTTGGGTATGACACTATAGTCATCCATTTGTATATTTATTATATTATTCAATGAAAGAATTATTTAATGTCACTATATAGTAGAACATATCTATTGTAACATCTCAACTTTTCCCAAAGGTATGTACCATTAAATATTCTATTTAAAATCATTTAAAAGGCCATAGTTTTGATGCCTAAAAGTTTAACGAATGTATTAGGTATGTATGAGGTTCATTTGAAGCCTAGATATCTGAAATGGAAAGAGCCAAATGGGGCCACATAGTTAGATAAAATCATGTAGCCCAGCCCACATAGTTTCCCTAAACTGTGCAGTTGTAGACAGTGGGCACTTATAGGCCACACTATTTTTCTAAAATCGTGTAACCTAGGGAACATGGTTGTGAGACCCCTCCAATGTGGTTGAAATACCTATTTTTTCCATAATTAAATGTTTTGATCCTTCTTTTCATTTACCACTCCCCTTATAGCAGGTTTTTTCTCCACCCCTTAGTGTGTGGCTTCCTCCTCCCTCATCCATGGGGTTTTGAAATATCACCCTCTCCAAGTGTTCATTTTTCTCATTGTTGTAATTGTTGGATCTGTCTCGGTAAGATATTCCTTACACAATAATATATTTCAAGGTTCATCTTCCATCTATTGACCTATTTTGGGGCAACATATTTTTCCCTATTTTTGGTTCATTTGAAAAATACTTTGATTTTATCCATTTTATATTGAATCAAGTCTTGATAACAGAAAAGTGGAGAACTGCTACATCAGGGTAGGTGGTCTAGGATCTTTCACGTCATTTCCACTCTTTATATATGGTGCATTATTGTGATGCTTTCCATAACCTTCTAGAAAGGATTAAACCTTTTTTAATAAATTAAATTAAAGGGTTTATCATGTCCTATGTGACCCCTACATATGGTGAAACCCATCTGTGGGTAATTCTCTTATTATTGGCCACCCATTTGGGTGTTCCCACATTTAATTTCCATTATCCCATTCCATTAATGGTTATTTCCCATAAGTGAGTTTCATTTTGATAAAATTCCTTACATTATTATTATATTTGAGATAAATAGGTGTCTATGAGATTAGACCTTAAGCTTCACGCCTCACTCCTTATATTTAAATGCTAATTCTTGATGATCTATATTGGATTCAAATATTTCTTAAATTTAAATGAATATTCATGTTGTTGAATTCCTATGCTTAATTTCATATTCCATTGCTTACCCATATATTATGCTTGGAAAATCTTGTTAGAATGTGTTATTAAAATGTTATAGGTGACATGTGATTGAAAAATTGTTATTCCTTATTCCCTTTCCACATAAATTGTGCCATGGTCATATAGACTCAATTATATAGTTGGTTAGTTTGGGTAGCATGTAAAGTTTGAAATGTCAATTTGTTGTCATATAGTTATATATTCATGTTATGCCTGGTGATGTGACTTGATTGATATGGATCAATTTCTATAGGTAGAGATAGAACATTGGGTCCTAATTTAAGGATTCCATGGATGGAATCATCGTGATCAGTTGGATCTACTTGATTCTCCATGTGTGATACTTTATCCTTCCAAGTACAAGCTCTATGAGTGGTTTTACTTATACTTGTTAGTGACATTGGTTCCCTAGGGAATCAACCAATGATGGACTTGTGGGAAAGATGGGTACACTATGCCTTGGGTGATAACTTATCCCCTATGTGAGATACTTAGTGCAGACTCAAAGTTCACCATACCTTGAGTGATACAAGGGACACCGTATGGGTTTCCTTTAATAGACTCAGAGATATTGATTATTTTGGAGACCCTTATAGTATCTCTTGGAATGTTGTTTAGATCACCTTGGATGGGATCAGAACTACACCCATGGAATTTATGGATTTATTTCTTTCTTATGAACATGTGATATATTCCTTTTATATTATGATCATTCCTATATGATTACATGAAATTATGACCTCCAAGATAAAGCACAAGCTTGGGATCAGCCTGCCTTAGTTTCCTTGTTTACATCGGCCCTTGTATACATTATGACTTGTACATGTACCTATTTCATACATCTGGCTTAGGATGAAGTAGGTGGTATCAATCGGCTATTGTATATTTCTAATTTTTTCTTCTTCTTTTTTTTCTATTGTTTACCACTATGAATACTCTAATCTATGACATTATAGTCTCCCTAAAGACACACCCAATGTCCTCTATACTATTCATCAGCCTTTGGAATTCGGGGAGATGAGCTCGAGGTCTTATGACCCACTATCTTGGGGAACAGTTCAGTGGCACTCAGGGCGGGATGCTACAATGTGGTATCAGAGGGTATAATTTTCCTTTTGTATTACTATTTGGTTTTAGACAGGAGACTAGGATATTGGGATTTGGAATTTAACCTATTCTTGGACGTAGCTAACCCATGTATATAGGAAACCAAATTTTCTTGGGATGAGAAATTGTAGTCACTTATTATTCCATTTATAATTGATATGAATTTACCACTTAGTGACACACTTGTTTTTCAATGTTATTGATATTAATATTATGGAAATGATGACTTCAAATAATTCAGCAAAATGAAATGAGGTCATTGTATACAATCAATCATACTAGGACCATATAATTGAAATTTCATGCATTATTCCATGTCATATCTACTTTTAGAATGAATTTCTTGTCTTGCATGTGATTTCCTGTTTTGCCTTGATTAATGTGCCTTATAGTGACTATTTTTTTATAAATATAGAAATATTCTAATTCAACTTGCAGGAACATGATGTGTCTTGGGATTAAGTGGACACTCAATTTCAATTTATAAGGTGTATAGTCCCTTAAAAATTATAATTAATATCCACTTAATTTATCATTTTAAAGGGAACACATTTCATGCTTAAAATGAATTTAATTGAACATAACCCTTTAAAATGAAATGGACACCTTAAATGTGATTGAGAGACCTTGACCTAACCTAACCATAGAAATGTGTAGTAGGTTGTGCTTATCATGTTCTTAGTAATCCTTCTGTGATTCCATACCACCTAGACTAGGCTCTAGTGGAAGTTTGTGAATTTTATCATGTTTCAGGGAGGCTTGTACCTAGCCTTCTTTACTGCTTAACTTATTCTATTTTTCTATCTAATTTATGTCTTTTTTAGGAGTGTTATTAGTAATTATAGAGCTATGTCACTACGATGTCCTCATTTTATACCCCAAGAGTGTTTCCATGAGAATACTCCAAAGGTGGTGGTCCCTATGCCACCCATTATACTTCCTTTAGTGCTATTAGAGGCACCTCCTACTAATCTTACACTTGGTTTTGATGCTCAGTTCTGTGATAATTTCCTCAGGTTTATGCAGTCTGTTTAGGGTGATCCCCGGGATTCCTCTACTATGGAAGAGATGACTTAAGACTTACAGTAGAATCATCCCCCCACCTTCTCGGGGGATGGAGGACCTCATGCTACAAATTCATGGTTAGAATCCATGGTGTCTATCTTCGACCATCTTGAGATTCCTCCAGTGTGGAGGGTCAAGCTCACTGTATACATGTTGTGTGACTCCACCAAGTGCTAGTGTGAAATCATATCTCAGGATGAGCATTACCGAGGTATGGTTTGGGCATACTTCTAGAAAATCCATGATGATAACATCTTCATGCACACTCTAAGAGAATCTCATGACCAGGAGTTCACACATCTTCATTAGGTCACTATGACTGTTCTTGAGTGTTCTGCTCACTTCACTAAGCTTCGTCATTTTTCTCCTTCTTTGACCGGTGATGATTTCATGGCTATGAGGCATTTTTATTATGGGATTGGTTATGATGTATTCTCATATGTGATTATATTTTGGTTGACTACCATTATAGAGATAGTGAACTAGACCATAATTACCGAATAGAATATGAGGGAAACTGGCAATGTGAACCAAGGTGGTTTAGTTTTGAGACAGGGTGATGGTTCTTCTGGCTGTTGAAAGAATATTTTAGAGGGTGTTCATGGGGTAAGTTCCATCTAGGTTACATGTGGTGAAATATACATTGTATCTATAGTGTGGTAGTCCAGGCCATAATATGCCTCAGTGCATGAGAAAACTGATTGAGTGTCAAGCTTATGGAAGGATGGGTTACATTTGGTGATTATGTTGTTCCTTTACTCTAGCGTCCAGTGAGAGGGGATCCATACCAGAACCTCTATCAGGTAAGGGATCTGCAAATCCATGTTATTCTATGAGTTGGACTTCTGTCGGTCGATCAAGCTAAGGCAGTAGTGGTCATGGCCAAGGAAATCAGGCCTTAGAGCATCAGTGTTAATAGAGTGGATCTACTTAGGGTAGTTAGGAAGAATCTTAGGGCCATGATTCTAGCCATATCTATAAAATAAAACCATCTCTATAGGAACAATTTATAGGGCCATCTATGGTTAGAGGTACTATTCTAGTGACCTCTACTTTAGTTTCTGTCTTTTTTTATATAAGTGCATCACACTCTTTCATATCTGCTATAGTTGTGGAAATTATTGGCCTTGCAATTGAGTAATTCTGTGGAATCATGTCTCTCATCACTTTATTAGGGGTCTAGACATAGGTAATACACCAGTGTTAGTATTTTACCCTTGATATAGGTGGGTACCATTTCTTTGGGAGTTTCTTCATCCTTAAAATGATTGGCTTCGACGTTATTCTCAATATGGACTAGCTTGTACCTTATCAGGCCCAAGAGGATTGTTATCACTGATGAGTGTCCTTTACATCACCTAAGAGAAACACATATATCCATAAGGGTGAATGGGATATCTAGGAAGATCGATTTGGACCCAAGAAAACTTGGCTTGGTAGAGTGAAAACCCAGTCTGTGAGTCTCTTTATGAGCAGTTAGGGAATTTAGCTAGTGGAGTTCCTTCCTGTTGTGGATTGTTTCAAGGAAGTTTTCATTGAAGATTTCTCCAGATTACCCCCTAATAGAGAGTTTGACTTCACTATAGATCTAGTGTTAGGTGTAGAACTAGTGCCCATTCTCCCATATAGGATAACGCCTACAGAACTCTATGAACTCATGAAATTTCCTAAACATCTAGAAGATATGGGTTTTATTAGACCTCTCACATCCTAATAGGGTTCACCGGTCCTTTTTTCCAATAATGTGGATGGTAACCTTAGATTTTTTATGGATTAATTTTTATTTTTTTAGATTATGGTGAAGAATTGGTATCCAATTCCTCATATAGATGATTTCTTCAACCAACTCTAGGGAAAAACTATTTTCTCCAAGATTGAATTGAGGTTTGGCTTCTATCAAGTTCATGTGAGACCATTGGAAATACTAAGTTCAGTGTTTCTGAGTAGGTAAAAACTGTAAGAGTATTAGGTTGTTCCATTCGATCTAAATAATGCTCTAGCAATATTCATAGATTTGATGAATTGGTCTTTCCACCCATATCTTGATTCCTTTATTATGGTGTTCTTAAATGACATCTTACTATATTCACACTCCATAAACTACCATTCCAATCATCTTGAGATCATGATGAGTAAACTAAGAGATAACCAACTTTATGTAAAGACTATTAAATAAAGCTTTTGGATTAGAAAATTTCACTTCTTTAATCACATCATATCCAAGGAAGGCATATCAGTTGACCCAGAGAAGGTGAACACAGTGGTCTCCTAGGATCATCCTAAGAATGTTCTTGATATACGAATCTTATTATGGATAGATGGATATTACAGTCAGTTCATTTAGTACTTATTCCTTTTAGAAGTGACTTCTATGTCCTTGAATAAGAAGGGTGCTCAATTCCTATGGTCCAAAGATTGTGAAATATATTTCAAGGAGTTAAAGGGAATAATCACCTCAATGCCAATCTTGATTATTCCAGAGTCTGGTAGATGTTATACAATCTATTGTGATGCTTTAGGAATTGGTCTTGGTGTGGTTATAATGTAGGGTGATCGAGTTGTAGCATATGGGTCCCACCAGCTAAGACCACATGAGAAGAATTACCTGATGAATGACCTAGAGGTAGTAGTTTTAGTTCATGCTCAATGCTATTGAAGACGCTATTTATTTAGAGATAGATTCATCATTTACATGGATCATAAAAGTTTCAAATATATATAAATTTATCGAGACATGAATTTGAGGTAGTGTAGGTAGGTGGAATACCTATAGTCCTTCGACCTTGAGCTTTCTTACACACCCAGAAAGGAAAATTATGTGGCTGACACATTGATCCAAAATACTCTAATGAAATCCATAAAAAGTACGCATTGAGTGGAAGATGATAGCCATGTTTTCTAGGATACACCTGGAAGTTCAGGAATAGCACGAGCTACCAGTTCTAGAAGCTCTAGCAATGATTTCCTCTCTTCTGGAGTGGGTCTGGATAAGGAAGTTATCAGATTCCAAAGGCCTCATTTTAAGATAGAGCGTCATAGGAGAGAACCCGAATCCTATATGGGTTGTTGATGGTAGTGATACATTTCTCTTATGTGGCCTTGTATGGGTGCCTTATGATATACGAGAAGAGATGATGAGGGAATCACATGCCTCTATATGGTTATTTCATCCATAGATCACCAAGATGTATCGATACTTATGTCATCAGTATTGGTTCCCAAGTATGAAGAGGAAGATAGCAAGATTTATCACACGGTGCTCCACCTATCAGAACTTGAAGGAAGATAATTGAAATCCTGATGGAATTATACAGTCTCAATCTATTCTAGACTGGAAATGGAATAATGTCTCCATGAATTTTGTGATAGGATTTCCAAGATCTCCTCAAGGTAGTGATTCAGTATGGTTCATCGTCAATATGTTGACGAAGTTCAAGCCCGTATTACTATTCCATGAGACCTTCTCTATTAATGAGTTAGGAAGTATTTTCATCAAGGATATAGTGAGACTTCATAGTGTATCTTGTTCTATCTTTTCTGACCAAGACACCCAATTCACATCATGATTCTGGAAAGGAATTGAAAAGGCACTGGGTTCACAAGTGCTTTTGAGTACTACATATCACCCTTAGACTGATGGGTAGTCTGAGCGGGCCATAAGGGTGTTAAAGGATATGCTATAGGCATGTATTCTTGATTTTGGAGTTTCATGGGAAAATCATATTGTTCTGGTTATGTTTTCCTACAATAACAATTTTCAAAAAACAATTCGAATGGCTATGTATGAGGCCCTCTACATAAGACCATTCCCTTTACCTCTATGCAGGCTTGTGGTAGGTGAGAAAGCTCTACTGGATCCTTGTGTTATTTATGAGACTTCATAGAAAGTCCAGCTAATTCAGAAGTGTATGTCTATAGCTCAGTAGAGATAGAAATCTTATACCAATCATCGTATTATACCTCTGGAGTTAAAGGTGGGACATTAGATGTTTATGCATGTATTTCCTAGATTAGGTCATTGACGAATCAAGAGACTGGGATAGTTATCACCTTAATATGTCAGACCTTTTGAGTTATTGTAGTGGGTCGGTCTAGTAGCATATTGGTTGCAACAACCTCAGTGGTACCATTACATACATAACATTTTCCATGTATCTCAACTTCAACAGTATCATCATGACCCATCTCATTCATTAGATCCCGATGATATTGAGCTAGAAACAGATACATCTTTCAAGGATTGTTGGATACATGTTGTCGATCATAGAATAAAGGTTCTCTGAGGTAGGTCAGTTTTTATGGTCTGAGTGCTATGGAAGCACGAACTTGTGTAAGAAGAAACCTGGGAGTGGGAGGTCGATGTATATTCATAGTGGTTGGAACTCTTTTCAAATGACATCATAGCACCCTCAAAAGGGAAACTAAAGGGAAATATGTCTTAAGGAGGGGAGGTTTTGACATATTGACTTTACCCAAAGGTACATACAATTAGATTTTTGGTTTATATTCCTTTAAACAAGCCTAGTTTTGATGCCTAAATGGTTAAAGGATGTCTTGGGTGTATCTGAGGCTCAATCGAAGCCCAGACCTCCAAAATGGGAAGAGGCGAACTGGGCTGCATGGTTAGAGAAAACCATGCACCCCAACCTGCACGGTTTCCCTAAATCATGTGGTTGAAAATAATAGGAACCTATAGGCCACACAGTTTGTCTAAAACCTGTGACCTAGGTTGCACCACCATGTGACCCGTCCTCTGTGAGTGAAATATGAATTTTTCCCATAATTAATTTTTTAAGCCTTCTTTTCCTTTCCCTCTCCCCTTCTAGTGGATTTTTCCACCTTCCCTTGGTGTGTGGCTTCCTCGTCCCTCATCCATGGGTTTTTATCTATATCCCTCCTCTGGTGCCAATTTTTCTCACCATCATAAGTGTTGTTTCTATCATTATAATCTCTTCATTCTTCACACTTTTATTTCAATGTTCCTTTTCCATCTGTTGTGATATTTTGGTGTGATGGAATTTTCCCTATTTTTAGGCTTTTTGACAAATCCTTTGATTTCTTCCACTTTAGGTCAAATCAAGGATTGATAATGAATGAGTGGATCACTACTATATTGAGGTAGGTTGTCTAGGATCTTTTATATTATTTAATCACTTTATAAATGTCGTTCTATTGTGTCATTCATCCAAACCTTCCAGCGAGGCTTAAATATTATTTAATAAATTAAATTAAGGGGTTTCTCATTTCCTAGGTGTCCCCTCATTACAAATAAACCCATTTATGGGTCATTATATATTTTTTGGACACCTCATTGGGTGTTCCCACCTTTAATGGTCGTTCACCCATGCCATAAATGGTTATTTCCCATGTATGAGTTTCATTTTGATTAAATACCTTAAATTATAATTGTATTTGAGATAAATGGTTGGTCATGAGATTTTCCCTTGATCTTTATTCCTAAATACATATATTTAAATGATAATTATTGATGATCCATATTGGATTCATAGATTTATTACATTTTAATGCTCATTCAATTTTTTGAATGCCTGTACTTCATTTCATATTCCATTTTTTAGCCATATAATATGCTTGGACAAGCTTGTTAGCATGTGTTATTGAAATTTAATTAGTGACATGTTATTGAAAAATTGTTATTCCTTTTTCCCTTTCCATATAAATTATTCCATGAACATTTGGACTTAAATTTATAGTTAGTTAGTTTGGTGGTCATGTGATGTTTGAAATGTTTATTTTGTGGAATGTAGTTGTATATCCATTCTATTCCTTGTGATGTGCATTAATTGATATGGCTTACTTAATATAGGCCTAGAGAGAACATTGGATCCTGGTTTAAGGATGTCATGGATGGAATCATCATGCTTGGTTGGATATACTTGACGCATCGAGAGAGATACTTTGGCTTTCCAGGTATGAGATCACCGGTCTGTTTTACTTATACTCATAAGTGAAATTGGTTATTTAGGGGAGAAACTAAGTAAGACTCATTGGAAAGATAGATACTCGATGCCCTAGGTGATACTCGGTCTACTATGTCAGACACTTGGTATGGACTCTGATTTCATCATACTTTGAGTGATACAAGGTACATCTTATGGGTTTCCTTGGATAGACTCGAAAGTATTTTTTGTATCAGATACACCCATAGATTCTCTTTAGATTTTGTTTAGATCTCTTTGGATGGGATTGGGACTCAAATCATGGAATTGATTGATTTATTTATTACTTATGAACATGTGATGTGTTCGTTTTTTATTATGTGTATGCCTATATAATGACATGAAATTGTGACCTCCAAGCTAAAGCACGAGATTGGGGTTGGCCTACCTTAGTTTACTTGCTTACATCAACCCTTGTATATGTTATGACTTTCACATGTATATCTTTTTGACATCTGACTTAGGACGAAGTAGGTGGTATTGGTCGGGTTTCCATTTATGAACTCATACCAAGGTGTTTATTATTTAATGTTTTTTTCCTATATTTATGTATTAAGTAACATTATCATTTATTTATTGTATAAAATGGAATGGCCTAGAAATCATGGGTTCCAACCTATTTAGATTATATCTCACACCCTATTTGGGCTACCTTTGGCATGAATAAATATTTCATGATTGAAGAAATTTATAAAAGGAATCATCCGACTTACAATGCTTTATTGTTTTGTGTCTTTAGGATAGAGCACAAGGTAAGGGACTGAGCCTATTCTTGAGATACTTATAGTAGTTTTTTTACTTTTTTTATATCTTTATAGAATATAGTATATGCATGTATCCCTAGATCTTTGTAATCATATTTTGTATAATAATTTGAAATATAGTCATTATTGTATCAATTATTGGTATTATGCTTCTTCCATTTGTCCATTTTCTTGCATGGTTTGTTACTATTATCTTTGTGTTATTTCTATTGCTGTTTATTTTTTATTTAATATTACACCTTTTATACTATCATTTATCATTGGGAATACTCCGATATAGGAGGGAAAAGTCTTTCTACATACACACCCAAGTCCCTCACTTCTAGTTAGTAACCTCTGACATTTGGGGAGATGCACTTCAGGTCCTGTGGCCCACCATCTCAGGGCACAGTTTAGTGTCACTCAGGGTGGGACACTACATCTATGTTCATTTATTGACTTTATTTTTGTTAATGAAATTAATGATGCTTTCCTAACATGAAAACCATAAAATGAATGTTTTTTATTTAATATAATTTTAAAATTTATTTACATTATCATTAGCATATTCAACTTGATTAAATCATGTCTGAATATTAACCAAATAGCTTGAAAAAACCATGAAACACTATTTGACCTTATAAGGTTCTTAAATATAACCATTTGGTTGAGCTTTATTTCTCAAAAAATCCATCAAATAACCTAGATACTTAATGAAATAATTAAAATAGAGGAATACACTATATATGTAATAATTTTATAACATTTAATGTATTAATGATAAAAAAAAGTAATATAAAAATACCTCTATATAGGATACATCCAACAATAATGTATAGGACATAAAAATTTATCTTAATTTGTCAATTTAATAGTTAAATAAATCATTACAATGTAAAATGATAAGGGAAATATCATCTCCAAATTACAGTATCTTACCATTCGTGCTTAAATATCTTCATGATTAATGAAGCTAAAAGTTTTCTCACAATGATACCTTATGATTCTAAAACAATAAATTAAAAATATTATTATTTTATATTCTAATAATTAATGTAATTAAAATATTAAAATTTAACTTTAAAAATATGTGGTTCATGGATTTTATTCCCACAAAAAAAATATTATTTACCAGTTCAATGCACATTGAAATGTTACTTGAACATCAATCATATTATTTCCTTCAGTCTTCAAATAAAAATAACTTTTTCTTGATTTTACGATTCAAAAACTACTATAAGATATATTTCATTATCATTTTACCATATATCAAACTTTTAATTAATTTTATCTAAATCATTAAAATCATTAAATTGATCTTTTTATTTTCCTTTCTCATTCAAAAATTTAATAACCAAAATGGCATTTACATTCTTTTCAATGTGCATAATGTCATGACTATAATGTAAAAATTGATCTTTTTTCCTAATTTTTACCATAAGTTCTCTATTTGTGCCATTTTTTAATATCGACTATAAATAGTGATAGTTGAAATATTTACCAAGAAATGTTCAACTAATATTATTTCCCAAATTATGATTAAACAGTTGATAAATTTGATAGGATTTTTAAAATATATAGTAAATTTTTAATTGACCACAAATAATTTTATCTATATAATCACGACTTATTAAATATATATTTATGAGATTAATTTAAGAACTTATAGTGACACATGAAACACTACCTTCCACTATATTATACTCTTCAATATTTAAATTCAAATTTATTAACTAGAGATGCCTGGATATTGTGAGTGTTCTAACCAAAAATGTGTTATAGTCTATGGAAATAACTAATAATCCATATTAGGGAATCATATATATTGAACATTTTTTTTGATTCATCAAATGTATCAAAGAAATTTTCCTACAACTCTTAAAATTATTCAATAAGATGATAAAGGTATATATTAATGTCATTTTAATTAAAATGATCTAACAGAATTATCATCAAAATAATGAAACAATTTTTTTTCATATACATCCATGTAGGTTGATTTTAATTCAAAAAAATTAATTTACACATGACATAAGTTGTACTTAGAGTTAATAAGAGATTAAATTCATAGTAGAAAATCCTAAACACGCATTCTTAAGATATAAAGAGAAATTTTATTAAAATTAATCAAATGATTTCAATGATTTTGAATATCTTGGATTTCATATAAACCTGTCATTATTTTTTTCCAAAGTATTCCACTAAATCTTCTTTAATGTTTTAGAATACATGAGAAATAATTGAACTTATGGTTTTAATGGAATTTAATTGAAAATCCTTTATTAGCATTTTTTCCATTCTTATTCATAGTACATATATTAAAACATTTAACATCATTCATTGATTTCCATATAGACGTATAGCATTCATTATACTCTTCTTTATATAAGTCTTTTCCCATAAATAATATTAAATCATTTGTACATTCATGTATCTTTGTATATTTGGGATCAATATTGTTAAAAACATTCATTAAATCATAAAATGATTGATGGATCATAGTTTCAAAAAATTAATTATAAATCAAATATAATATCATAAACATCACATTATATATATTTCCATAAAATCACATGATATGGTATAACTTCCGATGAAAGGAAAAAATTTTATATTCACCACACCCTTTATAAAAATACTAATTTCCACCATCTAGTAACTCAAAAAACTCATTTTATTTTTTTAATTATATTCTCTCCTATATTAATCTCAATATAATTAGAATGTTAGCCCAATAATTTTTTACAATCATCCTCACACATTTTTACATTGCTGAATACCTTGTTAATTGAGTTCTAAATTTCATTCTCCACTATTTGGATATTAATCTATTCAATATGATGATGGTCCCATGGTAAATATTATGAAATTATCAATTATTTTTTCCAAATCCATCTCACATATCCATCTATTTTTTTCAATATCAAGTTCTCATAAAACTCATATATTTTGTACCATAGTACAAAATAATAATCAAATAATCATTTTATTCTTACATATATAGTTAGATTTGAAATTAAAAATTATAAAAACTCTTCCATCACATTTATATATTGATATTAATTCCAAGTTAATAAAACCATTATCAATTTTTATCTTAATGAAAAAATTCTACATAAAAAACATAACATGCATTAACTAAATGAGATCATAAAAAACATATGCTTTATGGGAGTTCCTAGGGGCCTCATACACAATAGGGGACTCTTTTATGAAATCAAGGGTTGGTTTTCCATTGGAATAAACTTATTCTTTTGAAGATCTTCATGGATGTTCTATTAAACCATTGAAAATTGGTGCTAGAGATAGTATCATAAAAAGAGGTACCACCACCCATATAAATACAAACCAGTATGTGAACCATGATAGATTTTGGATTTTCTATTTCTTTATCATTTCTAGGATAGTGGATACTTATGGTAGTATTTCATGGAATTTTTAATTCCTTGAGAAATAAGTCTTTATTTTATAGATATTTAATGATAGTAAATTCATTCCCATCATACATGGATACTACCACATAATATTCCCACTTGATGAGTTGAAGAGGAA
This sequence comes from Viscum album, assembly GCA_963277665.1. NCBI lineage: Eukaryota > Viridiplantae > Streptophyta > Magnoliopsida > Santalales > Viscaceae > Viscum > Viscum album. The sequence continues at coordinate 1,151,511,608 of OY728138.1, forward strand.
GACTTTAGTTCCTATGTCAATTTATCATAAGGAGGTAATGATCTTTATGCAATAATGGGATCCCCATTTCAATCCCTTTGAATTTATATATTTTGGATCCTAAACATGGATAGGTTTTGTTTTTGAATTGGATCCAATAGAATCCAAAAATCCTATATTATATTTCAAGTTTCTATAAAAATGGATCAATACACTAGGGATTCATGGTATTTTTACTTTTCTAGAGTTATAGTAGTGGTTGATCTTTATTTTATTTTTATTAATAACATTGTTCTTTCCACTGTGGAAAATGATTTCATTTTAAGAATTTTTTATGTGAAGTTGCCTTTTTGTTTCTCAAATTGATTTCTTATTGGACATAAAAAGGATAATTGTACAAGGAACATTAAATGTTTCTTTTTCCCATAGATGGAACATGACCTCAAATATTATCTAAAGAATAATCATGAATGTAATGATAATGTCACTAGTTTGGTAACTCTTAGACTAGTGAAAAAGGTTCTAATAAAATATAAGAGGACACTTTTACTCTGTAGAAAACTGTTGATGGGTGTGATTCTTCTCCGGAGTCAGATGTTGAGTAGGAGATAGGAAAACCTCAAGTTGACACTATTATTGTTATTAGAGGTAAGGATGATGAATTGGGACAAGGGAAAAACCTATAGAAAATCACTTCTAGTGATCTAAAATCTCTGGTGATGGTTGGGCCTCATGTTACCTACGAATTCAAGGAGAATAACAATATTCATATCAAAAAAAAGTTTTATGGGTCATGGGTCGACATTATAGAATAGGGTTTGAACTCTCACCATCGATACTACTTCTGATATGTATAAACCGAGGGTATCAAGGAGAAGGATAGTGAGGATGATCAAACTGATTGTGATAATGTAGTAAAATGAGATATTTATTATAAAATAAGGTAGGAGGGGAATTTTTTTTATATCACTAGAAAAGGGAAATAAAATTACATGTTTGTAAGGGTACCCCTACTAAGAAATAATCCAATGCATAGGAAAGTCCAAGGTAGGCATTGGGTTCTCATGCCTTGGATCATGGGAATTTTTTTTATCATGTTGTGGGGGATAAATTAAATGTATTAAGAATGGATTTAGGACATCATCCATGTAAAAATGTGAAATAATCTAAAATGAATAATTTGTGGGAGTATGAAGTTAGTAAAGTTTCTTAAATTGAATATAATGTTGAGATCCTATAATAGAAGAGTGGATATGAATACATTAGTCATGTTTCTGCATTAGTTGTGATTCTAATTTTCAATCAATGTTACTTCCAATTATATAAAATGATAGATACTATATGGTATCATATATAAAACAACTTACAACCCTAAACAATGAAGTTCATATATAAGATGGTAATTGAAGTCATTGAAAAAATGTCTCTTGGAGGCAGGGTCGTCATCCAAGAGGTTGGCACCCAAGAGGTCATGTTTCATATCACAACATGTATATGAGATCTAAATTTTAATTCATACACTATTAAAATTAATAGTCAAAACCTCTTTTAAGTTCATGTTCATTGCACATGATTTTAGTTTACTTCTGTATCTGTTATTGTCACTTTATGTATCTCTCAAATCTGATAGGGAAGTTGGTTTATAAACACCATCCCCTTTGTTCTTATTTTACTTTTAAGTAATAGCTGTATGTACATTATGGTATCTTTCTCAACCATTTCATTAAATTGATGTTATCATTTTTTATTTTTTGATATAAATATATCTTATAACATAGAGAAGAAAATTACACATTGCATAAACCAACACCACTTATCCTTTTTGAAATCATATATTATTGTTTAAGTGAATCAATAATTAAAAATATTTTGGGTTTTATTGTTCTTCCTCTATACATTATTTATATGACATGAAAATATTTCATTAAAAATATTTTTTATATTCAAGAATATCTTTTATTAATAAAATAACACAGTAATGTGTGATAAATGAAAATATTCATTTAATAAATCTCTAAGATTAAATAAATAATAATTTATTAAAAAAACATATGTTCTATTTATTGATAACATAATCAATAATAATTAAGCTAATACAAAACATATTGAATATTTTTATCAATATAAAATCAAACTAAAAAACCAAAAAATTTGAAATCTAGTGCAAAAAATGAAATATTAAGAGATTTACTACCCTATATAATATTACCAAAAAATATGAAATCAAAAATAAAGAAAGAATTCATGAATGCATCAAAAAAAATTAAATTTAAAAAATAACCAAAAATTTAACCTAATAATTAACTAAAATATTACTATATATTATATACTCAATAAAATTCACAATAAATAAAAATCAAAAAAATATATTGAATCATCAGAGTTTCACTACATGGATAATTGTAGATAGACTACAAGGGTTAAATAATGAAAATGAATGTGGATATTTGAATTTAAGTCTCTGAACATTTACTAATAAGGTATATTTACTAGTTGATCCCATAAAATGATAAAACTAATCATTTATAGCATGTGAAGACAAATACCTAAATCCTAAAATTAGAATTCATATTCAAATATCTTGGGGGTTGTTGAAATAAATGAATAAATAGGATAATATAAGACTATATAATCTAGGAACATTAGTTTCAATTATAATTAAATAAATTAAAGATTCAGCAGATGTGATGATGAATAAGGAGATTAGTAATAAGAAGGGGAAGAGGTTCATATGAATGAAAAATAATATCGAGAAGGAGAATTAGAATGGAAAGGAGAATCCAAATTGAAAAAATATTGTTTAACTATCAGTATATTTTAAATAATTTCTATTAATATTTATATAGGTGGTGGTTCTTTAATAACCAACCCTAATATTTCTTTACATGTATATTATATATATACATCGCTAATAAAGTTTTCTAAATAGTTGGTAGACTTTTGAATCAAAATTAGAGGTATTTTTTAAAAAATACTTCAAATTAACCACTGTAATGTATGTTTTTTATTATATGGTTAGGGGTTTTATTATTGGTATAATAACCCTCATTCACCTCTCAACACACAATTAAACCAAATTTGGCTCAATTTTGGGTCATTTCCACACACACACAACACCATGGAAATTACCAACAATACTATAATTCTATATACAATGAATAGAAATTTTAAGGGACACCTACCTCATTTTCATAAGTGAAATATATAAAAAAATGGTAGTATCATATTCAATAAATGGATATCACTAAACCTAATAGAATCCCTAAAAATAGGTATTTAAAGAGAATAACAATAATGATGTACGAGGAACCTTGAATCGAGGGTTAATAGGGATTATAATTACCAGTTGTGTTTTAACACAAATGATGGTAGATTAATTGAAACTTAATGGATCATCATTGGTCTCATAAAAATGAGAATAAGGGAGAGTCTAGGTAGAATCATAGGGGTTATCTGAGTGACGGGTGATGTTAATATTAAATTATAAATTAAAAACATAATTTTAATCTACAAATTTAATAAAAAAATAAAAATACAGCTAGATACATGGAGTTCCCCCTGTATAACTAGGGTAAACATGCTACTAAAATATAGTCCAAATACCAATTAGCAGTCTAATTTGAGCTTCATCCCTCTTTAGATAGAGACTGAGTATTCAGTACTATCCCACTAGGTACCCGGTGGTACCTCCTATAGAATTTTAGTGGCTTCCAATTGATCTCTTTCATAAGAAACATGATTATAAATTATACCATCATTTTATAAATGGATTTCAAAATATATTATAGTATCTAAATTAATTATTGATGATATTATTTTTAGATCAACCAAAAATTATTTATTCCACAGTTTATCAAATTTTATTGAAAGTAAATTTGAAATATATTTTATGTGTGAGCCAACATTTTTCCTTTGACGTTATTCTTATTATTAAAAAAATAATTTTTTAAAAAACATGTGTTACACTATATATATTTTAAAACATTTTATAATAAAAACAACAAAAGGAAGTGATTATCTCATATTTACTAATTGTAAATTATATTTTATTGAAATTGCAAAATCAATAGATCAATATATTAGAAAATGAAAGATATAATAATGTATTTATACATATTTTTTTAGTATATTTTTATACATTACATATAGTAAACATAAAATTATGGTGAGTTTTTTTATATATTCTATATTTCTATATAAATCCAAATAACCTGATTTAGGAGAAGTTAAATAAATTCTTAAATACCTTAAGAGTAATATAAATTTTTGTTCTTTTTGATCTATTGGATAATCATTAAATAATTTTATTTATTCAAATGTATATTATGGATATAGTATTTTATATAGGGAATGAACCCCTCAAACATGTCACTTTTTTATAAATTCACATTTTTCATGGTTTAATAAGAAACCAAACATTACATAATTATATAATGCTAAAGATGAATATATGGATTGTGGTACTTATTATACAAATATTTTATAGATAAATAATTCCATTTTATACATTGGATTTAAATTTAAGAATTTTAATATATATTATTTTAAAATTGGTACCATAAAAATTTCTAATAATCATGTGTCTTTCTCACACACAAAACATATTGACATTAGATATGACTTTTTGTGATGTTTTTATCAAAAAGGTGATTCCAATATTAAATTTGTTTCCACCAATTATCATATATATTATATCTTCATAAAGGTAGTGGGGGATATTTTCTAGTGGTATAGGTTCCACATAATACTGCATTTGTTATGGTGGTAAGAGTTAAAATATTATCCACTCTGTTGTTTGTCCCAAAATTTAATTAGGGGAGGTTGGGGATTGACATCAAATAACACGATCATAATTGGAGGCCCGCGCTAGTAGGCATGGGTGCTGGTGTAGGAGGGACTTGTTCTTGATTTGAAGGATCAGAATGAAGAAAAAGTTTGGTGGTTTGGAGGGCACAACTTTACCTTTACCATAATCAATGACTAATTCAGGATCAATACGATGATAAATTCTTGTATCCATGGATTAAGATCAAATATCTAGAAAAAAGAATAAAAGGGCACCATATCATATAGAGAGGATCTTGTGCATCATGTTTATAATTAATTTAAATAATTTATGAAAAAATTAAATACCTGGATCTTCGGTACTTTATTCGTTGATGATGTTGATCGTTCAGAATGAGCCTTCCATATTGTATCATTGTACTTGAAAGGATCCAAACCAGAATACCTCTAGCGGTGATCCACACGTGTTATGATGTCCTTTGATCGACACCACTCATTCTTTGGGATCTAGCACGGAAAAGCGAGTGTCTTGCGTCAGTTGTTCTTGATCGCCTATTCTTCGGTCTTGAAGAACATCTCTCATTATTGAGAGGGGAGAATAGAGGATTCAAGAGAGATTTTTTTTTGGCTTAATAATTCTCTCTCCACCAGCAATTTGGTTCACCAGGCCTAATGGCACAATAGATATACCTGTCTATTTAATGACATAGAGTTTCGGTTACAATATTTAATTGTGTAACAACAATTATATACATTTATAACCTTAGAGCAAACCCATGATACATAATAACAATAATAACACCATTATTCATGGTGTGCTAACTTGCACAAAAGGGAATCATAAATAAAATATCATGCCACAAAATGATAACAACGTTATTATTATTTTGTCTTATGCCAACTAGTTAAATAATTATTTATCATCTTGCAAATAATTATTTTACTACCAGACTGGTCTTGGTCCGCTCAAACTCCACTTCTATTTATTGAACTCCTGAATAAATAAATAAATAATTTATTCTCTTAAATAAATATTTTATTTAAAAACTAGTAAATAAATATTTATTAAATATTCAATAAAAAATAAATATATTTAATTTAATTTATGCGATCATTTTAACTTGAATAATATTATTCTAAGGTCTTGAGAATAATATTTATTCCAATAATTAAATTCAAATAGAATTTAATCAAGACCATAAGAAAAACTTAGTGTGTGGCCCTCTATGATTCTTTCTCGTCGGCATTAGGCAAGCTTGCCTAAAGTCCAAGAGTACTATCTAGAAAAGGGTCAAGTCACCCAATAGAAAGAACTTAAAGTCAAAATGATGACATCTACATATGAATGCTCACTGTGTAATATAATCTCTTTCATCTCAATACCTCATCAATTAGGTTTCATGATAGTGTCATCAACCTGTATACTTCATATGTCTTTCTTTGACTACCTAAAATAAACTCATTGTTACACCATGGCCATGTAATTTAGGCTGATAGTTCTATTTCATTCAAAGGGTCGAGATTCAATATCCATAAATGGAAGGGACAAATCCTTCCTCTACTTGTCATTAATAACACGTCACTCGTGATGCACCCAACGTACCCTAATTCTCGTCAACATATGGCGTGAAAGTTTTCATCAGTAAATCAAAGTGCACGAGCCATGACATGATTTAATGATAATATTAAAGTATAAGGACTATTACACACACTCACATATAGGAATATCTGATGACACCAAAACATGAAGAATTCATACAGGTGGGTTTGTTCTCGTAACCTCTCATCTTGGAGATTACCCAGTGTGAACTTCGTAAGAAGAAGTCTCATATGCTTACGAGTAATCACACCTAATGGTATGTATATTATGTTTCCCATCATATTATGTGATCCAACCATAGAACTATATTTAAGAATATTGTCATTGCACTTCAAGGTTCTCATCATAGAGAGGAATTGCTAAGACCTTATCAATGCCACAAATACTCTAAGACATTATTACATCGTAGTCATGTAGAACAATGAACAATATATAATAAGATGTATAATATTTAAATACATTAAATATTAATGTAATAAAAGTACAAATAGTTGGTTCTAGGATACTAACCCTAACAAACTCCAACTTATACTAAATCCAACTACCTACGACTTTCAGTCTGCTAGACCTCACATGATGATCATGTTTCTGCTAATTCAAGGCTTTAGTCAAGGGGTGTTCCATGTTGTCTTATGTGGAAATGTTACTCACTACAACTTCACTTATCTGAGAAAAATCCCTCAATAGATGATACTTCTGAAGTATGTTCTTTTCCTGCTGATGTGACCTTGACTCTTTTTTGAGAGACACTGCTACAGTATTATCACAATAGAGGGTGATGGGATCTTTACTGCTAGGTACCACATCCAGATCTTTGATGAAGATTTTCATCCAAGATACTTATTTAGTTGTCTCAAATGTTGTGATATACTCGGAATCTATTGTATAATTTGTGACCACACTCTGCTTTGATCTCTTCCATCTCACAACACCTACATTCAAAATGAAGATGTATCTTGTCTGTGACTTCATGTCATCCTGATCAGTTTGGAAACTAGCATCTGAATGTCCTCTGATGACTAGTTCATCATCTCCTATATAAACCAGGAATGTCATGACCCATCCCCTAGGTCTCATGTCGTGAATACCCCAAGCCCACCTTCCATAGGCCAGGGTCTGTTGACTAGCACATAGTAGGCATATCCCAAAAAAGGGAAGGCATTTTCCTTAAAACCTGTACACACACACAAAAATCAAACTACGGAAATTAAACACAAAGTAAACCACAATTGTCACTAAGAAAACTACTGAGAGTACAATACAAATTGAAAGTACAAAGGGTCCAGAATATAATCCCAAAACCAAAAAGGAAAGTATAACTTCCATGGTCCATTTTCTCGAGACCCCACCAGAAGGGTAAGTGAAGGGTAGCTGCTTGTAGTCGTAAAAGTACGTTTGTCCGTCCCATCTCACTAAACATCACATGGTCTCGGACCAACAAGGTCTCCGTTGAAGCGTCGATCACCTACATTGGACATGACATGTGTGGGTGAATCCTGTGTAGGGGTGAGTAACACAACACTCAATAGGGACCCCGAACCACAAAGGAAATACCACAAAGCAAGACCACAAAGCAAAGACATCTCACACCAGGTATAACTCAAAGTATAGAAAGTAATATTATCAGTCGTAGAGATGATTCTTCTTGTAATACTGAGGGACTCATCCCTGATGAGCCACTGAGGTCTGCTCGCTTGGCTGCTAGACCACTGAGGTCCGCTCGTCTACTGAACCACTCAGGTATTCTTGTCTGCTCAACAACTAAGGTGCGCTTGTCTGCTGAACCACTAAGTTATGATCATCTGCTAAACCACTATGGTACGCTCATCTACTAAACCACTAAGGTACGCTCCTATGTTGAACCACTAAGGTACGATTGTATGTTGAACCACTAAGGTACGCTCATTTGCTAAACTAGTGAGGTATGCTCGTCTGCTGAACTGCTGAGGTACACTCATATGGTGAACCACTAAGGTGTTCTCATATGTTGAACCACTAAGGTACACTCATATGTTGAACCGTTAAGGTACGCTCGTCTGTTGAACCCCTAAGGTATGCTCATCTACTGAACCACTGAGGTACACTTGTATGCTGAACCACTGAGGTACGCTTGTCTACTGAACCACTAAGGTATGCTCATATAGTGAACCAGTAAGGTATGCTCATCTGCTGAACCACTAAGGTACGCTCTTCATATCTTTCGTGTCACAACTAGCCATAGGATTCCCACTCTCCAGTGTTCTTGATTCTAGGAGAATCTACTCCTTAATCCATTAGTAATAAATTGACTATAATGGAATCTCACATAGAGTATTCCCAAAGGATCGTCCCATCGCAAGGGTCCCCACCTCATAGACGGTGGGTCAATCGGATGCCTGGTCTGAAAGATATTGGCATTTTAGTAAACAATGTCTGGTTGCGTCCGGACCAGGTCTGACTTGGTCAAGTCGACCCAACCAACCTGGTCTGGGGGTCCCAAATGACCTGACCCATTTCGGCTGACCCAACCTAACCCAATTGGATTTGGGCCGACCTGGTCCAACCTGGCCCGTTGGGCCTTGCTGGACCTGGTTCAGTTTGACTATGGGTCCAGCCCATTGGGTCGCCCCGTGACCCGGTCTGTATTTTCCAGCTCAGTCTGACTTGGTCGGACCAGATTATTTTCAGCGAGGTCGCATAGTGGCCCGGTATCCTATTCAGCCCGGCCCACATCAGCGGCCTGGCTCTTCTCTAGCCTAGGCCGCTCGACGGTCCGGTTTACTACACCGGCCCGACCCGCATCAGTGGGCCAGCTTGGGTCCAAACCAGATACCACGCTAGTGTCCGGTTTGCACCGCACGTGGCCGGATGAGGCTGGCCGCCTCCCATCACACGCAGTCCCCACTAGACCGCATGCCAACACACGTCACGGCCTGTCCGCGGGCCGCTCCCCTCTGCATGCGACGCTCGATTGGCGCCACTCCACTGCACCATCGTGGCCTTCGCTGTCGGGGCATGGTGCCTCCTGTCTTCTGTTGGCCTTGGTGTTGGCGGCTCTTACTACCGCCACGACCTGGGTTTCGCGGCCTACTACCACCGCCATGAACTTATGCCACAACCTCTCACTGATGTCGTGACCTGGATAGCTTCGGCCATTCTCGCCTAGTGTTTTGGGTTGATGCACCGTCGACCGATGTGCCACGAAGAATGGTAAGAACGAAATAAGAGAATAGGGGAAGGAGTCGTACATAATAACACCCAAAGAATGATCCAGGTCTTTGTTCATATTGACCTAGATGTGTTCTTGTTAGTAGGATCGTGGAGAACCAAAATAGTTTGGAATAATCACTAAGATAAATATCTCCTTTATCCCATATCATTAACCATCTCACATGAACGATTGATTTGCGGGTTAACTTGTTCGTGAGTTAACCTCTGTTCATCGTTTAAAAGAGGGAACAGAGAAAATAAATTCACATAGAAAAGCATCAAGCCCCTACCTGGGAAAGGAGATTGCTCGAGGATGATTGTTCGTTGTTTTTTGTTAATCTCTGATCCCAAATCCTCTCTCCAAGGGTGTCATTTCCATCATTGGATTTGATGGCGTTCATCCTTGGAGAGGTTTTCTTATTTTTTTCACTAGAGCTCCACACCGACTAAACATAAGTCTTGCCTAGGGTAAATCCACCATCCTGAACACAATGGTTCCCTCGGATTTCTAATCCAAGCACCCATTTAATATTTATTCCACTTTTTTCTAGAAAACTTCTCACTCATGCTATTTAAAACTTAACATTTTTTGATGGTTCATTCTGGGCGCACTAGGACTCGGAATCACATGACGTCTGAGCATCTGGTCTCGAAATAATCCCATATAATTTAAAAAAATACATGAAATTCTGGGACATTTCATTACTCCCCCCTTTAGGTATTTACTTACTCGTAATCTGAAACAAGGGTTAATCAAACAAATGGGGGTACTAAGCACGAATCTGAGCCTCCCACTCCCACTTGCTCTCTGGGATATTTTTGTGCTGCCAAGGAACACGCACTAGAGGAATTGATTATCCCCAAAGGATCCTCTCCTATCAATCCTCTATCCCCATCGGGTACTCCGTGAATGTTTCTCCTTCATCAATCTATAGCTCACCATGATCGATGACGTGAGAAGGGTTGTGCATGTATATCCTCAGCTGGGATACGTGGAAGACATTGTTCACCCTCTCTAACTGAGGTGGTAGAGCCAAGTGGTATGTCACCTCACCCACTCTACGCAGTATCAGAAAATGTATGATGACCCTCTAAGATAACTTGTCACCCCAGCCAAATCTTTGTACCCCTTGTCAAGGAGAGACCTATAGGAATATGTGGGGGGCATCCTTGAACTCTAAGGATCTTCATTCCCTATCAGTATAGGACTTTTTTCAGCTTTGTGCACTCTTCATCTGCTCTCGGATGACCTGCACCTTCTCAGTGGTACCTTATACCATCTCTGGACCCTTGAGTGCTAACGACCCTGGGTCTATCTAGCATAACGGTGACCTTAATGGTCATACATATAGTACCTTGAATGGTTCCATACCAATGGTTTGTAGGTTCTGGGCATAGCAGAAGTGCATGGATGGGTGTACCCAGCTTTGATTTTTCCATTAACAATGATAAATCCAAGATACGTCACAATGATAAAACACCAGATCCTTGGAATAGAATGAATAATGAAAAGGAAAGAGGGAATTCCCAGAACCATATAGAGGATCATCATATGTTGGTTATAATTAATTTAATTAAAATACAATAATTTCCTTGATGGAATTCTATCTTTGTTGATGTTTCTGGTCATGATCCAATGTGATTCATTGTTGAGTCATAGAATCCAAGTGTAGGCTTCCTCTAGCGGTAATCCACACGTGATCCATGTATCTCTAGATGTTGCTGAAGGAATCTCTAGGTTCTAGTGTAGAAGAGTCTTTGCTTGAAATTTCTTCCTTCGATCGCCTTGAGAGCTTCTTGCAAAGTGCTCTCCTTAATCCGGTGGAGGAGGATCTCTCTCGTAACTTGAGAGTTTTCTTGGAGGAACGAAATTATCTCTTGGATTGAGAGATTTCTCCAGATCCATTGTTCACAACCACAAATAATGTCTAGATATAATGAGAATAATGTAATTGTGATTTATATTACTTAGAATAATAAAATTAATTAATTACCCAAAGTAATTTATTCATTTCATTTAATTCTTAGTCACACCCCATGTCTAATAATAACATTTGACTATTATTATCACTTGACATGTTCCCAGTGAATTACACCTATTATTATTTAATTAAATAAATAATATTATTTCTCACAAATCCTTAGTTAAACTACACGGCGTGTATATATTAATATACACGGTGTGTACTTTTTTTTTCCATTTTCTTTATTTCTTCCACCACATTTATTAGACCTTGAATAATGGCTATTTATTTCTTAAATAAATATCACTTCATTATTTTCCAATAAATATATTATTTTGCCCACAATATATTCTCTTGAATAACTAGTGTCGAAATAAATACGATCAGGCATCCTTGAATAATTATTAAACCACAATCGGGAATAATCTTTATTCAACTTGTTAAATGAATATTTAACTGAGATAATTGGACACACTTAGTGTGTGACCCTCTTGGCCTCTTTCTCAGTGGAATTAAGTAGAGCCTGCCTAAATTCCAAGGTTAGTATCTAAAAACACGCCAAGGCACCCATAAATAAAGAATATAATGATGCAATGATGTGTCACCACCTTCGAACGCTTACTATGTAATGTAATCCCTTCATCTTGATATCTCGAATCAAGCGGGTTGCATGCTCGTGCCATCAACCCATGTGCTCAATTATTCTTTCTTTGAATTCCTAGAATTGAACTCGCTCATTCCTCACTATGGCTATAGATTTATTTAGGCTATATAAATTCCATCAAATGGAATGAGATATCAACTTCTGTTATGGAACATAAGGGAAAAATTCTTTCTTACATTATCTATTAATGTAGTATTACTCATGACGCACCCAACACATCCAACCTCGTTGTGAACAGTGTTTCATCACAGTTTTTTTCAATACATCTAAGTGTGTGAGTTTTAATACCCATTAATAATAATCTTAAAGTATAAGGACCAATACACACGTCTACAGATAGGAACATCCAATGACACTATGAAATTTGGATTTCCTACTGGCGGATCTCGTTCTCATAATATCCTCCTGGATATTACCAAGGGCGCATACCATGAGAAGGTGCCTCAAAGTTTTATGAGTCCTTACCCCTAATGGCCTGTATTATTTGTGTCCCTAAAATAACATCATTCAGCCATAGAACATATATTCAAGAATAGTGTTATGGTGCTTTCAGGTTCTCATCATAGCAGGGATCCGCTATGACCCTTTAGTGAAACAGTTGTCCTTAGGACATTATCACATGCATTGTCATGAAAAAGAAAAATCAAGATGTGATAAGGTATTTATTAATATTCAAATTCATGAATACAAGTTTATCATAAATTACAAAGTAGTTGGTTCTAGGCCACTAACTCCAACATGGTGGATTGGTAGCTGCTGTTGTACACAAACTCCACCAGTGGTAGGTGGTCCTCCCAACTACGACCAAAATCAAGAATGCAAGGACGAAGCATGTCCTCTAAGGTCGGTATAGTCTACTCCGTCTGATCATCCATCTATGGGTGAAAGGTTGTACTCAAGCACAACTGAGTCCCAAATGCCTCCTATAATCCCTTCCACAATCGGGATATAAAGTGTGCATCATGATATGAGACTATCATAGATGGGACTCCAGGGAGTCGAACTATCTTCTGCATGTAGAGGCATCTCAAGCTCTCTACTGAACCCTGTTCTTGGATGGGTAGAAAGTGGGTCAACTAGGTGAGTTGTTATACGATCACCCATATGATATCATGACCCCTGGACGTACGTGGTAATCCTGTCACGAAGTCCATCGATATCTCATCCCACTTCCACTCTGGTACCTCAAGGAGTTATGTCAAACCTGCTGGAACCTGGTGCTCAGCCTTCACTTGCTGGCAAGTGAGGCATATCAAGACAAACTCTCCCATTGCCTTCTTCATCCCCGGCCACCATTACTGATATCTTAGGTCCTGGTACATCATCGCCACACTTGGATGTACCAAAAAAGGGAATGTATGGAACTCCCTCAACACCTCCATCCACAACTCCACTGATACTATAGTGTGTCCCCTGAAAAGAATGACATGCACCCCCACCTTTTTGAATATCCATCAGGGGAATTTCCTATAGGCATCTGGGCACATGTAGTCTCAAAATTGGCATATCCAAGTTTCACCTCCCTGACTCGTTGTAAGAGTGGAGGAGAAACTACCATCTATTAAAGAAAAGTTGTCTCCTCTCTATCCACAAAGGATATCTGAATCGAGGAAAACTATTCTAAGGCCTCATTCAGTAGTTGTGAACTCAATATTCTGCTGAGAGAATCTTCCACCACATTCCCCTTCCCAAGAGTATATACTATCTTGAATTCATAGTCCTAGAAGAAATATATCCAATTTTGCTATCTTAGATTCAGATCCTTCTGAGAAAAGATATACTTAAGACTCCTACGGTCAGAGTATACGATGAATCATTTTCCCATAAGGTAGTTTTTCCACATCTTTAGTGCGAAGACTATTATTGCCAACTCAAGATCGGAGCGCTTGTCAAACTCTATCTTAAATGATAAAAATCCTACAGGTACCTTTCCATCCACATGAAAGGCCACCCCTTTCAACTGATCAATTGTGTTCATCATCCCTTTTTTAGTGGGTACTCATTCTCTACAGCATTTTGTTTAAATGGCTTGGTAATCCATGCATGTACTTGAACATTGGTTCTTACTAAGATCTTCCTCTGTAAGTCTCTCACATACACCCTCAGCTCACAGAGCTCTGAGAAAGCCATCCGATATTCTGATGTTGATATCGGTGCTATCTCGGGGTGAAGAATGATGCAGAAGTCCATCTCCATGCAGGGAGGTAATCCTATAAACATCTTCTAGAAAGACATCCCCATACTCTGCCACTACTGCTAGGAACTGAAAACTCAAAACATCCACTGCCACGTGGGTAAGGATGGCCGCATGAAGCTACCCCATTCCCTTATCCTCTAGCTCCCTAAGCCTAGTGTGGACCACATTGGGGCGGTGGTTGTAACATGTCAAAATGTATACCACTTCATGCTGCTCTACCAGCTCCTCTGCCACGTCTCTTGCCCAATAGATTAATCTACTCCTATCACTATCTCTACCTCAATGGCTCATCCACCATTTCACTATCATCACGATGGGCTGGACAATATCTATCAAGATTTCCCCTACCGTATCTTGAAAATAATTTCCTCTTTCTAGGCTAAATGGAATCACCCTATGATCCTGGAGCTATAGATCCCATGTCTTGGGACCTCTTCTCAGAACATCTCACGCATCCAAGTCTCTGATACTAACTTCGGATTCCTTCTTTCCCACTTTTTACATCCACTAGTTGTATCTTCTCATCCAAAGGACTTTCAACCACAAATATTCTCTCTTGGACCCTAGCATAAGTAGGAATGCACAGAGGAATAGTGTTGGATCAGATGTCCCTAAATACATCTCGTTCGGAGGTCTAAGCCCTGAATCACTAGTCGTACCGTATTTATAGAGTACCTGGAAAGGTCGTTATGCCTTAATGAGTACTCAGATGTCAACATGTCATCATGCCAAAGCTGTAGAAGCTCTTGGGAATGAATAGCCCTTAGATTTTATGGAAAGATCCCCTTCTCGAAGAAAGGTTCTCAAGCTATGACCACAGAAAAGTCACCTCATCATAAGATCAGATAATCTAAACCCCACTATCACCTATTGATCCATGTAAAAAGATCACTGTCAGGACTTCCATCTGATCAATGATTCCTTGACTAGATGGAAAACTCATTCACCACCTCAAGTCAGTCCTTAGCCGCCTATGATTCGGGCTCACCTCAGAACCTGAGGGGTCTTTATCATTTAAACTTTTGTAAGGCACTGAGCCTATGTGTGTCCTCTACCAGTATTTCCTGTAGTAACTGCTGACCAATGGGTGGTGGTATCGTTGGGACACCACCCAAAGGTACCATATCGAGCAACAGTCCATGTACCAAAGACTTATCACTATGTGGAACATCCTTATGGTCATGCACTGGAATCCTGGATGGATGGCTATGTGGAGGCATCTTGAAGGGTATCAAGATGAATCATGATTAATAGATTATACCTGGTGAGCTGAATCTGACTCAAAAAGATCAAGAGAAAAGTTTCAAAGATGCATGAAACCAAGTTTTTCATGTACAGAGTCAAAAAGAAGAATTCAGGGTCTTGGTGTATAGATATGTTAGTTGTCACACTAACACTAGATTCCCTGACCTGAAATCCAAACCCAAAACACTTAACACTATTTCCCCATCAAAAAATTTACAGACTCTTAGTTCTTCTAGTAGAACCAACCTCCCTCTAATACCACTTTGTCATGACTTGTCCCCTATGGCCCATGTCATAACTACCCCAAGACCCCCTTCCATAGGCCAGGGGCTAATGACTATCACCGAGTAGGCATATCCCAAAAATGGAAGGTATTTTCCTTAAAACTTATACACAGGAACAAAGCTCAAACTACAGAAAGTAAACACAAAGTAAACCACAATTGTCACTGAGACAACTATTGAGAGTACAGTACAAACTAAAAGTACAAAGGGGCCATAATACAAGCCTAAAACCACACAGGAAAGTGAAACTACCATGGTCCATCTACTCAAGACCCCACCTAAAGGGTAGGTGAAGGGTAGCTGCCTATAGCCATGGAAGTACGCCCATCTGTCACGTCTTATTGAGCACCACCTGGTTCCAGACCACCAAGGTCTTCGTCGAAGCATTGATCACCTGCATGGGACACACATGTGCATGTGAAGTCTTTGCAGGGGTGAGTAACACAATACTCAATAGGGAACACAAACCAGAAAGGAAAGACCACAAAGCAAGACCACAAATCAAGACAATAAGAACCCGGATTTTTGTTTCAGGTACGCCTTTCCTTTTTCTGGAGTTTTTGAGAAAAATAAACTTTCTGGAAATTTTTGAAGTACACATCATGTACTCTTCTCTAGCTCAAAGTCATGTGTTGGCCGTACCCGGGCCACACACACGGTGTGTAGGGGTGACGTGGAGTCCGTTTTTGGCGGAGTACGGAAAAACCTAGTACACGCCGTGTACTCTAAAAGTACACGCCGTGTACTTTTCTTTTTTTCACTAAATGCAACGGGGTCGCGCCTGACGGACAGAACACACCCCTTCTCTAGGTTCTTCGTCTGAGAGCGACCCATACGGCCGGATCTTCCTCGAGCCCCCGCCTCTTCGTTTGTTCTCCGATTCGAGCATGGTCGATTGTGTTGGAAGCACACCGGTGAGTTCTCCCTTCTTCTTGAGCCTTGTTTTCCAATTCTTCCTTCTTATCAAGTTATCTAAGGTTGAACTTTTTGTACGTTTTCTCAGATCTATGACGTTCTAGAGAGAATCAGTCATTGTGGTTCAAGAATATCATTTCCCTAGCATCAAGGTAGGTTGTTTGTGCCTTTCTGTAGAAAGTCGATGAGTATTTTGTGCTAATTCCACCAATACCCTTGAACGGGGTATTGCGTGTTCCTGTTTTGCCCCTGTTGTTTGCCTTCTTTTCTTGATTGCTTGAGTAGATGTAATCACCTGTGTATATGGTAGTTTTTACTATACTCTGGATGTTTTCCACGCTTATTTTGCTTGTTTGGCATTTTCCAGTTGTCATGCCTAGTTGTAGGATAGTGGAATTGTTGCTTTGTTATGCTGTTGAGCCTTAGAATGATAGCCAAGTGGCTTTAAGGTTTACTTGGATGATATACGTGTGTTGATCATGTTAGTTTCACATAGGAGTGTGAGAACCTAGTGTAGTAGACCACAGGGAGCATAGATGTAAGGGATTCTCCAGAGTGTCTTTTAATACGATGCGAGACCACAGGGGGAATTGATGATGAGTACTTCCTCATAGAGTCTGTAGTTACTCGACACAGGCCACAGGGGGAATGAGACATTGGTTGCTTCCCCAGAGAGCCTTTAGCACAATACGAGACTATAGGGGGAATTTACGGTGAGTGTTTCCTTAGAGAGTCTATTCTTAGCTGAACCAGAGGGGTGAGACTGTGTGTGCCTCCTAGAGGGTTGCTAGTACTTGTAGGTTGAACCATAGGGGTTAGGCTGTGAGAGCTACCCAGAGGGTTACCTGTTTTCTACTTATTGTTGGTTGTTTACTTGTGTACTTTATATGCTAGAATTATGGATTGTAGCTGTTGTGTGCTTTTCTGTTTACTGCTTTCCGCACTTGTACTTGCCTTGTATTCATTGACTATTAGGCATAGATCTTTGGGTGATTGCCTACTGGGATTGTATCTCACACCCTATTTGGGCCATGCTTTTGGGACCAAGAAAACTATGTTGTTGCAAGAATAGATAAGGGTAAGTGCCCTTCTACTCAGGTTCTTGATTGCACTGGAGTTGGAGAGCATGGGACCGAGCCGTGGCTTGCGATGCTGAGGAGTTTACTTTGTTTTTCTTTTGAACTTTGTTTTTTAGTGTACTTCAGCACATTGGTTTGTTTACTGCTTTCCATAGACATATGTACCATGTTGCATCATTATTATTTTATACATTGTTTCCGCTGTTCAGTTCAGTTGTTGTATGTTGTTACTGCTTCCGCTATTGACTATTGTTTTTCTTACCTTATATACCTTACCAAATGAGGAAATAGTTTCCCCAGTAACTTACTAAGGCCCTCGCTGCTAGTCGGAAGCCTCTGGCATTTGGGGAAATGCGCTTAAGGTGATATGGCGAACTGGGTACGAGGCACCAGTGGAAGGGCTCCGGATTTGGGTCGTTACAAAGTGGTATCAGAGGGGTTCTTTTCTCTTGATTTACTATTTGGAGAATTTAGCCAGGGATAGGATGGATTTGGTACTTGGTATTAAGTTTTGCTTGGGAGTAGCTAACCCATGTACAGGGAAAATCCATACTACCTCGTTAATTGCAGTTTGCTGGTTTTGAGATTTTACGGTTGATATGATTTCATCTAGAGTGATTCACATGCTTTGTGTTGTTATTTCCTTGACGATTGTGGTTCTATTTCTGTCGCAACCTGATGAGATAAGGGTATTCCATCTCATGCATCATATAGGCACTTGTAGAAATCACATGTTATGAATTCTTGTCATGCCATCTAGGGTGCATTAGTGATTGCATGCTGTTGTGATAGAATTTGTGTATATTATGCATGCTGTTGTGATAGATGCTTGATAGAATCTCTGATGCCTTGTTAGAAGATTGTTTGTTTCTTACCTTTCTTAAATGAACGCAAAATTTTAATTCTTGAGGTGTTATGGGCCCTCACGAATCGGGATTTGGCACCTACTTGCCTTGTTTTCTGTGTTTTCTGGGGTTCTGTGAAGTTTCTGAGCTACTGCCCAGAAAAACCTAGAATACACAGCGTGTACTTTTTGACTACATGACGTGTAGTTTTTAGACCATGTCACTGACCGTGTGAGCAGGGACACGTTGTTGTAGAAATAACTTCAGGAACACGCTGTGTACTTGGTCGTTTCACTAACAACATGGGTTGGGGGAGCTCGAGTAGAACACGTCGTGTAGTCCCGTCCAGGTACCCGGTCGTGTCACGAACAACACGGGTCGGCGTTACCTTCTCTTAGACACACCGGGTTGTTTCGGAACACGCTGTGTAGTCTTGTTCAGGTACTCAGCCGTGTCACGAACAACACGGGACGGTGTCACCTTCACCTATACACACCGTGTTTGTTCAGAACACGCCGTGTAATTTTCAGTCATGTAGACGGCCGTGTATTTAACAACACGAGCCTCCAAAGCCTTGTCTAGTACACACCGTGTGTCTTCAAAACACGCCGTGTAGTCTCGGGTTAAGTCGGACTGTGTGGGTTAGCCATGTCAAGAGACTCAGGAAGGGGAGTATTTTTCAAGTACACGTCGTGTGTGGGGTCAACACGCCGTGTAGTTTGAGGTGTTACACGACTTGTAGGTAAGGGGTACACGCCCATGTCGGTGGTTTAAAACGACACGTCGTGTAGTTTTTATACACGCCGTGTAGCCGTGTTTTGTAAACTTGTGTGTTTTCCTTCCCCTGTTCTCATTTTTTACTCTTGTGTTCTATGTCCTTGTTATTTTATCTAAGGTGTGCTTTTGATCTTTCAAAGCTATGCCTCTGAGACGTCCTCCGGTTGTATGTCTATCGTCAGGCAGTGATCAGACGCTAGATATGGCTGATCAGGGATGTCCTACCAATCATCCAGTCGGGCCATCCTTGGCACCGGCTATCATACCCGTTGCAGGCGCTGATGCGTAGTTCAGGGAAGGTTTTATGAGGATAATGCAGACCTTTCAAGGAGCACTGCCTCCTTCCGCGACTATGGTAAACTTGACGTGGGTTTTTCAGCATCATCATCCTCCCACGTTCTCGGGGGAAGGAGGACCTCAGGCTGCAGAGTCATGGCTAGAATCCATGCTGACTATCTTCGAGCATCTGGAGACACCTCCAGAGAGGTGGGTCAAGATCGCTACCTATATGCTCCGAGACTCCACCACAAGGTGGTGGGACGTGATCTCACAGGTGGGACATCAGCAGGTTATGTCTTGGGAGGAGTTTCAGCACGTCTTTTATGACTACTTCTACCCGAAGACCCTGAGGGCCGATCGAGCCCGGGAGTTCATGAGCTTAGAGCAGGGTACTCTTTCTATCATGGAGTATTCCTCTCGTTTCACCGAGATGCAGCATTTCACACCCCTCCGAGATGGAAGTGGGGTGTTCTTAGCAAGGAAGTTCAAGGATGGAAGTGGGGTGTTCAGGAGCATCACCACTAGTTTCTCACCAGTCGGGGAACTAGAGTTCTTCCGGCTGTTCGGGCCGAGGTGGAGGTCGAGGCCATGGCGGTCAGCCACCAGTCCCTCAGCACCAGCAAGTTGGATCAACTCAGAGTGGTCAGTCAGGGGTGCAGGGCCGCGGTGCAAGACAGTCTTTCACCGTGGAGCAGGCCTATCAGGAGCAGGATCCTAGCCCTTCTACAGTTCGAGGTACGATTTTAGTAGTCTCAGTTTTATCTTCATCTCTTTTCGATATTGGTGTTACGCATAGCTTTATCTATGTTGCTATCGTGGAGAGCCTTAGGCTCTGCATCTTTTCTTCTGCCAACTCATTGACACTAGACACACCTTTGGGGATGAGGACATCTAGTGTACGCTAGTGTAGAGAGTTCCCTCTTGAGGTTGTAGGGTATCGTTTCTTATGGGATATCTATGTCCTAGAGATGACAGGCTATGATGTCATCCTCGGGATGGACTGGTTGGTTCCCTTCTAGGAATTCATCGAATGTTATCACCGTAGGGTGAGTTTTATCTCACCAGAGGGTGAGTCCTTTCTTTATAGAGGCGAATGGGATGTATGGGAAAGTCGAGCAGGACTCGAGCATCATGGGCTAGGAAGGGTGAAAACCCAGATTTCTAGTCTTTATCTGGATGATCAGGGGACTTCACAGTTGGACTTTCCTCTAGTGGTGGATCATTTCAGGGACGTCTTTCCAGAGGAATTTTCAGGTTTTCCTCTATAGCGTGAGGTATACTTATCAATTGAGCTCATTCCAGGAGTGGCACCGGTGTCCATTCCTCCTTATAGGATGGCTACACCTGAGGTGTAGGAGCTCAAGAAGCAGTTGGAGGAGTTACAGGCAAAGGGTTTCATCCAACCCAGTACTTCTCCTTGGGGTTCGCCTGTCCTGTTTGTGAAGAAGGCAGACGGTACCCTTCGGATTTGTGTGGATTACCGGAAGCTGAACCAGTTGACGGTCAAGACCCGATATCCCTTTTTGAGGATCGATGACCTCTTTGATCAGATTTGAGGAGCCTGGGTGTTCTCAAAGATCGACTTGAGGTCCGGTTATCATCATTTTCATGTTAGACCATCAGATATACCTCTGACAGCCTTCAGGAGCAGGTATGGTCTATACGAGTATATAGTCATGCCGTTCAGTCTCACGAACGCGCCTGCAGTTTTCATGGCACTGATGAACCGAGTGTTCCATCCTTACTTGGACTCCTTTATCGTGGTCTTCATGGAAGATATCTTGGTGTACTCTCACACTCGACACAACCATGCCACACATCTTGAGATCATTCTTGGTACACTTAGAGAGCATCAGATTTATGCTAAACTCTCTTTGTGCCACTTTTGGATGGATCAGATTCACTTCTTGGGTCATGTCATCTCAGAGGAAGGAGTATCTATGGACCCATAGAAAGTGAGAGTTGTAGTTTCCTAGAAGCATCCGAAGAACGTCTTTGAGGTACAGAGTTTCCTAGGGCTGGCTGGATACTACAGACACTTCATTCAGGACTTTTCACACCTAGAAACACCTTTGACAGGTCTGACCAAGAAGGGGGGAAAGTTCTTATGGTCAAATTCTTGTGATTTATCCTTTCAGGAGCTGAAGGGTAGGTTGACGTCGGCACCGATACTAGTCTTGCCAGATCCATGCAAGAACTACACCATTTATTGTGATGCTTCAGGTATCGGGCTAGGAGCTGTGCTTTTGTAGGGAGATGGAGTCGTTGCATACGGGTCTCAGCAGTTGAGGCCACATGAGCGTAACTACCCTATGCACGATCTGGAGTTGGCAGTTGTTGTTCATGCCTTACGCTGTTGGAGACACTATCTTCTAGGAGATCATTTTTTGGTCTTTACCGACCACAATAGTCTCAAGTATATTTTCACTCAGCGTGATCTGAATCTGAGACAGTGCAGGTGGGTCGAGTATCTTCAGTCTTTTGATTTCGAGCTTGCCTATATGCCAAGAAAGGGCAACGCAGTGGAAGATGCGTTGAGTAGGAGAACTCATATTCAGGCAGTTCAGGAAGCCAGTAGTGAGTGGAAGCTTATGGCTCTGTTCTTTGAGATGCATCTAGAGGTGCATGACAAACAGGGATAGACTTTCCTATCTTCTGTAGTTGTTACCTCTACACTACTTGATCGGGTACAGATGAGGCAGCTATCAGACTCAGAAGGCTTAGTACTGTGGGAGAGCATGTCAGGATAAGACCCTCTTTCTAGATGGACAGTGGGTGAGGATGAGATCTTGTGTTTCCAAGGACACGTATGGGTGCCAGCATACATACGCGAGGAGCTGATGCGGGATTTTCATTCCTCAGTTTGGGAAGTTCATCCTGGCGTCACCAAGATGTATCAGGATCTTCATCACCAGTACTGGTGGCTAGGTATGAAGAGGGATATTGCTGGTTTTGTCATGAGATGCTCTACTTGTCAGTAGGTGAAGGCGGAGCATCAGCGACCAGCAGGCCTTTTACAGTAGTTACCCATTCCGGAGTGGAAGTGGAACGATATTGTGATGGACTTCGTGACCGGGTTTCCAAGGTCACCTCGAGGGAACAATTATGTTTGGGTTGTCATCAACAGACTTACGAAGGTTGCTCACTTCTTAAAGATCAAGGATACCTTCAGTGTTGATGATCTGATATGACTTTACATCAAAGAGATTGTACGTCTGCATGGAGTTCCACACTCTATTATTTCATACAGGGATGCGTGCTTTACTTCTCGGTTCTGGCAGAGACTTCAGAAGGCTTTGGGTACACAGGTACTTTTGAGTACGGCATACCACCACTAGACTGATGGCCAGTCCGAGCACACGATCCAGGTGCTAGAGGATATGCTCAGAGCTTGCATCCTAGACTTTGGTTATTCTTGGGAGAAGCATATCCCTCTGGTAGAGTTCACCTACAACAACAGCTTTCAGGTGACCATTCAGATGGCACCTTACGAGGATTTGTACGGTAGGCCATGTCGATCACCCTTATGCTGGCTGGAGGTAGGAGAGGCAGCTTTGTTGGGACCTCATCTTGTTCAGGAGACTACAGAGCAGATAGAGTTGATTCGGAAGAGGATGGCTACTGCACAGTCTCAGCAGAAGTCTTATGCTGATCAGCGAAGACGACCTCTAGAGTTCAAGTTTGGGGATCAGGTTTTCCTTCATGTCACACTGAGGTTGGGACACAAGAGGATTTGGAGATAGGTTAATCTTTCATCACGGTACATCGGGCCGTTTGAGGTTTTGGAGAGAGTTGGTCCAGTCGCCTATCGGTTGCAACTACCCCAGAGGTACCAGGCCATGCATGACGTCTTCCACGTCTCTCAGCTCTGATGTTACTTTTCAGACCCATCTCATGTCTTTCATCCTGAGGAGGTTGAGCTCGAAGCGAATGCAACGTTTGAGGAGCATCCCATCTGAATTGTCGATCGCAGTACGAAGGTTCTCCTTGGGCGGTCTATCACTCTTGTGTGGGTGCTATGGCAGCATGGGAGAGTACAGGAAGAAACTTGGGAGAGGGAGGCCGATGTACGGTCGCAGTGGCTGGAGCTGTTTGGGGTTTCTCCTTCTACGCCTCGCTAGGGAAATTTGGGGATGAATTTCTTTAAGGGGGGAATTTTGTAAGAACCCGTATTTTCATTTCATGTACGCCTTTCCTTTTTCTGGAGTTTTTGAGAAAAATAAACTTTATGTAAATTTTTGACACGCCGTGTACTTTCTGAGTACACGCCCTGTACTCTTTTCCGGCTCGAAGCCGTGTGCTGGCCATGCCCGGGCCACACACACGGTGTGTAGGGGTGACGTGGAGGCCGTTTTTGGAGGAGTACGGAAAAACCTAGTACACGTCGTGTACTCTAAAAGTACACACCGTGTACTTTTCTTTTTTTTTACTAAACACACCGGGGTCATGCCTGATGGACAGAACACACCCCTTCTCTAGGTTCTTCGTCCGAGAGTGACCCGTACGGCCAGATCTTCCCCGAGCCCCCGCCACTTAGTCTGTTATCTGATTCGAGCATAGTCGATTGTGTTGGAAGTGCAACGGTGAGTTCTCCCTTATGATTGATCCTTATTTTCCAATTCTTCCTCCTTCTCAAGTTATCTAAGGTTGAACGTTTTGTGCATTTTCTCAGATCTACGATGTTCTAGAGAGAATCAATCGTCGTGGTTCAAGTATATCAATTACCTAGCATCAAGGTAAGTGGTTTGTGCCTTTCTGTAGAAATTCAATGAGTATTTTGTGCTAATTCCACCAATACCCTTGAACGGGGTTTTGTGTGTTCCTGTTTTGCCCCTGTTGTTTTCCTGCTTTGCTTGATTGCTTGAGTATATGTATTCTCCTGTGTATATGGTAGTTTTTACGGTACTCTGGATGTTTTCCATGCTTATTTTTCTTGTTTGGCGTTTTCCAGTTTCCATGCCTAGTTGTAGGATAGTGGAACTATTGCTTTGTTATGCTGTTGAGCCTTAGAATGATAGCCAAGTAGCTTTGAGGTTTACTTGGATGATATATGTGCGCTGAGCATGTTAGTTTCACATAGGACTGTGAGAACCTAGTGTAGTAGACCATAGGGAGAATAGACATAAGGGCTTCTCCAGAGTGTCTTTTAATACGATGCAAGACCACAGGGGGAATTGACGATGAGTGCTTCCTCAGAGAGTTTGTAGTTCCTCGACACGGGCCACAGGGGGAATGAGACATTGAGTGCTTCCCCAGAGAGCCTTTAGCATGATACAAGACTATAGGGGGAATTGACGGTGAGTGATTCCTCAGAGAGTCTATTCTTAGCTGAACCAGAGGGGTGAGACTGTGTGTTCTTCCTAGAGGGTTTCTAGTACTTGTAGGTTGAACCATAGGGGTTAGGCTATGAGAGCTACCCAGAGGGTTACCTATTTTCTACTTATTGTTGGTTGTTTACTTGTGTACTTTATATGCTAGAATTGTGGATTGTAGCTGTTGTGTGATTTTATGTTTACTACTTTCCGCACTTGTACTTGCCTTGTATTCATTGACTATTAGGCATAGATCTTTGGGTGATTTCCTAATGGGATTGTATCTCACACCCTTTTTGGGCCATGATTTTGGGCCCAAGAAGACTATGTTGTTGCAGGAATAGATAACGGTAAGCGCCCTTCTACTTCAGGTTCTTGATTGCACTGGAGTTGGAGAGCATGGGATCGAGCCGTGGCTTGCGATGCTGAGGATTTTACTTTGTTTTTCTTTTGCACTTTATTTTTCAGTGTACTTCAGCACGTTGGTTTGTTTACTACTTTCCATAGACATATGTACCATGATGCATCATTATTATTTTATACATTGTTTCCGCTGTTCAGTTCAGTTGTTGTATGTTGTTACTGCTTCCGTTATTGACTATTGTTTTCTTACCTCGTATACCTTTCCAAATAAGGGCATAGTTTCCCTAATAACTTACCAAGGCCCTCACTTCTAGTCGGCAGCCTTTGGCATTTGGGGAAACGCGCTTGAGGTCATGTGGCGAACTGGGTATGGGGCACCAGTGGAAGGGCTCCGGATTCGGGTCATTACAAAGACCACAAAGCAAAGACATCTCACACCAGGTATAACTCAAAGTATAGAAAGTAAGATTATCAGTTGTAGAGATGATTCTTCTTGTACTACTAAGGGAATCATCCCTGATGAGCCACTGATGTATTCTTTCTCAGCTATTGGACCACTAAGGCCCACTCGTTTGCTAAACCACTGAGGTACGCTTGTCTTCTGCACCACTGAGGTACTCTCATCTGCTCCACCACTAAGGTACACTTGTTTTCTAAACCACTCAGGTACGCTTGTTTTCTGAACCACTAAGGTACACTCGTATAATGAACCAGTAAGGTACACTCGTCTATTGAACCACTGAGGTACGCTCATCTGTTGAACCACTGAGTTATGCATGTATGATGAACCACTGAGGTATGCTCGTATGTTGAACCACTGAGGTATGCTTGTCTGTTGAACCAATTAGGTATGGTCGTATGGTGAACCACTAAGGTACACTCGTCTACTGAACCACTAAGGTACAATTATCATATCTTTTGTGTCATAGCTGGCCATAGGATTCCCGCACTCCAGTGTGTTTGATTCTAGGAGAATCTACTCCTCAAGTCATTGGTCATAACTCTAATATCATGTAATCTAACTTAGAGTATTCCCAAAGGATATTCCCATTACAAGGGTCCTCACCCTATAGACGGTGTGTCAATCGGACACCCGATCTGAAGGATACTAGCGTTTTAGTAAACATGGGCTGGTTGCGTCCAGACCCAGTCTGACTTGGTCAAGCTGACCCGACCAACCCAGCCCAGGGATCCCAAATGACCTGACCCATTTCAGATGACCCAACCCGACCCGGTTGGGTCTGGGCCATCAAAGTTTGACTTGGACTATTGGACCTTGCTGGACCCAGCTCGGTTTGGCCATGGTTCCAGCCTGTCGGGTCGACCCGTGACCCGGTCTATATTTTTGGCCCGGTCTGACTTGGTCAGACCAGATTATTTCCAGCTACCCGGTTTCCTATTCGGATCGGCCCGCATTGGTGGGATGACTCTTCTCTAGCCTAGGTTGCCCGGTGGCCCGGTTTATTGCACCATCCCAGCCCGCATCGGCGGACCGGCTTGGGTCTAGACCGGACTCTGCGCTAGCATCCGGTTCACACCGCACATGGCCGGCTGAGGTCGGCCGCCTCCCATCGCACATGGTCCCCGCTAGACCGCATGCCAACCCACTCCACGTCCCACCCCATAGACCACTCCTCTCTACATGCGGCGCCAGACTGGATTCGCTTTGCTGCACCACTACGGCCCCCACTGACCACATCCTCCGAGCCTCGGCATGCCTCCAGGCCTCGACAAGCCGCCGGGGCATGGCGCCTCCTGCCTCCCGCCTACCTCCAGCCTTAGTGTCGATGGCTCTTGCTACTACCGCGGCATGGGTTTCGTGGCCTGGTGCCGCCGCCACGGCCTCTCGCCGATGTCATGGCCCGCCTGGCTGTAGCCCTTCCCACCTGGCGTTCTGGGATGATGCGTCGCTGACTGTTGCGCCATGAAGAACGGGAAGAACACAGGAAGAGGAAAGGGGAAGGATTCGCACATAATAACCCCAAAATAATGATTTGGAACTTTGTTTGTGTTGACCTGGATGCATTCTTGTTAGTAGGATCATGAAGAACCAAAATAGGGTGGAATAATCACTAAGATAAATATATTATTTATCTTGCATCATTAACCATCCCGCATGAATGATTGATTCGCAGGTTAACTTGTTCGTGAGTTAACCCGCGTTTGTCGTTTAAAAGAGGGGACGGGGAAAAGCAATTCACACATAAAAGCATCAGACCCCTACCTGGGAAAGGAGATTGCTTGAAGATGATTGTTTGTTGTCATCCATCGATCTCTGATCCCAAATCTACTCTCCAAGGGTGTCATCTCCATCGTTTGATTTGCTTGCGTTCATTATTGGAGAGGTTTCATTCGTCGTTCATTAGAGGAATTCTAGGGTTGTTTTCCAATCCTAAATTCCCTATTTAATTAAAGAAGGAAGACGTGTGCACGTTGCAGTGTCACCACCCTGCTCCATTAATGAGGTTCATTAATGAGATTCATTAATGAGATTCAGTGGTGCCTCAGCACTGCACTACAGCGCTGATGTTCCGCTACTTAATGATGAAGAAAACAAATAAAATAACATTTTAAGTTATTTTATTTTTCTTCCGAAAAGTCCAAAAATTAACTTTCACCCTCGACCCGCTTCGATCGAGGTTAGGCTTTGCCTAAGGGAAACATCTCATTATAAACTCAATGGTGGTATCATATTTGTAATCCAAGTTACCATTTGTGAGTTATGAGGATTTGAAAATAAAATAATTTTTTTTATTTAAATTATTTTATTTACGGTTACGTCCCAAAAACCAACTTTCACTTTTGGCTCACGCCAACCGATCTTAGGCTTCGCCTAAGGTAAGTACCCCTTCACGAGCTCAATGGTACTCTCATATTTTCAATCTGAGTCACCATTCGTGAGTTATAAATATTTAAAAATAAAATAATTTTTATTCAATTATTTTATTTATGGTCAAAAACTAATTTCCACTTTTGACCCCGCGTCGGCCAATGTTAGGCTTTATCTAAGGAAAGAACGCCCTCACGAGCTCAACGGTGGTCTCAGATTTTTAATCTGAGTCACTGTTCGTGATTTATAAGGATTTGAAAATAAAAAAATCTTTATTCAATTATTTTATTTACGACCAAAAACTATTTTCCACTGTTGGCCCACGCTAGCCAATGTTAGGATCTGCCTAAGGAAATCACACCCTCATGAGCTCAATGATAGTATTTTATTTTCAATCCAAGTCACCGTTCGTGAGTTATAAGGATTTAAAAAATAAAATAATTTTATTTAATAATTTTATTTAATAATTTTATTTATGGTTATGTCATTTTCGAGTTTTCTCACTGGGGGCTCACGACGACTAAACTTAAGTCCTTCCTAGGGTAAACCCACCATCCTGAATGCAACGGTGCCCTCAAATTTCTGATTCAATCAACTATTTAAAAGTTATTCTATTTTTTTTGGAAAAATACTCACGCATGCTATTTAAAACTTAACATTTTTCGACGGACCATTTCTGGCACATTGTGCCTTGGAATCTCACAACGTCTCAGCACCTGGTCATGAAATAATACCATATAATTTAAAATATATATATATGAAATTATGGGACATTACAAGGAAAATATCCTTAGTAGGCCTCATATACTTAAGGATAGTCTTGACTACCATCCAATAGCAGCCACTTGGGTTAGCTTGATATTTTCCCACCACACTTAATGCATAGGCGACATCTAGTTTAGTACATAGCAGGACATACATGACTGAACCAATAATTGATGTGTATGGAGTCCTTACCATTCTCGCTATTTCCTCATGCGTTTAAGGACACATTTTCTTGGAAAGATGAATGTTATGTGACGCTGGAAACAATCCCCTCTTGGATTGTTCCATACTGAATCTCTTTAGTATCTTGTCAATGTATGTACTTTGACTTAGGCCCAACAATCTCTTAGATCTATCATGATAGATCTTGATCCCAAGAATATATGTTTCCTCACCTATGTACTTCATGGAGAAGCATTGATTCAACTATGCCTTAATAGACTGTAATACTGGTATCTTGTTTCCAATATGTAATATTTCATCAATATATAATCTTAGAAGAATGACTGCACTCCCAATAAACTGTTTGTAGACACTAGGTTCACATTCGTTCTTTATAAAACCACATTCTGTTATGGCTTCATCAAAATTAATGTTCCATGACCTAGATGATTTCTTTAATCCATAAATGGATTTTTTCAAATTTCATATCTTATTGGAATTCTTTGGAGTCACAAACCCTTCAGGTTGTTCCATGTAGACATCTTCCTTAAGGTTCTCGTTAAGGAATTATATTTTTACATTCATTTTCCAAATCTCCTAGTCATGGTAAATAGTGACGGTCAATAGAATTCTGATGGATTTTAGCATCACAATTGGTGAAAAGGTTTCATCGTAGTCAATGCCTTGATGTTTTTTGAACCTTTTTACAACCATTTGTGCCTTATAAGTACTGAATTGTCCTTCCATATCCAGTTTTTTCTTGAATACCCATTTGCAACCAACAGGCTTTACATCAACTAGAGGATCAACCAAAATCCAGACTTGGTTTTGGTACATGGAATCCATTTCAAAATTCATGACTTCTTGCCACTTGGAAACATTTGTGCCACTTACTTCTTACTTATAGATTAGAGGATCATTATTATCAACTAATAATGAGTCACCATCCTTGGTGACTAGAAAATTGTATCGTTCTGTTCTTTAACCTCTCCTGTACTCCTACGCAGTACTTGTGTCTCAGGAAGAGATCTTTCTTCCATGGGGCTTTGTGGAATCTTCTCCTATACTGTCTCTTGTGTACCTTGAGCCCGACTTCATCTAAGTCTATCTCGCTCCCACTATCTCTTTTAGAGATGTGATCCCTCTCAAGGAATATGGTGTATCTTACTGCTATAACCTTTTTGTCTGAGGGTTCATATAAGTAATATCCCCTTGTTTCCTTAGGGTATCCTATAAAGGTACACCTTGTGCCTTGGGGTGCATGTTTGTTACCTAAATAGGCCTTAACAAACGCTTCGCTACCCCACACATGTAAATTTTATAACATGGATTTTCTTCCACTCTAAAGCTCGTATGGAATACCATTTATTGATTTATTTGGTACTTGGTTTAGTATGTGTGTCGCTATTTGTAACGCATATCCCCAAAAGGATAATGGAGGACTTGCATGACTCATCATTGATCTCACCATGTCCAAAAAGTTATGGTTCCTCCTTTTTCTTACATCATTCCACTAAGGTGTGTAAGGATGAGTGAGTTGGTATAGGATCCCAAAATCCCATAAGTAATCAATGAATTCTTGATTAAGATACTCTCCACCTCGGTCTAAGTGGAGTTTCTCAATCTTCTTACCAAGATGGTTCTCAACTTCATTCTTATTTTTTTTAACACAAACGGAGACATGAATTGGAAACCCAAATCATGCCCCAAAAATTTATTAAAATAAAAGTATTGCAATACAAACTCGAGGTGTAATGAGTTTACACCAACCCAAAAGAGAGATCAGAACAAGTAGATAAAACAAAGAAGCTCAAACACATCAAGCAGTAAGTGTGGCCTCTCCAAGCGAGCTCCAAGGCAGGGGACATGCAGTAATGTCTGTGACATAAGAGCATAGAGTCGTGCCATGAGAGCAGAGAAGCACTGGACAAAGAAAATCAGGGATTTTGGCTGTATTCTTGCACCAAACTCTTATTAAACAGTCGGCGTTTGATATCCAAATAATTTTCCACAGAAATTTCACCATCTCTGAGCCTCTGATAAGCCAATTCGTCTCGTTGTTCTAATAGAGAGTCCAAATTTTCAGTTACCTCCACAGCATCTTAATCTGCACTCTTCACCACCAAGTCAGAGAATTCATTCAGTTTATCATCAGGAGGTAAAAAAGGAGGATCGATCTCAAGTTGTGAAGGAACGTTTGAAGTGAGAGCTCTAGAGAAGTTTTCACTCCGGTCAACCAAATTCATCGCAGTTGAATTTATAACATTTTCCTTTTTATAGGTATCGAGTGACCTCGTGACAATTGTTCTTTCCATTTGAGAGTAATCTCTATGCTTCCTCATTTTTTTGGGATTGGGAGTAATGAATCCATCTGCATCTACAATTTGTTTTTTCGCTTTTCTAGATCTTGATTTTAGGAAGTCCTCTTCAATTTGATCAGCTTTCTAATCAGCCTCCAGCAAGGGTGTTTTCTGTGCTGGGCATGTATCCAGGTCAGATTTAGAAAGAACCTCCTGATTATCCTCCTTAGTGGGTTCATTCTGAACACTATGGACATCATCAAAAAAAACCCTAGAAGATTCCAGGTTCAAAACCACTCTCAACATTGTCCATGGAAAGAGATTGAGCTTCAGAAGGCATTTCAACATCCTCGATTTGTTCACCAAAGGGGTTCTTACTTCCAGAGGGTCCTGCAAGCACCGTCGCTTTCATAGACTCTCCTATGCAATCTGCCATTTCCATATTTAGCTTGCCCTTCACAACCCAAGCCTTGCGAGAAGTTGGACAGACTGTCTTACCACATCCACTGGATAAATGCCCAATTTTAAAGCAAACCGAACAATAAGAGGGCAGACGTTCATAAATCACCTCTTGTAAGAAACCATGGTTTCCATTTTGAATCCAGATTTGTTTTGGAAGGGATTTAGAGAGGTCAATCTTGGTACAGATCCTAGCAATCGAAGGCCTAGAAAGTTTTTTGGTTGCAATGTCCAGCTTCAACGGGGATCCAATCAGACTGGAAATCGGAAACAGGGCCATATGTTTAAAGAAGTGAATCGATAAACCAGGGAATCCAAGCCAAACCGAGACAATAGGTGATTCAATGTTACAATCAAAATCAGAGTACCATTTCAGAAATTTCATTGTGCATCCACCAAAAACCCATGATCTTCTCACCCAAAATCTATAGTATTCATTTTTAGATGAAAATCAAAGAATCACGTTGGAGGAATTAAGAAAACCAATTTGAAAACTAACAAACCCAATTGCCACGAGCGATTTCCTCAAAAATAATAACGAAGGTCGACGCCGAATGAATTTTCCAACAAGCGTGAATCACAAGTCAGTGGAAAGAAGATTTACCTCATTGTAAGAAAAAGAAATCTCCAAATGACCTTGATGCTGGAAGGATTTCGGGGCGACACAAATCTCCTCAGCCGCAACCCCACCCCTGGTAGAAGGCGCATTCATGTGTCGAGGTTACTCCGTCGCAAAATCTGCATAAGAACGAGTATCGGACCTAGGGTTTCTCCGTTGATCGCTTGGGGGAAAATATTTCATTGTCCGTGGGAGGTGCATCGGAGAAGACAATGTGATTCACTGAGATCGTTATTGTGTATGTAGCCTACCTCTCAACCTCATTCTTGTATTCATTGAACTTATCAAAAGAACCTGACTTATATCTCATTTAGTAGATATATCCATATCTACTAAAATCATCAGTAAAAGTTATGAAGTATGAGTACCCACCCCTTGTTTCAACTGGAAATGGTCTGCACACATCGGTATGAACCAATTCAAGAAGCTCTTTGGCCCTTTCATCATTCCCACTAAATGAGGTTTTGGTTATTTTTCCTTGTAAACATGTGTGACATACACCAAGTGGTTTTAGTTCGAAAAAATCTAAATATCCATCTTGATGTAACTTTTTCAGGCGTTTCTTGTTTACATGACCTAGCCGGTGATGCCAAAGTTGGGTGTGGTATGAGTCATGTGAAGTATCTTTGTTATCGATTGTCATTACTTGGTTTGTGTAATCCAACACATAAAAAACGTTGTATAAATGTGCCCTACCAAAACAAATGATATCTTTGTAAAAGAAGAAAAATTCATTTCCAAACTTGAAAACAAATCAATTTGTATCTAGTCTAGATACAAAAATAATGTTTTTAGTTACAGAAGGCACATAATAACAACCTTTAACACTGAGATCATCCAAGTCGACAATGTGAAGTGGTGGTCCTCGACAGCTACAACAAGAAGTCTAGCTCTATTGGTTGCTTGTAGATCTACCTCCCCTCAGTCAATTTCCCTGAATCTACTTGGTTCTTATATTTTAATACATAAGTGATCACCACAAAGCTATATCTAATGCCCAATTTGTAGACACGGATAAATTGCACTCAAAGGATCCAAACGCAGCGGAAGCATGGAAATTGGGAGGGACCAACTTTACCTTTTCTACTATCGATGACCAATTAGGGATCAATATGACGATAAATTCCAGTATCCATGGATTAAGATCAAAGATATAGAAAAAAGAAGAAAAGGTGAAGTGCCCAGATCAGTGTGAATCACTGAGAGGGGGAGGGGGTGAATCAGTGATCCTTTAAAACTTTTTACTAATTGATTCTTAATCAATTAAACCTCTATGGCTTGTTAAGGCCTCGATCCACTCTTCTTGTATCTCTCAGCCTTTCCTCAAATGATGCAGTAAATGTAAAGGCACAGGACACAAGGATTTACAAGGTTCAGCACCAAAGGCCTACGTCCTTTCCATGTTGGTTATACGCCCCAACATGGTTTCTTCCATTATAATCTGTTAGTATTACAATGGTCGATACAGCATCCCACTGTATCTCTCCTGAGTCCCACAGGAGGGTCTTTATACTGCGTCCCACAGTGTTACCAGAGTCCCACTGGCCTGCTCCAGAATCCCACTGAAGACTTCTTCTCCCTGAGTCCCACAGGGTATTCTCCTGGCTCATCGAGTCACACGAGTAGCTCTTCTTCTCTTTATGCTTCTTCAAGTATCTTCAGCAGTCTGGGATAAAGACTGCTGGCCTTGCTCTGTACCTCTGATCACTTGTGATGATCAGGTCTTCTCGTCTTGCTCAGGCTTTATCACCTTCTTCTAAGGATAACCTGGCTTCTCTCTTCAACTACTGAATACTCAGACAACTGATATCTTTAACTTCAGTCTGGTCCAGTCTCACAGTTCAGTTCAACTTCATGCACTGAGTGCATGGAATCTCTGGTTCCTCATGCACTGATTGCATGGTTTCTCAAATCTCTTCAAGATCTTCAAGTCTTGGACTCCTCAAATGCACACAACCGGATTTGGCTTTGTTCACGTGTGCATGTGCATGCATGCATGCATGCACTCCCCTTTCTTTCTTCTTGGTGCAATAAACCCTCAGAGGGTGTAGTCAACTATAGCACACACCTCCTCACTTGAACTTCACACTTTTGTTCAATGTGTTTACACACTTAAATGTGTGTTATACTTTGTGTGAGTCTTCTTCTTCTTCAAAGTGTGTCTACTCCACTTAGAGCACACACATAGGTTCGGCCACTTCACTTTGTTGTTTTGCACACACAACTTTGTTCTTTGCTTTGCACACACACAATGAGTGTGTATTTGGCCTTCACTATTTTTGCACACACCCAAGCTATCCTCGGCCTTCTTTTCAAATGCACACACACACAAAGTGTGGTGGTCTTAACTCTTCAAGAATGCACACACAAATGCACTAAGGCCTCGGGTCTTCTTTGGTTGCACAAGGCTACGGTCTTTCCTTCCCTTCTTGCACACACACACGAATATGTCCTTCTCCACTTATGCACACACACTGCCCACGGGTGTCTTCTTCAAGCACGGGCCGCGCATGTGTCAAGGGTGCAAGGGGTAGCCGTGGGTCGCGTTTTCACACACACACAAACTAGTGTGGTCTTCACATGCTGCGCGCAAGTCCTCAAGGTGCACAAGGGTCGCGCAAACACCTCCTGCCGCGCAAGTCCACGGGCAGAGAAGGATGCAACCACGGGCGCGCAAGGATGCGGCCACGGGTCTTCCTGTCGCGCAAGGAAGGCGCACAGGGGACTCCCTTTCTTCTTTCGTGCAAGGAGTGCACAAAAGGAACCTCGCGGAGCAAGGGGTGCTTCGGGCTTCACTGTCGCGCAGGGTGTTGTGCGGGGCTTCGACTTCGCGAGGCACAGAGTGCTTCTCACGGGACTTCAGATTTTCAACAAAGGATCAGAAAGCTTCTTGAGAGCCTCGAGTGCTCCTTTTATAGGCAAGGAATTCTTCACCTCTTCCCCGGGATACAAATCCAAACTCCCGAATATCTCGGGATTTCAAGATTTCATAAAATCTGGTTTTTCTCCTCAGTTTCCCAGTGGGTTCCATTTATGCCCTTTCTTCACGTTCTTGTGCATGAAAACGCATGCATGGCCTTCATCCATGCAAAGCATCAATCAACATGGCCTCGCACCTTCGGTTTTCTTCGGCTGAACATGAAGTTCTTCATTTGTTACATGAAAACCCATATTTATGCATGGATAGGTTCAGTAGGGCCAGACGAACCGAATGGAGTCTTCATCTTCGTCGGAGGTGGTCGGAATCTCGAAAACCGTCGTCGGGGAGGCCTCTGGTTCAGGCGGTGTCGCGGGAATGCGCGGGGAGGCCTCAGCTGAGCTCGAGGAAGGAGACGCCTCGCAGGCCGTTGGATTAGATCTTTGGACGGCCGCGATCAGAAGATCTCACGCGGGATCGATCGTACGGTCGAGATCTGGCGCGCGATCGATCGAGCGGCCAGGATTCACTCCCGGTGAATTTTGCGCATCCCACATCGAAACAGCGAGCGGATTTTCCGCATTTTATCAAAATCACGCTCCCTACAGCCGCTCAGTTGAATCCTCTCCCTCCACGGTGCCGCCCCGCACCGTGTTCTCTCTGCGGGCGCGCTCTGCGCCCACTCACGCCACTCGGGCGCGCGCTATGCACCCTCTATGCACACTGACACTCTTGGGGGTACGCTCCTACGCCCCTGCCGCGCTCCTTCGGGCGTGCCCCAGGCACCCATGCGGTGTCTTGGGTGCGCCCTGCCGCCCTGGCTTTCTCCACGGGTTCCCCCATGGGCGTGGTGCCCTAGCGCCCATGCCTTGGGGTTTGAACCCTCAAGGTGCCTTGGCTGGCCATATTTTTTGGCAAAGGCATGAATAAGGACTTTGTCAAATACAAAGTTCTCCTATGAGTATAATCCAATTGCCTATTCAAGCCATCTTCTAAGACATTACCCTCATCTATTCTTCTCCTCTTCTTCTTAAGAATTCCTCCATTCCTCTTAAACATTTAATCTTCACCTAGGAATGAAATTCCCGAAGGTTCATCTTCAACCGAACTCCTTAATCAAATAGATTCTTCAATGTTCTTCATTGATCTAATCAGAGATCAAATTGGATCTTCTTCAAATTCTCATGCACTAAGTGATAGTGCATGGACTTCTTTAATCCACTTCATCCACTTAGAACTTATGGATGGATCACTTTCAACTCCTCATGCATTGTCACTACAATGCATGGTCTTCTAATCATGTTGTGACTTTGTATCATCTTGATACAAGTTCTTTACACTTACGGATCAGCTCATCAATCGTCTGATGTCCATAGAGAATGTTTCAACCACAACATCCTATGTCACTTAGTGAATCTCCTAAGTGACATGCATCTTAGTACCATGGCCATTCTCCTTTCCTCACTAACACCATCACATCCTTTGTCATTCACATATTGAACCTCCTTGACATCCATCCATTCATTCCTTGACAACAACATACCTCATTGACAACAAATGCAACACAGTGCACTTCAAAAGGGAGCAGGATCCTCGAGCGAGGATCTTGCACATCATTTTTATAATTAATTTAAATAATTTTTTGTAGAAATTAAATACTTAAATCTTCGGTACTTTCTTAATTGATGATGTTGATCATACAGAATGACCCTTTTAGATTGTATTGTTGCGCTTGTTAGGATCCAAACCATAATCCCTCTAACGGTGATCCACGCGTGTTTTGATAGCCTCTGATCGACATCGCTTGTTCTCTGGGTTCTAGTGCGGTGAAACGAGTGTGTTGCGTTGTTCGTTCTTGATTGTCTATTCTTCAGACTTGAATAATGTCTCTAATTATTGAGAGGGGGGAGGAGAGGATTCGAGAGAGAAATTGTTTTGGATAAAAAATTCTCTCACCACCGGCAATTCGGTTCACCAGGCATAATGGCACAATAGACATACATGTCTATTTAACGACATGGGGTTTCAGTTACTGTAAGGACCCGACCCTGGTTGCCTAGAGCTGGTGCTTTATTTAATTAAATTGGCATATAAACAAGAAATATGCATCCTAAAGGGATGAGTAGTTTAGTAGTGTAACACCCCAAGCTTCTACGGTACGCTTCTCTTTAAATAATGTGATAGCGTGTGTTGTACGCAACACCGAGTTCTAACACACCATAACTAATCAAACTAGCCGTTATGAATAGTAATACCTACTTTTTAAAATTATATATATTTTATATTTGAAAATGGACTTCATTTTTGGATTCGGAATATTGAATTTAGCCTAAGGTGAAATTTTGGTACATTTCGGATAACTTTCATATTTTGATGAATAGTGAAAATTTCTAAATTTTAATTAAAAACAACTTTTTTAATCAAAATAATTAATAGTGATAAATTATGAATTTGAGTGGTTTTAAAGTATATTTAGAATATATTTTTACCATTCAATTTAATTTTTATCATTGGACATAATTTTACAATTAAACCGAACATAAACAAGTGTCAATCTTTTGATAGTTATTATCTCTTAAAAACACGCTTTTTGTTTTGACAGCGGGAATTAATTTTAAATTAATTTCTGCCACTTCTGTGTTTTGAATTTAGGAAAATGGATTCCATATTTGGAATCAGGATGTCCAAATTATGTAAATAGGTAACTTTTATTTTTACACATTTTGAATAATTACTGCGGTAAATATTTTATTTACCATGGTTAAAGGGTAAATCCGGTAAATAAGGGTTAAAAAAAATAATATTATAATAATACAAAATTACCCTAGAACGTGTCCTAACCTTATTGGTAGACACATACCCGACCATTGGCATCCTTGGGTCAATTTGGGGACCCCTTGGAGCCACTTGTATGTGGTAGGGACACATTATATTAATAAAGTTAAAATAAAAATAAAAATGGCATAAGCTTACATCTTTTAGAAGAACAATTTTTACATAGGGTTATACATGTTGGATTTTCGATTATAAATATTCATTAGAAAGATAAAAAGATTTCCTACATAATGATGTTTTATTTATAATTTTTAGACATTAAATAATTTATTTTATTTATGACACAATGATGATGCAGTAATTACTAAAATAGTAAAAAATTAACATAATTGATATTATAAATACCCAAATAAATATAATATGAAACTTTTAATGAATTACACTAATTTTCTAGGATAATATGATATATTAGGATTGATTTAATTGACTTTGTTCGAAGTAATCAATCTGTTATGAGTTTCACAAAAATCAACTATTGAATAGTGTCAAAATTGACATAAAAGAGTTCTTAAAACAAATATTATATTATTAATTGATATTAAATTCCTAAAAATCTGAGGTTCGGCCAAGAGACTTATATTATGATAGGTTAATCATTAATGGACCACTTGGGGGTCGCTTGTATGTATATGGTAAGTTTATTAACCATAATATATAAAAATACAAAGAGACATTGTAAAAGTGAAACTAATTAACTTAGAGTTAATACTTAAAGATAAGGTTAATATAAGTACCCAAACCTGTCTAAATTCTATTGGATGAGTTGTTTTCGACCTATCCCCACCTAATCCTTTGAATAGTCAACTTTGGAGCCTTTAGAAACCGAATATGAATTTATTATAAATTAATATTTCTAGCTTTTCCAAAGGTGCCCCTCACCCCTCTTATAAAAGGGCACTCCTCCTTCTCATTTCTTCACACCTTAAAAGCCTTTTGGTTCGGCCAAACTCTGCCCAAATAATCTCCCAACATCCCTCACTACAACCTAGAGTCATTAGTTTGATCAGAAAGCCAACCTAAGGAGCCCTTTTGATCAAATCAAAAGGAAGAACCCGAAGAAGAGGTAATGATTTCACCACCCTTTTCTAAGTTCATTTCTTCTTCCACTTCTTCTTCCTTTGTTCTTACCATTCTAAAATAATAACTCCAGTATCTCACATATACTGTGATGTTATTATAAGTATGGTACAACCATATTCAGTATTCTATCCACCCTTTGAATAACATGTCACCATACGTGCGTACGTACGGCTTACCGTCTCCACGTCGTGGTATAATTGTTATTCAATATAATATTATTTGGATGGGTATAATAATGATGTGTAACTCATGTAAATAATAAATATAACATGTTAATGATTCTGTATATATGATATACCATTCTTTTATATATTATTTTAATATCAAAAGAATGATATTGTCGCTCGTGCGTACGTACGGACTACCGTCTCCACGAACGCGATGAGATTCATTCTCCATCGTATCCATTCAAGTATAATTTGATGATTTAAAAAATGATGTTTAAGGACTTGATATCATTCTGGATATGAATAATATACAACCTATCCTTTACATACATGTCTTACGTAACAAAACATACAAAAGAAAACAAGTAAGTTAACACCTGAAACAACGATAATACTAAGATATTATTATCAAATCAATATTAAAAGATCATATATGATATCATATTAATGTATATGACTCTTGTATAATTTAATAACAATTATTTCACCATTATACAGGAGGTTAACCTACCACAACCAAGGAAAAGTACAAGGTAAGGGTTATTTCACAATCTCTTCATTATCCGAGGTTGTATTATACGTAATAATCTACTGGGATCTCTTTATCATCCACATCCATGTTTCTTTGAAATGTAT
Source organism: Viscum album (assembly GCA_963277665.1). Lineage (NCBI taxonomy): Eukaryota > Viridiplantae > Streptophyta > Magnoliopsida > Santalales > Viscaceae > Viscum > Viscum album. The sequence goes on from OY728138.1 coordinate 1,151,551,855, forward strand.
TTCAAAACATTTTTACTATTTACAAGAATATGGGTTAAAGTCATTTATACCCTTGTTTGACTTTTTATAAGAGGTTTATAAAGGAATCTTTCCGTCGTTTTCAAAACAAGGTCCTTTTTAACCTTTTCGACTGAATTGAGGTAAGAATGTTTTTTTTAACTTATACGGTGGGTGCGGTTATTTTCCGCCGTTATAAAATCGTCGAAGCTTTCCATACAAGCTTATAAGAATATTTTCAAAGAAAATGTTTTATTTTATATGGATCTTAAATGATTTCAAAATAAAAGGAGATACTTCTTTAAAAAGAATTTTGATTTCATCTATGTCAACATCCTTTGATGGATTTTAAGATTATTTGAAGTTGATTTATTATGATACAAAACTTCTATATTGTGTTGAAGTTTTTGTGATATGTTTGACTGTGGATGTGCTATTTTTATACCATTCATAGTTTATGGTGAAATTATTGACATTTCGTATGCTAGTTTTAATACGAATGTTTATGTTATGTTTAAACCTTTTCATATGGGAATGCATTGGACTTAATAAGTGACGGGTGGAGCCCGCTATAGCTCCTCGATGCATCGGTAGGTCTCATGAGACAAACTAGTGTCTTGGCACAAGGCCTTGACAAAATCTTATTTGTAGTCTTGGCACGAGGCCTTGGCTATGTGGTTATGATAGTCTGGCATTATGCATTCCAACATTATGAAAGTGGTTATTGATATTGCATGTGATTATTCGATTAGTAGAATATCCATGTGAACAAGTAAATGGCATTATTTCATTTTACTTTTGCCATACTATGTTGAAGTTCAATTTTAAAAGGCTTTTGTTTTAGTAATTCATTGCCTTAAATGTTTATGCTTATTTTGAATGTTCCGCTATATTGTTATCCTTACTGGGCATTTGAGCTCACCCCTTTTCTATGTTTTATTTTTCCCAGGTAGTGAAGAAGTAATTTATGAATGACTTGCAGGGATATTATGAGGGGTTAATAGTGTGGATATGAAGACTTTGTTGTTGTAGTAGTTTTTCACTTTGAAATGTAATGTAAAACCTATGATTATATCTAGTGTTTCCAAGGCTACTAAACCAATCGGTCTTTCGGGATTTGATCTTTCTTGTGATCATGCCAATGTTATGTAATTAATGCACCGACTCTGGGTAGCTGGGGTCGGGGCGTTACAGTTGGTATCAGAGGAAGTTTAGTACAAACCTTGGAAGCTAGATTTAGATAAACTCTGATTAGAGCACGTAGACCTAAGATGAACTTTGAGGATTAGTATAGAAGAACTTCCTAGAATTTTGGTATTGTAGAGATTTTGTGAGTTTTCCGAGCAATACATCCCTGTCTGGATACGAGCAGGTAGAGGCGGCTCTGGCACAGATGTACCTAGGGGTAAAACCCGAAAACACCGCTTTGAGCTAGACTCGAACGGGAACTGGTGCACGACAACGGGCCTTGCTGCACTCTTGGTTACGACACTCCCGGGGGATATGCTTAGGATAACTCTCATTATCTTTACAAATCATTATGAAGGGTTTATGAGTATATACTTCCTCAAAGAAAAACATTTTTATGATTATGGATTATATCCATAAATAGTTCAATTTATGTTAAGTGTTTTATAAGTATGGGATTATGTATTTTGATTCATAAACTGATCTAGTTTATGCCATTGTTTAGAAATGGCGCCTAGTGGAAGAAATGGAAACCGTATCAATGCACGCACTCCATGTAGGGATTTCCCTCCTGCTCAAGATAATTATAGTGGGGCTGGTGATGCAACTGGTGCCGATCAGCTAATCACCATACTGGGACAACTTACTCAGGTTATGAATAATAACCTTACCCGTATGGAGCACCCTGATCCGCAGCGTGGAGGATCAATGTTAGATCGATTCATGAGGCAACAACCACCAACGTTCAATGGGAGTACAAATCCCTTAGTAGCTGAGCAATGGATAAATTCCCTAGAGAAAATATTTCAGGCTTTGGGGAGCAGTGAAAGGGAAAAAGTTATCATGGCAGTTTACCGCCTCACTGGAGATGCTGATCAATGGTGGTCATTGATTCAAAATACAAAGGAAGATGATGAAGTATCAAATATGGAATGGAGGGAGTTCAAAGAGCTGTTTTTAGAAAAATACTTCCCTCGCGACCATCGAGCAGATATGGAAAGGCAATTTCTGAGTCTGAGACAAAAGGAGGATGAGAATGTCACAAAGTATGAGGCTAACTTTACAAGGTTAGCGAGGTACGCTGGTGATTATATTCGCAACCCAAGAAGTAAGATTGATCGTTTCTTTGATGGGTTAAAACCATTTCTCCGTCGAGCATTAGTCTCACAATCCTTTTCATCGTACGAAGACATTGTCTCATGTACTATAAAGACCGAAAAGGAATTCTCTAAGTCTTATGACTTTAAAGCAAAGCAAGAGAAGAAGAGACCTGCTGATCAATCTGGGAATGGAAATAAGGGGAAGAAGGGAAAGGTTGAATATCCATCTTGTGGTAAATGCGGGAAGAAACATCCTGATACTTGCTTGAAGGGAATGGGAGTCTGTTACAAGTGTGGTGAAAAAGGCCACCAAGCTCATGATTGCAAGGGGAAGAAGGAAGCTACCAACGTTCAGTGCTACAATTGCAGGGAGATGGGGCATTATGCAAATGCATGTCCTAAGCGTCAGGAGAACTTACCTCAGAAAAGGCCAAGGGATCAAGGCCAGGCTTATGCTATCACTACTGCTGAGGTAGAAGCTCCGAAAGACGTGGTGGCAGGTAATTTAATGGTTTCCTCAAGTTTAGAAAATGCATTATTTGATTCTGGATCATCACATTGTTTTATATCTTCCCAGTTTGCTAAGAAAATTAGATATTTCCAATTTGATTTAATAAGGGAGTTGTCAGTTAAAACTCCTAAGGGAAGTATCGTTGCAACAAAGTTTTGTGAATCAGTCCCCATTAGAGCACATAAATTTTCTTTATCTACTGATCTCATCGTCATACCTATGATTGAGTTTGATATAATCCTCGGTATGGACTGGCTTTCGGACTATGATGCGAAGATTTATTGTAAGAAGAAAGAGGTTAGGATTCTTGATGATAATGATAAGGAACACCTTATTTTTAGAGCAGAATCGTCACCACCTAATTCTTATTTAGATCCACCCTCAATAGCTCAACTAAATTCAATTATTGGGGAGGAAGAGAATGAAATAACTGCGGGTGATGAAAGGAATGTTCAAATAGAGGATGTACCTGTTGTGAAAGAATTTGTAGATGTATTTCCAGAAGATTTACCTGGACATCCTCCAGAACGAGAAGTTGAGTTTTCTATTGATTTGATTCCTGGATCAAGGCCTATATCGAAGACCCCTTATAGAATGGCCACTGTAGAGTTAGTCGAACTAAAGAAACAACTAGAGGAATTGAGTAATAAGGGATTTATTCGCCCTAGTGTTTCTCCATGGGGAGCCCCTGTTCTTTTTGTTAAAAAGAAAGATGGATCTATGAGGTTATGTATCGACTACAGGGAGATCAATGCTATAACGATAAAGAACAAGTATCCCCTACCTCGTATTGATGATTTATTTGACCAACTGCATGGAGCTCAATACTTTTCAAAGATTGACCTTCGATCTGGATACCATCAGTTGTGTGTAAAGAAGGAAGACATTCCGAAAACAGCATTTCGAACCAGGTACGGGCATTACGAGTTTACTGTAATGCCGTTTGGATTGACTAATGCACCCTCTGTATTCATGGATCTGATGAATAGAGTTTTTAAGGAGTATCTCGATGAATTTGTGGTGGTATTTATTGATGATATCTTGGTATACTCCAAAACCTACAAAGATCATGAAAATCACTTGCGCATTATCTTGAAGACTCTGAGGAGGCATGAATTATATGGAAAGTTTAGCAAGTGTGAATTCTGGCTTCAGGAGATTTCTTTTCTTGGCCATATTGTCTCTAAAGATGGAATCTCTGTTGATCCTTCTAAGACCAAGGCAATCCAAGAATGGCCAGCACCTACGAGTATAACTGAGGTACGTAGTTTTATTGGTTTGGCAGGTTATTATCGACGTTTCATCCAGAATTTTGCCCGATTGGCTAACCCATTAACGAAGCTCACACGTAAAGGGGTTAAATTTGTTTGGACAAAAGAGTGTGAAGAATGTTTTGAAGAACTGAAGAGAAGATTAGTCAATGCTCCTATATTGACTCTACCATCGGGGAATGATGGGTTCGTTATTTATAGTGATGCATCGAAGAAAGGACTTGGCTGTGTCCTTATGCAGAATGATAGAGTTATTGCCTATGCATCACGACAGTTGAAAATTCATGAACAAAACTATCCTACTCATGATCTCGAGTTAGCAGCAGTCATCTTTTCTTTGAAGATATGGAGGCACTACCTCTATGGTGAAAAATGTGAGATTTATACTGATCACAAGAGTTTGAAGTATATTTTCTCACAAAAAGAACTCAACATGAGGCAAAGGAGATGGCTTGAATTACTCAAGGATTATGATTGTACGATACACTACCACCCAGGGAAGTCAAACAAGGTGGCAGATGCTTTGAGTAGAAAAGACCATGGAGTTTTGAACAATATGAGAATTGAAAGGGATCTAATTTTTATGGATCTAGTGAAGATGGACATGGGAATAACCAGGGAAGGTGAAACATCAATGCTTTTTCAAATGGTTGCCAAACCATCTTTACTAGAAAGGATTAAGAGTTCCCAGACCGATGATGAAGAATTTCAGAAGAAGATTAAAGCTGTGAATGATGGGAGATTGAGAGACTTTGTGTATGAAGATGGAATTTTGAAATTCGGGAAGAGACTTTGTGTTCCCAATATACCTGATCTAAAAAGGGAATTGTTGGATGATGCTCATAGTTCCAATTTCTCTATACACCCTGGGAGCACCAAAATGTATAGAGATTTGAAAGAACATTTTTGGTGGGACAATATGAAGAGGGAGATTGCTGATTTTGTGTCAAGATGTATGGTTTGTCAACAAGTGAAAGCTGGAAGGCAACAGCCTGGAGGAGTCATGCAACCTCTTCCCATACCGGAGTGGAAATGGGACAATATTACGATGGACTTTGTCATGGGGCTACCAAAGACTCCTAGAAGGAACGATGCAATATGGGTTATTGTTGATCGTCTTACCAAGTTAGCACATTTTCTTGCTATAAGAGAAGATCTACCCCTGGAACGTCTAGCAAGACTATACATTAATGAAGTTGTGAGACTTCATGGAGTTCCCCTATCGATTGTTTCTGATCGTGATCCCCGTTTTACTTCAAGATTTTGGAAAAGTCTTCAGAAATCCCTGGATACTGAACTTTATTTGAGCACTGCTTACCACCCTCAGACAGACGGACAATCAGAACGGACTATTCAAACCTTAGAAGACATGTTGAGATCTTGCTCACTTGACTTTCAGGGTATGTGGGATCAATATTTACCACTAGTAGAATTTTCCTATAACAATAGCTTCCATTCGAGTATTCAGATGGCACCATATGAAGCGTTATACGGAAAGAGATGTCGTACACCAACCTGTTGGGATGACGTTGGTGAAAGAAAACTTGTAGGCCCAGAACTGGTGGAGGAAACGGTGGAAAAGGTGAAAGTAATCCAAAATCACATCAAAGCAGCTCAAAGTAGGCAGAAGAGCTATGCCGATAATCGAAGGAAGGATTTGGAATTTCAAGTCGGTGATCATGTTTTCCTGAAGGTATCTCCGTGGAAGGGAGTCATACGTTTTGGTAAGAAAGGTAAATTGAGTCCCAGGTACATCGGACCTTTCGAAATTCTAGAACGAATTGGGGTTGTAGCTTACCGATTGGCAATGCCGCCAAGTCTCTCCAAAGTTCACGATGTGTTCCACGTATCTCTATTGAGGAAATACATGCCTGATCCGACGCATGTACTCACCTATGAGGAATTAGAACTGGAACCTGATCTGTCTTATTGCGAAGAGCCCGTCAGGGTTCTTGATACAAGAGAACAAGTACTGAGAAACCGGACGACGCGTCTGGTAAAAGTTTTGTGGAGAAATCATAAGATGGAAGAGGCAATGTGGGAACCCGAGGAACTTATGATGAAGAACCACCCGAGTCTTTTTATGCAGTAATACCCTAGAAATTGCGAGGACGCAATTATTTGAAGGAGGGGAGAATGTAACACCCCAAGCTTCTACGGTACGCTTCTCTTTGAATAATGTGATAGCGTGTGTTGTACGCAACACCGAGTTCTAACACACCATAACTAATCAAACTAGCCGTTATGAATAGTAATACCTACTTTTTAAAATTATATATATTTTATATTTGAAAATGGACTTCATTTTTGGATTCGGAATATTGAATTTAGCCTAAGGTGAAATTTTGGTACATTTCGGATAACTTTCATATTTTGATGAATAGTGAAAATTTCTAAATTTTAATTAAAAACAACTTTTTTAATCAAAATAATTAATAGTGATAAATTATGAATTTGAGTGGTTTTAAAGTATATTTAGAATATATTTTTACCATTCAATTTAATTTTTATCATTGGACATAATTTTACAATTAAACCGAACATAAACAAGTGTCAATCTTTTGATAGTTATTATCTCTTAAAAACACGCTTTTTGTTTTGACAGCGGGAATTAATTTTAAATTAATTTCTGCCACTTCTGTGTTTTGAATTTAGGAAAATGGATTCTATATTTGGAATCAGGATGTCCAAATTATGTAAATAGGTAACTTTTATTTTTACACATTTTGAATAATTACTGCGGTAAATATTTTATTTACCATGGTTAAAGGGTAAATCCGGTAAATAAGGGTTAAAAAAAATAATATTATAATAATACAAAATTACCCTAGAACGTGTCCTAACCTTATTGGTGGACACATACCCGACCATTGGCATCCTTGGGTCAATTTGGGGACCCCTTGGAGCCACTTGTATGTGGTAGGGACACATTATATTAATAAAGTTAAAATAAAAATAAAAATGGCATAAGCTTACATCTTTTAGAAGAACAATTTTTACATAGGGTTATACATGTTGGATTTTCGATTATAAATATTCATTAGAAAGCTAAAAAGATTTCCTACATAATGATGTTTTATTTATAATTTTTAGACATTAAATAATTTATTTTATTTATGACACAATGATGATGCAGTAATTACTAAAATAGTAAAAAATTAACATAATTGATATTATAAATACCCAAATAAATATAATATGAAACTTTTAATGAATTACACTAATTTTCTAGGATAATATGATATATTAGGATTGATTTAATTGACTTTGTTCGAAGTAATCAATCTGTTATGAGTTTCACAAAAATCAACTATTGAATAGTGTCAAAATTGACATAAAAGAGTTCTTAAAACAAATATTATATTATTAATTGATATTAAATTCCTAAAAATCTAAGGTTCGGCCAAGAGACTTATATTATGATAGGTTAATCATTAATGGACCACTTGGGGGTCTCTTGTAAGTATATGGTAAGTTTATTAACCATAATATATAAAAATACAAAGAGACATTGTAAAAGTGAAACTAATTAACTTAGAGTTAATACTTAAAGATAAGGTTAATATAAGTACCCAAACCTGTCTAAATTCTATTGTATGAGTTGTTTTCGACCTATCCCCACCTCATCCTTTGAATAGTCAACTTTGGAGCCTTTATAAACCGAATATGAATTTATTATAAATTAATATTTCTAGCTTTTCCAAAGGTGCCCCTCACCCCTCTTATAAAAGGGCACTCCTCCTTCTCATTTCTTCACACCTTCAAAGCCTTTTGGTTCGGCCAAACTCTGCCCAAATAATCTCCCAACATCCCTCACTACAACCTAGAGGCCTTAGTTTGATCAGAAAGCCAACCTAAGGATCCCTTTTGATCAAATCAAAAGGAAGAACCCGAAGAAGAGGTAATGATTTCACCACCCTTTTCTAAGTTCATTTCTTCTTCCACTTCTTCTTCCTTTGTTATTACCATTCTAAAATAATAACTCCAGTATCTCACATATACTGTGATGTTATTATAAGTAGGGTACAACCATATTCAGTATTCTATCCACCCTTTGAATAACATGTCACCATACGTGCGTACGTACGGCTTACCGTCTCCACGTCGTGGTGTAATTGTTATTCAATATAATATTATTTGGATGGGTATAATAATGATGTGTAACTCATGTAAATAATAAATATAACATGTTAATGATTCTGTATATATGATATACCATTCTTTTATATATTATTTTAATATCAAAAGAATGATATTGTCGCTCGTGCGTACGTACGGACTACCGTCTCCACGAACGCGATGAGATTCATTCTTCATCGTATCCATTCAAGTATAATTTGATGATTTAAAAAATGATGTTTAAGGACTTGATATCATTCTGGATATGAATAATATACAACCTATCCTTTACATACATGTCTTACGTAACAAAACATACAAAAGAAAACAAGTAAGTTAACACCCGAAACAACGATAATACTAAGATATTATTATCAAATCAATATTAAAAGATCATATATGATATCATATTAATGTATATGACTCTTGTATAATTTAATAACAATTATTTCACCATTATACAGGAGTTTAACCTACCACAACCAAGGAAAAGTACAAGGTAAGGGTTATTTCACAATCTCTTCATTATCCGAGGTTGTATTATACGTAATAATCTACTGGGATCTCTTTATCATCCACATCCATGTTTCTTTGAAATGTATTTCAAAACATTTTTACTATTTACAAGAATATGGGTTAAAGTCATTTATACCCTTGTTTGACTTTTTATAAGAGGTTTATAAAGGAATCTTTCCGTCGTTTTCAAAACAAGGTCCTTTTTAACCTTTTCGACTGAATTGAGGTAAGGATGTTTTTTTTTAACTTATACGGTGGGTGCGGTTATTTTCCGCCGTTATAAAATCGTCGAAGCTTTCCATACAAGCTTATAAGAATATTTTCAAAGAAAATGTTTTATTTTATATGGATCTTAAATGATTTCAAAATAAAAGGAGATACTTCTTTAAAAAGAATTTTGATTTCATCTATGTCAACATCCTTTGATGGATTTTAAGATTATTTGAAGTTGATTTATTATGATACAAAACTTCTATATTGTGTTGAAGTTTTTGTGATATGTTTGACTGTGGATGTGCTATTTTTATACCATTCATAGTTTATGGTGAAATTATTGACATTTCGTATGCTAGTTTTAATACGAATGTTTATGTTATGTTTAAACCTTTTCATATGGGAATGCATTGGACTTAATAAGTGACGGGTGGAGCCCGCTATAGCTCCTCGATGCATCGGTAGGTCTCATGAGACAAACTAGTGTCTTGGCACAAGGCCTTGACAAAATCTTATTTGTAGTCTTGGCACGAGGCCTTGGCTATGTGGTTATGATAGTCTGGCATTATGCATTCCAACATTATGAAAGTGGTTATTGATATTGCATGTGATTATTCGATTAGTAGAATATCCATGTGAACAAGTAAATGGCATTATTTCATTTTACTTTTGCCATACTATGTTGAAGTTCAATTTTAAAAGGCTTTTGTTTTAGTAATTCATTGCCTTAAATGTTTATGCTTATTTTGAATGTTCCGCTATATTGTTATCCTTACTGGGCATTTGAGCTCACCCCTTTTCTATGTTTTATTTTTCCCAGGTAGTGAAGAAGTAATTTATGAATGACTTGCAGGGATATTATGAGGGGTTAATAGTGTGGATATGAAGACTTTGTTGTTGTAGTAGTTTTTCACTTTGAAATGTAATGTAAAACCTATGATTATATCTAGTGTTTCCAAGGCTACTAAACCAATCGGTCTTTCGGGATTTGATCTTTCTTGTGATCATGCCAATGTTATGTAATTAATGCACCGACTCTGGGTAGCTGGGGTCGGGGCGTTACAAGTAGCATTGGAAACAAGATATATACATAAGTTCAGCATTACAACTTGAAACAAAAAACAACATAGAAATTCCTTCGACAACATCCATAACTCCTAGGTTATTTCTTCATGTCATTTATAATAAAAATATTTATGTCCGGAGAAAATGAAACATAAGAAAGGGGTGAGTTCAAACACTCAATAAGGGTAAGTAATACAATGGAAGATATCATAAACATAAATATTAGGCATGTTGAATAACTAAAAACACATGTCTTTAACACAAAACTTGAACACATTATGGCAGGAATAAGAGTTGAATAAATAATGTTATAGTAAAACATAATCATGGGTATTCTACTAGTTGAATAACCACATAAACCATCAATACTATTTTCATAATGAGGGAATGCATAATGCGGTACATTATAACTATATCATCAAGGCCTTGTTCCAAGACCATAAATAATCATTTTGTCAAGACCTTGTGCCAAGATCGTAGTTTGTCTCATGAGACCTATCAATGCACCGAGGGGCTATAGTGGGCCCCACCTGACACTTACTATGTCCAATGAATTCCTCATATTAATGGGGATAAACATAAATAACATATAAATTAATATAGAAACTAATATATGAAATGTAAATAACTTTCCCCGAACATTAAGCATAAACACTAACCATTCAGAGTAAATTAGTGAATGATTTTAAGATAGCACATCCACATCCAAACTAATCATAAAAAATTAAATTAAATCTGGTAGATTATAACATAAAATAATAATCCCAATAATACATAATAATCAAAAAGAGTGTTTAAATAGATGAAGATACTCTTATAAAATCTTCGATTAATTCTTGAGATAAATACTCTTACTTTAAAAAGAAGATTTCTTTTAGAAAAATATTTGTATAAACTAGAAGTGAAGTAAGATAGTATTTTCATAATAAAATGAGTGATTTTATAAAGATAATGGTTTCCAAAAATAGATTATATATTGCCCTTTAAAATAGGTAAGAATTTGAGAAATTCACTTGAAACGGGCTTGTATTACGGGAAGAATTTTTGAAAGCTCCTTTTAAAACATATAAATCCCCATGAATGAAGGTTGGATTCTGGTTGGAACACATATATAGAATATTAACACAAAAATTATGTGGATTACATATGAATGAATAAAAATTTAATTAAGGTATGTAAATAATAAAAGTAACCCGAATGAAAATGGAGGTTCGAGTGGAAAACCCTTACCATAAGTCTAAATGTGTTCTACTCTTGAACTTAAGGTCTTGGAATATGAAATTAGAATTATTAATAACTTAATTCAGAACCTATTATACATGTATTTAGTTTATCATAATTTTATTAAGTTCATTATGTCCTTATTGATAAGTTATAAAATTGAATTATGTCATTCTGGAGTGTTTGTTTCCTTGGTTTTCATGATCGGTAAATTTGTATATGAGTATCGATGTTCATGTGGAAAAGATGTAATTCTCCAGAATTGATGTTATATATTATTTATGAACATACAGAAGTGTTAATGGTCATATATAGAATTTTTTTACATGGTATGAGGATTAATAATTGGATGAAATATTAATGACAATCACTTAGATTATTTGACGATATTTGGATTATTATAAACTAGTTTTGTCATATAAATTAATACTATGTACATATATTGGTTCCTGAATATTAAGTAGGTTATAATACATATTTTATAGTCTGGTTCAACCATAAAAATGGTTTCATGACTAGTAGTGAAGTAGAAATTGAAGAATGAAACTTCATCGTCCACGAAGGTTGTAAATTGGAAACTCACAGACGATGATTTCATTTATGAGAGAGAGAGAGAGAGTAAGAAGATTGATAATGGTTATTACATTAACATGGTATAATTCCAGTATATAGATGATACTATAGTTATAAGGATCAATTGGAAAAAGGAGGTTAGGAGAGAATAAGAAAAGAAGATAAATTGAAATGAAACTAAATAAAAAAGAAAGATGTTTTACCTCTTGAAATAACCTCTTTGAGAACCTCCTTAAGGGAAGGGGTTTTGATCTTTTGGAAAGACCAAGAGCTCTTGGATGTGGGGAGTGACTAAGGAAGGGTATTTGGGTAGAACTTAGACAAGGAAAAAGGCTTGATAAGAGTGAAGAGAAGAGGGAGTGAGGGGGGGTTATAGTGGAGGAGAGGAGGGTTTTCTCATTATTTTACTTATTATTTTATTATTTTTCCAAAGACAACCAATTATATTGATTCTTGTGACAAAAAACAGTAATAAGTGCATGTGAGTTCGAACTAATGGTCATTTACATCATCCATGACTCAAGCATGATGCATAAATTCACTTATTTAACATATTTTAATAAATTATCGAATTTCACTATTCACAAAAAATTCAAGTATTTTAGAAAAATCCCAAAAATTCACCCTAACTATTTTTCGACGTGTAGAATTCAAAAATGAACTCCATTTTTTGAAAATATTTTTCTAAATATGATTAATTTAATTTTTAAATAAAATAATAATTTATTCAAAAAATAATAATTTTAAAACTATAATTCGTTTTATATCACATTGAAAAATTAATCAAGATCATAACCTTAAGACAATAAAATAATAATACGATTCACTATTCATAAGGTTCATATTACTATCCATATTATTATTCATTAATATTCATAAGGGTGTGTTACTATTCATAAAGGTATGTTACTATTTATCAAAAACTAAGTTTGTCATATCAGACTCTAAATATCCTACTGAATGCAACCGTGTATGCCGGTTTTTTGAAATTCAAATCACAAAGGTGGTAAAATTATGTTTACTGGCTAGGTTATAACAAAGTGGTGTTTTGTAGAAACTTAGTGTTTCATACATTCAATATTAAATGTATTTGTGAAATCTTGGGGTGTTACACTTATAATATTTAATTGTGTAACATCAATTAAATACATTCATAACCTTAGAGAAAATGCATGCTACATAATAACAATAACAACACTATTATTCATGGTGCGCCAACTTGTGCAAAACAGAATCATAAATGAAATCTCGTGCCACATAATGATAACAACGTTATTATTATTTTGCCTTTTTCTAACTAGTTAAATAATTATTTACCGTCTTGCCAATCATTATTTTACTACTGGATCAGTTTTGGTCCGCTCGAACTCCACTTCCATTTATTGAACACCCGAATAAATAAATAAATAATTTATTCTCTTAAATAAATATTTTATTTACAAACTAGTAAATAAATATTTATTAAAGGTTCAATAAAATAAATAAATATATTTTATTTAATTTATGCGATCATTTTAACTTGAATAAAATCATTCCATGGTCTTGAGAATATTATTTATTCCATTAATTAAATTCAAATAAATTTTAATTGAGACCACAAGAATCACATAGTGTGTGACCCTCTAGAATTCTTTCTCGTTGACATTAGGCGGGATTGCCTAAAGTCAAAGAGTACCGTCTAGTAACTGATCAAGGCGCCCAAGAGAAAGAACTTAAAGTCACAACGACGACATCCACATATGAATGTTCACCGTGTAATATAATCTTTTTCGTCTCAATATCTCATCAAGTAGGCTTCATGATAGTGTCATCAGCTTGTTTTGCTTGATACATCTTTCTTTGACTACCTGAAATAAACTCGTCATTACACGATGACTATGGAATTTAGGGTGACATTTTTATTTCAATCAAATGCCTGAGATATCAACTTCCATAAATGGAAGGGACAAATCCATCATCGACTTATTATTAATAACATGTCACTTGTGACACACCCAATGTACCCTACTTTCCACCAACATATGGCATGAAAATTTTTGTCAGTAAATCAAAGTGCACGAGTCATGGCACGCATTAATGATAATCTTAAAGTCTAATGACCATTACACACGCTCACATATAGGAATATCCAATAACACTATAGCATACGGAATTCCTACAGGCGGGTCTATTCTCATAACCTCCTGTCTTGGAGATTACCAAGTGCGAACTTCATGAGAAGAAGTCTCATCTGCTTACGAGTGCTTGCACCTAACGGTCTGTATACAATGTGTCTCATCATTGTATGTCATCCAACAATAGAACTATTTTTAAGAATATTGTCATAGCACTTCAAGGTTCCCATCATAGCGGAGAACTGATATGACCTTGTTAATGCGACAAATACTTTAGGACATTATTACATCATAGTCATGCAGAACAATGAAAAATATGTAATAAGATGTTTAATATTTAAATATATTAAATATTCATGTAATCAAAGTACAAACAGTTGGTTCTAGAAAACCAACTCTAACATGATGATGGGGTGGTTGTTTAGGATGACATCATCAACACAATAGTTAATCAATGAAGACAGTGTAAGGAAAGTGGTGGTTAAATGGGTGGCATTGTAGGTACAAGTGCGGGGGATGATAGTCTTTGATGCAGGCATAAGGCATGGCCAATGTGGGGGGTGGTCTCCAATAGTGGCTAGAATGGGGTAGATATCTAAGGGTGGTGGTGTGGGTTTATATGTATTAGTTGGAGGTCTCTAATGCTGGTGTGATCATGCCCAGGGGGCAGTGTTGGAAGGGCCGATGTAGGGCCTATACGAGTGGGCTTATGGGTCAATAATAGGTTGGTCCTTCAGGCAGGTTGTTATGGGGTCCTATGGGCCATCTCCATAGGGTACAATAGGTATGTTCTTGTTGGACATCAATCCATGTTCTTGGGTGGTCTCCAAGTGGCCACTATATATATATATATATAAAATCAAAATAGAGTAATAAACGAAACCTATCCATTTGGGTGTGTGGGTTGGGTTATAACCATCACTGTGTGTGCGCGTGTGTGTTTGGTTGTTATTATACCCTCAATATCTATTATATATATATATATATATATATATATATATATATATAAGAACATTGAATAAGAGGGAATAAATAACATAAAACAACAAATTGGTATGACTAATTATTCTTAAATGTCTCGTTTGGGTGTTTATTAATTAACTTAATTTAATGGAAGGGGTGGATGAAGAGGATGGAGAAAAGGGAGCTCTCCCGCATGGCCGATCCGATGACCTAGGAGCCGATGGCCTCCGCGCCGCCCCCTCCCCCCTCCCCCCTCGGTGGGGGAGAGTCCCTCATCATCTCTTTATGGTTTTCGGCCACCGACCTTCTCCCCTTTTTTGAATCCGGATTTTATCCCTCCTTTCCCTCTGATTTATCTCAGTCTGAAGGTACTGGATCTATTCGATGGACTCCCATAGCTTTCGATTTCGACTTCGGAATTCACTGAAGCTTCCTCTCTTCTGGATCTTACACTGATTTCAATATTCAAGCAACGTTGGCCATCTTTGGCTTCCATCGACCAATTTATTTTTGGCTCCTGGGGTTTACAGGAGAGGGCAGCCGTCGGACTCCTTGATTCGAAGCATATCATGGTGAGAATCGCCTCGAAGGATGATTTGATCCTGGATTTGTCGAGCGCACCACGTATTTGTGGTGGATCTTGGTTTCTTCTCTTAAAGTGGTCCTATGACTTTCATATGCGGCGTGATTCTCCCACTTTCGTGATCTGGGTAAGGTTTCTGCATCTCCTGATTCCTTTCCAAAACCCATATATTCTTCGCATGTTAGGGAACCTTGTAGGACCATATCTATACTCAGATAGTCGGACGAAGGCTGTCTGCCATCCCACTTCACCCGAGCTTTATGTTGAGATTGATGTGTCGAATCCGCCGGTCGAATCCTTCTGGGTGCATGTTGGTGAAGAATTATGATATAAATAGTCGGTTTCATTTGAGTCTTGGTATGCTTTTTTCTCTCTGTGCAAGCAGCTGGGGCATAATCTTTAGGTTTTTAGACGTGGGAAGTTGGTTTTGAAGGCTTCTATGAACCCGAATTCATTGGAGAAGGTCACTTCTAGGATGCAAGATAGTGGCAGCGTCTTGAGGGCAGATTGAAATTCCTCTTCATGTAAGGATTTACCAGGTTTTGATCGGATTGTTCAGGATACTGGATTGTTGATCTCCTGTGAAGCAAACCAAGAGAGGCCGAAGAAACCTCTATCTATGCCTCCCGATTTGAAAGTTCATGATGTCTATAATAGATTGAAATATGACCTCAATGGAGTGACTCCTACAGTTGCAATGGTGCCTCAAGGAAATACAGATGTCTTGGGTTGTCACACTGAAGATATGACTGGCCTTTCTGTTGGTGAAAACCTGGAATGAATGAGGATCATCCTTCTGAGCATAATGCATGTGCAATCCAGCATGTGTTTATGGAATACACCAACACGCAGCCTCAGTTCATGGGGCGTGCTTTATGCAACCACGGGAAGCTGATGTAGCAGAACGGGACCCAAGGGATGGTGATTTTGGATTGGACACACAGCAAAATAATCTCGAAGAGGAGATTCATAAATTGTACAACTCCTCTGAAATTGCTGATAAATGGGAGAATGTCACTAATGATGAAAGGGTGGTGGAAAGTGCCCCGCTTCCCACTCTGGGGAGTGGCAAAGCTTCTTTCAAGGACATCCTGGGAAGAACAAATTGATGGAAAACGAGGGCTTTATCTCTGCCCCCCCTCCCCTGCAGTGAAGGCTGATGAAATATTATTCAAACATGCGGAGGAAAGACTATTATTCCATATCCTCGTCCAAGGTGTCACCAAAGGTCAGTTCTGATATCCTTAAAATCCTATACCAAGGTAATTCTCAATCTGAATGGAAAACTGTGGATGAATATAGTCATGGGACGATGTGACATATTATGATATGTAATCTTGCATATGTTGGATGTGGGCTTTGTTTTCCCCATATGCTTTCTTTGTGGACTATTTTTCTTTTATTAATAAATGGGACTTTTCTCGTAATTAATTTAATTTATGACTTGTCCAATGTATTTATTTTTCAATGAGAATGTTTTTTACTTACTATTAAATCATTATTATTTGAAAAACTTATTTCTATTTTGATGTTTTACATTAATTACTTTCATAATAGTTTAAAATGTGTGGTTTATAATCACTTTTTCTATATATAATAAGTTATTATGCAACATGTCATGGTAAAGTGTGACTAATTTTATTTGAAGGTGGCTACATTTTATTCCTTTTATTATTATTTATTAGGTAGTGTTATCAACTTTATGAAATTGTTATTATTTTATATTTCCCAAAACACTATTTCATGAAACCCCCTCATTATTTCAAACCGTTTTGATTTTTTAATGATCATCTTAAAAACATTCTAAAATAGTTCAAAAAATCATTAATTATTCGTTAATTTAAACACACCATCTCTCGTTAACCCGCTCTTAGACTGTAAAATATATATAATAATAAAAAAATTAACGTGAACAATTATTTTTACAACATAGATTAGTATCAACACCCCGAAAGATCTAAAGGATATAGATCTATACTATATTGGTTATAAAATCCCTATATAAAAGGCCGATTGGAAATTATAGAGAAGAAACATCATATAAAATTCATAAAATCAAGAAAATCATTTAAATTTTTAGTACATAGAGGAATAGTGTGATATCTTTTTTAAATGTTTAAGGCAATATCTGTTTTCCCTCAACCAGTTAAGGGTTTTTATCCAAATGATTAGTATATTTTTAAAGAAAATAAATATTTTATTGTATATAAATTGGATAATGGTATTATGGAGATTTCCTTTACAGAATGGGAATAAGACGTTGGGAATCCACACAATGGTCTACATCAATTATTTGATAGTTCCTAATAACAATTTTAAAATAGAATAGGGATTAAATTATTTTGAGCAGAGATGGTAAAATCAAAATGCTAAAAAATCAAGAGTTAGTAAAAAAATAATTTAGAAAAAATATTTTCTAGTATATTTATACAAGGTAGAAATTAGTGCATCAATGAATTGAGATAGATTCTTCTTATATATTCTAAAAAATGTAAAAAATCTTAATAATTATAGTTTTTTTTATAATACAACCTTTAAAGTGTTGATTCTATCTTATACAAAGATTATAAAAAATAATTATATGTTTAAGGTTTTATAGGATGGGAATAATCACACTTCATATATTCCAGTGGAATAAGACTAAATATAATTTTACACGAAAGGATGGGAGTTTGTTGGAACCCATAATGGAGCTTAAGGGATAGAAATGATTCAATAATGCAGAAGGAATTCACACCTTTAAATAAACTCACTCCACTTCGGGCCATCCAAGGCCGTCGGGCCAGTTGATTCTCAAGGACTTCGGGCCACCTTAAGGCCTTGGGGCCATCCCAAGGCCTTCGGGCCACTTGATTTCAGGTGTACCAGTTTGACTACAAGGAACAAGGCTTCAGATGAGGATTTAGGGCAGACACATCCACTAGAGCAGAGCTAACCGAATTTGGATGAATGAGATGGTATGACTTTGTCATCGGTACCAGACCTGTGCAACTTTGTATAGGACACCTAGCCGACCAGCTCTGCGAAGGTGGAGTGCTGATATCATGACATATGCTGGGGAATAACAGTTCCAAGTTGTCTTGTCTGAGTGATTCCCTTTAAGACCTACAGGTCATGTAATTGTCTCTAAGCTTTCGGGCCTTGTTAGGGTTCCAGCTCACCCTTTGAAAGGTGGATTATCAAAATAATAAAAAAATTGAAGGCCTTCGGGTCATTCCGACCAAAAATAAACTCACTCCACTTGAGAGTATGGAGGACCCTATATTCGAGTATGATTCATATTATTTTCACAAAGAATAGTCAAACCCAAGCTGTGATACTTTTTATGGGATCCAAGTATATGAATAACACAAAAATCAGAGGATGAGGGAAGTAATAGTTAAATAGGAGTAAAAAACTAAAGATGTAAAACACTATCTCATCAGGATGAGATTCATCACGTAGAAGATACATTTTAATAATATGAATATGGTCTAATTCATTTACATTTATTAAATTAAAAGGTAGAATATAAGAATGAATTAAAGACTATTGATAATGTGTCTAAATGGGGGGATCCCCTTCATACCAATTACTCAGTTAACCATGCAGCTCATCAAGTGATGGTAGCTGACCAAGTCTAGGTGAACTACCTCGATCAATTTCTATAGAACCAGGATTTAGTTTTTTATCCATGGTTTACGAAGAAACCCAATAGAAGGAAGCTCATCCGAATAAGTATATAGAGAAGTTAAAATTAAAGAATCGATTGTTTATGTTCATAAGGATAAGATAGATGATGTTAATATTTATATAGAGGCTCTAATAGATGTTGATATTGAATATGAGGATGTTTTTCAATGCTAAAATGGTATTTGTGGTCAATTATCTGCAATGTTTGGTCTTTCTTCTGAATAATTTGGTCAATTTCATAATCTCAATAAATTAGAAGCAGTGATTAATTATAAAGTATATGTTTATATTTGACTAACCTATAGTGTTTTCTAAATGGCCTGAATGCCTGAAGGCTTATATATTTTTATTAATTTTGATAATCCCCTTTTACAGGTTGAGGGTTACCTTTACCTAGTATGTAGATCTAAAGACACTTGGCCTTATTACATGACCATTTCAGGCCCAATAACCAAATGCCCAAACTCAATCCTCAGCCTAGCTGATGCTAATTTTTGAACCACAACAATTGACCAGAAAAGCTACCCAGCTAATAAATCCCAGTGTATGATTGCATGGGCCTGGTATCAATGGAAAATTCATACCCTCTCAAACATCCAAATATGAAAGCATTGCTGGTGATTGCTCCTTGCTCTAACCTCATCTTGGACTGCACCTATGTATCTGATCCAATATTTTTGCTGAATTGTCCTTCAACACCACATCGTTGTTTCGTGGACCAATTGCATCCTGCTCACCCGACCATGCTTCACACTGAAGCTCGCCGCTGTCCACAGGACGAACCTGCACCACTAGTCGAACCAATGACCATCACCAACCGAGCCGCATCCTGTGTTTTCATCCCACATCCCAAAGCCCTCTGCCATATCCAACTTCAAGCCACCAATCGCTCGCCCACACTTTCCGATCGAACAAAGCCCGCCTTCATCCTCCATCATGCCTCCACCCAACCACCTCCTCCATCATGCCTCCACCCAACCACCGAACACCCCACAAAGCCTGCTCACAGATCCCTTTCCCCATGCCTTGAAGCACTGCCGAACGACACCCACCCGTACCTACCGCCTCTGCCCGCGCCCCGTCGTGACTCCCGCCTGGACACCGCATCGGTTGCCCACCGCCCTCACCACATCCCAATAAATCCCCAAATATGGGGAAGTTAGTTTTTGAACCCTGGTTTGATGCAGGTTTACAGGGCATCCTTTACCACAAGGCTAGGACCCCAACAACCAGTGTTTCCTGAATGGCGATATGTAAAAAAAGATCTCTAGTTACTAAAGATTGTATAATTTCCATTCAATGGAAATTATTTTGACTACTGCCAAACTTTTTTTTTGTATTTTCAAATAAATCACTTTATGGGTGAGTGAGAACCTAACAAAAATCATTTTGAGGCTAAGTGAGAACCAAAACAAGAACCACAAGCAACGCAGTGTGTCCAAGGGGATCCACCATTGAAGACACATGACAGAACCAAACCAAAACACCAACACAAAGGCAGAGGATGACCAATGGAAAGAGTATTGAACCACTGCAAAGACACCACCACGCCAAAAGAGAACCCCCAACATATCTGCCTTCACCGAAGCCACCAACACAATCCAAAACATCGTGGAATCCATCGCACCCAACCAAGTGGGGTCGTGTGTGAAGGAGCACAATGAAATGGCAGAGGAAACAAGGAGAAGCAGAGTCATCGGGCCATAAAGAAGCAACAAAAGCATCGGAGGACAAACCAGTAGGGAATTGTGAATCCATTTGGCGAGGAGAAGAACACTGACACCGAGCGTTCCTGCGACGACCATCCGTGTCCGCGTACAAGCCCAGGTTGTCGATGACGACCCTGCACAATATGAATCCAACGAAACCAAACCAGTCCGCAACAAGGACACAACAAAAAGTCCACTCGGAACACTGCGCCACCTGAAGAAGTCATGCCAAGCCTATGTGCGGAGCACCAGACGCCACATCGGCCATTCGTGGCAGCTTCAGGCCAGGGTACACCATTCGACAAGCTGAAACGAGTGTGGCATAGAGAACCACAAGGGAAGCTCAGGTTGCCTGTGCCGCCTTTGAGGGAGAACAGCGAAACTCCAGTGGGGGAGTGGAAGGTCGATCCGTCGACACCGGCGGCCTCGCAGCGGCGGGAAAGCGTCGTCGTCGCGGACATCAGCTTCGAGGTATTCAAGGAAATAAGAAAATTGTTTCACAATAAAAAATATATAAAATTTGTTCCATACATTAATAAAAGAGTTTATAATGCCTAAAGTCACTTGGTATTCAATGGACTAGATAACCAGAATTGATGTTTCATTAATGATTATAGATAATTTATTTAATAAAATGGATAATCTTAGGGAGATTGATAAAATAAAAAACTATAGTCACTTATACCTATGTACAGATTTAGTCCTAATTAATACAGGATATGTGAAAAAGTGATATATCAAAAATAACTTCATCCATAGTTTTTTATGTTATTTCAATGTTATTATATATTTCACACCACTATATACTTCATTTCTACCTTCATAATCTTTAATTAATGGAAATAACCATTTGGTATTCTTCATTACATTATAGCTCAAAGTGGTGGATGATAATAATGAATTTGACAATGATTAAGGATTTTCTTATTCATTCTATTTTATGATGTGTCTGAATATTGATGTAAGTGAATCCATTAATTCTCATTAATAAATAGATCATTAATATTTGTAATGTATAAAAGTTCTTAAATGTTAATTGTATATTATGATACATTATCTTACTCTTATTATTTATCTAATATTACTTCGAAGTTATAATAATTACGCAACTAGTCATTCATTTATCCTAGATATTTTTCTTTATCATTAATACATAGGTTTCAATTCATGATCTATATTGAATATTATATGTTTTCTTTGGACATTACATGTTATATTGTATATTGGATATATTGTGTACTCAAAATAACATATTATTTTCTCTATAGCATATATTTTGTGCTTTTCATTCATTATTATTTGAAAAAAAATGATCTTCTATATTTTATTAATCATGTTTTGGTTTTAATATTTTATATTATGTGCACAAAAGCATACATTTTTTATTGGAATGAATATGTATTTTAAAATGGGTCTCTTCTTTGGTAGGATCTATCCCTTTGGGAATCCTAGGGTTCGCGCCCCTCCTTTCTCCCATCCATGTCTATATGCAATGATGATTCCTCTCATTTTCATTCCCCTTGCATCCTGATATCCTTCTACCTTCTTCTCAATTATTTTCCCACCCTTTTGGGGATATGTTGTTTTGGTTGGGATTTCACATACATTATATCCCCAGTTCCACCGTTTTATTTTCTACTAAAAATATAACGTTTTCTCTCTAATTTTATCTTAGGATATATTGATGTCTTGATACAACATTGTTCAATCTCATGTTTTTCTTATTTTTTTCCACATTGTTGTGCCTTTTTTAGGGATGTTCTATGAATGAACATTTAGTCACCCTCCTCTTCTAGTATTTTCATCTTCCCCATCTGGATAAACCCCATCTTACTCCAGTTTAGTGGTTATGATGACAATCTGTGATGTTGATGGTCGAGGGTTGATTTATATTCTTTGGTCGATCTATCTAGAGGCTTTCTCTATCCGAGTGGATTTACTTCTACCGCCATCATAGAAGGCTTAAACCAACCTCAACCATCCTAAACCCTTATTTACTAACCATCAGGTTGTATCCCATTATAATTTAGTGTCATGGATCTATTGTTGGATTGGGATTGTATAAGTGGTGGGTTTCCAAGTCGAAATTAGGTGCATCTTTTTCATTCACGGTTTTTCATGGTTATGTTTTTTGTTTTCATCTGATTTATTCACCTTTACCCTTTCTAATCTTGGTGACTGTTGTAGCCAATTCACTGGAGTGGTATTTCATCCTTCTCTTTCACCCCTTCTCTACCAACCTGGTATAGCTTGAACTGTTCCATTTTGGTAGAGGTGCATTGGTTTTCCAGGGTTTTTTGGGATTAAATAGCCTGTTGTGGTTGTGGTGTGGGATTCCCCAACTAGTGTTAGGCCTCAAATGGATCGATTTAAACTTTTAGGAGTCCTTATGGAACCTTTTATTGCGGTCTTGTTCTTTTAGGCAGTAATGAGGTTTCTTTCCTTGTACTATGTTGGAATGACTACTTCTATTTCATATTTTAATGATTTTAAGGGCGTGTTTTCCTTGACGTTGAAGACCTAAAATCACAATTCTGGTTCTTGTTATTTTTTGTTGATGAATTTTCTCTGGATCATGTTCCATTCCATGTTTTGATCTATTCATGCCAGATTCATGGGTTCTTCACGTTGAAGGTTATGCTCGACATGGTCAATGAAAGTAATGGTGTTAGGGTTCATTTATGGGTTTAATGGTGAGAATCCATCATTGATGAGGATGTGAATAGTTGAAGCTAAGTTTTATAGTTCATGTCATTGGATGGCGGTCCCATGCAATGTTCATTTTATAAGGATCGAGGTGACCTTGAGCTCCTCACATGGATGACTATTTTAATATGAAAGTATCTTTTCAAATTTGAATTTTGTGTCTAGATTTGAAACTGTTCATGATGCATGGTTCCCACTTAACCTGAAAGTGGTTTATTTGAAAATCAATAAAAATATAATTTGAGGGCATATATTTTGGGATCAAATTTCATAAAATTTCATGTCTTTGGATACATAATTTATTTAATATAAATAAAAAACTTGATTAATATTTAATATATGATGTTTATCACTTAACAATACATGTTTTGTGGTCCATACTAATATGGGTTTTGGTTAACCTAATATGTTTTGTAATTAATGTCTTGCATTATATTTTTTCAGATTTATTAGATTTGTTATAATTGATAAATCTTATATTTTTTTATCTTCCATGTTAAGTGAGACATGTTTTTTCCAAATATTGTATGATTTGATACATTTAATTTTTCTCTAATACACCTTATTCTTATTTCCTCCTAATATACAAAATTTGTCATTTTTAATTTTAAAATATTTTTTAAAACTATTTTTTTTGTTCATAAAAAGAGGAATCATTTATCCAAATCAAGAAATTACATATTTTATTAATGAAAAATAATCTTTTTATGAGTTATATGTGTTTTATTTATTAAATAGACATGTTTCCTTAAGATTAATTATTGTTTAATTATTTTTTATAACTTTTCATAGCATGATTTTTTATACCTTCACATTTTTCATTATCTCAACAAGATGAAGGTTGACCTCTATAATATGTAACATAATTTATAGTAGCAAAAAATTTAATTATATTTTTATGTAATAGAAATATATTAGACGAATGACCGCTTCTTGTCATAAGAAGAAGCTTACTCAACACAACAAATGAATCAACTAGGAATAATCAAGACATAGAAAAATTCTGGTCAATTGTCCTCATAAAAGTCAATATAGATGGTGAGAAGTGACCATGTAGAATTTTATAATATATTTTTTAGTTCACATCAATCATCAATGATTTTTTTTGATTTTATAAAGAGAATAAGTTTATTTTATTCACATTTCAAGAGACTATGATGTATTTTAATACATATCTAAATTTTCACAATGTTACATTGACCATGTATAATGTTCAAGATAGCATGAGCTGTGTAAAATGAAGGACCACATACCACGTGGATGAAATCATGTGATCATTAAGTAAATCCCATTGATCATGAAGTATAAATTGACCTATTGAGTCTAATAATTTAAAATGTGGGAAATTATTGGATCAAGTAATAACTGAACCACATTTAATTATATATAATTTTATATTCTTAATAAGGGATTACGCTGCCTACTCTAACGATCTAAAGAATAGATTATAATTTTTATTGAATGGATATTTTCCTAAGAAGAATATATTTATATTGAAAGTACTCCCGTGAGAAAATTATGTTTCTTATGTTTTTACATTATTTATGTAAATATTCTCTTAACATAAATATTTATATTTCACTATATTATAATATGAATATTTATGATAATTCTCTTTCACTTTTTTACTCCTTATACACTCCCCTAAATAACAATGTAAGAGACAATGGTTAAGAATTTGGAATTTTTTTGTCATTTTGTATCTTTTCTTGGTTATGGATCACACATGATTTGTTCATATAATCATTTTTTATTATTTATTGGGTTGATATTAGTTTCTATCATGTAGGGGTGATTAGGGTCTGTCATATACATGAAACTATTATTTATATTTTTACAAGGATTATCTTTAATTTTTCTTTATTTTAGTGTATCTTTTTTACCTTTAATACAAACCATCTTTTATATTGTTTTATATTTATTTTTAATGAAATTATTTTAAATTAATTCTAGTTTTTAAATTCTATATTTTTAGAAAAAACTCTCAATTAACACTTACCCCTAATTAATTATTCTATAGGAAAAAATTTCAACAAAAACCTTCCAATGTTTCATCTCAACCAACTAGATAATACCAAAAATAAAATCACATGAAATTTTTCTATGATGTCCAGATCTCAAAAAAATCTCTTCACTAATTTTTTTTAAAATGAATATTGGATTTACACAAAATGAATATCCAATCTCATCACTTTTAATTAAAACTCTACCGATAACATTATCCCCCAAACTAACATAATGGCGATAAATGACTATGTTGATGACCCGAGCCAAATCCAAGTGTAAAAATACCAACTCAACTGTGGTTTCTAGAGAGATGATGGCCATATACAAATATAAACATCATATGTTTATACATCCACTAAATTATGGGAACTAACAAACATAGTTTTCCTAACCTCTCCCTAATTCTCATCGTAATCTCTCTTACATATTGAAATTTCCGGGGCCTTGGAACCCATGAGAAGTGTCACATTATGGTTAGTGAGTTTCTCAACAACCATTCCTTTATGATTGAAATTATTGAACATATTTAGAACAATGTTTTCTTAAACTATTTCAAGATTAATTTTAATTCTTGTAGTTCCATCCATATCAAACCCATTAGAAATCATATATGGATATTTTGTACGTAACACTTAATGGTGGAAGTTTTTGATTCAACCACTCATCATATTATTGTTAGAGGGACTCATAATATTGGTTTTATATATTTATATTTGTATATGTGAATTCTAACCCCAAATAAAGAGAATATCTATCTAACAAACTATCATCTTTAAACGGGGGATACTCATCATTTTTTTTAATTGGAGATATTAACACCACAACAGACAATTCCAAAAAGATATGTGGTAATTCTTACTCTAGAAAAGCTATATATGATTTTTATATATTTATGGCTTGAAATAATTTAAACTAATATAGTTATTCAAGTAACAATTTTACTTAACATAATAATAAAATAAAAAATAGATGAATATAGAGCTAGTTGGTTCATTTTCTTATCAACCAATTGAGTAGGTCTTCTTTCCCTAAAATGAGGGTGATTCACATGCTTCAATATTTTCCCAATAACTCCCATGATAAAAATTTAATATGTGCTTGCGTTGGGAGAAATAATTCGTTTCCATTTTTCTAATATATTGATGCAAGATCAAAGCTTCAAAAGTATGATTTAAAATTCCTAGAATAAAAACATCCTTGGACATTCATGGTTGGAGTTTCTCAATACACTGAGAAGACTCAAGGAGGATCTACAAGTTTAGAAGGAGACTGGATAATTTATGTAGATTAGAATTGAGGACTTGTTTCTGATGCTTTCACTGGTGTTGTGTATCTCACGCATTCATTTCCCTACATTCCCACTTTCCAAAGGTGGGAAGCTTCCACCACATTCATTAGCAATGTCTACAACTTGATCAAATTGGGTTGATGTGATGTTGGTTCCTCCTTGGATTCAACCTTCGAGATTGTTTCCTAGTTTGGGTCTCTCTCATTAGATTTCAGTCATGTTCAGAGAACTTTTTCCTAGTGCCATCTCTATATGGACATTGGTTAATTATACTGCTTCTTTCTTGATAGGGAAGAAACCTTTGGTTAGGAGAGTGTTTGCATTGGGAATCTATGGGCATGTATGTACATTGGGTACATTGGTCACTTCTATTCTTACTCTTAGGAGGGAATATCATATGTGGCATCTTAGGTGTGGAATCCAAGGCATCCCATGTCGATCAAGAGTTAATTTATGCTAGGGGTATCTATTCTAAAGATTTTTACATTAGGCATCCCATGTTTATTTCATGGTGTATGTATTCTACTTAATGTCACAAGTTCTACTTCCTATGGAGATGAAATAGAACATCTTGCTGAGATAGATTGGGGAATAAGTTTAACTTCTTGTCGAGACGGGAATAGGGTTAATGTCTTGTGGTGCTAGAATAGTTCATCAAAATTACCTATTAAGGTGGATCATAGAGGTACACCCATGTGAGGGAAGAATGTCACACCTGGGTTTACCAATGGATCTAAACACCCCATGGAGGTGGATCCAGAGTTGTGGATCAGAATGCCCCATGGAGGAATATCTAGAGTTGTTGATCATAATTCCCTATAGAGGTGGATTTGAAGTTGATGGATCAGAACACCCCATAGAGGTAGATCCAGAATAGTGTGTCTCTAGGAGGGAATATGTCACACCTGAGTTTACCAATAGAATGGATCATAATTAACTATGAAGGTGGATCCAAAGTGAATGGATCAGAACACCCTGTGGAGGCTGATCCATGAGGTGAATCCCTAAGAGGGAAGATGTCACACCTAGGTTGATAGATCTGAATTCCCCTTGAGGCACATCCAGAGTTATGGATCAGAAATACCAATGGAGGTAGATCTGGGAGGTGTGTTCCTAGGAAGGAAGATGTTACACCTAGGTTTAACAATAGATCAAAACACCCTATGGATGCATATCCAATGTTGGGGATCATAACACCTCATGGAGGTGGATCCAGAGTTGTGGGTTAGTACACCCCATGGAGGTAAATTCGAAGATGATGGATTAGAACACCCCATCAAGCTGGATCCAGAATGGTCTGTACCTAGGAGGGAAGATGTCACACCTGTGTCTTCCAATGGATCAGAATACCGTATAGTGGTCGATCCAGACTCATGGATAAGTAATCCCCATGGAGGCGAATCAGGGAGGTGTATCCCTAGGAGGGAAGTTGTTACACTTGGTTATACAAATGGATCAGAATTCCCCATGGGGGTAGATCCAGAGTTGTGGATCAGAACACCCCATGAAGGTACATCCAAAGTTGTGGATCAGAATGCCCCATAGAGGTGGATTCTAAGTTGATGGATCAGAACACCCCATAGAGACAGATCTATAATGGTGTGTCCCTGGGAGGGAAGTTGTCACAACATGGTTTACCAATTTCAGGATTGAACTTTCGAAAAGCATCATGCATACCCTATTTAAGAGACATGGATCAAAATCCATGCAATTTTATTCCATTGTTTAAGGTAATGTGACAGGACTGATCCATGAAGTTTAACATCATGCGATTATAAAGATCATGTCGTGAAAGGATATTTGATGAGGGATGGTGTGGGGATTATGTATGGAAACTACTTGGATGTTAGAGTTTCATCCCTAGGTGTGGAGTTTTTTCTCATGGTGGGTGAGGAGGTGGATTCCCCTGATTATCGTATATGGGACATCCTTTGATTATCCCACAGGTTAAGACTACATTTTATGTAATGTTCTAAGGATGTTGCAGTATAGTCTTACATCGTATGACTAGGACATGAAACTAGGCAGTTTTTCTTCATTCAACATAGATATGGAGGGACTCACCCCTAAAGGGGGGAAATGTTAAGGTGATAGGAAGATATGAAATTATGAATCTACCCCAAGATATGTGTACAGTTTCCCTTGAAGATGTCGCCCCTATGACTTACATGACCATCACTCATGTGTCTTTGGGTGGGGCATGGCATTAACACTTCCATGGAGTGTTCAATCAGGATGCTAATGTTAGGGTCCATATTATTAGAATAAAAAGGGGATAAGGTACCAAATATTAACTTAAATA
The DNA here is from genome assembly GCA_963277665.1 of Viscum album. Taxonomy (NCBI): domain Eukaryota; kingdom Viridiplantae; phylum Streptophyta; class Magnoliopsida; order Santalales; family Viscaceae; genus Viscum; species Viscum album. The sequence goes on from OY728138.1 coordinate 1,151,580,973, forward strand.
GGTAGATTGGAGGCCTATTCAGAACTTATGTAAAGTGAGTGGACATAGGAGTGGGTGGCCTTGGTTAAGTAGGGACTTGGGGTGAAGATGAACCGGTATTGGATTGGTGATGGGGCCTTAAGAACCTGACTATCGTGAAGGGGTGTCAGCAGAAGGGAGGAACCATGGAGAGGCTAGGAGAGGTGATTTACAAATCTTGGGGTCTCGAATATGGATGGATCATGAATATTAGGGTACACACAGAAGTTAGGGGCTTTGTAAAGGAGTATTCCTCATGAAACATAGTGAACCAACCTTAGAGTGAAGTCCTGGTTCACATAATGTGGGATTGATCTCGAGTCTTGGATGAACTTAAGTTCGGAACTATTCACCCGTTTGGGCCTTCAGGCCACCTGAGGCCATCAGGACAGTAAGGCTTTCAGGACACCTCAAGGCCTTCGGGCCACCTCAAGGCCTTCGGGCCACCTCAAGGCCTTCAGGCCACCTCAAGGCCTTGGGGCCACCTCAAGGCCTTTAGGCCACCTCAAGTACTTCATGCCACATGAATTGCAGATGTAACTGACTAAATTACAAGGAAAAAGGCCCTAGATGAGGATTCAGAGCAAGTACATTCACCATATCAGAGCTAATTGGACTCAGAAGAATGAGAGGGTATGGATTTTCCATCAATACTAGGATTGTGCATCCATGTATAGGATAGCTAGCTGACTAGTCATGTGAAGGTGGAGTACTGATCATGATGCATACTCTGGGGAGGGGCAATTTCAAGTAGTCATTTTTTGGGATGAATTCCTTTAAGAACTTCGAGTCCTATAATGTCATGAAGCCTATGTGCCATGTACATGTTCTCCTTCATCCCTTAAAAAGGGGATAATCAAAACTGAATAAAAAATGAAGGCCTTCAGGCCATTCATGCATAAAGTGGGATTTATAAAGGATAAATGCATCTCAAATCCCCAAGTGACACAATGGGGCTTCTTGTTCCACAAAGGGTATTATCCTTCACAAAAGGAAAGTCCACTTTAGGTGGAGTCACTAAAGAACACCAAAGATTTGGTTTTACAATGATTGGATACCTTGGGTGATCCATTTTATCTTTCATTCACAAAGTCCATTTAGTTTGCGAATTGGGAGTGATTTTCAGAAGTCTAAAGGTTTTGCATTCCCTATGAAATTTAAGAAATAACAGGGTATTTATAGAGATGGCGGTTTAATGATGACTGGATATTTTTGAAAATCTTTACGAGATTCATAAATGGACGTAGTCTGTGAGTTCGAATGCCGCTATGCAGAGATTATTGTCAGAGCTCTACACAATCATGAAGAGATCCATGAATCTGAGTGATAGGGAACATAGATTAATATTAGGTATCTAGGCCAGGGGAAAGTGCTCTGTGAATTGGGGTTGACTCTTTATGGATATTACTGTTAGGTCTCTGCGTGGTTAGGGCCTTCGTGAGCTTCAACCCTTTTAAAAGGTGGAGATCTTCATGAAATAGACCCCTTAGAAGGATTTTAGTAAATTTTCCCTTGAATTAAACCTAAACTAACCATTCCTTCCTCAACCTATCCTATGGAACACATATTTCAGTGCCAAAAAATCCCCCCATCAGAATGGGAGCTGATGGGGAAAAAAGGATCATATTCTGAGGGAGAATCATTAAAAATTGGCAACCAACTTCCCATTCATGAAGATCATTCATAATTCCTATCTTCAATGAACACATTATGAAGACCATCACAACACTATGAGTGGGAGTACAACAATAAATAGAATAGGGGACCCTTAGAGGGACCGACCAAATTTCATGAAGATAAAATCATGCGCTCTCTTTTCAAAAATATCACAACCTTCACGAGTGATTTGTGATTTTGATCCCCATCACTCATGAAGATTAAATTCTCTATAACCTAAGCTCCATGAATAGTTCTATGAAAATAGTGGTTCATGAACTATGCTCTATGAATGTAACCTCTACAAACCAACATCCATAAACCCAACTTTCATGAAACGATCTCCACGATCATAGATTCAAAAACCAAACTGAAAAAACAAAAAATCTTGGACAAGATGGCCGTTCAATGAGTCAATGATGCTGCATATCATCAGGAATAAATGGATGGAAATATAATGATCAAGGAGATCATTCAAATCACCTTAGAAAATGAATAACCCATTTCACATCTAACAGAGGCTCAAAGGGAGTATCCACTATACAAGAGGTTTCCACTTTACAACTTCGGACTTAGGAATGATGTATTCATTCTTGCACCTAGTAGAGATGAATGATCCTACTAGTTTATAATAACCCTAGGATAGTACCAGTTATGTAGGGATTCCTATACCCACATCTAGAATGACCATGTACCAATCATAGTGTGAAATCTCTATAAAAAAATTAACAATAGTAATGAGTAGAAGATGTAGGATGATACATCCCCCACACCAACCCCAAAGTATGATACAATTGTCAAGGTGAGTTTAGGGGATCTACTAAAAGGATGGACGAACAATTGGGACCTGTGTTAGGGTGTAAAATTTATCGATGAATGGTTCTAGGCTTACTGGGAATGTGCACCATGCTATACATTTGAGGTTGAGCTAAAGTGAGTGTGTCTCTAAAAGGTGGCATAGGACTCACAACTTCATGTTTACCACCATTATGATATCATGTTAGAGCTGCTAAGTAAGTGGTCACTAGGGACCAACACAATCCTTCTTCATCATGGGGAGGTTGGAATTAACATATGGGATCTTCACCAGATTTATAGGATCCCAATTCAAGGGGATATATATGAAAAATTACTCACTAAAAAGAATTTGTGGGAGGAACAGGAGAATATGAGAGATCTTGTGAGGGTGTTGCTGATGTTGGTGTAAGGGACCAATAAACATAAGTCAAGGATGAAGGACATCCCTTCCAAGAAATGGTTTGGGTATTTCATGAATTAACCAGCATAGGTGTTACTCAAGGGGAATGACCTAGCATAAAAGCTTCTAGGGAGGACACACATAATCCCCATGGAATTTCCCTAGGGCAAGGAGAACTCCTACAAGAAGATTTTGGAGGCGAGTCAGTGGAAGCTATGTGGACACACCATAAAACCTGAAGCTATTGTGGTCAGGCTAGTTGGGTTTATTACCATGATGATTTATGGATGGATGATCCTTGTGAGGGATGCACATAGGTGGGTGAAGCCAAGAACCTTCATTATGGGGTCTATGCCAGCAACAGGGCAACATGTCAATTTAGTTGTCCCGGTATTGGAGAAGTTGTATAAGGTGATCCTCTATATCATTGATGGGATGAATCCTATACATATGTGTCTTCCCCTACATTTGTTGTACAGGTGGGAGGCTTCACACGTAGAGGGATATGAATACTGAAACCCTGTCTATCCTCTCAACATGAACATCCGACCAATGATCTTGAACATTTTTAGGAGTCAACCACTCATGCTGGGGCCTATGGACGTGCTGGAAGGGGTCAGGTTAGTATAGTGATTCATACTTCACCCATTCTCCTTCCAATAGGGATGGTGATATATGATGGTATGGGGACCATCTACTAGTGATCATACCTCCTAGATTTTCGAGGTGGGGTTTTGGGGGAACAGTTGACTATGATCTGATTTGCGAGCTGTATAACCCACATCAATTTTCAAGGAAGTTATGATACATGCAGTGGCTGACACCGAAGGTGTACATGGAGGTACACCAAGAGTGTCATAATTTTATTACAAGGTATATTTTTCACATGTTAATGCATGGGTATGGGAAATGGAGGAATGTGTTTATGCATCCTACTGCTGCATATAGACTCATCGATAATTATGTGCTGAGCCAGGAGAGCGCATATCCTTGGAACATACTGAGACACTGAACTACCCAGGATGACGAAGGATACGTATCATAACCATAGGTATGAGGGTGAGTGGTGGTTAGAGTGCACTGTGGAGGTATTATTAGCCCAGTGAGTAGTGCCATAGTGGCTACAAAACTAGCTGACCCTAACCTGTCACAGGTGGAGGATAGAGGGAGGCATGTAACATAAGGATCAACTCTCCTAGGAAAGTAGTTGGGGGGGGGGGGGGTGATTAGATACCTCCAAGGTAGTTTTGATGTATTTTTTTTCAATCTCCAGGGAAGTAGTTTCACTATATATACATTCTTAGAAATGCGGTCTTCCCAGATTCTTGGGAGATTTTGGGGCTCTTTAGATAACTCAACACTCTCCATGAGATGTGGCAGGACCTCATCCAATAGGGTATATTCTTCACATGGTTGGGTTACAACAAGGCCATGATTCACCCACACCAGTATGATCTAGTGCTATATATCAAATATCTATAGGAGCTAGTCCACTCTTGGGGCATGACACGCCCGCTAACCACCCCGGTGAAGGTGTTTTTGGGAATGAACTCTTCCTTGGATCTCTCATCTAGTAAGTTGGCCACTCATGTGCCTCTTTAGGGAGACATGGATAAATCCTTGGGAAGTGCTACATATTGGGACTCTCTAATGGTATGAGGCCTTGTAATTTATCAGGTAGATACTCTTTCATGTGTTTTCAAAGCTACCAAAACCCTAAGAGAGTCATCAAAATATTCTTGAACTTATATAGAGATTAGAAAGCACATAGGTAGGGGAGCTTCGTGATGAACCTGAAGCATGGGGAGAGGGATCCCCAACCCTTGAAGGGTAGAGTGTGGGGTCCCTCCCTGATGTTGTGTCTATGGGAGACCAACCATCAGTGAAGCAGTGCATATGGATAGGGCGACGTTCGTAGTGGGAAATCCCTTTCCAAGGTTACTAGTGAACATGATTGAGATCCTTACTAGAATATTCTATTCACATAAGTCTCTTCCCCCTTTAAATTTTTGTCTCTTATAATTTACAATTTTACATTTGGATGAAACATATTTAAATGGAATTTCAAACAGTTTTTGGGGATCATCGTCTGATATCTATATTCGAGTCAGTGGTGTCAGAGGATGAGGTAGTGACAACAAGAACCATTCTTCTGGTGGAAATAGAAAAGGGAAGCAGTGGTTGTTTTTCCATCCATCGAGATTCCATTGTAAGGAACCACTTAGGCCATGACCATTATAGAGGGGGTTGAGATGGTTCCCATGAAGGGGTCTACTATAGAGACTAAGGTGATTGAACCTGTTATAGAGATTCCACTAGAGGTAGCTATTAGAGTTGAAGCCTCAATGGAGGAAGGGGAAATTGTGCTAGCAGTTAGGGGGTGACTAGGGGGCTATGATGTAAGTTTCTACCCTAGAGTTTCCACTAGTGGTGTTTGCTGGAGCTGAATTGTAGATCATTCCACCAAAAAGGGAAACTGAGAAGGTTCAGATGGTTACATCCACCTTAGAGGGTACATGGGGTGCAATATAGACTTGTTCTATAGGTGAATGGTCCAGTAAGGATACATTACAGGGAATAGATTTATATCTGATCACACACAAGGATATGCACATTGAAGCTCTGAACACTAATGTATTGGTGATCTTCCCTCTATATGATCCTACACTTCTCAAAGACATTGAGTATTCCAGATTAGAGGCTACCGAGGAGAACAAGATCATTCTTCACAAGGCATAGAGGTATTTGTAGAATTGAATCACCCATACCCAGATAACTGAACTGCCAAGATGGGTTGGATATCTTCACCAGTGGATAGTCATCCTAGGGGATGGTGGGGTGGACTCAAAAAACCTTCACACATTATCTTAGGACTTCCTTATAGAGAGGGCATGTTCTGAATGGTAGGTTCTTGACCTCACCCATAAGAGGAATAAATTTGAGGCTTCTAAGTCAATTGAGGTAGCTGAAGTGGAGATAACCTACATAGAAGGGAAGTCATAGAAGGATCTTATTGTCTATACTTTTCAAGATGAGATCATCAAAAAAATAAAGGCTCAGTTAGTATCAGCCAGGGCCAAGGTGGAAGAAGCATCACACTTTGTGGTGAAATTCTGAAATGAGAAAAATTGGTTGTGGATCAGGGTCGAAGAATTATAGAAAAAATACAGTGAAGATAAAGAAGACCTAGAGAAGTGGAAGTAGACCCTATAGACCAATCATTAGGGGACATCTAATTTTGAATTCTTGATCTTCAAGGTTGACCTTTAGGGAAATTTGGAGAAAGGAGAGGCTCTAATATAAGGATGACCCTCTAAAACTTTTTTTTGTTTATTTTAAACTCATGAATGACTGAATAAGTTTCTTTTACCTTATTATCACACTCTAATAATATTCATGAGATAACCAACAACTAATTCCTAAGCTCATGTGAGTCATGATCTATGTGAGAAATGATGGAAAACCATGTGATATTTAAGTCATATAAGAGTTTTGGATAATCATGGAGCACTTGGGGTTTGCATTTTCTGGCTGACCATAGGAAGTTTTTGGGATGAGAGGGGATACAACTAGAGAATAGTCCCCCTTAAGCATCTGAATTTCTTTTTCAATGTGTTCTAGTGAAAAAATGGTGTAACTCCTAGGGAATTTAATTCTACCCGAAAAAGGGGGAATGGAGGGTGTAAATCATGATGCATGATATATGGAACACAATAGTAGTGGCGTGGAGAGATGGGAAATTTTTTGACTGTGTTTGAAACACTGCATATATATCGTTTAGCCAAGGATGGGGTTAAACAACTAAGGTTTGATCATTGATCTTGTTTGAAATGTGAAACCTATCTCAAAACATTTTCCAAAGTCCTTTGGGGCATTGGCCCAATATGGTAGGTGATCCATTTTGGCTAGAAACCATTACTTTTAAGGGGCCTATTCGGATGGGGAAGAGGATCACAATCTAAATAGAGGGACATGTGAAGCATGTAGATGAAGTTAATGAATGTTTGAATGGATTCCAATCCTCTTGGAATTATTCGACCATGGATTAGAAAACTTTGGTGTTTAAATATCAGTATGATAAATAGTAAAAGTTGTCTTCTAGGGGGAGAGTTATCTAGGAATTTGAACAATGTTCAAGGAACATGATTATTGTGGTAGGTGACCAACACCAGATGAAAATTACTCTTAGGTAAGGTCCCAAAATGCTCCTCATTTTTACATCATGAAATGGGGATGGTAGACACGTAGTTTAATGTCATACATTGGGGACATTGGACACAAAGTTTAACCTCACATGGTGATGATGATATATTACATAGTTTAATGTTGTGCGATTGGGATGTAAAATTGGGAAGTTTTACATCTTGCAACTCGAACATGTGAACCAACGTGAAGAATACCCACCCAACCATAGTGGTGGAGGGTGCAAGAGGGTAACGCGATAGGGTTTCTCATAGTTGAGTCCTGTAAGGAAAAGGAATCTTGGATGATCCTTCAATAATAAATATAATTTGGGGAGAGTAATGCACAATTTAAGACTGTGATTATTAGACATTCTTGAGGAGACTTGTAAACTGTTTATAGTCCTCATGCTTGGAATTATAATCCCTTTTTAAGTTCATAAATCTTGTACCAATGTGGTGTTCATGTGTAAAATTTTCTTGGGGATGGCCCCCTCCTGACTCCTAAACCTACCTGAGCCATGCTAGGTGAGATAAATAAGGAGCGGTATGGAGTTCCCGTTGGTTATTTGGTGAGAAAAAATGAGGGGCAGAAGTGGATGGAAAATACCATAGGATGATTGAAAAATCTAATACATGGAAAGTGAAAGAGAAATAACTAATGGATGGGGAATAACTATTTATTATATTTGAAACAAATATTCTATACCTGCGTCGGTTAATGAAGGGGAGAAAAAATGTAGGATTGACTGTTGATTGTGTTTGAAAAATAGGATATGTTGTTCTGCTTCTGAATATCCTTCAGGGAATGAGCCTAAGATGGTAGGTGAGCCAGTGTGGCATGAGGCCATTCCATTAGGGAGCCTATTTAGATCAGTAGGATGATGGTTATCCAAACCAAGGAAAGAACGTAGCACTGAAGAAGTGGGTAATGTACCATAAATAAGTTGATGATAGGGATAGGCTCGAGATGGAATATTCATGCATCACTACATATCCCATGAGTATGGGAATCAAGATTCACATAGTTCTAAAACATGGTGCGGTAGGAAGTTGACGTTAGAAAGGGATGCCCTGTTGAATGAGGATAATGAATCTTCTTATACTAGGATTTGAAGCATACAAAATTTTTATGGGGTAAGGATACATTTTAACATTGTGTTCTAAGGAATTTAGTGTTTTTATCCCATTTTTTTCATATGGGGAATCTCTATTTAATATAGGGTAAAATCATATCTCACTAAAAGGTGTCCCAGTTTTATATGGGGTAAAATTTTAGTCTAACATCATGCGCTAAGGATGTTTGTAGGCATGTTAATAGAATTTCCCCTATTTTTATCCTCATATTAGGTTATAAGGGAATCCTAGACTAATAACGACACAAGGTAAATGAATGGGTATTATTTATAAAATGAGGCATACGAGACATTTTGGGGTGATAACACCACAATAAATAGATGGTTTCACTGTGAATCTGTAGTAGAGACCGAAGACAAAAATTCTAGGTTCTACCAGGTATCCCATATGGATGGGAATCAAACCACACATAGTTCTGGAAAGAGGTGGTGGCATGGGTTCAATGAAACTCTGGGTGTGAAGCAAAAAGTGTGAATGAAGGGTGAATGAAAATAGGTTAGGGTCGTAGTTCTTGGACCAAGGCTCATAGTTTGAGGGAGTAGAGATTGGACCCATGACAAATAGTATAAGTTCATAATTCTTAGACCATGTGGAGGGGGGATTTGAGGATGTTAATGCATTGCAAGAGTAAAGTCCCAACATGAATAGAGACAAGGAGGTATTGTGCCACATGAAGTGATCTTGAAGCATATCACACATAATTTAAGGTCATATTGTCGGGACCATGGAGAACCAATTAAATTCATGATTCATGGACTGTGGGTAATCATTCTAAAGTTGTGATGCTTGGAGTATAGTGGGGAATATTTTTTCTAATTGTATATGTGTGGAATAGAGAAAGTAAAACTAGAAATGAATAGAAGAAAATGAGGCTCACATACCACACAAGTAAAAGAAAGAAAAAGACACATAGTTTTTAGTCACAATGCTTGGACCAGAGGAAAGGTAGAAAAAATATTAACATCATGATGCTTAGATTGGGGAAATGTTGGTCTCAATGGTATCTGTGTGGCATGGAAGAGGTAGAACCAGATGTGAATGGAGCCAAAGAGGCATGTGTAACCCATGGACACCTTGAGGCGAATACCACATAGTTTAATGACATGTTATTGAGATCATGAATGTGGCCAAGGGGATGAAGGGTTAATAACATTATGGCTGGGTACATAGATAGAGAATCCAAGAATCACTACATATATCATAAGGATGGGAATCAATCCATACATAGTTTTAGAACAAAATGTCGTAGAAGACCAACACCAGTGGGGGAAATCCTCTCTAGTGAGGAAATTGAGGCATCCCACATTTGTCATGGGGCATCCCATGTTCAGAATGTGGGGTAAGGATATAGTCTAACATCATATTCCAAGGACACTTGTTTTTGGTTATCTCATATCACATGAAACATCTTGATTTCAAATGGGGTAGGATATCTTTAATCATCCCATACTTATCATATGAGGCATCTCGGTTTTTCGAGGTAAAATAATATCTCATCAAGTGGCATTCCATTTTTATCTAGGGTAGGACCACAGTTTAACTTCATGTGTTGATTATGTTAGTATTTTTATTTTAAAGGCATACAAATTTTACTCTAGGGGATACAAATAGTTTAGGTCCTAATGTTTGGACTATTTATAAGTATTTTAAGGTCATGTTTCAGGGACCATGACTGTTAGCTTATATTTTTAGATTTTGGACCAATGGGCTCTTAGTTTAAGTTCATAGATTTTTTACAAATGGGATCTTGGTTAAGGTCATAGAGTTGGGACTAATGGGATATTACTTTAGGGTCATGGATTATAGACCAATTAGTTGACTATCCCAAATAGACATGTATAGTATGATAGAGTGATAAACCTGATGTGAATGAGGGGCCAAGGAGGCTTAACTCTAAAAAATATCCCTAGGGGACCCACACACCATTTAAATTCATGAATATTAAACATGGGATCCTCATGTGAAGTACTGTTTGGAAACTTATTTTTAATAGGAGGTGTGACATGCTCTCCTCCCATGGTGATCAAAGAGTATGATATATTGTAATAGACCTTATGAATGATGTAAAGGCCTTACCACTTGGGATCCAACATTAGTGTTTTCTTTTCAAGTATCATTTGGACATCTAAGATCCATTAACATGTCACCATAGAGGAAGGACCAGAGGAGAACCTTTTAGTAGAACACTCTTACTATCCTATTACGGTTCCTCTTTAGATTGTGCAATGCCTAATGTCTACTCTCTTTGATGGCTTCCAAATCAAACAGAATAACTTCTTCCATTTTCATTGGAGTTTTTTGATCATAAATATAAGTTGGGGGAGATAAAAATTTCACCTCAATGGGCAATGCTTCCTCTGTTTCATACACTAAGGAATATGAGGTTACTTGGGTGGAATTCCGAGTCATCGTCTGATAGGATCAATGGGTATTGGGGAGATTTTCTGGACAAATCTTCTTAATTTAACCCACCATCTTCTGTAAAATGGTAGAGAGGTCCTTATTGAATTACTCAATATATCTATCCACTTGTTCATTATAGAGGGAAGAATGGTTAGACTAGATTTTGTACTTCATATAAAACTTATTTAATTTGGAATTCTGGAAGTTCATGTCATTGTCTGTGATAATAGCATGTGGAAATCTGAATCAATAGACAATATGGAAGATCAGGAACTCAATCACAGATAGGGCCTTGACTTCATTTAGGGGAATTCCTTCTCTACCCTTTGATAAGAAATTTTTCATGGTCAAAATGGACCTTCACTGGTGGAATGTCACTGGTAGATATGGTCCAACAACATTGAGTCCCCATACTTTAAAGGACCAAGAATACTTGTTAGTGTGGATAAGCTCCAAGATATGATGAAAAAAGTTGGCATGGATTTGATACACATGAAACCTCTTGGAAAACATGATGTAGTCATTGAACACAATGGGACATAAGCAACCCAACCTATAAATATGGTGGGAGAGCTTTAATACTACATAATGGGTACTATAGGACCTAACATGGATTTCCTTCATAACCTGGGGGATCTTATCTCCTTGGATGTAGTGGAGGAGAATTCCATCAAACCCATGTATGTAGAGAGTCTTATCAAGATTAGTCCCACTTAAGATGGTAATATATGCTACATAAAAATATATTTACTCATTCTTAGCTTGTCCTAGTAGGAGAATTCCACATTTGAGGTATTCAATTAAGGTATTTTTCCAATCAGGAATTCCCCTACCATGGGGGGACCTGAGGGTCCTTGAATAGAATCACTGGTAGTCAATAGGTTTACCTGTTAGTTTCTATCACCATATTAAATTATGAGAGTGATGAACCTCTAATGAACTACATGAATGCACAAGTCATCTTGGTCAGGCTCTGTGAGGGACAACCAAATTGGCCAAGGTGTTAGTTTGACCATTATGCAATCAAGGAGCATAAGTCACTTCTAGATGAGAAGGGAAATAGGCTATCAATTGATGAGTGTTTCCAATAGGGTAATGAGATCTGTATTTATAATTATGTAGTCACCCTTTATTTTTTTTGATTACTAACTTAGAGTCTCGTAACACATGAAAGTGGAGGACATCAATCTTGAGGGATAAATTGAGACCAAATATTGGGGCTTGATACTCTACCTCATTATTGGTGTATCCTTTCGATAGTAGGAATGAGTATGGTATAATGACTTGTGTTGGGATGATGGATATGATCCCTAGGTCTACTCTATTGATCTTGGGATTGTTGAGCCTTTAATCGGTTGGACATAAGGAGGCACCATCGAAATGCATCCACCAACATAGTATATCCCAATAAACTGAGAGGATATCCACATCTATGAAATCATCATCCATGTAAATTTATTGATGGGCTCTATGGGTGGCCAAGAGCACCCTCCCTTTACTGGATTTTGACATAATGAACCTAATTTTGAAATGCTAAAGGATCATTAACCAGTGTGAGAACTGTCCTGTCAGAATGGGGAAATTAAGAATATACATTAGTAGGTCTACCTGAGAAACTAGGTGTATCTCATAATGATACAGATAATACCATAAATTCTACACCATTAAAACAAATTAAAGCCATCTCTTCTTGATAGGGGAGTATTTGGTCTCCGTATCAAGGAGCATGCGACTGAGACAATATAAATTATTTTCTCTACCCTCATTTATTTTTTAGTTGATAAGGGAACAAATGGAATTTTCCTAGGAGATCATGTAGAGGACCAAAGGATTATATAAAATGAGTGTAATCAGAATTAGAGGCTTTAGAATGTACTACTTGATTTCCTAAAATATGGCATGCCATCCCTTTTCCCACTGGTAAATAGTGAATTTCTTCATGATACTTGAGAAGGTCTTATAATTTCCATCTATATTCATGATGAATCAGTGTATATAGGTTATGTGTCCTTTGAAAACTTGTGGTTCTCAGAGGTTGATTGGGGGAGGCATATGGCTGATTGACTTTTTATCCTTTATGTCGATCTCAATGCTTCTATATCTTACAACGAATCCAATAAATTTCCTAGAGGTAACCCCGAGCACACACTTCAAGAGGCTCATATTCAAATGTCAAGAGTAGAGGAAGCTGAACACATTCTCAAGGTTCTTAGATGGTCCCAACTATAGTGATATTTTATTACCAGGTTTTCCACATAGTAATCTACCAGCATCCTGAGGATTGGTTTGAATATATGGTTAATGGCTCACTAATAAGTGGATCCTTCATTATTTAGGCCCGAGGGAATCACCTGATAGTAGAAATTCCATTGCAGTACCCTGAAGGTGGTATAATTATCATCAATAGGGATTATCCAGATATGGTTGTCCCTGAAATATCCATCCATAAAGGAGAGGGTCTGGAACCCCACTGTAGAATTGATCAATAGCTCTTCCATTGATTGGGGAAAATCATTCCTTATACAATGGTGGTTGAGGTCTCAGAAGTCAATACAGACTCTGATATTCCCATTCTTATTCCACATTTAGACACTATTGGCTAGCCATACAGGGTGCTAGACTTCCCTGATGATGTTGGATTTGATAATGTTTTCAACCTTAGCCTAAAACATAGCACCGTGAGAGGATTTCATCTTTATAGGAGGCTGCTTGAACCCATGACGAACCACTGGGAGACCCAAATATTTTATGGAGACCTAAGGGCCTATTCCTGAAATCTCATCATAACTCCAAGAAAAAATTCATGGTGCTGGTTCAAGAGGGCCACATACTACTGATGCTCCTCTAGAGACATGGATACAATGATTAACATCAGAATCAGATATTCCTCATTATAATGGATCACCTAAATTATATCATAAAAGGTTATGGAGACACCCTCATCAAATTTAGTATGTGTGTCTTACAAATCCTCCTAATCATCTAAGGCAACAGAATCTGAAAGAGGAGGTGGTTCATCTAGGCTATGTAACTTAGGGGGTGCATTGATTATTTCTTGGATGGACATAGAATCTTCACTGAGGGGTTCCTACTCTACTAGAACTATGATGAAAAAATGATATCAATCCAATTACATACATTCTTTGACCATATGGTCTATTCTTAATGTTAATGTAATGGTGGAGAGTTGCTTTTTGTCCGGTCATCCCTTCCCTATAGAACATGCATGAATGATGTGAAATGGAGTCCATATCCTGAACCTCTTGCTACTTCATAGGAGTAGTGGCTTCTGGTATCACCCAGGATAATCTCGTATATGATTATGAGGTAATCTGATGATGTTATTTCTTTTTAGGGATGTTGAAACCATTTTTCTTGGAGAAAACAAAGAAACCTACTAGGTTCAGCATTATGGGATCCAATTGATGAATGAATAGAATGAAGGAAACATCCATGTTTTATATAGGATTGTCTATGGTGGCCATAAGATCATTGGTAACATTTATGCACTCAAATCCATTGGTTTGAACCTACTTCCCCTCTCCCTTATAGTATCAAGCATCCATAAAGTGGGATTTATAGGAGTCAAAGGGAGATACATCACCATAGAGTACCCCTATTCAACCATTGATGAAGTACATGAGGAAAATGTGATATGAGAAAGGGGCAGACACATGAAAATAAATCTAGGGATTACCTATAAGTGTGTTAAAGTATCACATGAGACTACTAGGAATTCAGTTCTTGATATCAAGCCACCAAATTGGGTGTTCAATCAAACCTTGCCAAAAATTTTCTGCTCGCTCCTATCATAACCCTGAATTGTCAGGTCGGAGGGTGTCAGGTTTCCCCAGGCCAGTCCCAATTTATGGGGTGTCTAGGTGAGTATGAGGTTAATCCCACAACTCGTGTCCACTAGTAAGTGGCAGATATGTATACCATTTAGCTAACATATAATATAATCGGGCATATCTGCCCATGTATGTGTGTAACACCCCGAGATTTTGTGAATTATTATTTTTTGAATTAATATAATATTTTTATATTTTTCATTTTATGAAACACTAAAAATATATTTTTATTATTAAATCACTAATTCAAACATTCCTTTAACACAAAACTAACCTGGCTTGCGCTGCACGCAACAACGACTTGGTGTACGTTACATGCAACACTGAGTTTATATGAAGCATCATTTTATTATTATAATTATTTAAATGAGTTAATAATAACATATTAATTAAATTTATTAATATTAATAGTAATAAATACTTTTAAAATATTTTTTATAATTTTTTATATAAATAAATCAGATTAATAATGAAATATATAATTTTTGTTAAAGTCCTTATATGTTTAAAAATACTATTTTAATTTCCTTATATGAAAACAATAAAATTAATATTAGACACATTTATAAATTTCAATTTGATAAAGTGAAAATCATTTTTGAATTTAGAATGTCAAAATTATCTTAGGTAGAATTTTTGGTATTTTTCTGTAAAACTTCATTTTTAGATGAACAACGAAAAATACTAGATTTTAATTCAAAAATTATTTTTCATATAATTTATTTATAAGGTTAATTTATATTATAAATTGGTTTAAAACTTTAATTAGATAATATTTTCATCAATTAATATAATTTAGGTCACTAATATGAATTTCTCTTTAAACTTGGGTATAAAAAACATAGCAAACATTTGTATGTTTTTACTTTGAAAACCCTCATTATCGACCCGACCACATGATTAATTTTAAATTAATCTCTGTCACTTGTGTGAATAGAATTTGGAAAAATGGATTTTTATTTGTAATCATAATAATTTATAATCTCTAATAAGTTCAACTTAGTTTTTGACCAAAAATAATTGTGAAAGTTATTAAAATTAATTATAACGATTAAGGGAAAAATTAGTTTATCCTTAAATTTATGACCCAAAATGTCCTAGAGACTTGTCAAACACCAATTGGAAGGATATTATTCATCCATGAACCTTACATTATTTAGTTTTTTTATTTGGTATGACTTTTTTAGGTAAAAAAATGGGTACACCTAACTTGCTTTCAATAATGCCATGTGTTTCCTTTCCCTTCCTTAAGCCACCACCTCTCCCAATTATTCATACCTCTCAAACCACTTAGGTTAGGAAAATATCTACCCAATAAACTTCCCAAAATACCTCCTTAACTCCTAGAAGCATCCCCTTAGGTATAAATCAATCCAAGTAATCCTTTTGTCACAAACCAAAAGGAGTTACCCGATTATGAGGTAACATATTCTCTCAAGCTCCTTTATTTTATTTTCTTTCTCCACCCCACTATATTTATTACATTCTTGTATAAAAACAAAATTATCTTCAATATACTAGGATTTTTTTATTATAAGGGTTCAACCTACACTTTCAAATACATCCATCTAATAGGTAAAGAACATACTGTTTATGTGTACGACGAACTACCGCCTCACTAAACGATGATTGTTCATTTTTCCATTACCACCTCTTACATTGAAAATTATGATGGAAAATATATTTATATATGTTATATATTATATTGATTATGTATTTAAGATTATGTATTCCTTTTACAACACATATCTTATTACTTTCCATTTAATGTAAATATGATAATTTCTTTTGAGGAAGTGTGGACTACCGCCCCCTCAAAGCTACATGATTCGTTCAAACACTACATGGAATGTATTCTGGATGTTTTTAGTGAAATTATATGATAAATATAACATTATAATGATACTTTAATTATATTATATACATATATACATATATTTCATTTTCTTTCATTCTTTCAATACAACAATAAAAATGAAAACAACGTTCATGCGTACGTACAACTTACCATCTCCATGAATGATGTATTCCATTTATTAATTATATATTATATAGATTATTATATTACACATATAATGAATATAAATGATATTTATATCATTATTTACATTCTGGAAATCATTATACAAGTATAAGGACCAAAGATATAACAAATTAAGACACATGCGAAGAACAAACCGAATATTACACGAAGTGAAACATTAAAATATGATTGTTAACAAGCATGTAATATAAGATAATAATAAAACCATATATGGAATTAGATATAATAATATGATTTTATATTTATTATACAAGTGGTTTGAATGAGTACGACGAGAGTCAAGACACAAGGTAAGGGAATTTCATCTCACTTTTTATTTCCATGAGATATATGCTTTACTCACCACCCATTCATTTTGTGTGGTGTGTATACTTTACATGAATGTATTATATTATTATTATAATTAAATTTATGGTTATTTACATATCCATTTTATGATATTTATCTCATGGGGTTTATGTTTCAAAATTTACCAAATCAGTAAAGTAATTTTGTCATAATTTTCCCTTCCTGAGTCACATGACATGTTATGAACCTATATTTTTCCATGAGGTGTATATAATTACTTGGAAATTTTACATCATGAATCTTATTATTTTCATGATATTTTAGGATTCATGTAATTTTATATTCTTAAAAAGGTATAATGGTCCATTTCTAACAAGTGGTAAGAGTTTATTTAAACAATCTCATCACTTTTCAAGATTGTTTATGTTTATGCTTCCTTTAATGAAATATTATGATCAATCTCTTAATAAAACTTATGAAATTTCTTATCCTCTAATTATTCATGATATATTCATGTATTGGTACCATTTTTCCACTCTTTGGTACATAATATAGTTAATAAAGTGTTTTTAAGAATGTACGACTGTACCCTTTCTTTGGTTAGAAATATTTGTTCCTTAAAAACAATGTTTTCTAAAAAGGGTATACAAGAATATTCTACTATTATACTAAAATATTTAAAATAAATTTTTACCCTTTTTTTATTTTACCAATTTTTTCAAGGGAATATTTTGGTTTCTTTCTAAATGAGTCATTTTTCTAAAGTTTTTACCGTTCAAAAGGAATATTCTTTTAACCTCGTACGACATGTATGAATTTACCCACCGTCAATTATTTGAAGATTTATTTTCATGTTTAAAAGGTTAATTTTTAAGATATTTTTTAAAATATATTTTTAAGGAAATGGTATTCAAAATGTTTTATGTTCTGAAGATCCTTTTTCAAAGAATAAAGTATTTTTACCTCAATAAATGTTTTAAAAATATCCTTCCATGTTATTTTACATATATGATAACATCTATTTATGTTACTCATTTCCTTATATGAAATTATCCAAAGTATACATTTATATTCTTTCTTGAATGGTTTATGTTTTCATGGAATGATTCCTAAGACCCCTGTTTCACTCCCATGATTTTTTTGATTTTGAAACCCGCTTCTTTTCATGGGTTATGCATTCATGAAGTGATCATGAAATGTATCTATTTTCGTAGGTAATGATGTGATGAAATGTTAATAATACCCATTTTATTTCATGGGTTATTATTTTATTTTTATAAAACTTATCTCTTTTTATGTGTCAGGATATGATTAAAGTTGTATTATCTTATGGAATATGTATAAATGATTTTATTATGAGATTGGTGGGACCTATATCTCCCTCCAATGCATTGGGAAATGATGATATTTTTATGATCTCAATGAGTACATGGGTTGTAGCCCATGTCTAAAAACAATAAGTTACATGGGTTGTATCCCAAGACTAAAAACAAGAAGGTACATGGGTTATAGACCAAGTCTAAAAGTAATTGGGTACACAGGTTGTAGCCCAAGCCCCAAAACAAGAAGGTACACAAGTTGTATCCTAATCCTAAAAATAGAAAGGTAATTGGTTTGTATCCCAAGACTAAAAGTAAGAGGGTACACGAGTTGTTATCCCAAGCTTGAAGCAGGTACATGGGTCATAGCCCAAGCCTAACATGTTATAAAGGTCTTGGTAGGTAGCCTTGACATATTATTTTCTATTATTATGTGCATGCCAAAAATTCTATGTCTTTTTCCTCAGTTATGATTTCAAGGCTCGTGATATTTATTTCTTTATGATTCTTTTCTTATGAACTTCCAAAATTTATCCCATAACTCATGTTTATGATATTTGATATGCAAGGTATGATCTTATAGTGTTATGATCATGTTATCATACCCCTATGTTCAGGTTTATGCTTATATGTATCCCTTGTTTACCCTTATTGAACATCTAAGATCACCCCTTTTAATGTTTCCTTCCCCAGGTTATGAAGATATATTTCATGTATGATATTTATAATAGGGGTGATAGTATTGGAGAACCTAGTGGGAGAAAATGTAGCACACTTATGGACCAATTTTTATATTTCCATGTTTCCAAAGGCACTAAATTAATACGGTATTTGGGCATCTATTTATAAAATGTTTTTAAGTATTCCGTAAAAATTATGTAATGTTAATGTATGTCAAGACTAGGTCACTATAGTTGGTATCAGATAAATTTTTTATTTAACCTCTGAAAGCTAGGATGAGAAAACCTTAGTGAGAACCCTAAGGACATGTCTAGGGAAATGTCTAAGAATAAGGCAAAGTATAGGAAAATGACCTAGAATTTTAGTAAAGGATAGATGAGTGGATTCCTAGAAATACATCCCTATCTAGATAATATAAGTGTATGTGGCTATGAAAAAAATGTACCTATGGGTAACAACTCCTACAAGATGTTACGGGCCTGACTTGGGGTAATATGGTACATGATAAGGGGCCTTGCTGCATATCTAGTTTGACTGTCCTAAGGGATATGCTTTAGGAATTCACAAACTCTACATGAACCATCATAAAGGATTAAAATAGAATTTAGTTATGAATAACACAGGATAAACCTAAGTTTTCATAGATTAATGAAGGATTCATAATTTAGAAATCCTATAAGTGACTTTTCATGATTATATAGTTCCTCTATATGATAATTGTTTCTTAATCTATGTTTTTTTTGGAAGGAACATCGTTAAAGGTTATTGTGATGGAAAATTCAATGATTTTTCTCTTGAGGATCTGAATGATTTGGAATCTATAATGAAAAACCTCGTTGCTATTCTTACACA
Source organism: Viscum album (assembly GCA_963277665.1). Taxonomy (NCBI): domain Eukaryota; kingdom Viridiplantae; phylum Streptophyta; class Magnoliopsida; order Santalales; family Viscaceae; genus Viscum; species Viscum album. Next base: position 1,151,600,601 of record OY728138.1, read on the forward strand.
TCTTTCTTAAGATATGAATCATGATGAACTTACAAATGATCAAAGGAGGGAACAAAATTCTGTTGATTCCTTCATGAGGAAATTTATACCTTCTTTTAGAAGGGTTTTAATCCATTTATTGTTGAACACTAGATCATTACCACTGAAAAGATATTCTCTACTATCCTATGTTCGAATCAGGAGAAAGTTATTCTGGCTATTTATCGATTAGAAGGTAAAGTAGAAAAGTGGTGGACTCAAATAAAGAATAAGAGGAAGCAAGATGAAGTTGAATCCATGGATTAGGATGAGTTAAGATATTATTCTTCAATAAGTACTTTCCTCATGTTCTTTGTACAAAGATATGAAATGAGTTCCTTGAGTTGAAGTAAAAGGATGATGAATCTATTGGTTCCTATGAGGCTAATTTCACAAGACTTGTGAGGTATGCTTCAAGAATTATCATCCAACCAAAAAGTAAGGTTGATAGGTTCTTAAGTGGCTTAAAGACAAGTCTCAAAATGGAATTTACCATATGAGACTTTGGTAGCTATGAAGAGATTGTGCATTGTGAAATCAAAGTTGAAATGGAGGTTGAACTTATGTATCAATCTCACGGTTTTAACAAGAAGATGAAGATAAAGTTCAAAGGACAATAAAAAAACCATGGAGATAAGAATATGAGCCTTAATTTTTGATCTAAGTGTGGAAAGAAGCACGGTGGGAATTGTCTTAATAAGAATAGTACATGTTTTAAGTGTGGAGAGGAAGGACATAAAGCGGATGAATTCCGAAGTGATTGGAAAAGGTTATATAATGAGGTGAATAATGAGAAAACTCCACAAGATGTACCACCCAAACTTAAGTGTTTCTATTGTAGGGAGTTTGGGAACTTCTCTAAAAAGTATCCAAATCTAAGGGATAATAATGGTGATCAGTTCCAAAAACCTTTGAATATAAAGGAAAAAGTGAAAGGATATTCAATCACAATGGACGAAGTAAACCATGATAATTGGGGAACTTTATAGTGGGGAGCTTCTTGTGGGATTTTTGTAAAAATTAGATCTATGAAAATCTTATTGATTATTTAGTGGAGATTTTTATGAGTCTAAGAATTGATTATCTTTATCTATATGAATATTGGATTAATAAAATCATATTGATTTTCTAGATTTACAAGTATAAACCTAAGTTTCCAGCAAATTTTTTTTTATGATAAGATTCTATTTAAGGAATAAAGGGTGAATTATCTTTTAGAAGCACGTATGTTTTCAAAAATGATTTATGGAAATTAAGATTATGAACATGTTTTCAAGATAATATATGAAAAAGGTATTAAAATATTTGGCATGTGATGACACATGGGGGATCAGTGTTATACTGATTTTATGGAATTCTTTAACTATTTTGGATTTTCATCTTTTGAAAGGGTTATAAGGTTAACCATTCATGAAAAGTTTAAGTTAAACTTCAGATGAAGTACTTATGTATTAAGGTTGTATTGAAAACCTCAGTTAAAAGGATATTAAGTGATTAACCTTATTTCAAGGATGTCCATTATATTTTCAAAATTATATTAGTGTTGTTTTAGAAAATGAAATAATGTATATTGGGTAATAACCAATCAATTCCGGTAAGGCCATGGGTCTTGAACCCATGATCAAAGGATGATAAGGGTTTCACGCCTACCACTAGCCTACGTGATGTCTTGGTTAATATATAATTATTTTTTATGAATAATTATTTATGATGAAATAGTAGTGTTAATTTTTATGTTTATAGATTAATGTACCAACCATTTTTATTTTTATAAATATTTATAGATAAATAGTTATACTTCTCACTCTTTTATGGGTCTTAAGATATTTTAAAAGTGTATTTTAGCACTTAAGGCATCAAAGTTAATTTCTAGACATCCGTTACATGAAGTAATGGATGAATTAGAAATTGATAAAAGAAAAAATAAAGAATGAATTTTTTATAGAAATATATCAAGTAAGTATATTTCTTTATATTCTTGGTTAATAAAATAATTACTCAATGTTAGGATAATGATCATAATAAAATGTATTGTCCTAATACCATTTTTTTTAATAGGTGGCCTTTTAAATAATCACAGATTTATGACTTTGAGGTCCTCAATTTTTCTTTTATCATTCACTTTTTTTATTTATAACCTCAATCATTCCCTATAAATATTTATGATTTTCCTCCATGTCCAATCTTCACTCCCAACCTATGTTATCCTATGCGGAAACCTAGTTATATGTTACTTTGGGTAACTGTTATAGTTCCAACTTTCCCTTTTAGGGGAATCTTTAGTATCCATTTTTACGATTGGTGTTTCTATGAATGAAACTTTTATGTATTAAACCTTTTATAACCCAGATGATTTTTGAGGGAAAAATTCATTTTAAGGGGGGTAGAATGTAACAACCTGAGATTTGGTGAATTATTATTATTTGAATTAATTTAATATTTTGATATTTTTCATTTCACATAACATAGAAAACATATATATTTTTGTTATATCACTAAGTCAAACATTCCTTTCATGTGGAACTAACTTGGCTTGTGCTACACGCAACACCAACTTGGCGTATGTTACCCACAATATCGAGTTTCTATGAAGCATCATTTTATTCTTATAAATATTTAAATGATATAATTGTAATACTGAAATTAAAATTAGTAATATTAATATTAATAACTACTTTTCAAATATTTTTTATAGTTTTTTATATAAATAAAACATATTGATAATGAAACATATAATTTTTGGTAAATTAATTCTATATCTAAAAATATAATTTTAATGTCCTTTTATAAAAAATAATAAAATTAATTTTAGAAAAATTTATAAATTTAATTTGATAAAATAAAATTAATTTTTAAATTTATAATTCTGAAATTATCTTGGGGATTTTTTTGGGATTTTTTTTGGGAAAGTTCATTTTTGTATGAATAGTAAAAAATATGAGATTTTAATTCAAAATTTATTTTTAATATAATTTATTTATAAGGTTAAATTATATTATAATTTTTTTAAATGTTTAATTAGATAATATTTTTATCAATTAATACAATTGAGTTCAATTAGATCAATATTGCTTCAAGCTTGGGTGTAAAAACTTAACAAACTTTTAAATGTTTTTACTATAAAAACTTACATTATCGACCCGACTATGAGATTAATTTCAAATTAATTTCTTCCAATTATGTGATTATAATTTGGAAAAATTGATTCAATATTTTTAATAAAAATAATTTCTAATTTCTAATAAGGTAAAATTAGTTTTTGACCAAAAAGATTAGTGAAAGTGATTAAAATTAATTACAACAATTAAGAGAAAAAATAGGTTAACCTTAATTATTAGAGACAAAAATAACAAGAAACTTGTTATACACCCATTTTATGGTCATTATTTGGACATGAACCTTACATTATTGATTTTTTTTCTTTTCTATGACATTTTTTTGGTAAAAACCTGGGTACACCTATTTTTTTAAATTCTAAATGTGTCCTTTCCATTCCCTATAAAAGGTCACCAACTCTTCCTCTTCTCCACACCCCTCAAAATACTTAGGTTAGGATAAGATCTGACCAATAAAATTCCCAACATCCCTAACTTCCTCCTATAATCCTCCCCTTTGGAAGAAAGCAATCCAAGGAAGCCTTTTGGTAAAAACCAAAAGGAGTTACCTAATTAATATGCAACATCTTCTATCAAGCTCCTTTCTTTTATTTTCTTTGTCCACTCCCTCCTCTCTCCTTATTCCATGATTTTATAACAACAATAGTATCTTAAATATACTATGATGTCTTTATTATAAGGGTTCAGCTATAACGTCCGGGTTCCGAGTGCCGCCCAGAGGTGCCCTGTACCCGGTTGGTCACATGGACTCAAGTACATTTTCCCAAATGCCAGAGGCTGCCAATTAGCAGTGAGGGCCTTGGATGTGATAGTGGGAAAACTATGCCCTCATTGGCAGAGTAATGCAGCGAAAATAAATAGATAATAATAGCATAAGTAGTAACAATACCATGCAACAATAAACAATAGAATACTAAAAGTAAATAAACAACTGGAGCACATATATAAATGATGCATGTCACATATGTCTAGGAAATAATCCAAATAAGTCACATTGATGAAATATAGTACTAAAACAAAGTATAAAGGTAAATATGTAAATAACCCCAACAACATCACAAGCCTTGGTTTGGTCCCATTCTCTCCAGCTCCACAACAATCAAGTACTTGAAGTAGAAGAGAACTTGCCCTTATCTATACCTATAGCAATATAATCTATTTGGGCCAAAAATCATGACCCAAACAGGGTGTGAGATTAATCTGTAATGAACCGAATTTGGAGCCACAAAATTGGTGCCCCGTACCCGGTTCACCACATGACCTCAAGTGCGTTTCCCCAAACACCAGAGGCTGCCGACTAGTAGTGAGGGCCTTTGTGATTCAGTGGGGAAACTATGCTCTCATTTGGTAAAGTATGCAGTGGAAGAATAAACATAATTAATAGCGAAAGCAGTAAACAACATACGACAACTGAACTAAAAGTAGAAGCAATGTCTGATATAATAATGATGCAGTACGGTACATGTATCTATGGAAAGCAGTAAACAAATCAACGTGCTGAAATACAACTGAAACCAAAGTACTAAACGTAAACAGCAACTCCAACAACATCGCAAACCAAAGCCCAGTCCCATGCTCTCCAACTCCAACCAGCTATCAAGTACCTGAGGTAGAAGGACCACAATCCCTATCTACACCTGCAACCATATAATCTATTTGGGCCGAAAAAAGGACCCAAATAGGGTGTGAGACTAATCCCAACAGGCAACCACCACAAGATTTGTGCCCTACTGTCAGTGAGTAATATAGAAAAAGTAAAGGAAAATAAGTACAGTAATGGACTAATAGTACACCAGTAAATAATCCTACCAATTACCATTCACAGTCATTTAATTAAACAACCAGAGGAAACTATCAAAGATTTCTATTCCAAGGTAAGCAAGTAACACAGTAGGTATCTCAAAAGACTACCGAACACAAGCAGTACAAAACCCAAGCTTGTTCTTTGGCTTGGTGGACTCATCATAACCAACCATCAAAAAAAAAATCCACACTAACCCTCTGGGTGGCTCAACTATAGACCCCTATATTCCAGTAATCAAACATGGCACAAACACTCTGGGAAGCTCTCACGTCAATTCCCCTATGGTCTTGCAACGATAGCTACAGACTCTCTGAGGAAGCACTTACGTCTAAGTCCTCCTGTGGTCTCGATGCGTGTGTAAACTAAGAACACTATTGGGAAGCACAAATTCCTATTCTCGTAGGTCCTACGTACGAAACTAAAACCAACAGACCCTCTAGGGAAGCACTTAATCATATATTCCCTCTTTGATCTCCTACACCAGGTTCTCACAGCCCTGATCAGTCCAGTCATGCGTAATCGACTGTCAGCAACCATAAGTAAGTTCATCAACTACTTGGTTAATATATACCATGCATCAAAAGCATTTAGACAACATGAAACACATGAAATCAGTGATAATAAGTAAACTAACAATTGCAATAGGGTTTTTCCTCACAGGCAAACGGTGCCAAATGGCGATAAACAGCCAAACAGAGGGAGAAACACCCGTGGGGTGATCCTCAAACATGCAACCAAGCATATATTAGTAACAATTAATCATAAGATAACAAGAAATCTTGGGAAAATAAACAATAGGATCAAAATCCTAAACCCGGGATACCTGATACATGGGTATCCGACACTTTTGTAACCAAAACTCAAAGAACTTCAACGTAGGGAAACAAACCACCTACCTCGATCCTCGAAGATCAGTATACTTGAACCTCGGCCCGTGAATCGGCCTAGAATGGAGTAGATCTGCAAAAAAAACCTAAAACGTTCAACTTTAGATAACTCATACGAGAGAAAGAATCAGGAAACGAGGCCAAAGAAGAACCAAGAACTCACCGCTGCGATTCTTCTGAAATCAACATAGTTTGATTCGGACAACCGGTGACAGATTAGTGGCTCAGAGAAGAATCAGCCTCCTTGGATGCTCTGGACAGAATTAGGCGGAGAAGAAGATGTTTATGAGCATTAGGCGTGACCCCGGTCTGATTAATGAAATAAAAAGAAAGTACACGGCATGTACTTTTAGAGTACACGGTGTGTACTAGGTCTTTCTGTACTCCGCCAAAATCGTCCTCCACATCACCCCTACACACCGTGTGTGTGGACCAGGCATGAAAAGCACATGACTTTGAGCAGGAAAAGAGCACACAATGTGTACTCATAAATTACACGATGTGTACTTCAAAAATTTCCAGAAACTTTATTTTTCCCAAAAACTCTAGAAAAAGGAAAAACATACCTCAAACGAAGATCTGGGTTCTTACAAACTTCCCCCATTAAAGAAATTTGTCCCTGAATTTCCCTAACGAGGTGTAGAAGAAGAAACCCTGAACAACTCTGGCCACTGCGATCGCATATCAGCCTCCCTCTCCCAAGTCTCGTCCTGTATACGTCCGTGCTGCCATATCACCCGTACCAGAGGAACAGACCAGCCACGGAGTACCTTTGCCCCACGATCAACAATCCTGATATGATGATCCTCGAAAGATGCATCCTGCTCCAGCTCAACCTCCTTGAGTTGAAGAACATGAGATGAGTCTGAGAAATATCATCGAAGATGGGAAACATGAAAGACATTGTGCATGGCCTGATACCTCTGAGGTAACTGCAACTTGTAAGCAACCATCCCGACTTTCTCCAAAATCTCAAATGACCCGATGTATCTCGGTGATAGTTTCCCATGTATCATAATCATCTTATGTCCCAACCTCGAGGTAACGCATAGGAAAACCTGATCTCTGACCTTGAACTCCAGAGGTCGTCTCCGCTGATCAACATAAGATTTATACCGAGACTATGCAGTAGCCATCCTCTTCCGAATCAAATCCACCTGCTCTGTAGTCTCCTGAATGAGATGAGGTCCCAACAAGGCTGCCTCTCCTGCCTCTAGCCAGCATAAAGGTGATCGGAATGGCCTACCGTACAAAGCCTTGTAAGGTGCCATCTGAATAGTCGCCTGAAAACTGTTGTTGTGGGCGAACTCCACTAGAGGGATATTCTTCTCCCAAGTACTGCCAAAGTCAAGAATGAAAGCTCAGAGCATATCCTCAAGCACCTGGATTGTAAGATCGGACTAGCCATCAGTTTGGGGATGGTATGATGTGCTCAAAAGTACCTGTGTACCCAAAGCCCTCTGTAACCCCTGCTAGAAGTGAAAAGTAAAACATACATCCCTGTCTAAAACAATGGAGTGTGGAACTCCATGTAGACGTACAATCTCTCGGATGTACAACCATCCCATATCATCAACACTGAAGGTATCCTTGATAGGCAAGAAGTGCGCAACCTTCATGAGTCTGTCCACTACAACCCAAACCACATCATTTCCTAGAGGCGACCTTTGTAACCCTGTCACGAAGTCCATCATGACATCATTCCATTTCCACTCAGGAATGGGTAACTGCTGTAAAAGCCTTACTGGTCCCTGATGTTCTGCCTTCACCTGATGATAGGTGGAACACCGCATAGCAAGACCAGCCACGTCCTTCTTCATACCTGGCCACCAATACTGACGGTGTAAGTCTCGGTACATCTTAGTGACACTAGGATGAACTGCCCAAGCTGAAGCATGAAAATCCCGCATCAGATCCTCACGTATGTCTGCTAAAACCCATACGCGGTCATGAAAATGTAGAACATCATCATCTCCCACTGTCCACCCCAGAGTAGGGTCTCCATCTGAAACACCCTCTCGTAGGACTAGGCCTTCTGGGTCTGATAGATGCCTTATTCAAACTCAATCTAAAAGAGTAGAGGTAACAGCTACAGAAGAAAGAACCATCTGCCCCTGTCTGTCGTGCACCTCCAAATGCATCTCAGAGAGCAGAGCCATTAGCTGGAACTCGCTGCTGGCCTCTTGAACTTCCTGTAACTAAGTCCTCTTACTCAGTGCATCTACTACAACATTGCCTTTCCCAGGCATATAAGCAAGCTCAAAGTTGAAAGACAGTAAGTACTCAAACCACCTCTGCTGTCTCAGATTCAATTCATGCTGTGTGAAGATATAATTGAGGCTCTTGTGGTCAGTATACACCACAAAATTCTCTCCCATGAGATAGTGTCTCCAACAACGCAATACATGAACAATTGCAGACAACTCCAGGTCATGCGTAGGATAGTTCTTCTCATGTGGCCTCAACTGCCGAGATCCGTATGAAACCACACGATCTTCCTGCATAAGCACTACTCCAAGCGCGATTCTAGATAAATCACAGAAAACTGTATAACTCTTGCCCAGCTCTGGAAGAACTAGAATCAGTGCTGAAGTCAGTCTCCCCTTCAGCTCCTGGAAGGCTGAGTCACAAGCTTCTGACCAAACGTACTTCACACCTTTCTTAGTCAAGCCCGTCAATGGCGTTGTGATAAAACACTATTTTATTGAATATTTTATTGATAATAAATGATATAATTTCCTTTCATTGTGTTAAATATGTTTATTTATAAAATATTTGGGATTTGATCATTCATTTAAAAATTTGGTGAAAATTCCAGTTTTACCCTTAATAGTGCACTATAGTATTTCGAATATAAATATTTTTATATTTATTATTTGAATTTGAAATTTTTTAATAGTATTTCTAACTTAATTATATACAACTTTTATTCAGGACACTAGATCAAAAGAATGCATTTTTATGGAGTAATTGGGCCATAAAGTCAAAGCTGGGCTGGACTCGCCAGAATGGATAAGCTTCTGTATTTCGGCCATAACTCCTATATATGGGATTTTATTGAGCCCAAATTTGGATAGGAGATATAGGACCAATATCCTCACATTTTATCCTTCTGGAAGGCCGGACAATTCACGCGTTTTGGTGGTAAAATGGGCGGTTCAATTTGTATTAAAATATTTGGCCGAATTTCCACATTCACACTTGAAACCACTTGTAAGCTCTCCTCCACTCCCCTATATAAATTGGAGTTTTTCTCATTTGGAGGGTTTGGGACGTGCATTGGGAAGTTGAGGGCAGAGGAGAAGTGGATCCACTCCAATTCTCCAACCATTTCAATAAGGGTATCTCTTGAAGCAAGGATCCCTTCGACGAAGCCTTCTTCTTCTCCTTCATGTTGTAAGGATTTTGTTTATGTAATAAACTTCTTTGTTCTTCTTTTATTTATTCTATTTTATTATGTCTTGTTTAAATTTCTTCTTCTCTTAATCTTACTTATTGGTCTAGAATTCTTGAGTAGAAGCGTTATTAGGTTATACCCATTTTAAACCTTTGCACATGCAAAACGCTTCTACAATGATTATGCCACCCATGGAAGAGTAGTTCTTTTTAGTAATCGATCGACCTCTATCATTTTTCATTCATTTATTTTGAATCAATGATCTACTTTAATTCACATAATATGATCCATGAATTGTGTTTTTAAATTACAAGAAACTAATCAAGCAATTGAACAATTAATACAAAACACGCGAGGTCGAGATTTTGTGTAAATTGTGAGAGCGCGATCTTAATCGGTAATACAAGAGCACACATGATAAATTTGTAGAGTTCAAATATAATCCCTAAAAACAATTCATCCTCATTTCCAGAATGGATATGTTCTCTAATTAACCACTGACCATAATCTATCCTTATAACAACAATCAAAGTAGGGTGCTGCGATTGCGTGTTCCGAAGTTAGCCTAGGGTTAAATTCACATCATCTTCGTGGTAAAGTTAATTCTCGTAGGGTTCGGGATTTAACAAATTAAGGGATCATAATTAAGTGAATGCTAATTTAAATGATAATGATTAATAATAAATTGAATAGGTAGAGTTAGATTGATTGCGGATTTTAAATAGATTTCTAAAAAAAACATCTTCTTGTTGTGTCATTTTAATCGAAATTCATTTCAAAACTAAAAACAAAAAAAAATTATACAATATTCTTCCAGAAAAATTCTTCTAGATTCATAAACTACAAAAAACCCCAATCCTTTAAAGTAGTGTTTTTATTCTATTCTATTTTATTTTATTTTTTAGAATACCTCTAATAAGTTGTTAAATTCACTTCCTCCTTTGAGAGACGACCTTGGTCAGCCACTCCGCTGCACCTAAGTACCCCAAATTACACTAATCATTTGAGGGCGCCCACGACAGCGCTCTATCAAATTGGCGCCGTTGTCGGGGAGGAAAGTAATTATTTCAACCAATTAGAGGTATTTATTTTATTTTACATTTTATTCTCTTCCTCTCTTCTTTCTTCCTTCTTTACCCAATCTGATTTTTCTTCCTCTTCTTTTATTTTCTTCTACTTATTTTTGGACCATCAACTCAAACATCTCATTTTTATTTTACTATGGTCCACTTTATTTCTTTTTATTTTTATTTGATCTATGGCACGAACTAATCCTGAAGATCTCTTAGATCTTGACCCTGAGATTGAACGTAGCCTTAGGGCTCAAATCAGAAATTCTCAGTCTATGGGAAGTTTCAATATTCAACCAGTTGGTGAATTCCTATCTTTTGGAAACATTGAAATTGGAAGCAATTCAAATTAAAAAATAAAAGAGGAACCAATGGCTGGAAACAATGGAAATGAACTTAATAGAACCATTCGAGAATTGGATGCACCTGATGTTAACTATCAACCTAATTGTATTGCATACCCAAATCTCGAATCAGACTTTGAACTGAAATCTGGGTTAATTCACTTACTTCCAAAGTTTCATGGACTCTCTGGTGAGGATCCCAACAAACACCTTAAAGAATTTAATGTGGTTTTCTCAACGTTAAAACCAAGAAATGTTTCTGAAGATCAAATCAAATTAAGAGCATTCCCATTCTCACTTGATGGAGCTGTAAAAGATTGGATGTATTATTTGCAACCTGAAGATGTAACATGTTGGAATGATTTGAAACGTCCTTTATTGCAAAGATTTTTTCCAGCATCAAGGACCACATCCATTCGAAAGGAGATATCGGGGATCAAGCAAGCACAAGGTGAGTCAATGTATGAGTACTAGGAGCGATTCAAGAAGTTGTGTGCAAGCTGCCCACATCACCAAATCAGTGAGAAACTACTCATCCAATAATTCTATGAAGGACTCACACCCATGGAGAGGAGCATGGTGGATGCTGCAGCTGGAGGAGCATTGGTGGACAAGACACCAGTAGCTTCACGAGCATTGATCGACAAAATGGCCCAAAACTCTCAACAATTCGGTGATAGAGGTACACCACATGTTTGAGGAGTACATAAAGTAAGTACTTCTTCTCTTGAAAGTCATTTGATTGATACTAAGTTAGAAAAATTGACAACTATGGTGAGGCAGATTGCATTGGCTCAAAAGACATCCCAACCCCCTCCTTCAAGGCCATGTGGCATTTGCACTGAGACAAGCCACCCAACTGACTGTTGCCCACAACTATAAGAGATAGAAGATTGTGCAGCAGTGTTCCCTGGGAGACCATTTCAGTAGCAACAACAACAACCATATCCCCAAAAGAAGTTTGATACAGTATACAACCAAGGGTGGAAAGATCAGTCAGACATGAGGTATGGCTCTGGACAACAACAAAGGCCCCCTTTTCAACCAAACTTCCAGCAGCCTCCACCTTACCAATAGGGTTTCCAACAACCCCAAAGGAGATTCGAAGCTCAAACATCAACGAGTCAGCAATAAGGGAATATCCAACACAAGTTAGACTCTAACATTGACGATATTTTGAAAAAAATTGTTCCTAATCAACAGAATGAGCTGAAGAGTCAAGGTTCGGAGCTGAGAGAGTTGAAGATTAAAATGAGTCAGATTGCCACCGCCCTCCATGAACTTGTGAGTAAGAATTCTAGAAATCTACCTTCCCAACCCACTCCAAATCCAAAGGGGAATGTTAGTGCCATCACATTGAGAAGTGGGAAGCAAATTAATGATACATCTGGACCTACCATTCCACCGGGATTCACCTCTACTCTAGAGAAGTCGCATTCCATACCAACTGATGATCAATCCAAGGAGAAAGATAAAGGTAAGAAAAAAATTGATGATGTACCTCCTAAACCCCTTACTTTTCCAAACAGGGTTGTTCAAACCAAGAAGATGGTTGAAGAAGCAATGCAAAAGGAGGTTTTGGACACATTCAAGCGTGTGGAGATCAACATTCCTCTACTTGAATCCATTAAGCAAATTCCAAGGTATGCGAAATTCTTAAAAGAACTTTATACCAATCAAAGAGGGCTCAAGGGAAATGAGAGGATCAACCTTGGAAGGAATGTCTCGACACTCATTACACCAACTCTAGAAATGCCAACAAAGTGCAAGGATCCCGAGACATTCACCATCCCATGTACCATAGGGGTGTTTCACTTCTCTGATGCTCTTTGTGATTTAGGAGCTTCAATAAATGTGATGCCTCACTCTATATTCTCTTCCTTGTAGGTTGGTGAGTTGAAGCCAACAAGAGTAGTGGTACAATTGGTGAATAGAGCTATGGCATATCCCATGGGAGTCCTTGAGGATGTACTTGTCCGGGTAAGAGACATGATCTTTCCAGCGGATTTCTATGTTCTTAACATGGAGGATGATCAGGTAAGTTCTCATGGCCCCATTATCTTAGGTAGGACCTTCCTCAAAACTGCAAAAACTATCATAAATGTCAATGAGGGTACACTTTCCATGGAATTTGGGGATGAATTTGTGATATTTAATGTTATGGATTCCATAAAGTACCCCTATGAGGACCATTCTGCTTTTTTTATCTCCCATTTTGAACCACCAAGTAAAAACATCATGGAATTGGATTGTCCTATGATTAGGGAGATTATGAGTATTGGTTCTAGTTTGATGTCTAAGAGTACTTATACACCCGTTTTTAAGGAACAATACTCTCTAAGATTTTATTTTGAAATGGAATCATATTCTGATTTTGATCATGTGAACTCTGATTATGACATGGCTATTGAGTATGCTGATGGATTTGATGCTTTATTCTCTGATTTTGATGATGTATATTCTGATACCGATGCTCTTTGTGCACATATTTTGGTTACTTCAATGTCTCCATCCATACCACACCCTCCTTCATTAGAACTCAAGCCATTTCCACCAAATATGAAATACTCATACTTTTTGAGTGGTGAGAGATTACCTGTTATCATTGCTAACAATCTCCCTTTTGAACATGAAGAAAAGATTTTGAATATTTTGAGGGAGAACATCAAGGCGATTGGGTGGACCTTGGCTGACATATCAGGTATTAGCCACTCCATTTGCATGCATAGGATTATCTTGGAGGATGGGGCTAAACCGGTGAGACAACCACAAAGGAGACTCAATCCCACCCTCCTGGAAGTTGTTAAAAAAGAAGTTTATAAATTGCTCGAGGTAGGTATAATCTTTCCCATTTCAGATTCTTAGTGGGTAAGTCCAATTCAGGTTGTGCCTAAGAAAACTGGTTTTACCGTTGTTAAAAATGAGAAAGATGATTTAGTTCCAATGAGGGTGCAAAACAGTTGGCGTGTGTGTATTGATTATAGGAAACTAAATCAGACCACTCACAAGGACCATTTCCCCTCCCATTTATTGATCAAATGCTCGAGAGACTAGCTGGGAAAACACACTATTGTTTCTTGGATGGATTTTCTGGATATTTTCAGGTTCCTATAGCTCCAGAGGATTAGGAGAAGACTACATTCACTTGTACCTTTGGCACATTTGCCTACCGGAGGATTCCATTTGGACTTTGCAACGCCCCAGGTACCTTCCAGAGATGTATGATGAGTATTTTTTCTGATTTTATTGAGACCTGCATGGAGGTATTTATGGATGATTTTATAGTGTATGGGTCTTAATTTGATGAATGTCTAAGTAGTTTGGGAAAGGTGTTGAATCATTGTATTGAGAAGAATCTGGTCCTGAACTTTAAAAAGTGTCATTTTATGTTAGAGCATGGCATTGTCTTAGGGCATGTAGTGTCAAAACATGGGATAGAGGTTGATAGATATAAGGCAGACATTATTTCATCCTTACCCTATCCTTCATGTGTGCGTGATGTTAGATCTTTCCTAGGGCATGTAGGATTTTATCGGCGCTTCATCAAAGATTTTAGTAAGATCACTCTTCCTATGTCACGATTACTTCAAAAAGATTCTGATTTTGTGTTTGATGATTCTTGTAGGACTTCCTTTGATGATCTAAATAAGTGTCTGACCACTCCACCTATCATACAGCCCCCATGGTGGGACCTTCCATTTGAGCTTATGTGTGACGCCTCCAACTTCACGGTTGGAGCTGTCTTATCTTAGAGGGTGGAAGGATGTTCACATGTGATTGCCTATGCATCAAGGACATTGGATTCAGCCCAATCAAACTACACAACCACAGAATAGGAGTTTCTTGCTGTCATATTTGCTTTAGATAAATTCTGTTCATATTTATTGGGATCTAAAGTAGTTGTTTTTTCTGACCATGCATCTTTGAGGTACCTCCTGAAGAAGCCAGATGCAAAGCCACGACTTATTCGTTGGATGATCCTTCTTCAAGAGTTTGACCTTGATATAAAGGAAAAGAAGGGGTCATAGAATTTGGTGGTGGACCACATGAGTAGGATTACTCACACACTAGAGGATGACACCTTGGACCAGGTACCACTTTGGGTCACTTTTCCCAATGAGCATCTTTATTCCATCTCAAGTATGCATCCTTGGTATGCTGATTTAGTGAACTACATTGTTACCTCTGAAATCCTTGAAAATTTAAAGAAACATCAAGTCCAAAAATTAAAAAGTGAGTCTAGGTTTTATGTGTGGGATGATCCTTACCTCTGGCACATGTGTAGTGACCAAGTCATTAGGAGGTGTGTTCCTGATCATGAGTTTGAGTCTGTTTTGCATTTCTGTCATACACTTGCTTGTGGTGGACACTTTGGACCCCAACAGACAGCTAGGAAGGTTTTGGACTCTGGATTATATTGGCCTAGATTATTCCATGATGTCCATGTGTTTTGTAAGTCATGCTCTCATTGCCAACACACTGGGAACATTTCTAAGAGACATGAGATTCCCCAACAACCCATACTATTCTGTGAGAGTTTTGATGTATGAGGCATTGATTTTATGGGTCCTTTTCCTAGTTAATTTGGATTTTTGTATATTTTGGTTTCTGTTGATTATGTGAGTAAATGGGTGGAGGCCAAGGCCACCAGGACTGGCGATTCTCATGTTGTAGTGGATTTTGTCAAGGCTCAAATTTTCTGCAGGTTTGGAGTACCAAAGGCCATCATCAGTGACCAAGGGACACACTTTTGCAATAGGAATTTTGCTTCCCTCCTTCAAAAGTATGGGGTGACACACAAAAAATCAACACCATACCACCCCCAAACAAATGGCCAGGCTGAGGTTTCAAATCGTGAGTTGAAACAAATATTAGAGAAAACCGTGCATCCAAATAGGAAGGATTGGAGAAAGCGCTTGGATGATGCATTGTGGGCTTATATAATAGCATACAAGACCCCCATTGGTATGTCCCCATTTCGGATTGTTTTTGGGAAATCATGTCATCTCCCAGTGGTAGTCGAGCATCGGGCTTATTGGGCTATAAAGAAATGCAACATGGATTTGGCCCAAGCTGGAATCCAAAAGAAGCTGCAAATTCAAGAGCTTGAGGAGATTAGATTATCATCATATGAGAACTCAAGGCTATATAAGGAAAGACCAAAAGCAGCTCATGACAAAATGATCCAACAAAGGGAGTTTCATGTTGGAGAGAAAGTCCTTCTCTATAGTTCACGACTGAAGCTGATGCCTGGTAAGTTGCGTTCCAGATGGTTAGGTCCTTATGTTGTGACTAATGTTTTTCCTTATGGTGCAGTGGAGATCACACAAGAGGACACTGGAAGGAGCTTTACAGTCAATGGGAAACGTTTGAAGAGATATATTGAGGGACTTCCTACTGATGCAGTGGATTTTATCACACTGCATAACCCCATCATCACTTGAGCACATCAGGCTGTTCCTAACCCTTTCAATTTTATATTATTTGTCCTATTTAAAAATTCTGCATTTCATGTGCATATATCATCTCATAGGTTCACATTGAGGACAATGCAATATTTTAAGTGTGGGGGAGGGAACCTTTTAGTTTAGTAATTTCAATTGTTTTCCTTTAAAAAAACAAAAAAAATGTGTTTTTTTTTTCAAATTTTGTGTGTTTATTTCAATTTTCTTTATGTTTTTGAAATTTTTGAGATGAAATGATTCTCATCACAATTTTGAAATGTATATAAATGAGTTAAATAATTTATCCCTTGAAACTAATCTTAAATGAATGCTGAAAATGACTTTGTTTCAAGTTCAAATATTTAGTAATTTCATGAAAAGTACACTGAATTTTGAATCCCATGCCACATCTCACTGTCTTTATATTTGAAATCACTTTCCTGTGAGGCTTCTGAACCATTATTTTCATATTCTTTACATTCACTCCAATTCTTGAGAGAACCAAACCATGCTTGATTTAACCAGAATTTGATCTATTCCTGTCAAAACTTGAGGGTTTGAGGTACTTATGTTTAAATGATTGAGGAATTTGTTTGGTATTAAAGCCCCTATTTCAAATAATCCTTTTTTATAATGGCCTACCTTGAATATTTAATCCTTTTATCCCTTATAATCCATGCAAATCCTATTAGGTTAGCCACATTACAAGCCAATTTTCCCTATCCAACCAACTCTTGAAGTGAAATTGCATAATCTAGTTGAGCTTAAGTGTGGGGGAAGTTGTCTTGTGTTTTGCCACCACATTCTGTGATACTTTGGGTGGAAAATTAAATTCTAAAGAGATGTGTTTGCTGCTAAAGAAAGTCATTATATTGAAAGCTGTGCCTTTTCTGGAGCTTTCATGACAAGTGAAGCTGTGCCTTTTCTGGAGCTTCTAATTGAGGTGGAAAACTGTGCCCATCTGGAGCTTTCAAGAAAATCATGTTTGAGAAGATTGACATTTTTTATGCTGAAATGATGAATGGTGTAAACCTTTCATGACTTTTCATGATGATGGAGCTGAATTGATACTATGGGGATTGAAGAGAAGACCATATTTAAGTGAAAATTAGATTAATGCAATTTTGTTTCAAAAGAGTCAAGCCCTCCTCATTCAGCCTCATAGTTTTTCACATCTTAATCCTACCAACTGAAATCCACAGAACAACCCTGAAAAGTCCTCATGATAAACATATGTCCTTGACTCATATCGGGTAGCGATGTAGGAATCTATCAAGCCTATGGTGACCCTTGTATGAGTTTGGATGAGAAAGACATTGCAAAAAAATTGATATTTGAGTGATGAGAGAAAATTCAAGCGAGGTAAGTGTTTTGTGCATGGGAGGATAAATGAAGTGGAAATATATTGAATGATATAAATTGAGAACTTGAAATAAGGTATTTTATGAGGCATAATATTTTTTGATTCTTGGTGTGAAATTGATTGATCTTAAGGATTTGTGTTTTAAAATTGGTTTTGATTTGATATTGATGTTTACTTGATATGAGGTTTTGCCCAGGTGTGCAAAAGGGTAAGTGTGGGGGAGTTGATAAAACACTATTTTATTGAATATTTTATTGATAATAAATGATATAATTTCCTCACATTGTGTTAACCATGTTTATTTATAAAATATTTAGGATTTGATCATTCATTTGAAAATTTGGTGAAAATTCCAGTTTTACCCTTAATAGTGCACTGTAGTATTTTGACTATATATATTTTTATATTTATTATTTGAATTTGAAATTTTGTAAACGTGTTCCTAACAGAATTATCTACAACTTTTATTAAGGACACTAGATCAAAAGAATGCATTTTAATGGAGTAATTGGGCCATATAGTCAAAGATGGGCTGAACTCGCTAGAATGGATAAGATTTTGTATTTCGGCCATAACTCTTACATATGGGATTTTATTGAGCCCAAATTTTTAGAGGAGATAGAGGACCCATATACTCACAGTTTATCCTTCTGTAAGGCCGGACAATTCACGCGTTTTGGTGGTCAAATGGGCGGTTAAATTTTCATTAAAATATTTAGCCGAATTTCCACATTCACACTTGAAACCACTTGTAACCTCTCCTCCCCTCCCCTCTATAAATTGGAGTTTTTCTCATTTGGAGGGGTTGGAACGTGCATTGGGAAGTTGAGGGAAGAGGAGAAGTGGATACACTCCAATTCTCCAACCATTTAAATAAGGGTATCTCTTGAAGCAAGGATCCCTTCGACAAAACCTTCTTCTTCTCCTTCATGTTGTAATGATTTTGTTTATGTAATAAACTTCTTTGTTATTCTTTTATTTCTTCTCTTTTCTTATGTCTTGTTTAAATTTCTTCTTCTATTAATCTTCCTAATTGGTCTGGAATTCTTGAGTAGAAGCGTTATTGGGTTATACCCATTTTAAACCTTTGCACATGCAAAACGCTTCTACGATGATTACGCCACCCATGGAAGAGTAGTTCTTTTTAGTAATCGATCGACCTCTATCCTTTTTCATTAATTTATTTTGAATAAATGAGATAATGAAATTCACATAATATGATCCATGAATTTTGTTTTTAAATTATAATAAACTAAGCAAGCAATTGAACAATTAATACAAAACACGCGAGGTCGAGATTTTGTGTAAATTGTGAGAGCGCGATCTTAATCGGTAATACAAGACTACACGAGATAAATTTGTAGAGTTCAAATATAATCCATAAACACAATTCATCCTCATTTACAGAATGGATATGTGCTCTAATTAACCACTGACCATAAGCTATCCTTAGAACAACAATCAAAGCAGGGTGCTGCGATTGCGTGTTCCGAAGTTAGCCTAGGGTTAAATTCACATCATCTTCGTGGTAAAGTTAATTCTCGTAGGGTTCGGGATTTAACAAATTAAGGGATCATAATTAATTGAATGTTAATTTAAATGATAATGATTAATAATAAAGTGAAGAGTTAGAGTTAGATCGATTCCTCCTTTTAAATAGATTTCTAAAAAAAAAAATCTTCTTGTTGTGTCATTTTAATCGAAATTCATTTCAAAACTAAAAACAAAAAAAAATTATACAATCTTCTTCCAGAAAAATTATTCTAGATTCATAAACTACAACAAACCCCAATCCTTTAAAGTAGTGTTTTTATTCTATTCTATTTTATTTTATTTTTTAGAATACCTCTAATAAGTTGTTAAATTCACTTCCTCCTTTGAGAGACGACCTTGGTCAGCCACTCCGCTGCACCTAAGTACCCCAAATTACACTAATCATTTGAGGGTGCCCACGACAGCGCTCTATCACACTGCTAAGCATGAGAAGTCCTATATAAACCACCTATAATAACTAGCCAGTCCCAAGAAACTCCGTACCTCGAAGAAATTCTTCGGCTGCTCCCAGGTAACTACTGCTCTCACCTTCTCTGGGTATACTGATACTCCTGTCTCTGAGATGACATGGCCTAATAAGTGAATCTCATCCATCCATAAGTGGCACTTTGAGAGCATATCATATAACTGATGCTCTCTCAGTGTACTCAATACGATCTCAAGATGGGTAGCATGGTCGTGTCGAGTGTGAGAGTACACCAAGATATCGTCCAAAAAGACAACGATGAAAGAGTCCAAGTAAGGATGGAAAACTCTGTTCATCAATGCCATGAAAACCACCGGCACGTTTGTGAGACTGAATGGCATAACCAGATACTCGTACAGACCATACCTGCTTCGGAAAGCTGTGAGAGGTATATCAGATGGCCTGACCCGCAACTGATGATAGCCGGATCTCAAGTCGATCTTCAAGAATACCCTGGCTCCTCAAAGCTAATAAAAAAGATCATCAATCCTCGACAATGGATATCGGTTCTTTATCATCAACTGGTTTAGTTTCTGATAGTCCACGCAAAGCTGTAAGGTACCATCCCCCTTCTTCGTAAACAACACAGGGAAACCCCAAGGGGAAGTACTGTGTTGGATAAAACCCTTCGCCTGTAACTCCTCCAACTACTTCTTGAGTTCTTTCAACTTAGGCGCATCCATAATATAAAGAGGTATGGATACCAGTACTGCTCCTGGCACAAGCTAAATAGAGAAGTCTACCTCACGTTTCGAAGGCAACCCTGAAAAGTCTTCTGGAAAGACATCTGGAAAATGATCAACTATAGGAGGGAAGTCCATCTGATAAGTCCCCTGATCATCCAGATATAAACTAGAAATATGGGCTGTAACACTGCCCAACCCATGATGCTCTGGTCCAGCTCTACTTTCCTGGACATCCCATTCACCCTTATGAAGAAAAGACCCACCCTCTGGTGATGTGAAACTCACTCTGCGATGATAACAATCGAAAAAGACCTAAAAAGGAACTAGCCAGTCCATTTCTAGAATGAAATCATAACCCGTCATCTCAAGGAAATAAAGATCCCACAAGAAGTGACACCCACCAACCTCAAGGGGGCACTCCTTGCACTGATGCACACTAGTAGTTCTATGTCCCAAAGGAGTGTCTAGTGACAACGTATCCTCAGAAGTAAGGACAGTAAGTCCAAGTATCTCCACAGTGTGCACATAAATAAAGCTATGAGAAGCTCCAGTATCGAAAAGTGCAGAAGATAAAACTAAGGCTACTAAGATCATACCTAGAAATGTGGAAGGTCCAGGATCCTGCTCCCGATGGATCTTCTCTACCGCAAACATCTGGCCAGTACCACAGCCCTGTGTATCAGCCTGATATCCCTGAGCCTGACCACCGCATCCACGACCTCTACCCTAGCCTGAACGAACTGTATAACCCCAGCCCCTAGTCTGTTGTGGAACTGGTAATCCTTCTCCTGTATGAGGAGTAGAAACCGATCCTCCTTCACTAGTTGCTGGAAGAAGAACCCTGCAAAAACGCTGCTGATGACCCATCTTGCTGCAAGCTCGGCAATCCACTGGATCTCTTGGGCACTGAGGCTTCTTATTCCCGCTATTTCCACACTGATAACACACCACCTGGTTTCCAAAAGGAATATACCATCTTCCATAAGAATTACCTCGCTTCCTAGAGTCACCTCGAGTAGACTCTCGGTGGTGTTTCCTGCTGTCAGTGTGCAATGAATCAGTCTTGGATGCTGAACCACCCTGGTCAAAAGCTCCAGTCTCCCTCAGATTCTGTTCAGTGATCAACACCTGGTTTACTATTAGGGTAATAGAATTCAACTGAAAGACGTTCACCTGCGATCTGATCTCCGGTTTGAGGCCTTCCTCAAACTTCGTTGCCAAAAACAGCTCGTCATTTCCCAGAATGGGAGCGAAATGCCATAACTCAGTGAAACGGGAGGAATAATCCATAACCGAAAGAGTACCCTACTATAAATTCATGAACTCTCTGGCTCTGTCGGCCCTCAGCGTCGCCGAATAGAAGTAGTCGTAGAACGTACGCTAGAACTCGTCCCAAGCTATAACCCGTTGGTGCCATGCCTGTGAGACTACATCCCACCATCTCTTGGAAGAATCTCACAGCATGTAAGTCACGAGATTCACCCTTCTGTCTGGGGGTGTCTCTAGATGCTTGAAGATGGAAAGAATGGTTTCTAGCCATGAATCTGTAGCCTGAGGTCCTCCATCCCCTATGAAGGTGGGAGGACGCTACTGCTGGAAGACCCGTGTCAGCTCTCCCATAGATGAGGTAGGATGCTGAGCTCCCTATAAGGTCTGCATGAACCTCATGAAACCCTCTCTGAACTGAGCGTCGGCACCAGTTTCTAGAATCACTACAGGTGACATGTTCGAAATGATCGGCGAAACTACTGGTAGTCCTTGGTCTGCCATATCAGGCGTACGGTCACTGCCTGGTTCCTGACATGCAACAGGAGGATGTCTTGGTGCCATAGCCCTGAAAGGTCAAAAGAACGCCTCATATTTAGGACTAACAAGGATAGAAAACAAAAGAGTACAAAATGGGAATAGGAGAGAGGAACACTTAAGTTTGCAAAACACGACTACACAACATGTATTTAAATTACACGACATGTTTTTAAAATCCATTTACATGGGTGTGTACTTCCGTCACCACTGGTTGTGTAACATCACAGACTACACGGCGTGTTGTCCCAAAAAACGGCATGTACTTGAACTCCACTCCCCTGCCCGAGTCTCTTTACATGGCTAACCTACACGATCCTCCTAATTCTAAACTACACGACATGTTCACTAAGGACACAACGTGTACTAGACAGGCTTCGGCGACCTGTGTAGCGGTTACACGGCCGGCTCCATGTCTGATCCTTACACGGCATGTTCCGAACAAACACGGCGTGTATAAGAATAGATAACACCGACTTGTGTTGTTTGTGACATGGCTGGGTACCTAGAAGAAAACTACATGGTGTGTTCATACAAAACACGACATGTACTACCTGAGTTTCCCCGACCCGTGTTGTTAGTGACACATATGAGTACCTAGAAGAAAACTACATGGTGTGTTCTTATAACACACAGTGTGTACTACACAAGTTTCCCCGAGCCGTGTTGTTAGTGACACGGCTGGGTGCACGGTTGAATACCACATGACGTGTACTTATAGTACACGGCGTGTCCTCGAAGACTCTCCACCACCCCGTGTCTCTGTTCAAATAGTTAGTAACACAGTTTAAAAACTATACGACATGTAGTAATAAAGTACACGCCGTGTATTCTAGGTTTTCCGGGCAGTAGATCAGAAACTGCACCGAATGCCAGAAACTAAAAAACAAACATCTATGTGCCAAATTCTGATCCATGGGGGCCCATACTCCCTGCGAATCAAAGCTTGACATCATAACAATGCATATATCAAGTAAAATAGCATAACAAGTATGTTCTTCACATCAACTATCACAAAAACATGCATAATTTATCATGACATCTATCACAACAGCATGAAATTGTAATGCACCCTAGATGGCATGGTAAAATTCATGACATGTGATTTCCTACCCAGTGCCTATATGATGCATGAGATGGTACACCCTCATCTCATCAGGTTGCAACAAAATAGAACCACAATCATATAAACTGTAACAGCACAAAACATGTGCATCACCCAACACTGAAATATAATAAACTGTAGCACTTGCAAAAACTGAAAATTGCAATTACGAGGTAATATAGCTTTTCCCTGTACACGAGTTAATTACTCCCGGGCATAGTTAAGTACTAACTACCCATTTATTTCTATCCGTGTCTATTGTCGCAAAATAGTAAGGCAATAGAAAAGAAGAAAAATCCTCTGATACCACTTTGTAATGACCCGAATCCGGAGACACAAAACTGGTGCCCCGTACCTGGTTCGCCACATGACCTCAAGCGCCTTTCCCCAAACACTAGAGGCTACCGACTAGCAGCAAGGGCTTTTGTGAGTCAGTGGGGAAACTATGCGCTCATTTGGTAAAGTATGCAGTAGAAGAATACACATAATCAATAGAGGAAGCAGTAAAAAACATACAACAACTGAACTAAAAGTAGAAGAAATGTCTGATATAACAATGATACAGTACGATACATGTATCTATGGAAATCAGTAAACAAATCAACGTGCTGAAATACAACTGAAACCAAAGTACTAAACATAAACAGCAACTCTAGCAGCATCGCGAGCCAAAGCCCGGTCCCATGCTCTCCAGCTCCAACCAGTAATCAAGTACCTGAGGTAGAAGGACCACAAACCCTATCTACACCAGCAACCATATAATCTGTTTGGGATGAAAAGAAGGACCCAAATAGGGTGTGATCCTAATCCCAGTAAGCAACCACCACAAGATTTGTGACCTACTGTGAGTGAGTAATATAGAAAAAGTAAAGGAAAATAAGTACAATAATGGACTAAGAGTACACCAGTAAATAATCCTACCAATTACCATTCACATTCATTTAATTAAACAACCAGAGGAAACTAGCAAAGATTTATATTCCAAGGTAATCAAGTAACACAACAAGTATCTCAAAAGACTACCGAACACAAGCATTACAAAACCCAAGCTTGTTCTTTGGCTTGGTGGACTCATCATAACCAACCATCAAAAAAAAAAAATTCACACTGACCCTCTGGGTGGCTCAACTAGCAGACCCCTATAGTCCAGTAATCAAACAAGGCATAGACACTCTGGGAAGCTCTCATGTCAATTCCCCTATGGTCTTGAAATGATAGCTATAGACTCTCTGAGGAACCACTTACGTCTAATTCCTCATGTGGTCTTGATGCGTGTGTAAACTAAGAACACTCTTGGGAAGCACAAAGTCCTATTCCTGTAGGTACTGCGTACGAAAATAAAACCAACAGACCCTCTAGGGAAGCACTTAATCGTCTATTCCCTCTTTGATCTCCCGCACTAGGTTCTCACAACCCTGAGCAGTCCAGTCATCCGTAATCGACTGTCAACAGCCCTAAGTAAGTTCATCAAATACTTGGATAATAGATACCATGCATCAAAATCATTTAAACAGCAGGAAACACATGCAATCAGTGATAACAAGTAAACTAAAAATTGCAATAGGGTTTGCCTCATAGGCAAACGGTGCCAAATGACGATAAACAACCAAACAGAGGGAGAAACACCTATGGGGTGATCCTAAAACATGCAAACAAGAATATATTAGCAACAATTAATCATAAGCTAATAAGAAATATAGGGAAAATAAACAATAGGATCAAAATCCTAAACCCAGGATACCCGATACATGGGTATCCGACACTTTTGCAACCAAAACTCAAAGAACATCAATGTAGGGCAATAAAACACCTACCTCGATCCTCGAAGATCGATATAATTGAACCTCGACATGTGAATCGGCCTAGAATGGAGTAGATTTTTAAAAATGTATAAAACTTTCAACTTCAGATAACTCACACAAGAGAAAGAATCAGGAAACGAGGCCAAAGAAGAACCAAGAACTCACCGCTGCGATTCTTCTGAAATCGACGGAGTTTGATTCGGACAACCAGTGACAGATCGGTGGCTCAGAGAAGAATCAGACTCCTCAGACACTCTGGACCGAATTAGGCAGAGAAGAAGATGTTTATGAGCATTAGGCGCGACCCCAGTCCGATTAATGAAATAAAAAGAAAGTACATGGTGTGTAATTTTAGAGTACATGGTGTGTACTAGGTCTTTCCATACTCCGCCAAAATCATCCTCCACATCACCCCTACACACAGTGTGTGTGGCCCGAGCATGTCCAGCACACGACTTTGAGCGGGAAAAGAGTACATGGTGTGTACTCAGAAAGTACACGACATGTACTTCAAAAATTTCCAGAAACTTTATTTTTTCCCAAAAACTCCAGAAAAAGGAAAAACATACCTCAAACGAAGATCTGGGTTCTTACATAATCCCAGTTGGAAACCACCCAAAGAGCTATGCCTAACAGTTAGTGAATATATATAGCAGACAATATGTAAAATGAAGCAATAAACAAGGAAGTACTCAAAAGTAAACAATCCTACAGTTTCAATTACATTCATTTTCATTTATCAAAATAAACAGCCAATCAAACACAAGAAACCCTCTAGGAAGTTCTCACAGTCTAAACCCTCTGTTTTAGCTTTAACAAAGACTCTATAAGGAAGCAATGACTGTCAATTCCCCCTGTGGTCTCATAATGGTAACTAAAGTCACTCCGAGGAAGTACTCAACATCCAATTCCCCCTGTGGTCTCACAATGTAGAACTACAAACACTCTGAGGGAGCACACAAGTCTATCCCCCCTATGGTCTCATAACGTAAAAGTAAATAGACACTCTAGGGAATCCCTCAACATCAATTCCCCCTATGGTATAACTACACCAGGTTCCTACAACCCTATGTAAGTCAATCGTGCACAAACAATGTTCATCAACCAAAGTAAACCTCAAGAACTACTTATCTAAACAACTAAAAATCATATCACAACATTATATAATATCACTCCATCCTAACAACACTAGGCATGGAAAACAAGCATCCTAACAGGTAAGGCTAGAACAAATGGTCAATATCAAAACAAACATGGGAAAATAGCTCCATAGCATGGTAAATAATCCTATTCACAAACAAGATCCCTAACTCAAACAAACAATCATAGCAGGAATCAACAAGATTAATATCCCTAAACACGCAATACCTCAATCTAGGGTATCAAGCACTTTTGCACATAATATTCAAAGACTAACTACAGAAAGGCACAAACCACCTACCTCGACGTCATACGATCAACACTATTGAACTCTGACCCTTTAATCGATATAGAACATGGTATATCTATAAAAATGTCAAAAAAATCAACCAAGGATATATCACAAAAGAGGGGAAATCAAGGAATGAGTATCTAGAAGAAGGAAGAACTCATCGTGGAGATTCCAATGCAATTGATGATGGTTGATTCGGAGAACAGATGGGGAGTTGGGGGCTCAGAGTTGATTCATTGGTATACATCGCTCCTAGACGAGACAGACCTAGAATAAGTGATTTCTATGGAAGAGACATGACCCTGGTATGTTTAATCAAATAAAAATAAATGTACACGGTGTGTCTTTTAAAAGTACACGATGTGTATATGCCTTTACCGGGCCCTACTTTAGGCGGTCTCCAGGTCACCCCACACGGCCATGTACTTGTCCGGTACATGGCCAGTACACGACTATCCACAACCACAGGGTACACAACCTGTAATACTAAGTACATGACATGTACTCCTTAAATTTTCAGATTATTCTCTTTTTCTCAAAAACACTTGAAAACAAGATCCATACCTAAAAAGAAGGTCCGAGTTCTTACAAACTTCCCCCTTTAAATAAATTTCTCCCTAAATTTCCCAAGCAAGGTGGCATAGAAGAAGAATCCTTGAACAGATCCAGACACTACGATCACACATTAGACTCCCTCTCCCAAGTCTCATCCTGTACTCGCTCGTGCTTCTATAGAACCCATACCAGAGGGACATACCAACCACAGATAACCTTCGTTCTACGATAAAAAATACAGATAGGATGCTCCTCGAATGATGCTTCCACATCCAACTCAACCTCTTCGAGTTGAAAAACATGATATGGGTCTGAGAAGTAACTTCGTAGCTGAGAAATGTGGAAGAAATTGTGCATATCCTGGTACCTCTGAGGTAACTGCAACTGATAGGTAACTGGATCGACTCTCTCCAAAAACTCAAATGGCCTGACGTATCTCATCGAAAGCTTAACCAATATCCTAATCCTCCTGTGTCCCAACCTCAGTGTGACATGTAAGAAAACTTAATCTTTGATCTCTAACTCCAGAGGTTGTCTCCGTTGATCAACATAAGAATTTTGTCATGACTGTGCAGTAGCCATCTTCTTCCAAATCCACTCTACCTATTCTGTGGTCTCCTGGAAAAGACGAGGTCCCATCATAGCTACCTCTTCTACTTCCAGCCAACATAGGGGTGATCGGAATGGCCTACCATATAAATACTAATAAGGTTCCATCTAAATAGTTTCTTGAAAACTATTATTGTAGGAAAACTCAACAAGAGTTATGTTCTTCTACCAAGAACCTCCAAAATCTAGGACGCATGCTCATAGAATGTCCTCTAGCACCTGAATCGTATGCTTGGACTGGCTATCTGTCTGAGGATGGTAAGTCGTACTCAGAAGTACCTATGTACCCAATGACCTCTATAGTCCCTTCCATAACCAAAAAGTAAAATGAGCATCCCTGTCTGAAACTATGGAGTGTGGAACCCCATGTAAGCACACAATCTACCGAATGTACAACTTTCTCAGCTCATCAATAGTGAAAGTCTCATTGATTAGAAATAAGTGAGAATCCTTCATGAGTAAATCAATGACAACCCAAACTATATCATTCCCTCAAATTGACCTCAGAAAACCTGTCACAAAGTCCATTGCGACATTGTTCCACTTCCACTTAGGAATGGGTAACTACTGCAAAAGCCCTGCTGGTCGCTGATGTTCCACCTTCACCTGCTAATAGGTGGAACACCTCATCACAAAACCAGAAACATATCTCTTCATACCTGGACACCAATACAGATGGCGTAGATCATGATACATCTTGGTGACACCAGTATGAATTTCCCAAACTAAGGAATGAAAGTTCCGCATTATCTCCTCACGTATGTCTGCTGACACCCATACACATCCATGGAAGCACAATATCTCATCCTCTCCCATGGTCCACCCATGGATAAGGTTCTATCCTAACACACTCTCTCATAGGACTAGGACTTTGGCATCTGATATCCACCTCATTCACACTCGATCAAGCATAGTAGGGGTCACAGCTACAGAAGAAATAAATGTCTGCCCCTATCTATCATACACCTCCAAATGCATCTCAAAGAACATAGCCATAATATACCACTCACTACTGGCCTCTTGAACTACCTATACTTGCGTCCTTATGCTCAATGCATCAGCTACTATGTTGCCTTTTTCAGTCGTATAGGAACGCTCAAAGTCAAAGGATTGAAGGTACTCAACCCACCTTTGTTGTCTCAAATTCAGATCGTGCTGAGTGAAGATATACTTGAGACTTTTTTGGTTAGTGAAAACCACAAAATTATCTCCCAATAGATAATGTCTCTAATAGCGTAAATAATTAACAATTATATCCAACTCCAGATCATGCATTGGGTAATTCCTCTCATGTGGCCTCAACTGCTGATACCTGTATGCAACAACTCCTTCTACTTGTATAAGCACTGCTCCTAGACCGATACCTGATGAATCACAGTAAATAGTATAGCTATTTCCTATCTCTGAAAAAACTAGTATCAGTGCTTAAGTCAACCTCTATTTCATATCCTAAAAGGCTCAGTCATAAGAATCTATCCACAATTACTTATCACACTTCTTAGTCAGGCCCGTTAGTGGCGCTGCTAAGCGTGAGAAGTCCTGTATGAAATGTCTATAGTAACCATACATCCCTAGAAAACTTTGTACCTCAAAGATGTTATTTAGCTACCCCCAGGATACTACTGCGCTCACTTTCTCTGGGTATACTGATACTCCTATCTCTGAGATTACATGACCCAAGAAGTGAATTTGGTCCATCCAAAAGTGGCATTTTAAGAGCTTAAAATACAACTGATTCTCTCTCAGTGTAATCAAAATGATCTCAAGATGTGTGTAATGTTCGTGTAGAGTGTGAGAGTACAACAAGATATCATCCATGAAGACTACCATAAAAGAATCCAAGTATGGATGAAACACTCAGTTTATCAGTTACATGGAAAATGCAGGCGCATTCGTGAGACCGAAAGACATGACCACATAATCGTATAGACTATACCTGCTCCGAAAGGCTGTAAGAGGTATATCAGATGGTCTAATGCACAAATAATGATAACCAGATCTCAAATCAATCTTTGAGAACACTCAGGCTCCTCGAAGCTGATCAAAGAGATCATCAATCCTCAGCAAGAGATATCAGTTCTTGACCATAAACTGGTTCAACTTTCAATAATCCAAACAAAGTTTGAGGGTACCGTCCACCTTCTTTGTAAATAGAATAGGTGAACTCCAAGGAGAAGTACTGGTTCAGATTAAACCCTTTGTCTATAACTACTCCAACTACTTCTTGAGCTCCTATAACTCTAGTGTATCCATTCTATAAGGAGGAATGAACACCGGTTCCACTCCTAGAATAAGCTCAATAGAAAATTATACCTCTCACTCCAGAGGAAAACCTAAAAATTCCTTTGGAAAGACATCACTAAAATGATCCACCACTGGAGGAAAGCCCATCTGTGAAGTCCCCTGGTCATCCAGATATAGACTAGCAGTCTGGAATGTAACTCCTCCCAACCCATGATGTTGGAGTCCCGCTCTGCTCACCTGGACATCCCATTTGACCTTATGTAGAAAAAAACCACCCTATGGTGATGTGAAACTCACCCTACGATGATAAATATCGATAAAACTCTGTAAGGTAACTAACAAGTCCATTTTGAGAATGAAATCATAACCTGTCATCTTTAAAACATAGAGGTCCCATAAGAAGTGACACCCACCAATATCAAGAGGGAAATCCTTTCATTGACGTACACTAGCTATTCTCGTCCCCAACAGAGTGTCTAGCGTCAAGATATCATAAAAAAAAAGATACATAGACCAAGGGTTTCCACAACAGTAACGGATATGAAACTATGGGAAGCCCCTATATCGAAAAGTGATAAAGCTAAAACTGAGGAAACTGGGATCGTACCTCAAAATGTTGAGGGTCTGAAATCCTTCTCCTGCTGGGTCTGCTGCACTGCAAAATTTTGGCCTATACCACAGCCTTGTGACCCTACCTGACCATCTTGAGCTGATCCACCCTGTTGTCTCTGAAAGCCTGTCGATTGGATACCACAACTGTGACCTCCACCTCACCCTAAAGGGCTGTAAGAACTCCAATTCCCTGACTGATGTGGGACTGGTGGTCCTTCTCTGGTGTGAGGAGTCGAAACAAAACCCTATCATCATTTTCTGGTGAGAAAAACTAATAGAAATGATGAAGATGACCCATCTTTCCATAAGATAGACACTCTATTGGGTCTCTCAGGCAATGTGTCCTCATATTCCCGCTCTTCCCGCACTGGTATCAAACCACCTGGATACCAGAAAAAGTATCCCTATTCGTCATATCTTCACGCGTAGACTCCCCGTGGTGCTTCCTGCTATCAGTAGGAGGGGTACCAACTCCGGATGCCGAGCCTCCCTAGCTCACGACTCCATAATACCTTAGATTGTGCTCCGTGATCAGCACCTGGTTGACTATAGAGGTGATGGAAGTCAACCTGAAGATGTTCACATGAGATCAGATATCATGCCTGAGACCATCCTCAAACTTCCTCACTAGAAATAAATCATCACCCCTGGAATGAGTGTGAATCACTGCAAATCTGTAAAGTAAGAAGAGTACTTCATGACAGAAAGAGTACCCTATTCCAAACTCATGAACTCTTGGGCTCGATCGACCCTCAAAGTCTCTGGGTAGAAGTAATCGTAGAAGACATGCTGGAAATCATCCCAAGCCATAACCTGCTGGAGTACCACCTGTGAGATCACATCCCACCATATCTTGGAGGAATCTCGAAGCATATAGGTAGCAAGATTCACCCTCCTCTATGGAGGTGTCTCTAGATGATTGAAGATTGAAAACATGGATTATAACCATGACTCTACAGCCTGAGGTCCTCCATCCCCTAAGAAGGTGGGAGGATGATGCTGCTGAAAGACCCACGTCAACTCTTCCATAGACAGTGCATGATGCGGTACTCCCCTGAAGGTCTGTATAAACCTCATAAAGCCTTCTCGGAACTGTGCATCAACACCTGTGTCCGGAATAACGACTGGTGTCAAGACCTTCATGACGAGAGGATCTTCTAGTAGTCCCTGATCTACCATGTTCAATGTCTATTCACTACCCTATATCTGGTATACAATCAGAGGACATCGTGGTGGCATGAATTTTCAAGGTCAAGCGCACACCTTAGTTCAAGAATCTCAAGTACTAAAAATTAGAATTACAAGAAATGAATAGGATAAATAAAGCATTCAAGTTCTTCAAAACATGGATACATGATGTGTATAACCCCTATACATTATGTTCCCTTAAGTATTTACATGGGCGTGTACTTCTACCAAAACCGGTCATGTAACATCCCATACACACAACATGTTCACCTAAGACACGGCGTGTACTTGAATTGTTTTCCCTTGCCCGAGTTCTTTTACATGACTAAACCACACGATTCTATTAAAACAAGACTACACAACATGTTCTCCCTGAACAAGATGTGTACCACTTATGTTTCAACCACCCGTGTCATTAGACACACGGTCAGAGACACGATTGACTCTACACAGTGTGTTTTTTCCATACACAGTGTGTAATAGAAGGATTTCACCAACCCGTGTCATTAGTCACACGGACATATACACAGTCCTTACAACACGACATGTACGTCTGATACACGACATGTACGTCCGATACACGGAGTGTTCCGCTAAATATTTCCCAACTTTGTGCCTCTGACCACACAGGTAGTAAAACTGTTAGAGACTACATGGTGTGTACCTAAAGTACACGATGTGTACTTAAGAAAAATAGTTCCTTCTCAAACAGAAGGATACATGGCGTGTATTCAGCAATACACACCATATATTCTGGGTTTTTCTAGACAGTAAGCCTTAGAAACTACTCCAGAAGCCCATAAAAACACTGAAACGAACATTTAAGTGCCAGATTCCGATTTTTGGGGGCCCATACTCCCCGCGAATCAAAGTTTTGAATCTTATACATGTCATATAAAAGTATAATAGTGCAATGATCCACCAAATTCTGATAAATGAGGGCCCATAACACATTAAGAACCAAAGTTTGGAGTTCATTCAAATGAAACCTTACACAATACAATACCTTATCAAAAATTAGGTATTCTATCAAAGCATCTATCACAACAACATGCATATCTATCACAACATCTATCACAACAACATGAAATCAGTAATTCACCCTAAATGGCATGACAAGAATGCATGACATGTGATCTCTAATAGGTTCCTATATGAAGTATGAGATGGTATACCCTCATCTCATAGGGTTTAAACATAAATAGAACCTTAATCATATCAATGATAACAACAGAAAACATGTAAATCACCCAATGGTGAAATCAAATCAACTGTAAAATTGAAAAACTAGAAAATTGCAATAATCGAGGTAAATTAGCTTTTCCCTGTACATGATTTAGCTACTCCCAGGAACAACTTATTAATAACTACCTATTCCTTTTTATCCCTGTCTATAGATCTAAATAGTAAGTCAAGAAAAAAATAATTCCTTTGATACCACTTTGTAACATCCTGGTTTCGGGTGCCACCTAGAGGTGCCCTGTACCTGGTTGTTCACATGGCCTCAAGAACATTTCCCCAAATGTTAGAGGCTACTGACTAGTAGCGAGGGCCTTGAGTGTGATAGTGGGGAAACTATACCCTCATTGGTAGAGTAATGTAATGGAAATAAAAAGATAACAATAATGGAAGCAATAATAATATCATACAATAGTAAACAGTGGAATACTGAAAGTAAATAAACAACTGAAGCACATATATAAATGATTCATGTCACATATGTATAGGAAAGTATCCAAACAAGTCACAATTCTTAAATATAGTACTAAACCAAAGTAAAAAGGTAAACAATTAAACAACTCCAACAGCATCACAAGCCTCGGCTTGGTCCCATGCTCTCCATCTCTACAACAATCAAGTACATGAAGTGGAAGGGTGCTTTATCTTATCTATACCTACAACAATATAATCTGTTTGGGTCCAAAAGAATGACCCAAATAGGGTGTGAGACGAATCCCAGTAGGCAACCAACCAACGATCTATGTCTAACAGTAAGTGAATATATATAGCAGGAAATATGCAAAATGAAGCAATAAACAAGTAAGTACTAAAAAGTAAACAATCCTACAGTTTCAATTACATTCATTTTCATTTATCAAAATAAACATCCAATCAAACACAAGCAACCCTCTGGGAAGTTCTCATAGTCTAAAACCTCTGGTTCAGATTTAACAAAGACTCTCTAAGGAAGCACTCACCATCAATTCCCCCTGTGGTCTCGTAACAGTAACTAAAGACACTCTACGGAAGAACTCAACGTTTAATTCCCCCCGTGGTCTCACAACGTGGAAGTACAGAAACTCTGAGGGAGCACACAAGTCCATCCCCCCTATGGTCTCGTAACGTAAAAGTAAACAGACACTCTAGGGAAGCCCTCAATTTCCATTTCCCCTATGGTCTAACTACACTAGGTTCCCACATCCCTGTGTAAGTCAATCGTACACAAATGATGTTCAGTATCCAAAGTAAACCTCAATAACTACTTGGCTAAACAACTACAAAGAATATCACAACATCATATAATATCACTCCATCCTAAAAACACTAGGCATGGAAAACAAGAAGCCTAACAATAAAAGCTAGACCAAATAGTCAATATCAAAACAAACAAGGTAAAACACCTCCATAGCATGGAAAATAACCCTATTCACAAACAAGATCCCTAAATCAAGAAAATAAGCATAGCAGACATCAACATGGTTAACATACCTAAACACACAATACCCAAATCTAGGGTATCAAGAACTTTTTCACATAATATTAAAATACTAACTATTTAAAGGCACAAAACACCTAGCTTGATGTCATACAATCAACACTCTTGAACATCTACCCTTGAATCAACCTAGAATTTGGAAGATCTACAAAAATGTCAAAAACTCTCAACCAAGGATATCTCACAAAAGAGGGGAAATCAAGGAACGAGACTCTAAAAGAAGGAAGAACTCACCGTGGTGATTCCAACTCAATTAACGATGGTTGATTCAGAGAACGAATGGAGAGTCGGGGGCTCGGAGAAGATTCATCGGTATCCGTCGTTCCTGGATGAGACAAACCTAGAAGAAGTGATTTTTGTGGACAATACGTGACCCCAGTCTATTTAATAAAATAAAAAGAAGCATACATGATGTGTATTTTAAAAGTACATGGTGTGTATATGCATTTACCGAGCCTTACTTTAGGCAGTATCCAGGTCACTCCACATGGCCATGTACTTGGCTGGTACATGACCAGTACACGACTATCTACGACCACTGGGTACACGACGTGCACTCCTTAAATTTATAGATTCTCATTTTTTTCTAAAAAAACTTGAAAAAAAGATTCATAAATAAAAATAAGACCTGGGTTCTTACATCATCCTACACTTACACACACATCCATCTAATTGGAAACAAACATACTGTTTATGTGTATGACGAACTACTGCCTCACTAAACAATGATTGTTCATTTTTTCCTTTACCGCTTCTCAAGGTGAAAATTATTTTGGAAAATATATTTATATATTTAATATATTATATTTATTATGTATTTAATATTATTTATCCCTTTTACAACACATATTTTTTTTACTTTACATTTGGTGTAAATACGATAATTTCATTTGAGGAAGTGTGAACTACCACCCCTCCAAGCGATTTGATTCATTCAAACACTTAATTGATGGTATTAAGGAGGAATTTAGTGAAATTATATGATATATGTAACATAATAATTATAATTTAATGATATTATATAAATATATACATATATTTCATTTTATTTCTTTCTTTCAACATGACAATAAAACCGAAACAACGTTCATGTATACGTACGACTTACCGTCTCCATGGAAGATGTATTACATTTCATACTTATATGTTATATAGATTATTATAATACAAATATAATTAATATAAATTATATTTATATAATTTTTTAAAATCTATAAATTATTATATAAGTATAAGGACCAATGATATAACAAATTAAGACACAAGCGAAGAACAACGAGAATATTACTCGAAGTGAAACCTAACATAGGATTGTTAACAAACAGGTAATATAATGTCATAATCAAACCATATATGGTATTATATATAAGAATATGGTTATTTAAATATGTATAATAAATTTATATTTATTATACATTCAGTTTGAATGATTATTATGAGAGTCAAGACACAAGGTAAGGGAATTTCATCTCACTTTTTATTTCCATGAGATACATGCTTTAATCACCACCCATTCATTTTGTGTGGTGTGTATAATTCCATTGGATGTATTATATTATTATTATACTTCATTTTTTTGGTATTTAAATATCCATTTTATGATCTTTCTCTCATGGGGTTTATGTTTCAAAAGTTACCAAATTAGTAGAGTAATTTTGGTCAAAATTTCCCTTCCTTGAGTCACATGCCATATTATGAAACTATATTTTTCCATGAGGTGTATATAATTCCTTTGAAATTTTATTTAATAAATATTATTATTTTCATGATATTTTAGGCTTAATTTAATTTAATTTTCTTAAATTTGGAGTATGGTCCAATGTTACCAAGTGTTAAGACATTATTAAAAAAATCTCATCACTTTTCAATATTGTTTATGTTTATTCTTCCTTTGATGAAATATTATGATCCATATACTAATAACACTCATGAAATTTATTATAATATTTTTTATTCATGATATATTCATGTATTGGTATCATTTTTCCACTATTTGGTACATAATATAGTTAATAATGTTTTTTAATAAATCCTGAATTTACCCACTCATCGGTCAAAAATTTGTGTTCCTTAAAAAAAATGTTTTCTAAAAAGGGTTTCCAAGAATATTATAATATCCTTTGAAAATATTTAAAATTAATTTTTACCCTTTTTATAGTTTACCAATTTTTTCAAAGGAATATTCTTTTCTCTTTCTGAATGAGACACTTTTCTAACGTTTTTCTTGTGCAAAAGGAATATTTTATTTACCTCATACGACATGTAGGGATTTACCCACCTTCAATTCTTTGAAGATTTATTTTCATGTTTAAAATGTTAATTTTTAAGATTTTTTTCAAGTATACTTTCAAGGAAATAGTTTTCAAAATGTTTTCAAGCTTATTTTATAAATTTTTAAGGAAAATGGTTTTTGAAATGTTTTATGTTTTAAATATCACTTTTCAAATAAGAGAGGATATTTACCTCAAAAAATGTTTTCAAAATATCCTTCTAAGTTATTTTACATCTAATATAACATCCATTTATGTTACTCATTACCTTCTAGGAAATGATCCAAAATTTCTAATCATATTATTTCTTGAATGATTTATGTTTTGATGGAATTATGTTTAATACACCCGTTTCACTTTCACTGGTTTATGATTTTGAAACATGCTTCTTTTCACGGGTTATTATTTCATGAAGTGAGTATGAAACCTACCTATTTTAATAGGTTATGATGTGATGAAATGTTAATGATACACATTTCATTTCATGGGTTATGATTTTATGTTTATAAAACCTATCTCTTTTTATGGGTCATGATATAATGAAAGTTTTATTATCTTGTGGAACATGTATGAATGATTTTATTATGAGAGGTGTGGGTCCTATATATCCCTCCAATTAATTAGCCAATAATAAGTTTTATATGAGCTCAAAAGTTAAAAAGGTTGTAGCTCAATTCTAAAAACAAGAAGGTACATGGGTTGCATCCCAAGCCTAAAAAAATACGGTTCATGGTTTGTAGCCTAATCCTAAAAGTAAGAGGGTACACAGGTTGTATCTCAAGCTAAAAAATGACAAGGTACATGGGTTGTAGCCCAATCCTGAAAATAAGAAGGTACATAGGTTGTATCCCAAGTCTAAATGTAATAGGTTACATGGATTGTTATCCCAAGACCAAAGTAAGTACCCGGGTTGTATCCCAAGCCTAACATGTTATAAAGGTCTTGGTAGGTAGCCTTGACATAAGATTTTATATTTATATATGCATGCCAAAAATTCTATGTATTATTCCTCAGTAATGATTTCATGGTTCATGATGTTTATTTCCTTACGATTCTTGTCTTATGAACTTCTAATATTTATCCCATAACTCTTGTTTATGATATTTGATATGTAGGGTATGATCTTCTAATGTTATTATCACTTTCTCATACCCCTCTATTCATGTTTATGCTTACATGTCTCCCTTGTTTACTCTTACTGAGCATCTGATCTCACCCATTTTTATGTTTACTTCTCCAGGTTATAAAGATATATTTAATGTTTGATATGTCTAAGAGGTTTGATATTCTTGGAGAACCTAGTGGGAGAAAATTTAGCTCACTTATGTACCAGTGTTTATGTTTCCATGTTTCCAAAGGAACTAAAATAATACGGTCTTTAGGAATCTTTTTCTAATTTTTTTAAGTATTCATAAAAAGTTATGTAATGTTAATATATGTGAATACTGGGTCAATATAATGATGGAAACCTCATATTCCATATAAAATGATATGAAGAATTAACATATCTATCTCTTATCCTCCTCTGCATAGTAGGCCTCTACGGTAGCTATATCTACTTTAAACCAGAGGGGTCTCCTAAAGGATTTTGAAAGGGAATCATGAATTCCTTTAGATTAGTGGATGGTATCATTGATTAGAATTTTTTCATGTATTTCAGTGAGGTTCCTAAAAAAATTGTACTTTTGTATCAAAGGATTTTTTTACCTGAAGGGGATCACTACTTATCATAGGGAACAAAAGATGTTGTTGGCTGAACCACTAGGGTATGGCTACTAAAGAATATATTTTGTTGTTTACAAGATGACCTGCTCTGAACCACTTATGGATGACTGTTGGTTGGTCGAGGCTTGTTGTTTCTGACGTTTTTCGTTGGGGGGAGCACGCGTGCTTCCGTCACGCAGAGGACGCGCGGCTTGTTGCCCCGTATTTCCGCTTTCCAAAGGCGGGCGACATTCGCTCCTTGTTCAGGGACGTCTTCTCCTTGATCGAAACTGGGATGATGGGATGTCGGTTCTTCCTTCCGTGGATTCCTCCTCGGAACTTGTCACCTTGTCCGGGTCTCCCTCATAGATTTAAGACATCTTTGTGAAACTCTTCCTGGTTCCATATCTTCATGGACACCAGTTAATTACACTGCTTCTATCGAGAAGCTCCAACGGGTCTGGTTGGGGTAGCAACCTTCAGCTAGGGGAGTGGTCACACTGAGGCATCATTGGCGTGTCTTGACACTGGGGAATTGGAATGTCTATCTTCTGTCCCTCATTATAGAGATTCTCGAGGGTGTAGAAGCCCGAGGCATCCCACATCGAACGTGGGGAATTGTATGCCATATACATGTATCTGAGGTTTTACTCATCTTCCCATGTTTAACACAGGGTATGCCGTGAGTTTAACTTCCAGGGGAGACAGATCAGACTGATCAGAACACTATCTAGAGTAGATCAGATTGAAGAACCCCCTGGAGGGAACACTGATGTTGGGGCCGACATGTGGGTGGCTTCCCGAACGCTGTGGAGTGGAATGAGGTGTCATGATCCCACCGGGATGTGGTGTCCTGGGTAAGAATCGAGATGAGTGATGAAGTGAAGGGGCTTGAACCTTGTGGAGGATTATTACGTATCCCCGTGGCAGGGAATCAAAGTCCACATAGTTTGGGATGATACGGTGGGACACCTGAAAGGGCGACCCATGATAATGAACGCATGGATGAGACTTAGAGGGAGTAAGACCTCTGGGTTATGGAATGAGATTCCTGAGGGGCATGGGCTCGAGGGATAGGTCAGGATGAGACATGGGTGTTGGGTTTGGAACTCATGGAGGATTCCTACGTATTCCCATGGTGGGGAATCAAAGTCCGCGTAGTTCGATGAAATACAGTTTAATGTCGTGTGGGATGGGGCATTTGAGGATTACGTTCTGAGATGGCCCAAGGATATGGGGTCAGCGAACCGATGTGAAGAGGGACCTGATGTCCAGATGGATGGGGATTATGCTCTGAGATGGACCATGGTGGTGGGGCTTGAACCTCCTTAAGGCTTACTACATACCATGCCTTGATAAGGATCAAAGTCCTCGTAGTTCAGGTTGGATGGGGATTACACTCTGAGGCGGCCCACAGTGGTGGATGGATGGGGCTTACTCTCTAAGGCGGCCCACAACGGTTGGTAAACCGATGTGAAGATGTCAGAACGACCGGGTGATGGGATTGAACCTCGTGGAGGCTTCCTACGTATCCCTATGGTAGTGAATCAAAGTCCAAGTAGTTTGGGTGGTGCAGTTTAACGTCATGCGGGACAGGGGCATACATTTTAATGTCATATTGGATGGGGGAATTTGGGGCTTACGTTCTGAGATGGCCCAAGGATATGGGGTCGACAAACCAACGTGAAGAGGGACCTGAGGTCCAGATGGATGTGGCTTATGCTCTGAGACGACCCATGGTGGTGGGTCTTGAACCTCGTGAAGGCTTCCTACGTACCATGCCTTGACATGGATCAAAGTCCTCATAGTTCAGGTTGGATGGGGATTACACTCTGAGGTGGCCCACAGTGGTGGATGGATGGGGATTACACTCTGAGGTGGCCCACAATAGTTAGTGAACCGACGTGAAGAGGTCAGAATGACCGGGTGGTGGGCTTGAACCTCATGGTGGCTTCCTACATATCCCTGTGGCATGGAATCAAAGTCCACGTAGTTCGGGTGGTGTAGTTTAACGTCATGCGGGATGGGGGCATACAGTTTAACGTCATGTTGAACGGAGGATTGTCATGGTCGATGCATACTCTAAGCCCACATGAGTCGTTATCGGTGTGTGAAACAAGAGGCGTTAGAGACCTGACGATCACGTCGTGAAGGGTGCGTCTGTGGGAAGCGAAGAGGGTCTTACGCGTTGGGCGGCCCATGGCACTGGGACTTACTCTAGGATGAAGGCCCAAGGGTGACAAAGCACACAGGGAGAGGGATTTGGGACCAAAGAAAGGCGGAGTCCCACTTCCCATCATGCTCCCCGCTGGCCCTGGCATCGGAGAAGTATAGAGGTGCATGAGTGCTACCTTCCACAAGAGGGGCTACGGGCTTACACCAAGATGGCTTCCCTTCCCCCGTGGACAAACGCCACCCCAAAAAAGAGGATATCATCCCCTATGAGGGGTGATCCCAACCCCGCGGAGACTAGTGGGTGTAAAGAATGCCCGAGCCAGGGGGAACCTGTGTGTGAGGCACGAGGCCAGATCATAGTTTAACGTCCTGTGTTTTGGACGAGGTGCTTGGCAGTTTAACGTCCTGCAGCTCGGATGAGGTGGGTTTACTCTGCACCCCTAGGACTTACATGACCGGTACCCTCTGCTCCTTGTGGGAGGGAAGGTATCGGTAAGGCCGTAGTGAAGGGGGGTCGCAGAGCAAACCATCGAGGGGTCTATGTTAGCGTGGCTATGTGAAGAAGCAATATCCGTTAGTGTGCCTATGCGAAGAAGCATGAGGAAAAGCAATGCAATGGGAAAAACCGCCCAAGGGACCTTGAGGTTACTTCGTATGAGCCTGGAAGGTCATACGGGAAAACATCGCATGGTGTGTATGCCCGGTTTGTGTGGTCGGGGAATCCATAAGGATCACATCGGTCGCCTACGCAGGGAGGCACCCAGGGAGCATCAAAGTGAGGGGTCTTGGGGGTTGCACGCAAAGAAATGGTTGGCGCACAAAACACTGGGATGGCGCGTAATCAGGGCAGAGGGCTTGCGCGTGGCTAGTAGGATCACGCACAAGGTATATGAATTGCGGACGAGTGGAAAAGGCCACACCCAGCGAAAGGGATTGTGTGCAATTAGTCTGTTTTGTGCGCAAAGGAAGGAATTTCTCGCAAGGGAGGAACACTGAAGGGTTTGGAATTATGTTTAAGTTAGTGGGATCGTGTGAAAAGGCGGATCCTGAGGCAAGGTGGCATGAAAAGGATCAGTACCTGAAGGACATATTGCATGCGTGGAAGTCTGATTTCGCACATGAGAGACGGTTCGAATTCCTCAACCCTGAAACAAAAGTTCTCTCCTTCTATTTATAGGCATCCGACAGCGTGGAATTCAGGGTGGCGCACAAAACTTGCACGCCAGAGACGGCAGCGCAGAATGTTAACCACGCGGGTGTAGGCACGCAATTATTGTACGCCTACACCGGGGACCCTTCGCGAATCCCGAATCCCTTCCATGCGGCACAATTTTTTCGTGCGCATTCCCCTTTTTTCCGCGCAACACTTCTGGGCCCTCCAGACTGGGTCTTTGGGTCTGAATATTACTTCTATTTGTCATTTTGAAACTTCCTTCATTAATTACGGACTTTTCGGCATCTACAATTGCCCCCCCTTGTAATTGGATCGGCGAGGGGTAGCAATGATCGGATTCCAAGGGAAATTCCGAAATGCTGAAGTGTTGGGCTTCGTGGGCCCCCTACGCGCAAAAAATGGAGTGACGCGCAAACCCCGGGTAGTGCGGAATTAGATTTACATGCGGCGCAGAACCCCAGATTTTCCTATAAAAGGGGCCATGGGTCCCATGCTCCATACGCAACTTTATCGTGTGATAGTCTCAGATCTCTCGTGCGCGAAATTTCCTCTGTGCCTGCGCATAAAACCCGCTTTGGCAGCGCGTAATTGCTCAGAGTTTTGGCTGTATTTATGCGCAAACTCGGGATTTTCCGTGCCGACTTCTCCGATTTTGGGGCCAGCTTCCGAATTTCATGCAACACTTACAGATTCTGCACAACACTCTCAAAGCACTTGGCTAGAAAAAGATGGCCACAAACCAAGTGGATGAGGGAGAAGCCGCCATTCGCAGAGCTGAAATGGCGGCGAACGAGGAGGTGTACGGCGCCATAGTGGTTGTCTCCAACAACTATACTCTATTCAATCTACTAGCCCCCACCCAAAAAGAGTACCCTTTGTCCCAAAACCTTCTGCTATGGAACTTAGGCATTTTGGAGGAGGTTCTGCTGCTGTGCTTCGAGGTTGATACACCGCGGTTATGGGTGACCCATGAGGATGACCTTCCCCGATACAATATCACCAACAATGGTCATCCTGCCAGAGAAACCAGACACATGGATGTATATGTACTAAACCCGAGGACTAGGACCATTGCTGGGGGTGATCCTATTGTGGAGAGTTCCCCAGCCCTCTACGCAAGCATGTTCCATCAGAGCATCACATACGATACTAAGGGCTGGCTGCAAGATTGGGATTTGCGGTTCAAAGGCAATTTCACCAACGAGTGGGCCTGGGCATGCCGGGTTTTCCATACGTGCGACTAATTCGGGGCCGAGCTGCGGCACATTGGTCTGTTTGAGGCGGTGTGGAAGTCATAGTTCCACTTCTACCGCCAGCCTGAGCTCGGGCCGAAGCTGTTCACCCAGTGGTCCCCTGACACCAACACATTCCATCTTCACCATGGGGAAGTTGGTTTCAGTCTCTGGGGCGTCCACTGCATCGGAGGTATCCCACTGGAGGGCTATCAATATGACGAGTTCCTTCCCCCAATGAACACATGGGAGGACAGATCACGGGCCCCCATGCTGATGTGGAATCTGCTGGAGCTGGCCAAAGAGAGGTTGGAGGTCAAAGACTTGCTGAAGGACATCGCCTACAAGGACTAGTTCATCCTGTTCCTAGAGAAGGATCCGACGGTCAAGATGCCGGGATGGGGAAAACGGTGCCCAACTGCAGCTCAGATGAGTAAGAATGAATCGTACTGGAGGATCCTGGAGGCGGGACAATACCAATCATGGGGATACGACATTAATGAGGTCTGGGACCTGAATGTTTGATATGCCGGGTTCCTCGCCACCTTCCTGATCGGCTGGCTCTTTCCGGTGCAGGACGCAAGGATGGGCATCCGTCCAGCAACCCTGGTGATGGAGGGCACCATGGCTGCCAACAAAAGGTTTAATCTGGGGGACCACGTGCTGGCTAGGCTGTATGCCATTCTGGGACGCATCTCAAGAGGGGGGTTGCCTCTGAGGGTGTGTGGCCCCTTCCAGATCTTCCACGACTGGGTGGTGGCTAATCTTGGTGGGTACACTTTCCCAAACACCATTTGTCCTCTGGGCAACGACCTACGACCATCTTTGCTGAACATTACTGGGGTCGCGCCGATGACACTCAATGAGGAGGGATTAAGGATCAGAATTGGTAACCATGCCAACTTCAACTTCATCCCATTCCCCACCCCGACTGTCCAAATAGTAGAAAATAGACAAGGCTCACTGGAGAAGCAGGAATACTTCCAGAGTATCTGAGGCAGGGTGCTTGTGGCTCGGATTGACGGGAAGATCATCTGTGATCCTTACGTGTCGTCCCGATTCTCTAGGCAGTTCGGGTGCCTCTAGGAAATGCTGAAGAGGGTATTCACAGATATATGGGAGGAGAGGAATCCCTGTGTCCTTTTCCAGATGTGGTTAATGTTCACAACTTATGAATCTGGTGACGTCATTACCCTTCCACCCCTCGAGGACGACGCTGGCCTATCAACCGAGTATGCCGAACACTGGGCCATCACATACCCCAAGGGGATTTTATGCAAGCGAGTTCAGAAACTTGAGACTACCCACGTGGAACCCGGGTGATGAGAGAGTAGGAAAGGTTCCACTAGAAGGGGGGGGGACCAGGGGATCTCCAGGTAGCGAGACCAGCGCAGGCTGGGACCTCAACAGTGGGGACATCACATGGTGTTGCTGCGACCTCGTTGCCTGGAGGAGGGTCACACGGGGCGGCCAGAGAACTTCCCGGGAAGCAGATAAGATACCTACTCCAACCTTCCCATGATGAAATCTTTCTAGCATTGTGGTCAGCCTGGATGACCCTGCGGCAGTTGATGAGTGCTGAATCCCTCTAAAAGAAGATAATGTAGGATGGGATCCAGCTTCCAGAAGTCGGGCTCATTTGGGTTACCTACCGGGTAAACTTTCATCGACGGAATTCTTACCTGACGACCATGGACATGTACGCGTTCCAACGGGTTCGGTGCGTGGAGCCATCTCTCTTAGTTAAAGTGATGCTCGGTAAGGGGAATGATCTTGAACAGATTCCGTTAGAGGATGATGGCAGTGGTGATGAGTCGGAGGGAGAGGATGAGATAGGAGAAGACGAAGGATCTCAGGGAGGGTCCCGCCTAGGGAGCCTGTAGGAGAGTGGTGAGATTTTCGGCTCAGACATAGACATAACTGAGCTGCTCGAGGTCTATCCCTATCCTTAGTTATCCTCATTCTTTATCCATTATCTTCTGCAATTTCTAATACATTTCTCTATCTTACTCAGGAGCATATAGGCACTGATCTGGCATCCCCAATAGAAGAAGGAGAAGAGGCACCAGTGGGACAGGGTGGGGCTCTGACGCCCATTATTGA
This sequence comes from Viscum album, assembly GCA_963277665.1. Lineage (NCBI taxonomy): Eukaryota > Viridiplantae > Streptophyta > Magnoliopsida > Santalales > Viscaceae > Viscum > Viscum album. Next base: position 1,151,645,474 of record OY728138.1, read on the forward strand.
ATTGACAAACATTGAGGGGTCTCCTGCCATGATAGATCATGTAGAATCCAGAACACTGGAGGCTGATGCTCTGGGTTCCTGTAAGTCCCTTGTTTCACTTCTGGTGCTTACTGTCAGAGAACTCTACTAATCAAGATGCTCCATGTACAGTGATCTCAGTATTGGAGGCTCGTCGGGCTGCTGATCCTAGGCCGTCCGTGAGTGAATTAGTGGAGGATGTACCGCCTCCTCCATAACATACTTACCAAACTGATTCGGCCCTAGAAATTGGTGAGAAGGGGGCGGCGAACATCAGTGGTGCTGTCATTGGAGCGAGGCTGGAAGTTGATGAAGGCACTGCCGCTGTCAAGGCGAGAGAGGAAGGTCGCCCTGACGTCGAGGATCCTATTCCTGAGGAAGGCATCGCTGAGGCAGATCCTGCTACTGACCTGCTGGCTGTCTTCCCTGTATACCGGCCCACTTTTCCCAAAGAAATAGATGATTCAGATTTGGAAGTGGCCGAGGAGAGCTGGATGACACGACACAAAGGGTGGATGTTCATCCAGTGTTTTATCAGGTAGCCTCAGACGGATTGGCTGAGGCAGATGGGATCGCTTCAGACCTGGCTGTGTTTTCTATGTACCAGAGGGGTTGATGCTCAATGCCTTCATCTGACGATCCATGATTACATGGCCAAGAAGATACGTGAGAGAAGCCGACGCACCGATGTTTCCCAATGTCGGGAAGAATCGGTGAGCACCCGAGCGTTCCTGAGGGTGGAGTAGGAAGTCCGAAGCCTCTAAGAACATGTGAGAGAGAAGGAGGACTTCATTGCAAAATGTTCTGAGCTCGTGGAGTAGCTGATGGCCCTGCTGGCTGATTCCCAAGAGCAACTGATGGAGGCGAGTCACCAAGTGACAGTGCTCCAAACCGAACTGGCGCGGGCACAAGCTAAGGTTGGTGAACTGCGCTCTGCGGCTGCTGATGAAGAGAGAGTCTTCAGGGGGTGGGAAGCAGTCCTAGAGGCCACCAGCAAAAGGGTAGCGATGTTGGAAAGATCTCTCCAAGAAGCTGACCCTTAAGGGCCCTGTTTTGGATAGATCATGAACTTTTTTCTTCCAATGTATGGACAAATCCATTTATCTGTACCTTTGGTTTAACATGCTTGTCCATAATCCTGAAATAAATAACAATTCACCTCTAAGATCATGCGGGCCATACCCAATGTGAGAAACAAAAGATGCTCGTATTATCATTTCGTTCGACCATGGGAGCGTCAACCAAGCTTCGGACATTCGAAATCGAACCCGGATTTCCGAGGAGAAGAGAGAGGCCCAGCCGAAGGGAGGGGACCTCAGACCGATCGATGTATCTTCTCCTCAATGTGATCTAACGCACAAGCATGGAAATGCCAGGGGAATTGAAATCAATCCGAACAGAGGGGAATAGAAAATGTGAATCATGTTACCCCAAATTCAGAACATGGTGAGGGTGGCGTGGCAATGAGGAATAACTACTGACCATGTTCGAAACATAGCACCCATGTTACGTTAGCCTGAAATGGGGATGAAAAATGAGGGTTGACCACTGACCATGTTCACAACACGGGACCTAACTCAAATATTGTCCATCAGTCTTCTGAAATGTTGGCCCAGAACAGCAGGCGGACCAGAGGCCGAGCATCCATATCGTTAGGGGATCACTTAAAGCATGAAAGAGGATGGGGATCTGAATAAAAGGGGGGCACACAAAGCGTGAAAGTGAAGTGGTGGTTTGTTCGAACAGAATCCAACACTCCCAAAATTACGTCATCGCGGTGGAAACACATTGAGCAGGCGCATTAACCTGATCATAGATCATCCCTTCTTTATAGGACCTCTCAGGTGAGGGAACCATTGCTTCCCACATCATTATGGGGCATCCTGAATTTGTTCAGGGAAAATTCTGCACTTACGCAACTCACCGGATTGTCAGGTGAGGAAAAGATGGGAATCGTGACTCCCTGGCCTAGACCCGAGAAAAATGTTCGGGAATTATTACATATCCCATAAGGATGGGAATCAAGCCACACATAGTTCTAGAAATAATATTAGTTTAAGGTCTTAGAAATCGGACCAGGGACCTGTAAGGAAGGAGGGAAGCACATGACAAGGTGGTTATGAAACCCGACGTGAATGAGGACATGAGCCCGGTTCCCATGTGTTCCTTGAGGAGGTAGCACGGTATAGTACCGGTGCATGAAATGAAAGAGGCGTGAAGGTGTAACCCTTGCACCAAAAGAAGCGGCATTTGATGTTTCTTGTTTGTCCTTTAAGGTGAATGGTTTTTTTGGTGAAGCGACAGGCCTAAGATAGAAATTCTCGACGTTGCCACAAGAATCAAGCCATACACAGGCGTTAAAAAATGGTATGGTAAATGACCAACACTCGATGTGAGATCCCCCATGGTATGGTGAGTTCATCACAATGCGGTGCTGTTTTTCATCATGCGGCCAGGACGATACTATCAGTTTAGGGTCATATGATTGGACCAGACAACACAGTTTAAAGTCATATGGATTGGACGTAAAGGAGTGTGCACGATGTGATAAATCATACCCGACATAAATGATAATAAGGTTTTTATCATCATGGTGCGCAACTCTGGGCATGGAGCCTTAGGCCGAGAGGCTGGTGAGAGCTAGAGAACAAGGGGCAGGAAGAGCTAAATCCTAGTTGAACTGGACCCGAAAGCGTGATGTCCAGGTAATTCCACCTATCCCAAGGGGATAATAATCGAGCCATACATAATCCTTTAGATAAGATCTTAGTTTATAGTCTTAGATCTCGGACCGCGGGAGCCCCGACGAACGCCGTATCACAACTTGTCCCCCTTGAAGTGCGAAGGTGCACTGATAGATAGTGCCAGCGGTGCTGAAATTCTACCTGGATGTGATGGAGTGGGACATAATGTGAATCATGCAACCAAAATTTGATGCCTGAAAGAGCTGGCGTGATAACAAAGGATTACTACTGACCATGTTCGCAACACAACATCCTGTCGCGTTAGCCTGAAATGGGGACAAAAAAATGAGTGTCGACCGCTGACCATATTTGCAACACGGGACTTGTATCAATTTGTTGTCTGAAACCCTCAGGGGTGTTGTCCCATAACAGTAGGAGAGCCCTTAGGCGTGGTATCCATATCATTTTGGGAGTCCCTTCGGGTGTGAAAGATAACGGGGGCCAAATGAAGGGGAATATGAAGCTTGAAAAATGGATGGAAACTCACCCAAGTTGAACCCGAAACTCTAGGTCCTAGACCAGAGTACCCTTGAACACATTGGCGAATCACTGTAAAGAGTTGAGGGGCTCGACCTGAAAGGGGATGGACCCGAATTTTAAACATTCGGGCGGTCCTATGTATCCCATGAGGATGGGAATCAAGCCACACGTAGTTCTTGAAGATGTAGTTTAACATCACTCGAGACGAGCATGCGGTTTAAGGTCGTGCTGGACTGGCAATTTAATGTCGTTCTAGACTGGTGTCCAGTTTAAGGTCATGGTGGATCTGAATCCAGTTTAAGGTCATGGTGGACTTAAATCTTATTTAAGGTCATGGTGGACCTTTGGGCAGTTTAAGGGTCATGCAGGACCATCTAGTTTAATGTCATGGAAGAACATCAATTTAGGAAAAATATTGCTTAAGGAACTTGGAATTGGTGGGAGGAGTTATATGCTCACCATCCATGGTCACCAAGGAGTATGCTCCATTGGGGTACACCTTATGAACAATGAAAGGTTCTTCCCATTTGGGCTCCAACTTGGGTGGTTTTCTTCCGGGGATCATTGGCGCCCTGAGGGCCAAGACTAAATTGCCTTGCAGGAAAGAGCGGAGGCGAACCTTCTTGTTGAAGGCTCAAGCCATCCTGATCTGATGCCTTTCTAGGTTGTGAAGGGCACAAAACCTATTCTCATCCAGTGCTTCCAGCTCAACTAGATGGATTTCGGCAACTCTATCCAGTTCTTGCTGGTCATAGGCTGCTGTGCGCAATGAGGGAAATTGAATCTCGATAGACAGGATGACCTCAGTTCTGTACACCAGGGAATATGGGGTCACTTGGGTGGAATTATGAGTCATCATCCGATAAGCCCAGAGGGCGTTGGGGAGCTTATCCAGCCAACTCTTCTTGTTTTGACCAACCATATTTTGCATAATGTTAGAGAGGGTTTTGTTAAACGCCTCAATCTATCCATTTACCTGCGCATGATAGCGGGAGGTATAGTTTGATCGAATTTTGTACTTGGCATACAATTTCTTCATCTCGGCTGCTCGGAAGTTGGTGCCTTTATCAGTGAGGATAGCGTGAGGTACTCCAAATAGATAGATGATATTAGAACCCACGAAGTCGGCGATAGAACAGGATTTGACTTCCTTGAGCGGAATTGCCTCTGCCCACTTGGAAAAGAAATCCATAGCAGTCAGAATGAACCGGCATTGGCGAGCCGTTGCCAGTGGGTAAGGTCCTACGACATCCAACCCCCAGACTGCAAAGGGTGAAGAATACTTTGTAGTGTGGAGAGGCTCCAGTGGCCAATTCACAAAGTTATCATGAACTTGGAACGCATGGCACCTCTTGGTGACCTCAATGCAGTCGTGGATCATGGAGGGATAAAAATACCCTAACCTCCGTATCTGGTGAGACAGTTTCGGCCCAACCTGGTGAGCGCCGCAGGAACCAGTGTGGACCTTTAGCATGAATTGTGGGATCTCAACTCCTTGAATACAACAGAGGATAATACCATCAAACCCACGTTTATAGAGAATCTTCCCAAGGCCGGGACCACTCTGAAGAGTAAACTGTGACGCACGACATCAGATTCACTTGCGCTCTTCCCGGTTTGACGGAAGATTTCCATGTTGGACCGGTTTTATGGAAGATTTACATGTTGGAGGTATTCAACCAAGGGTGTCCTACAATCAGGAATCAGCTTGATCACAGCACTCGGGGGACCTGAGGGTTCCAACGTAGAGGCTCCGGTGGTGAGATGGCTTACCCACGAGCCATCGTCGTCATATGGGGTAACATGAGATATGACTCTCCAGTGGGCCACATGGATAATTAACTCATCCTGTTCGGGCTCTGCGAGTGATGCAACCAAACTGGCCAAAGCATCTGCCCGACCATTCTGCAACCGAGGAATATAAGTAACCTCTAGCCGAGAAGGGAGCTTAGCCATTGGCTAGAGAGTATGCTCTAACAATGGCGTTAGATATGGTTTCCTGACGACACAATCACCATTGACCTACTTGATGACCAACTCAGAGTCCCCTTTCACATGCAGATGGGGAACGTCGACCTCGAGGGCCAGCTTGAGGCCAGTAATGAGGGCATGATACTCTGCCTCATTGTCGGTGCAACCTTCCGACATTAGAAATGAATATGGAAGGATGGCTTGCACAGGAGTAATGAATACAACACCCATACCTACTCTATTGAGCCTAAGGTCATTGAGTATCCTCCTGGTGGGGCTCTGGGAGGCACCATCAAAGTAAATTTTCCAACATGGGATGGCATGATCGACTGAGAGGATTTCCTCATAAAAAAATTCCCAGTCCAGGGATTGATCCGTGGAGGTTGGATGGGCAACTAGAAAGTCTACCAATCCCTGTCCTTTGATAGCCTTCTGAGGCACAAACCTGATGTAGAACTATTGGAGGATTACTTCCCACCTCGCTAGTCGGACAGTCAACATGGGGCGATTCGGAATGTACTTCAACAGGTCCACTTGAGATACCAACTGTACCTTGTGGTGCTACAGGTAATGCTGCAGTTTCTGCACGGAAAATACGAGCGCCAGACAGCTCTTCTCGATGGAAAAATATCTGATTTCCATATCAAGGAGCATGCAGATGAGGTAGTAGAGGTTTTTATCTGTTCCCTCGTTGTTCTTCTGGGCGAGAAGTGTGCCGAGGGACTATTCTAGGGCGGTCATGTAAAGGACCAGCGGCTTCCCGAAGACAGGTGGCATCATGACTGGAGGATGGAGAAAATATTTCTTGATTTATTTAAAGGAGGCATGGCACTCCTCATCCCATTTATAGGTGGTGCCTTTCTTCATGAGCTGGGAAAAGGGCTTACACTTGCCATCCATATTTGCAATGAATCGGTGTATGTAGGCTAAGTGGCCTTGGAAACCTTGAAGCTCCCGAATATTGATCGGGGTAGACATCTGGATGATGGAATTGATCTTTTATGGGTCTATATAAATGCCTTGGTACCTGAAAACAAAGCCAAGAAACTTTCCAGAGGTGACCCCGAAAGCACACTTCAACAGGTTTATCTTTAGGTGGCGGGAATGGAGGAAACCAAACACTTTCTCAAGTTCCTTGAGATGGTCCCAGCGTTGGAAATATTTGACCACCAGATCATCCACGTAGAATTCCACCAATGTTTCCAAAATCGGCTTGAATATGCGATGAATAGCCTGCTGATAGGTGGAACCTGCATTCTTTAGGCCGAAGGGCATAACCTGGTAATAGAAAGTACCTTGGGGTGCCCTGAAAGCTGTGGATTCTTCATCCTCGGGGGAAATCCAGATCTGGTTATACCTGGAGTACCCATTCATGAAGGAGAGGGCTTGGAACCCGACCGTGGTGTCAATTAACAACTCTGTCACTGGAAGGGGAAAATCATCCTTTGGACAATGATTATTGAGGTCGTAGAAGTCAATACAGACCCTGATTTGTCCGTTCTTCTTCCTGACTGGCACAATGTTGGCTCGCCACTTGGGATACTGGACCTCCTTAACGAAGTTGGATTTGATGAGATTATCAAATTTGGCCTCAACCATGGCACCATGAGAAGGGTGCATCCTTCTGGGAGGCTGCTTGAATCCGCGATGACTTTCCAGAAGACCAAGACAGTGAACAGATACCTGAGGATCCAATCCTGACATCTCGTCATAACTCCAGGAAAACACATCACGATGTTGTTTAAGGAAGTCTATGTACTACTGCTGCTCCCCGGGGGGCATGGTGGCACTGATCAAGGTGGGTCTCAGATCTACCTCACTACCAAGGTTCACCTGTACCAACTCGTCAACCGTGGTTGAAACACCTTCCTAAAAAGAGAGAGGAGCATCCTACAGATCCTCTTCTGTATTCATGGAGGGATCCTCCATAGGGGGGGTTACTTCCGAGTTAACAGACCCCGAGAGAATGCTGTTACCAGCTTGGGAAACAGTGGTTATTGGATTGGGGCACTCCGGTTCCACTAAGATCATAGCGACGAAGGTAGTTGACTCAATCCCGTATGGCCTTTATCCCAAGGGGCCATGCTTGATAATATCAAAGCAGTAGTGGCATGTCGGCCTGAACCAACTTATTCTAGCCTGGTGAAACCGGAAGGTATGATGGACCACTGTTTCCATGAGTTGGACGTCTCGATACCTGATGGTATTAGGGGGCTCTGAGACCACTGAGGCCTGATTCGTATAAGAATACGAAGTGATCTTCTGATGTCACCTAGATTTGGGATCATGGTTCCCTTTTGTCCCGGAAATGAAAAAACACTTCCCCATATCAGGGGTCGTGACCTCCAACAGATGGATCGAGAAGACATAGGCATCATTCAGGTCTGCCCATGGGTTGGCTATAGCCGTGATGGGCTCAACTCCACTTGCCTAGACTTGTTTATCCTTGCTCTTGTAATAGTCAGTGTCCAAGTAGTGGGATTCACAAGAGGTGAAAGGAGATGCATCACCTTGGAGTATGCCCACTCAACCATTAAGGGAGTACTTAAGGCATTGGTGATATGAGAAGGGGACCGCTGCATGTAGGTGGAGCCATGGCCTACCCATCAATGCATTATACGCGGTGTCTTGGGAGACAACCATGAACTCGATGCTGGCAACCAGGACACCGAACTGAGTCTTCAAGCAGATCTTTCCAACTAGAGTCTTCTATATCCTGTCATATCCCTGGATTCTTAAATCAGAGGGAGTCAGGTCATCCTCGGATAACCCTAGCTTTTGCAGTGTCCGTGTCGGGATAAGGTTGATCCCAGAGCCAATATCAATGAGACAGCGACAGACTTCCACACCATTAAACTGGCCAGTGATATATAATGGGCGGATATGCCCCTATACGGGGGAGCCCTCATCCTCCTGATAGAATAAAATGACGACCTGACATTCGACATCCTCAAACACTTCAGTGTGAAAAGCCTCCACAGCTGCTATCTCTGTCTCAAACTGGAGGGGGCTTCTTAAATCCTCGGCGAGTGCCTCACGCATATCTGGTGATATATGAAGGGATTAAAGAATATAAATCCTTGTTGGGATACCGAAAAGGTGCTTAAGAACATCGTACTTCTGTGCCATGCATGAACCTATGCTTACAGGAAGTCGCTCTGCGTCTGGAGGCATGGCGGGCCCTGCCGGTTGGACCGGTGACTGACTGGTACTAGACATATCTCACTGTTCACTAGTCGAAGCCTGGAGAGTGGCTGTCGGATGAGGACTGGAAGGCTGGGGTTGGTTGGTGGTAGGGTGAAGCTAGTCACGACATGACTGATGTGGTTCCACCTGATCCAGTAACACAAACGGTGGTGGAGGCGGACCTGTCGACACCGGATGAAGGGGCCGCGTGTGCTGAGCTCTGCACTGGGCCTGCTGTCTGGTCTTAGTGGCATGCACGACCTAGCTGGAGGTGCCAACTGACATGCCCCGACAACCCATATGGTCGCAGTTCCACTGATGTTGGTGTTGGATGGGGACATTGGGGAGGTTTGTCTGGCGTTCCCCATCGCCAGGAGTCAAATTGGGATTTACCAACTCTACGGTGTTAACTGAAGCGTACCCCAGATTGTCACTCAACGAACCATCCACCAAGGGGAAGATTCTGGGAGGTATTCCCATTTCGGAGGGCATAAAGTCTCCAAGAGTTCGGGTCGACGACGACATTGGTAGGGTGCATCGTTTCTTCTTTCACCACTACTGCTTTCTCTTCTGGGAAGAGGCTGGATGAGACGACGATGCCGAAGTAGTAACCGCAGCTTTTGAGGGCTCTGTCAAATTCAGGCGTGCATGGATGATGCCGTGGGTGCGGGTGACTACCTTTCGGGCCATCCAGTCGTTATACTTCTGGGACCCATGGTCGGAAACCTGCTGCCATTCACCTTCATCGCTGCTACTGCCATCCGATCTCACAAAGACACCTGACACTTGTGCCAGGGATGGGCCCAACCTGGATGTATTGTTGTTAATATGGTCTTGGATCCAATCCTTGAACATGTATCATCACTTGATGGTGTGCCCCAGGATCCGGTGATAAGGACAGTAGTTGGGGTGATCAGTGAGATGCGCCTCTTCTGGCTTCCGGCACTCAGGCAGCCGCACGATTCTCTACTCTAAGGCACTATGGAAGTAACCCAGGACCTGATCCTTGTCAAATGAGTAGGTCTGGTTCCTTCTGTCTATAAGGGGGGATCTAGGAGGCTAACCCTAATAGGGGGCCGTAGAAGCATGTCGAGGAGGCAGAACTTGATTATCTCACCTAGGTGGTGGCGGCACATTACGCGGAGGCGCTTGCCGATTTTGAGGCAGTTGCTGCTGGGTTGGAAGCTGTTCCTATGGGGGAGGACCCCTATGGGGATACAGATATGGATCCATTGGTAGCAATTCTAGCTGCTTGGGGGCCTCTATCTAGGCCACAACAGCGGGCTCGGCTCTGGCATCTCTCCTTGCTGGGATTACAGGAGGCAGTGGGTGTGCCTGACTGGCCTGTTTCAGGGCTTCTTCAAGGTGCTGGGCCTTGTCTAAGAAGTCCTAGAACCCTCCGGGGTAATCCTGAGTGATCAGAGAAGGAACTAGCTCTGCCTTGACATTCCCTATGCACATTGTCAGTAATTTCTTCTGAGTTAGTGGCATGTCAAGGGAGTATGTAAGCCCCTTCCACCGAGCGATGAAGTCCGCAACTCACTCATCGGGCCTTTTCTTGCACCTGAAGAGGTCTACGATGTTCTTCTTTCGAGTTGTGGAACTGAAATGGTAGAGGAATTGCCTGCGAAGGTCCTCCCAGCTAGTCACAGATCCGAAAGGGAGCTGGCTGTACCAGACGAACGCCGACCCCTCTAGTGTCTGAACAAAGCAATAGAGCTTGGCGACCTCCTGATGTGTCGGAGTCCCCAACATAGGTCGACACTTCGAGTTGAAGTGGGATAGGTGCTGTGGTGGGTCTCCTATCTCATTAAAGTGGGAGAAAGTGGGGTTCCCAAATCTCAGAGGTGCTGGCATATAATCCACCCATACTGGGTACTAATTCCCGTCTGGTGGGATTTCCACCTATCACTTTTCCAAAGCTTCCAGGCGGGAAATGAGTGCCGCCATTAGGTCATCTAGAAGTGGGTTCCCGTTATGATGGGGATCCCTACCCACAAGTGCATTTCTAGGCTCCTCAATGCGGTAGAAAAACTCATACGCTCATGGGGCGGCTGGTGGAGCGACCCTTGGGGCGGCTGGAGGAACCCGAGTGGGGTCTCTTGGGTGGTCACACCACTCAGGAGGGTTTAGTGAAACATATCGTGCCCTCTTACCATGAGCTTCGGCCTCTCCTCTGTCAGCAAACATAGCATGATCGAGGTTTCTTGGGAGAATCTCTCTAAGGGGTAGTTGTTCCTGCCCCTGTTGCCCCGACCTAGGATCACCATAGTCGGGTCGCCACTCTGCAATGCGTTCAGCCATAAGCTCATCGACCAAACTCTTCTGCTCCGCAAGCTATTGGCACAGCATGGCCTTCTCGGGATCTTCCTCTGCCTTCTGCACTTAGGCAGACAGGTCGGAGAGCTTGACAGCCCCAATGTGATCTTTACCCTTGCCGATATTCCGGCTCAGTATTAATGCCTCAATGGGTGAGAAGAGACCTAGGAGGTTCCTCTGCTGAAGAGTAATCCTCCCTGATGGGTCTAGTGGCAGATTTTACTCAAGGGGTAAGTCCCCATCAAGAAGTTCCAGACTGTTCACCTCTCCCGATAGATCGGCCATGTTGACCGCTGCTGTCCTAAGGGGCATGTCCTTAGAGCCACCCAGTGAGTCGGGCTACCGGTGAATCCCACTGAAGATAAGGGAAGAGTACTGCCCCCATCCACGGATGTGCACGTGGGGGGTGGCCTCCTTTACAACTTTGCAGAGTACTTGAAAACTCTGAACACATTGTTGTTGGAGGGCTCTATGGTGGCCAAGTGACTCGGGGTGCCGGACCGTGGGGAGCGTGGCTGGGTCGACCCGACGACATTGCTCATCGATATCCTCAAGGTGTACTTGGATCCTGGGATAAGGCACTTGATGGTGGCGAAGACGAAAGTGAGTCACCCAGAGGGTCTAGAGGAAACATTCAAACTCCATCAGGGTGAGCGATTCTGGTGTATCAAAATCCGACCCTGTGACTGGCCAAAACTTCTCCGGAAAGTGGCTTGCTGCGAGTATGGTCCAGAATCTCCATGACTTAGGTTCAGGATCCGGCCTCTGATGGCCCCACTCATCAAATTGGAGTGGATAGGGATCTGGAAGTGGTGCTGAGGCAGGCCGCTGGGCCGGTGGGCTGGCCGACAGAGAATATGGCGAGCAGGACGATTGGCTGTCGAATCCTAGGTCGTCCTCCAAGGTTTTTAGTGACCTAGCTGCCATGTCACAATAGGATGGACCAATGAAGGGGCCTCCTGTCACAGTGTCGGTGCTTGCGGGGGGTGTGCTATGTCACGACTGTTAGACCATTGACCCCCAAAAAAGATCTCCACCGTCTCTAACCAAGGTGGAAGGTGCTTCCGGAGAGGCTGATGGTGACTGAAAGTTCAATCCCCGGGGGTACACCAAGTCCTCATCCTTCTGTATATACATTCGGAGGGAGGAGGGGATCATATGGATCTCGAATTCGGGGATTATGAGGCTGACACACCGCGTCCCTATCCCAACCCTTGACTCAGAGGACTGAGGAGAGGGCTCCATTGCCGAGTCGTACACCGCCTCAGAGTCTAAGAAACGGACTGGTCTGATTTCCGTTCGACCTTCCCCGACATTTCTCTTACGGCGATGACATCCTACCTTCCTACCCCTGGGTGGCTCCTTGGGGCAGGGCTGACTTCTATCACGGAGTCCTCTAGCCGCACTAGTACTGGGGCAGAGAGGATTGGAGACTGGGGTGTGGGGAGCATTAAGAAAAATGTCAAAAGGGACACGGGTAGGACCTCCATGTGGGTGAGTGACTGGATATACAATGGCTCCATACTCACGGCCTGCGATAGGGGAAGTGACCCCGTACCCAGTGTAGTGAGCGCTAGAGAAAGCCCCACCCAGAGTGTTACTGTCATGGGGAAGCCCCTTACCTGCGGCGAGGGTGGCATCAGGCAGGCCTCCAGGCCGAGGTTGGAAGTAGGGAGGGCCCACACCTTCCAGAACGGTGGCAGGGAGTAGGCCTTCACGCTGGATGGAATACCACGAATTTGTCTGCAGTGGCCATAAACTGTATTAGCGACCGGAAGAGTCGACCAAACCTGCCCATGGGGAAGTTGGAGCCTCGATCTAGATTGGGTGTATAACTGCCCCTGCTCAACGTGTGCGGGGGTTTGATGATAGGAGTCAGTGGTGTCTTGGTCCATAGTGGTTGCTGACGTTGATACACCGGGGAAAGCATCCTCTTCCGCTCATGCCCGACGCTGGCATCAGGTCAGATGGGTTAGAGCCAGTGGTGCGGGCACATGGATTGCCTGCTCCTCAGCTTGGGGAGTCGGGCGGTGGCACCGACGTGGCCTGGCAGGGGCCCTTGCTGTGAACCCTTGAATCGGGTCTCCGATTGGGCCAACCCAGACATCCCCTACCTCGTCGGCATAGGGGAGGGAGGTGTCAAGGCGTTCCAGGGATAATCTCCCAAAACAGTTAAATGTCGGGGTGGGGAGCAGCGACTCCTTGCACGGCCCTCGGGGGCGGCGTTGGCGGTGAGGCGTAGCTGCCTCGAGTTCCAAATGGTCCATGTCCTTGGTGGGGATGACCCCCTCCTCATCATACCTACGCATAAGGTCGTTGATCACCCTTCGTTGGATAATCTCTGATGGGGAGAGGGGGCATGAGCGCCCAACAGTAGTGGCGGTCGGAGAATCTGTGGAAGAGGCGGAACCGCGTGAGGTGGCTGCGTCGGTACTGCCCCTGCCCCTGCGCCGGTGGGTAGGTGGCGATCGAGCTTCGGATGCAGCGATCTGATTCCTAAAAGCAGGGAGATGAACCCATTAACACTGATAGGAAAAGAAATCAACAACCATTAGCCCGATGCCATTCCATCTTCTGTGGTCGGTAAGAGAGATCCACACTAACAACGTCACAGAACGGAGTGCTCAACGTCATGACTGCCCCAACCCCTGGCGGGTTTCACGTCCTAGTGCTGGGTTCCCAGACCTGGTGACATGCTAATCTTTCGACGCCCCAAATGCTACCAGTCTCCGTATTGAGGAGAAGAGATTCACGTTGGGTTCACTATTTTCTGTTTTTGACACTTTCCATCGGGGTGTGCGCACGCGCGCGCATTTGTCACGCAGAGGACGCACGTCTTTTTTCCCCGCATTCCCGCTTTCCAAAGGCGGGTGGCATTTGCTCCTTGTTCAGGGACGTATGTTCCTTGATCGAAACCGGGACGATGGGATGTTAGTTATTACTTCCGTGGATTCCTCCTCGGAACTCATCACCTAATCTAGGTCTCCCTCATAGATTTAAGACATGTTCGTGAAAATCTTCCCAGTGCCATGTCTTCATGGACACCAGTTAATTACGCTGCTTCTGTCGAGATGCTCCAAGGGGTCTGGTTGGGGCAGCAACCTTCGTTTAGGGGAGTGGTCATGCTGAGGGATCATTTGCATGTCTTGAAGCTGATGAATTGGCATGTATGTCTTTTGTCCCTTATTATAGGGCTTCTCGAGGGCGCGGAAGCCTGAGGCATACCACATCGAAAGTGGGGAATTGTATTCCATAGGCATGTATCTGAGGTTTTCCTCAGCTTCCCTTGTTTAACACAGGGTATGCCATGAGTTTAACGTCCAGCAGAGATAGACCAGACTAATCGGAACACTAGCTAGAGTGGATCAGATTTAAGAACCCCCTGGAGGGAACACCGATGTTGGGGCTGACATGTGGGTGGCTTCCCGAACGCTGTGGAGCGGAATGAGGTGGCATGATCCCACCGGGATGTGGCGGCCTGGGTAAGAATCAGGATGGGTGGTGAAGTGAAGGGCCTTGAACCTTGTGGAGGATTCCTACGTATCCCCGTGGCAGGGAATCAAAGTCCACGTAGTTTAGGATGATACGGTGGGACAACTGAAAGGGCGATCCGTGAGAATGAATGCATGGATGGGACCCAGAGGGAGTAAGACCTCCGGGTTAGGGCATGAGCTTCCCGAGGCACATGGGCTCGAGGGATAGGTTAGGATGAGACATGGGTGTCGGGCTTGGACCTCGTGAAGGATTCCTATGTATCCAAATGGTGGGGAATAAAAGTCCATGTAGTTCGATGAAATACAGTTTAATGTCGTGCGGGATGGGGCATTTGGTGCTTACGTTCTGAGATGGCCCAAGTATATGGGGTCAGCAAACCGACGTGAAGAGGGACCTGGGGTCCAGATGGATAGGGATTACACTCTAAGACAACCCATGGTGGTGGGGATTGATCCTCATAAAGGCTTCCTACGTACCATGCCTTGACATGGATCAAAGTCCTCGTAGTTCAGGTTGGATGGGGCTTACAATCTAAGGCGGACCACAGTGGTGGATGGATGGGGCTGACACTCTGAGGCGGCCCACAATGGTTGGTGAACCGACGTGAAGAGGTCAGAATGACCAGGTGGTGGGCTTGAACCTCGTGGAGGTTTCCTACATATCCCTGTGGTAGGGAATCAAAGTCCATGTAGTTCAGGTGGTGCAATTTAACGTCATGCGGGACGGGGGCATACAATTTAATTTCATGTTGGACGGGGGCATTTGGGGCTTACATTCTGAGATGGCCCAAGGATATGGGGTTAGCGAACCAATGTGAAAAGGGACCTGGGGTCCATATGGATGGGGATTATGCTCTGAGATGGCCCATAGTGGTGGGGATTGAACCTCATGAAGGCTTCCTACGTACCATGCCTTGACATGGATCAAATTCCTCGTATTTCAGGTTGGATGGGGCTTACACTCTGAGGCGGCCCACAATGGTGGATGGATGGGGCTTAAGCTCTGAGGTGGCCCAAAACAGTTGGTGAATCGACATGAAGAGGCCAGAACAACCGGGTGGTGGGCTTGAACCTCGTGGAGGCTTCCTACGTATCCCTGTGGCGGGGAATCAAAGTCCATGTAGTTCGGGTGGTACAGTTTAACTTCATGCGGGACGAGGGAATACAGTTTAACATCATGTTAGGTGGGGGATTTTCATGGTCGATGCCTACTCTAAGCCCATGTGAGTCATGCTCGGTGTGAGAAACAAGATGCGGCAGAGACCTGATGATCACGTCGCGAAGGGTGCGTCCGTGGGAAGCGAAGAGGGGCTTATGCATTTGGCGGCCCATGGCACTAGGACTTACTCAAGGATGGAGGCCCAAGGGTGAAAAAGTGCAGTGGGAGAGGGATTTGGGAATGAAGAAAGGTGGAGTCCCACTTCCCATCATGCTCCCCGCTGGCCTTGGTGCCGGAGAAGTACGGAGGTGCATGGGTGCTACCTTCCGCAAGAGCGGCTAGGGGATTACACCAAGATGGCTGCCCTTCCCCCGTGGACAAATGCTGCCCCAACAAGGAGGATATAATCCCCTATGAGGGGTGATACCATCCCCGTGGAGACCAGTGGGCGTAAAGAATTCTCGAGCCGGGGGGACCCTACGTGCGAGGCACGAGGCCATATCACAGTTTAACATCATGTGTTGAGGACGAGGTGCTTGGATGTTTAACGTCCTGAAGCTCGGATGATGTGGGTTTACTCCACACCCCTAGGACTTACCTGACCAGTACCCTCTTCTCCTTGTGGGAGGGAAGGTATCAGCAAGGCCATAGTAAAGGGGGGTCACAGAGCGAACCATCGAGGGGTCCACGTTAGCATGGCTATGCGAAGAAGCAATATCCGTTAGCGTGCCTATGTGAAGAAACATGAGGCAATGCAATGCAAAAGGAAAAACCACCCAAGGTACCTTGAGGTTAATTTGTACGATCCTGGAAGGTCGTATGGGAAGACAACGCATGGTGTGTATGCCCGATGTGTGTGCCCGGGGCATCCAAAAGGAGCACATCGGGCGCCTACGCAGGGAGGCACCCGGGGAGCATCAAGGTGAGGGGTCTCGGGGATTGCGTGCAAAGAAATGGTTGGCGCGCAAAACACCGGGATGGTGCATAATCAGGGAAGAGGGCTTGCACGCGGCTAGTAGGATCGCGCACAAGGGATATGAATTGCATGCGTGTGGAAAAGGATGCACCCAAAGGTAAGGCCGCACCCAGTGAAAGGGATTGCGCACAATTGGACCGTTTTGCACGCAACGGAAGGAATTGCGTGCAATGGAGGAACCCTGAAGGGTTTGGAATTATATTTAAGCTAGTGGGATCACGTGAAAATGCGGATCCCGGGGTTAGGTGGCGCAAAAAGGTTCAGTGCCTGAATGCCATCTTGCGCGTGTGGAAGTCCGATTTCGTGCATGAGAGACGGTTTGAATTCCTCAACCCCGAAACAGAAGGGCTATACTTCTATTTATAGGCATCCGAAAAAGCGAAATTCAGGGTTACATGCAAAAATTGCACGCCAGAGATGGCGGTGTAGAATTTTAACCACGCGGGGGCGGGCGCGCAATTATTACGTGCCTATGCTGGGGGCCCTTTGCGAATGCTGGACCCCTTCCGCGCAGCACAATTTTTTCGCGCGCATTCCCCTTTTTTCCGCACAACACTTTCGGGCCCTCCGTACCGGTTCTCCGGGTCCAAATATGACATCGATTTGTCATTTCAAAACTTCCTTCAGTAATTACAGACTTTTCGACGTCTACACTTGTCTTTGGAATGATGTGGTTGATCATGGTGTGGTCACAGCTAAGTTTCTTGGTCAACTAGAATGATCAACTGTAGAGGAATACATATTGGTGATGACTGGGTGGGTAACACTTTCTTAGCTCTATGAAAAACCTACTTCCTGGTCTTAGTGGCATGAATGTCTAGGTTTTAGGCACTGAACTAAGAATTATGGTATCTATCATATCCTTGATGTTTCCTTTAGAAGTGTTGGTAGAAAGATTTATGGGGGCTTGAAAGGTATTCCTAACTTCTAGGTGTCGTGAAGAGGTATACTAATTTGATGGAATTCATGGAGGCATACACTTTCTCATCCTTAGGGAGTTTTTCCAATACTAGGAGGACCCTAATCAAAACTCCCAACTCAGGGGGCTTGAAGCCATTGAGAGTTGGAGATGGCTTCAACACCGGTGGGGGACTCTGATTTCCCTTTCACTATCATTGTCTGTTCTTTTAGGATTCAGTAGACTACAACACAGATGTAAGGTTAGTATCCAGATAAGGTGTGGAAACCATAAGAGGTTATGGCCTAGATAAAAGAGCATGGATGACACCTTGGGTGTGAGAAACTACCTTGGGAGCTAATCAATCATCATATTTATATGTCCCATGGCTGGAATCTTGCTTCCATTCACCTGAGCCTTCATTTTCATTGTCATGGATGGTAGAGATATGTGTCACCTATGATATTATATTTACCAACTTGACCAAAACATGATCCACTTGGTCCTAGAGCCAATATTTGAACACATAACAATTATTTATGGTTTGTCCGAGGATCCTGTGGTATGGTCAATGATTAGGATGATCAGTACATCTAGCTTCCTTGGGATTATTATAGGCTAGTAGCTTTAGAATTTGTTTTCAAAGGAACATATGGAATATCCCAAGACCTAGAAATCCTTTAAGGAATAGGTATGGTTCCTTCTATATGGAAATGGAAGTCTGGGAGCCTAGCCTTGATGAGGTGTTAGAGCCATATTTTCTCATCTAAGCAGTTTCACATGGAGAGGCAGTGCCTGAAGGTTCTGCATTGGGTGAGGTTGCGCTTGATAAGGCTGCACTTAATGAGGCAGTGCCTGAAGGTTCTGTATGGGGTGTTCTAGATGATGAGGGTATGGATAATATCACCTTTTAAAATCCCCGCACATGTATTTAGCAGTTATTCTTAGGAAAATGACATGCCAAGAGAATACGTGAGGCCTTTCCACCAAGTGACAAAGTTTTCGAATCACTCATAAGTCCTTTAATTGCACTTAAAAAGGTTAATAATACATGAATTATGTGTGGTGTAGATTAACTGGTAGAGTAACATCCTATAAAGGTCTTCCCAAATATCAATGGACCTTATGGGTTGCTTGTTGTACCATACAAATGTGGGCCCTTCCAGCATCTAAACAAAACACTAAATATTGGAAGTCTCCTATTATTCTATGGTTCCCAACATAGGTCCAAAACTTTAAATAAATTGGGAAAAGTGATGAAGAAGTCCACCCATCTAGTTGAATAGGTAAAAATAGGATTTCCAACCTCCATAGGAGCTTGGATATAGTCCACTCATGCCAGGTGAGACATTCTTCCAGGATGGATTTCCACCTGTCAGGTCTCTAGGGAGTCAATGTGAGTGGTGAGAGTGGCTATAAATTCATATTCATGAGGATCCCTATATTTAAGAGGGTATATATCCACCAATGCATTGATATGATCATCAAATCAAAGAGAGGGATCATCAAATCAAGAAGTGGCATAAACCAGATCTTGAGGATGATAATCGTGCTTCTTGGTAGGTTTGGCGACTCATACCACAATCACTTTCCATATCCCATAGAGTTTTCTCCTACTATATGGGAATTAAAACCAAGATCAACTGGGGGAATCTGGAAAAGGACTTATTTCCCCACTAGAGTGGAAATGGGGTATTGTGGGGAAATTCCATAATCTGGGCACCAGTCAGTAATGAGACTAGTGATGATCCTTGTATGCTCTTCGAGATGATGGAGAAAGGAAAATACCATGGGCTTTGTAACTACTTTTGATGAAAACATTAATGGAATAGATGGTTTATAATTCTCTTTTTCCATGTTGAAATACTAATGGGTGGTAATAAGATTCTCATCAAAATGATCTCCAAGGCCATGTGTCTATATCTATTAATGAGTGATGATTTTTTCATGGTAGTATGCATAATATTGTGTTATCCCATGGGGTGGGTCTTACCTTTTAGGACCTAAATTGATACCCCTATCCCTATGATCCCCTGGAAGGTTGGGGATATCCATGTTTAATGTAATTATTTCTGAAGGGGAACCATCATCATCATGGAGTGACTATGCTACTGGAAGATAGGGATGAAGTAGAGAGAAGAATACTGTCCCCATCCTAAGATCTATATGTGAAAAGAAACTTCTTCCATAACCCGATGAAGCATTGTGAGGCTTTTAATGTATGTTTTTTGAAGGGTCTATTAGTATCCCAATGAGATGGGGCACTAATCCACTAGGAGAACCATGATCTCAACACTAATGAATTTCTAGTCAATTGAATCGAGGTGATACTAACTTTCCAGATAGATCAACTAATGACTGTGGAGGCGGTGTAACATTTCCCAAAAGATCTGGTGGAAACACACAACATGAACCTTGGTAAGGGACACTGGGATGTCAAATTTTGAGATGAAAGGAAACTAGAACACTACTGAAATATGGTCGGTGATCGTACCATGATTCACTGTTTTATTCCACCCTTACACCGCAGTTTTAAACTATTTTTGTAATGAATATTCCAAATATAATAATAAATTGAACTTTATGTTTGAATCAATCAATTAATGTTAATCAAGATTATAATGGGCAATATTACTTGTTTTTATTATTTCAATGTAGGTGGAGGTGATTTGGAGGGCCCTTGATGAAGTGGAAGAAAAATGGGCCAAAATTTCATGGATCCATGGACATCTGTCCACTGTTTTACATAGTACACAAAATCCATGCATCTCAATGGGATGAAATTTTGTGTTCCTGTCCAAAATTTAATAGTATACATTTAATATTGAGGAACCCAATCCTGATTCATCTTCTATGGGGCCCATTCGAACTGATCTGTCTAAGCCACCGAATTTGGACCAAGTCAAATGTGGTGTTCTATATTTTATCAATATCTTGATCTGTATTTGTCCAAATGGTGCAAACCTTTCGGTGGAGACAACCAAGATGTAGGGATAAAACTTTTCTATTTTCTCCAAAGCGATATAAGGCTGTCTGAATACCTAAACGCGTGGTACAAGTGGATCGATGAAATCTGTGTGCCTAAAACCACCTTCCAATTTTCCTATAAAAGGGCACCAAGGGCTCCCCATTTGGGAGTTCGAACCAGGAGCCACAATATTCCATTTTGGAGACCCAAATCGGTCCTCTCACCATCCAAGAGGTTCTAGAGGCCCCTATCCTCATAGGGGAATCAAGGATGAAGAAGGAGTTCCACCCGAGATTCCTCCTCCTCCCGATGTTGAGCTAAAAGTTGGGTGTTCGTTGTGAGGGAGATACACACATGTAAAGGGAGTTATGATGAATACACTAGCTACAGGTTTGGAGTAATTTTTGTTTTTAAACATTTCATTCCATGTATCTTATTTTATTTCAGGTTTGAATGCTTGATTTGATGCATGTGAGTGTTATGCTCTTAATTTCTAACCGATCGGTGTGAGGTTTTGAGTGCGTGACTTGTGCTGTTCCGATTGGACATCACAAGAATACTTTTCATACCCACATTATTGAGATTTCAATCTACTTTGGAAGATCTTATTCCATGCATAAGTAATGGACCTTGATAATACGATTGTTACGTAAAGGTTTGGTCCTTAAAGCATTGAAATAAAAGCTTAGGAATTAATCGTGATTCCAATTAACTCCAACCAAAGAATTACTCTAAACCTAAGATGAATCTATATGAAAAATGAACTTGATATGTGTGTAGTGAAATCAAATCAATCCTTTTATCTCATATTTTTCAAAATCCACTAGGTCACTCAGCTTTTAAGCTATTTCAAGTAAGTCATTGTTTTAAACTCTTTTCAAAACCACCCCCTCTCTTAGTCATTTTTACTAAAAATACACACTCTAAACCTACCAAAACTCCTTGAGAGACGAACTAGGGTCTACCCTAGACTATAAATCAACCTTAAAAAAATAATCAATTTGACGTGTCACGACAGTGCGGTCAAATTTTGGCGCCGTTGCCGGGGAGCGCTTTGGTTTTTTGTGCGTGTTTTTTATAAAAGTTTTGTGAATATTTGTTTGTTTTATCTTCTACCTTTGAATTTATTTTTGTGTCCTAATTTATTTATTTTGTAGGTTCTGTGCATGACGCGTTCGAATCTGGGAGACTTAAAAACTTTTGAACCCGAACCGGAGAGGATCCTACATCAACGAAACTGAGACATACAAGACCACACTTTGAAGGAGGAGACATCACATCTTAAAATTCTTCTTGATACTTCTTCTTCTTATGAAACCAAATTTAAAACTGAAAATAACGTGTATAAAATGGCTGAAAATAATAGAACACTAAAAGAACTAACCTCACCTGATGTTGATATCCGACCTACTTACATTCAATTACAAGGTGAGACACCCAATTTTGAACTAAAATATGGTTTAATTCATTTATTACCAAGATTTCATGGACTACCTGGAGAAGATCCACAAAAGAATTTAAAAGAATTCCATACTATGTGTTCAACATTAAAACATGCTAATGTGGATTAAGAACAAGTAAAACATAGGTAATTTCCATTTTCATTAGAAGAAACGACTAAAGATTGGTTGTATTATGTTAATTCACCTATTGGAGGTTGGGCGGACATGAAACAAATTTTTCTTGAAAAATACTTCCCAGCCTCTCAAACTGCAAAAATAAGGAAATAAATATGTGGGATAAGACAATCTCAAGGAGAAACCCTTAATGAATATTGGGAATTCTTTACAAGATTATGTTCAAGTTGTCCACACCACCAAATAAGCGATCAACTTTTAATACAATATTTTTATGAAGGTTTAATTCCAATAGATGGTAACATGATTAATGCTGCTGTAGGTGGTGCACTAGTGGATAAAACCCCAATTACCACAAGGACCCTAATTGAGACTATGGAACAGAACACTCAACAATTTAGTTCAAGGTCCAGTGTACCCATTCGAGGTGTCCATGAGGTGCAAAGTACTGAATTCGATAAGAAGGTGGACACAAAGTTTGAAGAGGTGAGTACCCTTCTATGACAACTTGGACTTTCCCAAGGGAAATTCCAATCTCCTCCTCCTATACATTATGGTATATGCTCTTCTGATACCCACTATTCTGACCAATGCCCCCAATTGAGAGAAACTTCTAAGAGTTGTGAGGCAATATTCCCAGGACGCCCCTATAATCAACCAATTAGGAAAGAACCTTACTATCCATCCAACCCTGGGTGGAAAGACAACCAAGCCTATAGGCAAGGGGGGTATTCAAACCAGCCTCATCAACCATGGAACCAACCAGGGCAAAGTAGTCATCAACCACCACCACCCAAAAATTTTCAACCACCCCAAAGGCCTTTCCAACAACCCCCTCCAAAACCCGAGCCTATCCTAGAAGATATGATGAAACAAATGGCTGCCAATAATTTCCAGTTCCAACAAACCACTCAGGCAGCCATACAAGACCTCAAAACCCAATTTGGCCAACTAGCTAACTCGATGGGTGAAATCCAAATCCATGGGTCTGGTAAACTACCATCTCAACCACTTGTCAACCCTAGGGATAAGGGAAATGTTAGTTACATCACCCTTAGGAGTGGAACTCAACTTAAAAGCCAAATGAACCCTCCATTAGAGTCATACTCTCCTAAGGAAACCACCATCCCAACCACTGAAAAAGGTTCAAATGAGGTGGAAACTTGTCTTGAGAGAAGTCCTACCAAAGGAAAGAGTGTTTCTATTGATGAGTTACCAAGACCAAGCATTCCTCTTCCATTTCCCCAAAGAGCCACCCAACCAAGGAAACAAAAGGAAACTGAACTTGATAAAGAAATCTTGGAGACTTTTAAAAAAGTTCAGGTTAACATTCCATTGATTGATGACATCAAGAAAATTCTGAGATATGCCAAGTTTCTGAAGGAGATGTGTACCCACCAAAGGCGTCTTAGACGTGATGAGAAGGTGAGCCTGGGGAGGAACGTCTCAGCATTGATACAACCATCACTTCCCACGAAGTGCAACGATCCTGGAACATTCTCGATTCCATGCACCATAGGGGAGTATTCTTTCTCCAATGCTATGCTTGATTTGGGTGCTTCTATTAATGTGATGTCTCACTCCATATACTCTTATTTGCAGGTTAGTGAACTAAAGACCACATGAATAGTTGTTCAGCTATCAAATTAGAGTACAATAAACCCTTATAGTGTGTTAGAGGATGTTCTTGTGAGGGTTCAAAATTTAATATTTCCTGCTGATTTTTATGTGCTAAAAATGGAAGATGATAGGATGAATGGACATGCCCCAATTATATTGGGGAGACCTTTCTTGAAAACCTCCAAAGACATAATTAATGTCCATAATGGTACATTATCTATGGAATTTGGTGGTGACACAGTCCATTTTAACATCCTTGATTCCATGAAGCACCCCTCAGAAGAACATTCCTCTCTCTCGGTAAATTCAATTGATGTACTCCCTTCCCCTAAAATCACTTCATTTGTTTCCCCTGATCCCCTTTCTGAATTTTCCTCTTTGATTGAAATTCTTGGTAATGAATCATGTGTTGATTGTTGTAGTGGTCTAGAAAAGTGTCATGCATGTTTATTAATTGAAAATTTCTTGAACACGGAGGATCACATGACCATCGATGATACTGCTACGCTTGTAAAAGATAATTTCTCATCTGAGGATGATACCATTGAGTAGTTAGATGAGATTAGTGGCCTCTCACTTTCACACACACTCCCATCAATCCAAAATCCACCTGAATTGGAACTAAAGCAACTGCCTCAAGATTTAAAATATTCACATCTTGAGAATGGAAACAAGTTGCCCGTCATCATTTCTAGTTCACTCCCTCCTGATCATGAATTTTGACTGCTTGAACTTTTGAGGGAGCATAAAAAATCATTGGGATGGACACTTGCAGACATTCCTGGTATTATCCTATCAATTTGTACACATCATAT
The DNA here is from genome assembly GCA_963277665.1 of Viscum album. Lineage (NCBI taxonomy): Eukaryota > Viridiplantae > Streptophyta > Magnoliopsida > Santalales > Viscaceae > Viscum > Viscum album. Next base: position 1,151,669,699 of record OY728138.1, read on the forward strand.
TTTATTAACTGATGAGGCTAAACTAGTGAGGCAGGCACAACATCGACTGAAACCAAACCTCTTAGAAGTAGTTAAAAAGGAAGTAACAAAGTTATTGACTGCTGGAATCATTTACCCCATCTCTGACAGCCAATGGGTGAGTCCCGTTCAATTAGTTCCTAAAAAAACTGGCCTAACAGTAATTAAAAATGAAAACAATGAATTGGTTCCAAATCGTGTGCAGAATAGTTGGCGTGTATGTATAGATTATCGCCGACTAAACCAACACACTAGGAAGGACTATTTCCCATTTCCATTCATTGAAGAAATACTATAGAGGCTAGCGGGGAAGTCCCATTACTGTTTTCTTGATGGGTATTATGGATACTTTCTGATCCACATTGCCCCCGAGGATCAGGAAAAGACCACCTTCACTTTTCCCATTGGCACATTTTCCTATAGAAGGATTCCATTTGGCCTGTGCAATGCTCTGGGTACTTTCCAGCTATGTATAGTTAGTATTTTTTCGGATTACCTGGAGAATTTCATGTAAGTTTTCATGGATGATTTTACTGTTTATGGATCCTCTTTTGATGAATTTTTAAGTAGTCTTGGTTCAGTCCTACGCCACTGTATTGAAAAGAATCTTGTATTAAATTATGATAAATGCCATTTCATGGTGCGACGAGGTATAGTTTTGGGGCATGTCATTTATGGGGATGGTATCCAAGTAGATAAATCGAAAGTGGATGTCATTTCTTCCCTAGCATTCCCTAAAAATGTACATGATGTGTGGTCTTTCCTAGGTCATGCTGGATTTTACCGTCATTTCATTTGTGATTTTAGTAAGATTGCACTTCCCTCTCCCGCTTAATCCAAAAAGAAAAAGATTTTGTTTTTGATAAAGAATGTGAAGAAGATTTTAATAAATTAAAATGGAGTCTCACATCACCCCCAGTAATCCAACCACCTCGGTGGGATTTACCATTTGAGCTCATGTGTGATGCCTCTAACTATGAAGTTGGGGAAGTCTTATCACAAAGGGTCGATCGAGCTCCACATGTCATTGCCTATGCCTCACGTACTTTGGAACCTGCCCAAGAAAACTACACCACCACTGAAAAAGAATTTCTTTCCATTGTGTTTGCCTTGGATAAATTCAGTTCATACCTTTTAGGTTACAAAGTCACTGTGTTCTCAGACCATGCAGCCCTTCGGTATCTCCTAAAGAAACCGGAAACCAAACCACATCTCATTCGTTGGATTCTTCTCCTTCAGGAATTCAATCTAGAAATTAGAGATAAAAAAGGAGCGGAGAATGTGGTGGCATACCATATCAGTAGGATCCCCCCATACTCGGACATTGTCTCATCCCCCTGTATTCCCATTAATGACATGTTTCCTGATGAGCAATTGTACAAAGTGCAAGATGCTATTCCATGGTATGCTGAAATTGTAAATTATTTAGTATCATTTTGCATTCCTACTAATTTCAACAAAAACCAAGCCAGTCGTCTAAAACATGAGTCTCGTTGGTACATTTGGGATGACCCCTACCTTTGGAGAACATGTAGCGATCAAGTCCATAGGTGTTGTGTTCCTGATAGTGAGTTTCAGTCTGTCCTTAGATTCTTCCACACTCTTGCTTGTGGGGGCCACTTTGGTCCCCAATGGACTGCTCACAAAGTTCTTGATTCTGGTCTCTTTTGGCCAACACTTTTTCAGGATTCCCATGAATTTTGTAAATCTTGTCCTCATTGTCAAATATTGGGGAATGTCTCTAAAAGGAATGAAATGCCACAACAACCCTTGCTCTTTCATGAAATTTTTGATGTTTGGGGAATTGACTTTATGGGGCCATTTCACAATTCTTTTGGCAACTTGTACATTCTTTTGGCCGTTGATTACGCATCAAAATGGGTAGAGGCACAGTCCACAAGGACAAATGATTCCAAAACAGTTGTATAATTTTTAAGAACTCAGATATTTTGTAGTTTTGGATTACCTAGGTTCATCATCAGTGACCAGGGTTATCATTTCTACAACCGAACAATGCAATAACTTTTTCATCGGTATGGGGTCAGTCATCAAGTATCTACTACGTATCAACCATAGAAAAATGGTCAAGCTAAGGTGTCAAATAGAGCGGTAAAACAAATTCTTGAAAAAATGGTCCAACCCAATAGAAAAGATTGGAGTCTTAGACTCGATGATTCATTATGGGATTACCGTACTTCTTTTAAAACTCCCATTGGAATGTCAACTTATAGGCTTATTTTTGGAAAGAGTTGTCACTTCCCTATTGAGATTGAGCACCGGGACTACTGGGCCATTAAAAAATGAAATTCAAATCATTCTGGTGTAGGTTCTCAAAGTAAGTTGCAGATTCAGGAGCTAGAGGAAACGAGAAGAGATGCATATGAAAACTCTAGGATTTATAAGGAGAGAACCAAGACTGCCCATGACCGTCTTATCCTTCATCGTCAGTTCCATATTGGGGAAAAGGTCCTCCTCTACAATGCAAGGCTGAAATTGCATCCCGATAATCTTTTTTCCCGCTGTTTTGGACCATACATTGTTACTAATGTCTCTCCATTTGGTGTTGTTCAGGTTCAAAATGAAGAAACCAAGCAAACATTTACTGTCAATGGGCAGTGACTGAAGCACTTTCATGAACTCGTTCTGGAGTCCCCAGTGGAGGAACTCCAAGTTCAAACTATGAATAACATCCACCAGGTTTTATCCTTCCTTCCCACATTCTCTTTTACTACAGTGAGGACACTGCATACTCTAGGTGGGGGGGTGGGTGGATACATTCTTGGGTTAGTTAGTAATTTTCATTGTTTTCTCCTTTTGTTTTCTCTTTTTGGCCTTCTTTATGGTATTTTAATTTTTCCCCATCAACAATTTCGAAGTTCCATGACGTGGTAACCATAATGTGGGGAAAGTAAAAATACCATAATGAAGGATAAAAAGAATTTTTGTAAGAATTTAGCATCAGGGAGTGATATTTAGTGAATTTGTTTTCTGTCAATGATATAAATAGTCATATCTATGTGAAACCTTTGAGATGATTGATGCCCTTTGTGTGAGTAGTTTTTTGGAAAACCGTGTCACTAATATCTCCACATATTTTTGCACCAAACCATAAAGTGTGATTATTTATTACTTAATGTAAGGTAAATATATGTTGGGTTAATGTTTTTCATCTTTAAATGATATTTCCATACGTTCGTTCCTTATCCAATCTGTTTCATTACTGTACCAGATTGACCTATGCGTGTGTACCTAATGTCCGACTGTTGTACACCCTCAAAAAAAAATTGTTGTGTCTTGGGCAGGTCAAAAACCACTCTTCCTCAACCTTTGATCTGGTTATAACTATTTCAATTAGTGTCATGAGGAGATCAAATAAAGGTTGAGAGATGAGTGTGAGATTTGTTCTAATTGCAACTTCAAAAAAAAAAAAAATAATAAATGAGGGGAATGATGAAATGTGCAACATATGGGGATATATAGGCCAGGAGCTTATGGTTTGACTTCCGGGAATGATTAAATGAGTGGGTCTTGAAATATGATTGCAAAGGATGTAGGACAGGTTCGGTGACAAAATCATTTAAGCTGAAAAATGTTAAAATAACATATATTTATTGGATAGGAAGTGGAAAGAATAGCATGGAATGGTTTTCACACACACACATGGAGAGTTATTGTCATGGTTTACTTCTTAATTCCTTTCTCAATTGGGTATCATGAATCTTTTTGAATTTCTCTATGATATGATTTATGAGACATCTTTTTCTATTTTCACTAGGAAGAACTCCTTGGTGTGGTTCGTGCATTGATCACTTTAATTTAAATAAAATTTTCTCAAATGATAAATTTTTAGGATGTTGGATATATATATATGCATCATTGTATTTGGATATGTGACTTTGCCCAGGAGTGCAAATGTTTAGGTGTGGGGGTGTGATCGTACCACGATTCACTATTTTATTCCACCCTTACACCGCAGTTTTAAACTAGCTTTGTAATGAATATTCAAAATATAATAATAAATTTTAATTAATGTTTGAATAAATCAATTAATTTTAATCAAAATTATAATGGGAAATATTAATTTTTTTTATTATTTCAATGTAGGTGGAGGTGATTTGGAGGGCCCTTGATGAAGTGGAAGAAAAATGGGCCAAAATTACATAGATCCATGGACATATGTCCACTGTTTTACATATTACACAAAATAAGTGCATCCAAATGGGCTGAAATTTTTTCAGAATGTCCAAAATTTAATAGGATACATTTAATATTAAGTAACCCAATCCTGATTCGGCTTCTATGGGGCCCATTCGAACTAATCTGTCCAAGCCACCGAATTTGGACCAAGTCAAATGATGTGTTCTGTATTTTATCAATATATTGAGCTGTAGTTGTCCAAATGGTGCCAAAAATTCGATGAAGACATTAAAGATATAGGGATACAACTTTTCCATTTTCTCCAAAGCAAGATAAGGCTTTCTGAAGACCGAAACTCATGGTACAAGTGGATTGATGAAATCTGTGTGACTAAAACCACCTTCCAATTTTCCTATAAAAGGGAACCAATGGCTCCCCATTTGGGAGTTCGAACCAGGAGCCAAACTCTGCCATTTTGGAGACCCAAAGGGGTCCTCTCACCATCCAAGAGGTTCTGGAGGCCCCTATCCTCATAGGGGAATCAATGATGAAGAAGGAGTTCCACTCGAGCTTCCTCCTCCTCCCGTTGTCGAGCTAAAAGTTGGGTGTTCATTGTGAGGGAGCTACACACATGTTAAGGGAGTTACGATGCATACAATAGCTACTAGTTTGGAGTAATTTGGGTGTTTAAACATTTGATTCCATGTATCTTATTTTATTTCAGGTTTTAATGCTTGATTTAATGCTTGTGAGTGTTATGCTCTTAATTTCTAACCGATCGGTGCAAGGTTTTGAGTGCGTGACTTGTGTTGTTCCAATTGGACATCACAAGAATACTTTTTATACCCACCTTATTGAGATTTCAATCTTATTTGGAAGCTCTTATTCCATGCATAAGTACTGGACCTTGACAATATGATTGTTACGTCAAGGTTTGGTCCTTAAAGCATTGAAATAAAATCTTAGGAATTAATCGGGATTCCAATTAACTCCAACCAAAGAATTACTCTAAAACTAAGATGAATCTCTATGAACAATGAACTTGATATGTGTGTAGTGAAATCACATAGATCCTTTTATCTCATATTTTTCAAAATCCACTAGGTCACTCAACTTTTAAGCTATTTCAACTATGTCATTGTTTTAAACTCTTTTCAAAACCACCCCCTCTCTTAGTCATTTTTATTAAAAATACACAATCTAAACCTACCAACGCTCCTTGAGAGACAACCTAGGGTCTACACTAGACTATAAATCAAACTTTAAAACATAATCAATTTGATGTGTCACGACAACACGGTCAGTCGGTAGGTAAAGCATCCTGCATACCCTCTTTCTATGAGGAAGGGTCCTACTCTTGGTCAGAACAAACTCTGATTAGCATTGTCTAAGATACTGGTGGTAGTACCGATGTAGACCAGATCTATTTCTAGCTTTCTGAGAGATGAGTCATTTCGTGATTCAAATGTTCATTTCATATTGAGAAGTATCTCGAGGGTGATTCCAATAACAACATCACATCCCTATAGTATGGGGTGTTTACTACTACCAAATGTGTTAGTGAAGTGGCATTCGTCTATGGAATAGTAGAGTGATGACCATATAAAGGTGCCAACCATAACCAAGATATTTCCCTGACATCTCAGGTGGAGGTGGATAGAAGGGAAGTGTGTGGCGAAAAAAGAAGACTACAATATGAGCTGATAGAAGGGGATAGAACATCCTCCAACTACAAGAACCCATGGAGGGATTTTGGGATCATGTGTACCTATAATTATTAAATTATGAACCTTAACTACCATGCTCCTTCCCACAAACTCTAGAAGTTTGGTGGAGAATCCATCATCGAGTCATCTATCCTCTCAGAATCTGAGAGATCAATGAGGTCAATGAAAAATTGGCATTTCCTAGGATTCTTACTTCGATGGAAAATATTTTCCCTTCTTCACCATGATGGTTATTTAAGAAATGGTATGTATTAGACATGGGAAGGACCTCCATGATGGTTATTTATAACATATAGAGGACCTATTCTCTATGTGGTGAAGGATTGGGGGTACCTCCACTCTGGTTGATAGGAACATGAGGAGGAACTCCGTGCTAAGAAGCAGAGATACGGGAAGTACCACCATAATGTTTATTGAAAGAGTAGGGAGGATCTATGATTTAGTTTTCGATGAAGTGGGGAGGACCTCTGCTTATTTTGTAGATAAATCAGGAATGAACTTTGTATGAATAGTTGGATGAATGGGGAGGACCTCAGTGTTCATTGGTGAAGGAGTGGGGAAGACCTCTGCTATGATTGGTAGAAGAATGTGGAGGACCTCCATGCTAACTAATAATGAAGTAGGGAGGACCTTCACTTGGGTTAGTACTGGAGAGGGGAGGACCTATATTATTGTTATTTAAAGGGAGGATAGATCCTAAAAATTTATTGGTGAAGGTGGAGAGATGACCTCTTTAATGATTTTACTTATCATAGCATATCCCATAATGGATGTCAGGTGTGTCGGTGATTGAAAGAGTCAACCTGGTCTTCCTATGAGGCATATGAGGTATCGATCCTAATTAGGAAAAGATATATCCCATGTTCACCTATTAGAGGGATATAATGGGATGTGTTAGTAGTGGCAGGAGCCACTGGAGTCATGGAAGGGGCCCTATTTCAGGAAATGTCCTGAGTCTGCCATCGATGTTAGCGTTTGGTGCTTCAGACCAGGTCCATTAGAGTATGGGTGAAGTCCACCTGCTTCTCATCATGTGGGACCGGTTGATGCTAGAGTTGACAAGGACTTGTGGAATCCATTATTGGAAGCTCCCAAGTGGTAATCATAGCTGATTTGACTAGAGATTTCCCCATCTTCTTGGTATATGGGAGTGAGTTGTTAAAGATCCCCATGGAGAGACATTCGTAGAAATTTGTGTTCAGAATGGGTAGTGATTTCTCCCTATATGGCACTCAAGGGAAGTGGTGTCAATGATCCACTGATTCCTCTAGGTATTGGTAGTCCATATACCTTGTGTGAATGATTCACTACTACTCTTAACAGAATACGAGGGTATCAATCACCCTATTTTGGATTATGTTAGTGGGTGATACAATGTGTGGGTTCTCGATAGCGAATGTCTTGGTGGAATTATGGGTGGAAGTTGAGTTTTATGCATTTACCACATAAATGTTTCTCCTAACTTGGAACCTATGGGTGTTGTGTTTCTAGTTTCCTATGGAATGGGTCTTGTAAGTCATGAAGATTCGGCCATCATTAGATGTACAAGAAATGAGATTCCCAAAGCCCCAACATAGTCTAATATTTTGAATCGGATAAGGATCAACACAGATAATGTCAGAGATTGAGGATGCCCAACATTTACTGCCCTGATTCATAAGTGAGATTCATGCTAGGACCACCATTTTACTTGTGGGATCTAGCTCTAGATATTTGAATATGCTGACATGATAATCTTTTAGTTCCCCAGATGTTACTAGTACCCATGGAAGAATGAGAAGAGTTTCATGTTGGGTTCAAAATTTCTATTTATGACACATCCACCAGGGTCATGCGTCTCATGCATTCATTTTCCCACATTCACACTTTCTAAATGAGGGAGGATTCCATTACTTCATTAGATGTTTCTACCCCTTAATCAAAATTATATGACCAGATATTGGTTTCTCCTTCTATGGATTCCTACATGGATCTCATCCCCTTTTCTAAGTCTCCCACATATATTTAATTCATGTTCATGTAACTCATTCCTAGTGTTATCTCTATGTGCATGCTGGTTAAATGTGATGCTTCTATATTAATAGGACAAACAAAATTTGGTCAGTAGAGTAGTCATTTTCAAAATCTCTGGGAATGTATAGACATTGGGAACATTGGTCACCTGTATTCTTCCTCTTAAGAGGAAATATCATATGAGTCATCTTAGGTGCGGAAGCCAAGGCATCCCATGTTGATCAGGAGCTAATTGACGTCAGGTATGTATGTCTTCCATGTATTTTCACCTCAGTCATCCCATGTTTATTTCATTGGTTAGTTATTATATTTTAGGTCACATGTTATACATCATATAGATATGTATCAAAATATATTATTGAGATGGATCATGGTGCGATTTTAACATCTTGTAGATACATGCACAAGTTTAATGTTTTGTGGTGATAGAATGGTCAATCAAAATTCCCTATGGAGGCATATCATGGAGGTGTACCCCTATAAGGGAAGAATGTCACAACTAGGTTTACTAATGAATCTGAATGCCTCATGTATGTGGATCTATAGTTTTTGATCAAAATTACACATGGAGGAGTATCCATAGTTTTGGATCAGAATATCCCATAGAGGTGGATCTGAAGTTGATGGATCACAATAACCCATGGAGATAGATCAAAAATAGTTTTTTACCATGAGGGAATATGTCACACTTGGGATTATAGATGTAATGTATTATAAATCTTTATGAAGTAAAATCTTGAGTGGATAGATCATAATTCCCCGTGGATGCATATTTGGGAGGTGTTTCCTTAAGAGGGAAGACATCACACCTAGGTTGATAGATCATAACACATATTAAAGTGAATCCAGAGTTGTGGATAAAAACAACCCATAGAGGTGGATATAGGAGGTGTGTCCCTAAGAGAGAATATGTTTCACCTAGGTTTACCAAAGGATCCGAACACCCAGTGGAAGCAGATCTAAAGTTATAGACCAGAACACCCCATGGATGCAGATCTAGAGGTGTGGATCAGAATGCCTCGTGGAGGTGGATCAAAACTTGATGGATTAGAATTCCTCATTTCGGTGGTTTTTCATTTATGTTTCCCTATGATGGAATATTTAACACTTGGGTTTACCAATGTATTAGAGTGACCCATGGAGGTGGATTCATAGTTGTGGATCAGAAAACCCTATATAGGTTGATCAGAGAGGTACATCCCTAGGATGTAATATGTTACACATAGGTTTAACTATGGATTAGAATGCCTCATGGAGGTGGATTTGGATTTGCAGATTAGAATGACTCTATCGAGGATGATCCATAATTATGGATTAAAATTCACCATGGAGGTGGATTTTGAGTTCATGGATCAATAAAACCCATGGATGTGGATCTAGAATGGTGTTTCCCTAGGAGAGAAGATATCACACATTTTTATACTAATGTTTGGATTGAACCTACGGGAGGAATCCTATGCACCCTATTTAAAATATAGGGATAAAAACCCTTTTATTTCAATTATACACTTTTAAGTCATGTGATAGGAAAGATCCATGTAGTTTAATGTCATGTGGTAAGGATTATCATGTCATAAAAGGAGAATCAATAAGGGATGGTGTGGGGATTATGCTTGGAATTCACCAGGGTGTGGGAGTTTCTTCTCTATGGTTGGAATTTCATCTCATAGTCTAGGAGAATGTGGTATCCCATGATTATCTTACATGTGGCATCCTATGTTTTTTACATAGGGTAAGACTACATTTTTACATCACGTGATGAGGACATTGTCATGCAGTTTAACATTTCACAACTAGGATGTGGAACTAGGCAGTTTTACATCATGCATCTTGGACATTGAGTGAATCAATCCTCAAGTGTGATCATGCTAAGGTGAGAGGAAGATATATAATTGGGAATATCTATGAAGATTGGTGTATAAATTCCCTCAAAGGTTCTACCCCTAGGATTTAATTGACCACCACTTATGCGCCTTTGGATGAGTTACGGTGTTGGAACTATCATGTAGGACTGTTCAAATAGGAATCCAACATTAGGGTCCATATTCTTAGAGGAAAAGGGGTTATATTACCTATTCTTATAAGAAACACAAGATTGGAGGCCAACCCACACATTAATTGAAGTGGGAATATAGAGGATTGGGTGACCCTTTTCTTGTAGGGACTTAAGGTGTAGATGAACTGGTTCTGGATTAGAATGGGGGCCCTAGGTACTCAACCATCATGAATGGGTGTTAGCATAAGGGAAGAACTATGGAGAGGACTAGGAGAGGTGGTTCATAAAGTATGAGGCCTCATGGAGGTATGGATTATAAATCTTAGGTTCCTACCAGAGGTTAGGGGATTTTCAAAATAGTATGCTTTGTGAAATATTATGACCATTACTTAGAGTGAATTCCTGGTTCCCATAATGCTGGATTCATAATGGATAGATGCCTCATGAATCCCCAAGTTCCACAAAGGGCATTATCCTTCTATGAAGGGAATTATCCTTCATTAGAGGAATATTTACATTATGTGGAGGTTCTCAAGAACACAAGGGAGGTGGTTTCATGATGATTGGGTACCTTGGGTGATCCATTTTCTCTTTTATTTGTGAAGTTTATGTGGTTCATGAACAATGATTGATTTTCAGAAGTAGAAAGGTTGCACATGTCCTATTAAATGTTAGACATAAGGGGGTACATATAGAAATAGGGGTTTCACAATGATTGTATTATGTCATTATGCTTTATAAGATTCATGAATAGATGGGATTTTTGAGTCTAAATGTCACTATGAAGGGATTTTCATCATGGGTTAGTAAGATAGTGAAGAGCTCCATGACTCCGAATGATGGGGTGTAGAGATTAATTCAGGGCTCTATGTGGGTGAGAATTTCTTCACAAATTATGATTTATTCTTCATAGATATTACCATTATCTCTCCACATAGATATGACCTTCATGAAATTATCCCATTTGTGATGGTGGGGATCTTCGTGAAACATACCACTTATAGGGATTTTAGGCTATTTTTTCCTTGGGTTTGACCAAAAATGGCCATTCCTTCTTCAAACTCTCCCATGGAATGCACACTTCAACACTAACATGGCTACAAATAGAATATTAACCAATTGAATTAAAATTTTTAAGAAGGATGGGATGATTAAGTTCTTGCAGTGCTTACATTAAAATTAAAATATACTAGAAGATATTTTTCTTGAGGTGGATAATAATGTTAGGGAAATATTTATAGCTTTATAGCCATGAGAAATTTATAAGAACACTTTATTTTTCTACATATAAATCAAAGAGAGGAATTTTTAGGAAAAAAACCTATTACTTACTGATGGGTATCACATGAATGATATTGAGGTGGACGATAACCTAGAAGAATATCATTTTCAATAAGTTTTATAATGATCAATATAGAGAAAGAAAGATGGCCATTGTAGGTATTAGAAGTATAATTCTTTCTTCAAATACTTTCCAAGAGTGGTTGGGGAATAGAAATATAGAACCATGAAAGGCACTTTGGGGGAGTAAAAAATCAAGGAAGTAGTGTTTGGAATCATCTTAGATAGTTATTAAAGTCTTAATGTTTTCTATGGACCCTTCTATAAGGCTACGCGATACATTACCAATGATCTCATGATTGGAGTGGTCCCATATTATTTTAGAAGTGGAACCCTCCCCCAAGTCGCATATCTCTCTACACTATTCCTCATCTTTAATTTTATAGATCACAATAATTTTTTCAATCAATACTTTATTTTTATATGAAATTTCCATTATAATGTTTTGTCTTGTATTCAAAGAAATAGTCTTGGATTTCACATCCCTCAAATGATCTCATATAAAAAATGGATTTGTTATGGGACATAGAATGTAGGTTACCATAGAAGTTACCAATGAAATAATAGTCCAACTCAATTATAAAGTGGTTGGTGATAATATTTGGTTGAAAAAAGTCATGTAAAAGGATTATTAAAATGTTTAATGGAGTTATATCATAATGATTATAAATAGAGTTGGATTCTTAGAGTGGGTGTGTCAGATATTCTTTTAGTGTTTTGTATCACTTTGTATTTTTATTTCCTTGATGGAAATGAAGTTTTGTTTCATTAAATATTTGAGAGTTTTTCATTAGTGTGACCCCATATTCCCTAGAATATTTTTTACAGATCATGTTTCTCTTAGTATGAAATTGAATAATGGTAATTTAGTATGGAGAATCAAACTTTTGAGATGTAAAACTAGATTTAGTGGTGTTTCTAAATTTTTTTATCACGGATGAAATGTGATTATTCCCCAAGGATAGGCCTAAATCCATTTAGAAAATAAAAATAATTATGGATGATTATATTAAATTGTTTGGGGAGAAAAATAATCAAGTAAAAAGAAACAAATATATATCCAAAAATTCTAAATCAATGTGGTAAAATATGATTTAAAATTTAGTAGGAATTGAAAAAGGTAAATTCCTCTTGGAGTACCTTGAAGATTCCATCTGACAAATAATATTTTGAATACAACACTTTTACGGTCTAGTCAATAAGATCAAAAAACACATTGAAAATTTAAAAATTGAATTTTTATTTGATGATGGTTGGATAACTCTTGTGAATAATGTGTTGCTTTACATTCCCAAACAAATACTCTCAATTAAAAAAACTCTAGAATCATGTTTAATGGATTTATTTAGGTCTCTCAATAGGCAATTAAATATCATGGGACTATCTAATCATCACTTTCAAAATGTATTGATGAATTTTAGATCAATATAAATAGAATTGTTTAAATAATGGTGTGCATGTATACTAAACATACATGGTAAGTGATGGAAGAGAAATCTATTTACGATAGGTTTATCAATGAAAAATAAAGATGGAAAAATATATCCCTATAAAAAAGAGAATAATATATAAATGAAACACATGATATGTATCCATGGGAATCTTTACATTAGTATTGGTAACTCCAGGTGGAATATGGGTTGAGAGGAAATCAAATTTTTAAATTTTAATTATTCCGTTGAACCTCAATATTTCCCTTGATTTCCCATTCTAGACCTCTCTTTTCATCTCACCAGTGATAATACATGTACTTGTCAAGATATCCTTGATAATTAATAGAATTAATTATTCTATATTATTATTATCTTGGAAAATTTGGATACATGAGTGTCAACAAATAATAATTGATTCTCCTTTGACACAACTTCATTTCATAATATCATTAATTCTCTACAACCTCCATATCTATGGGAGAATATGAATTGGAACAAATATATCATAGGTAGGGGTAATTTTTTGGTTTGTATTATTTATAAAAACTCCCTACTTATTAGTCTTTATGTGAAAGGAAAAGGCATAAATCTCATATATGAATCTCCATACTACCATAATGCAGAGTAAGTATGCGTTCTTCATCTATTCGAAGGCTCAAAGTGGCATCTCTCCAAATCCCGTGTTGCTTAGGGTTTCTCCCCAAGTCTATTTCCCTTCCCCCTTTGGCCATACCATTCACAGTGGATGCACCTGTTTTTGGATTGGAGAGGGCGACATCACACTTTCGGTTTCCAAGCTCAATGTCTCGGCGGGGCTCAGTAGCTATGCTTTATGTTCTCTTAGCAAGGATCACCTCTCCTAAAGACATCATGGCTCGGTAGTGGTGGATCAGAGTTCACCAGTGCTTCTGACGATGTAGCACCCCATCAAGGTCTCTCGGCTCAGCCGGCGTGACCAAGTGGTCTTCAGCGGTTCCAGTGCGGCTTGCCTAGATCTGCGTGTTCGATAGGGGGATGCATTTCCCTTTAGTTTTGGTTTTTGGTTTTTTAGGTATCATTTTGGTATGCTGTGATTACTCATTTGGTTGGAACTAGTTTTGGTTTGGATCAACACCAACAAATCTTCTCTATCCTTCCACTATTTCCTCGTCATCGTGAGGCTAGTTTTGGAACCTGATGAGGTGTATCAGTGGTTTTGATTGGAGAAGATCCATTCCCAGAGAAGTTTTTATATTTCAGGATGCCCAAGATTACTTTATCGGTGGAATTCTCTCAGTGTGTGGTTAAGCCATCCAATCCTAGGTGACTATGGTTTGATATCGCACCTTTTGATTTGTCTTCCAGGATTGTGAAGCTGTGGTGGCAGGGGTGTCTAGTGGAGGGTGGTGGGGTTTGGAGCCTTGGTTCTATGTTTGTGGAATGGTGGAAATGTTTTGTATTGTGAGGTCTGTTGGTTTGGTGATGCACCTGGACTCCACCTGGATCAGGCCCTAGAGGAGGTTATTAAGATTGCTGTTGACCACTACTGTGCTTTTTGGATTTGGATGTTTGAGAGGGTATGGTGTCAGCCATCGGATCGGGACCATGCTTTGACACATGACACTTGTTTGCCGGTCAACATGCTTTTGTGGAGAGCTCTATCACGGTTATATGCTGGGAGGGGATAGCTCAGCGTTGTTGTTTTGGTTTGTCTCGCTTGACCTTTGGATCATGATTATATTAAGTCGATGATGTCTATTAGGGTTTTCCCCCTTCTTCCCTTAAAAGGGGGTTTAAATAATAATAAAAAATCGAAGGCCTGTAGGCCATTGGATGATCTATTCCTTGAAGCTGGATGAGCTATATTTTTCTAGAGAATACTTGGGGACTGTATGGTAGTGGTTCCTTGGATGTGTTCCATATAGAGATTTATGTGGTATATATTTTTAGTAATTAATTTTTTGAACATAACAATCATTGAATGTTATTTTCTGTAAGTTTTTGGATAATTTAAAATCCCTAATGTATCTAATAACCATGTACCAAGAGGATCCTTTCTTAAACTCAATGTGAATTCATGACATATCATCTATGATATTGGAACATTTTAAAAGTTTTGGGACTTATCTGTAACCTTTAAAAGATTTATCACTCAACCTCATAGTACGAAGGGGATTAAAGGGTGCTCTTAAGGGCATTGAATATCTTGTAAGTCATCAATAAATGGTATGAATCATAATAATGATGGAGATTGAGATTGGTGTGTGATATAGGGAGACTATGGTATCTATGATGTAATGAGATCTATGTTTTCCATATTCAATGTGTATTTTGGTCAAAAAATGTCTATAATAGTGGAGTCTGAGGCTATTATTAGTAGACTCTTGGTTTTAGAAATAGTTCAACATAAATCTATCCACTGTGTAAACTAACTCTTCCCCCATTGAAAAAACCATCAACAATAAAAAAACCTATACACTAAGACATAGACTATTATATCAGAGAATACATGGAGCTTATTGATCAATACATAGGTATCCTCAATATATGGAATCGTGGGAACATTATGGCTAACACTCTAATGTCTAAATGAATAGAGTAAGGTCATTTAATAATTTAATCATGTGATAGATCTCTACCACTTGATTGTATGTACTTTGTGAGAAGTGAAGTTCTATGAATCCACTATTTCATACCCCCATATTAGGTTGTTTGGAACATTTCACCCATGGATTTCCCTAATAATAAATATTTAATTTTAAGATGGATTATTTTTCAATTGGAACATGTTCAAATATAGTGTAAACATATATTGTAAATTGAATTGTGTTTAGTTTAATTTAATAAAAAATACTCTATTTAATGTAGTTTTCTTTATCTAATACCTATAAATTTATGTATTTAATGATCCTATTGTGTTTGATGTTTGATAGTAATTTTTTGTAATGGGTAAGACCATGATCACTACTCACACCATGCTCCACCTAGTCGTCCATAGTTTCTTTCCAAGGGTTTTCACCCCATGGATTCCTATAGGTACTCAACATTTTGTCCTTTTTATCTTTTAGGGTGTCTTATCCACTAACACTCTCAGTTATAGTTCATATTTATTACCTAATGGTTATGAACACACTATTGGATTCCATTAATATAGATAAGAATTTATAGTTATAATTATTATCATAAAGTAATGACGGGTTTAACCAGTGATAAGAACTCTATTGTGATAATATAATTAGTGTTATAGGTTTGAAGAGTTTATAAAGAATTTGGGAAAAAGTTCCAAAGACCAAGGGTTATTGGATGAGTATTTGTGGATGATTCATGAATTATTGTAGGAAGATATAGTATGCATGAATTTGGACTGGATTTTGTTGGATTTATGGTGTTTATATATTCACTAAAGGATTAAAATAAATATATTAATTATGGGTTTTAATTTGGTTCATCATTTTTATAATAATGAGGAATATTTTGATTATTAAGTTGAATTTGGTGACTTCTATATGGAATACAATTCACATAGTAATGTAAATGGAATGTTATGATATATGTATACCATAACCCATGAATGATATTATGTGCATTATATTAGGATCATGGTTAAAGTAAATCCATCAATAGAGAGGATTTTTCATAGCATAAAAATCTCAAAAGAGGAATCTATTATCATGTTAGAAGTATGTGAAGGGTTTTGTAGAAACCATTATAGGTAAAAAGTGAAATTTAATTCCCATAATATCTCTATAGAAAACAATATGAATGAATAAATATCTATGAATCTTTCATAGACATCAATATTTATTCCTAGAACACAATAAAGTGTGAACCATGGTTGGAATTTTGAGTATAGCATTGTATATTCTTAAAGATGTGTCTATACATGGGAATAGAGTAGATGGAATTTGGGTAAATATAAAAAATATAACCCACTACATTATTTGTAAAAAATATTATAATGAGGATATTGTTTGGTTAAATTTATAATTATGATTAAACCACAGGTGGAGTTAATGGAAAATGAAGGCTATAATATTTATATGACCGATTAATCTAATGGATAAAAGTGTTACAATATGCCAAAATATTCAATATAGGCCCTAATATAGTCTATGATCGAGTATAAAACATTATGTGACCCAAGTGTTGATGGTGTCACTAGTGTACCGGTACTTTTAATATAATTTAGTGTGTTAGGAAGATGACAATGAATGATTTTTTAACAAGTCATATGTCTTGATTTAATATTTAATGAGGATTTTTCATGAATTAACTAATTAACAACATTTATAATGTTCCATAGTGATAGTTATCTCAACTAGATCTTGAATTTTCAAGTGAGATCATTTTTCCTGTATCTCATAGTCATGTTAGAGAAATCCAAGCAAGAATTGGGAATCACTGTATAAGATTTTTTAAAGGAAATGGTAATGATTATTAATATAGTAGTTGATCAAGAAAATAGAAAGGATGACCAAGGGGATTGATGTTCCTAGGAATAGAGGATGCATTCAGGCCCATTCCCATCAATGGTATTTCATCATATTCATTTTATTAATCCTTCAAACTAAATGAATGAGACCCCAAATTATTCAATGACAAGATTATTCATAAATAATTTATAATTTATTTATATTAATAAAATAATGCATCAATTTAATTTATTTCTTCATTTATGAATGGGTTGACCTCTTACTGTCATATCATTATTTAAATAATGGATCCATGTATAGGATTATTGAAGTGGTGATCCACACTAACTTCATAAACCTAGAAATGTTTCCATAGAAATCACCAAGTGCTAGCATGGATAATTTTAATACTTGTATCATTTTTTGATGATTGAAAAAATATAATTTAATTTAGTCTGAAATGATTTCTTTTGTTTCTCTTGGGGAATGGGGAGGGAGTAGGAGGATTAGATATTTCTATTCAATATGGGATTCTAGAATAATTTCTCTATAGGTTTGAGAGAATTTCCTAGAGTGGGTTTATTGTGAATAATGATGTCTCTTGTGACTAATGATTTAAAATGATATAGTAAGGTATCTATAAAGTTTAGCTAAGAATATATAATTGAATTGAGGTCCATAACAAATTACTTAATTTTTAGGAAACCTTATGTCTAATAATTAAATTATTATTATTATTATTATTATTTCATTCTCATTAAAAAATACTCATTGATATTATAAATATCATTTCATGTATATTTATTTATATATATAAATGATATTTATTATATCTATTCAAATAGACCCTTACTCGGTCTGGCGTTTTACCACGATATTCATCGAATATTAAATAATGAATATTTATTTAAATAAATAAAAATAGTTATATTATTATTTAAATAAGTAAATATATATTATATTAACTGAACATAAAAAGAAATATTTATTTAATATTCAATTATCTTGTTAATTCTATTGAATTACTGTTGACTAAATATTTGTAATAAATATAAACTGAATAAATATGAATTATTAAAAATAGAGGATAATATTATTTTATAATATAAAATTTAAATATAATTTAAATGAGGTCCAGGATAAACATAATGTGCTTCCCTCT
Source organism: Viscum album (assembly GCA_963277665.1). NCBI lineage: Eukaryota > Viridiplantae > Streptophyta > Magnoliopsida > Santalales > Viscaceae > Viscum > Viscum album. The sequence goes on from OY728138.1 coordinate 1,151,687,917, forward strand.
AAGGAAAATTCTTAGTTTTAGATGGCTTGCTTTCCAAAATTTCTAGATTAGCATCTAACAACACATCTTGGAACTCATAAAGAATTTAGATAAATTTCAAAATAATAATAACATTATATGAATGGTAACTATGTAATATAAATCATTTTTCTTGTTATTTCATAAAGAAGGGTTAATACCATATGACATAAACTTAAGCATTTGTATATAATTCAATTATTTTTTAAAAACTAAACACAATGGTTATAAATTTCCATGGAAAAAGGACTTATTCTACTTAATATTATTCAATAAATGGGCCAAATATATATACATCCATTAATATGAAAGGTAAAAATACTTTTTGACTTATTTATTAATTCCATATTAGTCTTGAAATACCTAAGGTTCCTAACATCACCATAAACACGTGTCATCATGAATTATGAAAAAACATCAAAGTACATAAATTATGATATGCTTTAATAATAATATCAAGTCTAAGGACCAATGTACATATCTTCATATAGGAAAATCCAATGAAACATATAACATGTAGATTTACTTCTAGCGTTTCTGTTCTCATAACCCCCTCTCTCAGATAATTCAATGGGTGAAATTCTTAAAAATAATTATAAATGTATTATTATCTCTCTACCCCTGATAATATATCTCACCCATGTCTCATCAGATGATGTCATCTGACCATAGATTTTTTATTTAATAATATAGTCTAGCACTTAATGTAACTCATTATAGAAAATAACTAATATAAATATTCTGACTGATATGTAACCTTAGGACATTGTCACATTCAATTTCATAGAGAATAATTGTGGCATCCCGAACATGGATTCCACTCAGAGGTGCCGTGAGCCCAGTTGGACACATGGATTCAAGTGGATCTCCATGAATGTCAGAGGTTTCCAACTAGTAGCGGGGGCCTAGGGTGTCTATATTGGGAGACTATGCCCACATTACCTGACTATAGAACAATAAATACATAAGTTAATTGATAAAATAATGGAAGTTGTATAGAATAAACATATGGAACAACAGAAGAATATTGTAATAATAAATAACTGAACAAATGATAATCATATACAAAAGATGTTGATGACATTTCATGTATCTAATAAGCTATAAAACATGGATACAATGTAGATATGAATTACATTCTATACAGAAGTAGCAAAAAGAAACTAAAAACTATTCAAGCATTCTAAGATCCAGCTCAGTCATCTGCTACCAAGCCCCATCCTAATGCAATCAATAAATCAAGTGTTTGAAGTGATACACTTACCTTGGTCTACACCTGCATACATGTAATCTTCTCGGGTGCTAATGGAGACTCGAATACGGTTTCAGATAAATATAAATAGGACACCACCAATGGTGTCTATAACATCTAGTCTATGTAATTTAAACTAAAATAGTGTACAATCATGCATATATAAAAGTAAATTAGTATAGTAAAGTAAACACCCAAGTACCCGATTCATCTACAAAAGGTGTCTAAACATATAACCATTTCATTTGTTAATTATATTCCTATTTATATAGGTAATTCATCTTAGTAATAACCTACACTTACATCCCAAAATAGAAATAATAATAATATATCCAATATATAACATGGAATCCAACAATGATATTAATAAAGAAGTGGTTCCAAGTTAATAACAAAGGAAAACTTGACCTCAAGGGTCAATTCAAATAAGGTGATAAACTATTGCCTGACTATAAGGGGTAAGAGTGTAATCCATGGGGAATATCTAAAGTAATTCCACAATAATCATTCTAAATAGGTCCAAGTAATTTATACATGGTAAAACATGACAAGAAGTGATTGGGACCAAGGCTCTATCCAAGGAGCCTCATGTCCGTAGATGTCATGATGGATCCAAGGAGTGTATCCAAGGCATCATTTAATAATATTGAATGAGAGATCTTATAGTTTCACACTAGGAATCTACTGATAGATTTGGATCGGGTTCCAAGGTGGGTCTCACCCTTAGCAACAAATATCCTTGAATCATAATGGTGTCCATGAGTTCTTAAAGAATTTCCTTAGGAATCCAAGGCTAGATCAAGTCTGAAAACTCCTTTAATAATGAAAATGTCCATGTGCAATAAGATCCTTTTAATTAATTCATTTAATAAATTAGGCCATGTAATACTCATGTCCTAAAATAAGTCAATGGTTCAAGTAATTTACTTTTATTAGTGTGACAATGTTAAAGGTAATGCAACCATTTCATTCATTTCATACAATTCACATTTAATTCATTAGGTTCACTTTGCTACCTTCTATTATACATGGAAAGGGGTTCTACAGATGTGAAACTAATTTCTTAAATTACATTTATTTAGGCAAAGTAATATACAGAGTATAATTTCCAATTACATTTTAATATTGATTCATCATGTTGAAAAACTTACCTTAGGTTGGTCAAGTAATAAGAATACACATGATAACAATTTAAAATTCCATTATTCAATTAAACACTTACCTTTTAAAGGTAATGTCAAGGCACACATGAATGGTGGTACAGATAGGCTAAACAAGATATTAAAATCATAAATAAAGAAAAAAAACCCTACTTGGTGTGGTTGATGTTGAGGATTTAACCTCTAATTATGGATAATATATTTAATATGAGTCTTAGAATATATTTATAATGACTACAATCCATACACATGAATTAAATAGGAAGCACCCATGGAAATCGGTGCACACACATGAAAATTTATAAAATAATGAAATTTGAGGGATGATTTATAGATCACATACCTCATACTCACATGAATCTCCTCATATAGTACCTATTTTATATTAGCCTAGATTGGAAGATATCCAAAGAATAGATCAACACCCTAAAAATAGGTCATACGATCCTACATCTAAATAGAATCGTCTATAGAAAAATTAATGATGAACAACTAAAAATAAATTAGCATCTTACCAGCATAGATCCAACGAGATGAATAGTACTTCGATCAAACTTCGAACAAACAGTCAAGATAAAAATATATCTTAGGCTTAAAGAGGGATCCAAAAAGTAGAAAATGAGGTGGATGTCTGCTGGAATGCGCAAGGGAGGAGGATAAATTGTTTTAAACATATCATTAAAGTAATTTTAGTGAAATAACCCAAAAATAGGCATCAGATGATTTGGATACATGGTTGGCCTAACCGTTCACCAAATGTGCACCTTCTGCTATTGGGAGGGTCATTTCGCATAGTTAGGATGCCTAGTTAGAGAAACCATGCACAAACCATGAAAAACACATTTTCAACATGTATGTTGTTTTTTCATAGGTGTGCAGCCACTATCACATGGTTAGGGAAAACCATGAACCCTACTTCACGCCTCTTTCTAGCCACTCATGGCTAGGGGAGACCATGCAGCTTGGCTCGCTCAGTTCCTACAAATAGTGCGACCATTCCATTTTTCCATCAGCAAGTGTTCTGAGCTTTGAACAATCCCTAGACACCCCAAAAACATTTTGAACTCATTAGGAATCTATATTAGGTCAATACCAAATTTATAAGTATCCACATATGAGTGAAAAGATGAGTTCTTACAGTCTTCCCCCTTAAAATAACTCATTCCCTTGTTCACCTTCCAAGGGTGGTGAAACACTGTTTGAGAAAAACTTTATCCATTGGGAATATATTTCAGCCTCCTACTCCCAAGTCTCATCCTGTACATGTCCATACTACCATATCACCCATACTAGAGGGATAAACCAAACTCATAGATCCTTCATTCTCCAGTCAATGATGCGTATTGGATACCCCTCAAACAAACCATCGAAATCTAGCTCAACTCACTCAGGATAAATGGTATGAGGCATATCGGTATGATACTGGTGAAGAATTAAAACATGGAAGATTTTGTGCATGGCATGATACCTATAAGGTAATATAAACCAATAGGCTACCAGCCTGAATCCCTATAGAATCTCAAACATCACCACAAAATGAGGTGGCATATTACCTTAGATCTATATCCTTCTGTACCCTATAATGGGCTATACTCATAGAAAAACATGATCCCTGACCTCAAACTCTATTTATCAATGATGGAAATCAAAGAATGATTTATGTAAATACTAAGATATATATGTATGCTTCCAGATTAACTTAACCTATTCCTAAGTCTCCTTGATGAGAAGAGAAACAAGTAGGGATACCTATCCAACCTCTAACTAGTACATGGGTGAACGACATGACCTACCATGAAAGGCTTCAAAAGGATCCATATGAATTGTATCATGAAATATATTATTATAGGAGAACTCGACAAGAGGGATATGATTCTCCAAAGTGCCACCAAAATCATTGACGCATGCTCTAATAATTTCCACCAGCACCTGTATCGTCCATTTTGACTGATTATCGATCAGAGGGTGAAAGGTTGTTCTCAGAAGAACCTTTTTACCCAAACACTTCCACAACCCCTTCCAGAACATTAACATGAAATGAGTGTTCCAATCTGAAACAATAGTATAAGGGACCCCATATATTCATATGATCTAAAAAACATACAATCTTCCCAGTTCATCAATTGAGAAAGTCACCATGATATGAATGAAGTGGGATACTTCTTTAGTAGGTCAATGAGTACCCATACAATGTTTCTACCTCTAGGCGACCTCGATAAGCTGACTAAAAAATCCATGGAAACATCTTCCCATTTTTATTCTAGGATTGGAAGAGTCTATAACAATCTTGTAGGTCTCTGGTGGCCTTCCTTCACCTATAGACAGGTGGAACACCAAGTGATAAAGCCTATAATATTAATTTTCATCCCATAACACCAATACTGGAATCACATATCTTGATACATCTTGGATATTACTAGATGAAATGCCCATTGAGAAGCATGGTAATCCCACATTAGTTCCACTATAATATCTGTAGGAACCCAAAAACATCCATATATATATATATTGGATGTCATCTCTGTCCACAGACTAATCTAGAGGCAATTCATATCCTAAATACTCTCACAAAGATTAAATCATTTGGGATATAAAAACTACCCACTCTTTAGCTTATCAAGGAGGGAATAAGTAAATTTCAAGGATGAGAGATAATACTAATCTTGACAGTCATGAAAATCCATATTTAGATCATATAATAAGGTCATCAATTTCCATTCATTACTGACTTCCTGTATGGATTATGCCTGAGTTTTACAACTCAATTCATCAGCTACTACATTGTTCATTCCAAGCATATAGGCAAGATCAAAATCAAAGGACTGAAGATATTTGATTTATCTTCACTGTATGAGATTAAATTCATGATTTTTAAATATATATTTTAGTATCTTGTGGTCTATATACACCAAAAAGTTCTCACTCATCAGATAGTATCTCTTGAAGCCTACGACATGGACAACTACTGCTAGATCGAGGTCATGCATTGACTAATTTCTCTCATGAGGACTCAACTTCCAAGATCTGTATGCAACTAATATATCCTCATACATCGTCACTTGTACTAGGGATATTCATGATGAATCATAGAAGACTGTATAACCTCTTCTAGGCTCTGGTATAATAAGAATAGGTGCCGAGATAAGACTCCCTTTCATCTCCTAAAAGGATTTATCGCACTCTGCTAACAACAGGAACTTAACATCCATCTTTTTAAGACAAGTAATAGGTGAAAAAGGTATGAAAAGTATAGTATGAAAATATTGTAATATCCATATAGTACTAAGAAAATCCATATATCAAACACATTATTTGGATTCCCCCAGGAAACTACAGAACTCACATTCTTTGGGTCAATAGAGACTCTTGATTCTGAGATAATATTACCCAATAAGTGAAAATTTTCAATAAAAAAATGGCACATATCAAGCTTGGAATAAATATGATTCTTTCTTAGTGTACTCAGAAGGATCTCGAGGTGCTTACCATGGTCACTGTGAGTGAGAATAAACCAAGTTTTCATCCACAAAGACTACAAAAAATGAATTGAGATAGGTATGAAATAACCTATTCATCAAATCATTGAAAAAGGTAGGCATGTTCGTGAGGATAAAAAACATAATGAGATATTAATATATACTATACCTAATATGAAAAGATATAATATGTATATATAAATATCTGACTCGCACATGATGATAGCCCGATCTTAGATTGATCTTATAAAACACCCTAGCTCCTTAGAGCTTGTCAAAGTGATCATATATTCGATGTAGTGGGTACCAATTCTTGAATATAACCTGGTTCAATATTATATAATCCACACATAGATTAATGATCACATCTTACTTCTTGGTGAACATCATGGGGAAATCAAGAGTGGAAGTACTGGCACATATAAAACCTTTAACCTCTAAGTCATCCAACTACTGCTTGAGATCCTAGAGATTAGTAAGATCCATCTTATATGGAGGAATAGACACTAAAGATACTATTGGTATGAATTCAATCATAAAATCTTCCTCCCTTTTAGGAGGCAATCTAGAGAAATTGTTAGGAACAACATCCCTAAAACAATCTACTACAGGAGGGAATTCAATATGATGTAAACCCTGATGCTCCAAGAAGACATTAGAAATATAGGAGGTCAATCCACCTAGACCATGATACTCTAGTACATCTCTACTAGTCTGGATATCCCACTAACCCTTGTGTAGATATCTTAATCCCTCTGGTGATGTAAATGATACCCTATAATGATAAAATTCTACAAAGGCATGATACGGGACCAACTAATCCATCCCAAGAATGAAATCAATGTCCGTCATCTTGGGGATTAAGAGATCCCATAAGAAAGGGTAACTTCTTAACTCAATGAAAAATTTCTTACATTTGTGTATACCCTCCAACCATACTCCCAACAAAGTATCTAGGGTCATTACACCTTAGTAATACTATATTTCCGGTCTGATAAATTCCATGATAGATAAGGAGATGAAAGAGTGTGAAGCACCTATATCAAAAAAATAAGATACTATAGTAGAGGATACTAGAATAGTACCCCATACTGTAGATGTCCCTACACTCTAATTCTTGAGTATTGGATGTAATGCATGAAAATGACATGATTCAAAACCATGTTCTATAGCTAGACCACCCCAATCATGAATTCTCTGCTAGAACTACTGAAAATATAATGTCTAGATAATACGACCATTACTTCATCCTAGGATAGTCTTACCAGTACTACTCCAACTCCCCACTTGACATGGATTAAAAGAAAATTCACTTGAAGGTGGAGTTGGTGTAGAACCTCTTCACTAGAAGTATATGGAATGGTATGACAGAATTTCTGAAGATTCCCCATAGGGCCTCAAGTCCGACATTCCTAAGAGCCTATATCACACCAAGGAATCATAAGTCCATGTCTTCCTCACAAATGAAACACCATAGAGCTATCCGTATGGGTACTTTGGATACCAATTTCCTGATGAGAAACCATGAGGGAATGTTTACTGCTATCAAAGGAACTATTGGCCTACCGTGGCACTAGTACTCTATGCCCGACAATACCATTGTCCCTCAGGTTGTGCTTAGTGATAAGAGCATGGTTGGATATCTCAGAGAAGGTAGGTGGAAAAAATACATTCACTTGAGTATGTATAGAATATTGAATCCCATCCTCAAAGAATTTAACACATGAAATATCATCAGTAGCTAGATGAAATAAAATGAACTATAACTTTGTGAAACTCAAAAAATACCCCATAACTAACATAAAAACCCACTCTAGATACATGAAATCTCTAGCTTAGTCAATCCTAAGTGTATGAGGAAAGAAGTTATCATAGAAGGTAGTCTGGAAATCGTCACATACCACACCCTGATAGTGACTATACTGGGTAATCACATTCCACCAATGCTTGGTCGGATCACATAGCATGTAATTAACAAGATTGGACCTCCACTCCATAGGAATCTACAGATGTTCAAAGATATAAAGAGTGGAGTCTAATCAATACTCAGTATCTTAAGGACCACCATCCCCTGATAAGGTAGGAGGATTCTTCTGCTAGAACTCATGAGTCAGATCATCCATTATAAGTGTAAGTCATCGAGCACCTTACATGGACTGCATCATAGCAATAATGGAAGATGAATTAATAGAAAGGGAACACTACCCATGGTATACTACCCAAATACCTACTTAGAAGGCTATATATTGGTAATTTATAAATTTTAAATTATATGGTTTCAAGTAGATGAATGGTGAACTATACCTTGCCTCATAATTTACTAGAAACCGTTCATTTTATAATACATGTTTAGATATTTGAGTTTAATTTTCTTATAACCTTATATAAAATTAGGATTAAAACCAGTTTTCACTCCCATTGAATCAGGGCCCATCCACCTTATCACTAAAATTGAAACCCATTTAATCTTAATCTAGCCCAGTCTACATCTGGCCTCAAAATGTAATGGGGTATAAATAATGGACTGACTTGGTAAAATAATCTTCCAACCCATGAGGGACCATACACCTCATGAATTGAAACATGAAATCACTCAATCACATCCAAAGAGAAAAAAAGCATATACATATATAAAAAAGGATCACTCAAAAATCATAAGAAATATAGGAAAATAAAAGTAGTGAAATGCACCTATATGGAATGACATATTCATGGAATGTGAATTATAGGTGCCTATGATGTTGCATGTAACAATGCTCCTTACCATCATGTCATCGGTCCAAGGATGAAATGAAATCATCAATTAAAAAAATATTAACCACAACACATCATGTGTGTCACCCAATCTTTAAAAGATATCAACAATAATATGAAAAATAAAACAATAATCATAATTTAGTAAACCCTACATTTACCCCAAAAATGGGTCAGCTACACCCAAGAACAACTTATTACCAAGTTCCAAAGAATTCTCAATCACCTATCTATTATCTCCAAATAATAAAGAAATAATATAAAGATATTATGATACCACTTTGTGATGTATTGAAACAAGATGAAAATCTGAGGTTCCTCGAGCCTATTTTTCCACGTGGCCTCAAGCACATCTCCTCAAATATCATAGGATTCCAACTACCAGTGAGGGTATAAGGTGTGTTTGTGGGGATGTTATTCACTTATTACCAGAGTGTAGCATAGAGAATAAATAAGAGAACTGGTAATATAGTAGAATCAATATAGAATAAACCGATGGCACAACAATAGAAGACTAGAATAATAAATAACCGAACAAATAATAATCATATTCCAAAGTTTATGATGATATTTCATATATCTAATAAGATGAAAAAATGGATACAAAGAAGTAGGAAATAAATTTTATTAAAAGTAGAAAAAATAAACCAAAAATTATCCAAGAATTCCAAGCTCCAGCTCAGTCATCTGCTACCCAGTTCCATCCTAATGCAAGCTTGTAATAAATTTTCTAAAGTGATACACTTCCCTTTGTCAACACCTACATACATATAATCTCCCTGGGTGTCATTAGAGGCCTAGATATAGTTTGAGATAAATCTCAGTAGGCTAGAAATAATGGAATCTATAACATCCAGTATTTTTAATATAAATTGAAATAGTGTGAAAGAATTCATATATAAAATTAAATCAGTATAGTAATATAAATACCCAAGTGCATTCTTGAGCCTCAGCTGGTGTGTGAACATGTAACCAGTTCATTTATTCATTATATTCCAATTCATATAGGTATGTCACATTAGGAATAACCAACACTAATATCCCAACATGGTAATAATAACAATAAAAGTTCCATGAATTAACAAGGAATATAATAATTATATTAATAAAGAAGAGTATCTAAGGTAATAACCAAGGAAACCATGACCTCAAGGGTCGATCCAACTCTGGTGATAAATTTTAGTATGACTATAAGGGTGAAGAGTGTAATTTAATCAGAATCACCCAAGGTATTCCACAATAATCATTCAAATGAAGTATAAGGAATTCATCCGAGGTAAAATGGGATAAGTAGTGATTGGGACCAATGGTTTCTTCAAGGTGACTCATGTTTGTAGATTTCACACTAGATCCAAGGAGTGTATCTAAGGAATCTTATAATAATAATGATAGAGGTATCCTACATGATCATATCAGTCATCCATTGAGAGACAATGATCAGGTTCTATAGTGGGTTTCAACCTTGGAAACCGGCATAATTGAATCAGAGTGGCATCCATAAGTGATCTAGGAATTCCCTCAAGAATCCAAGGTTGGATCAAGTCTAACCACTCCTATAATAATTTCAAGTTCCATATTCAATAGGAAATGTTTATTTAATTCCTTTAATAAATTAGGCCATGTAATATACATGTTGTTAAATAAGTCATGGGTTTAAGCTTTTTCCTTTCATTAGTGTGACAAGGCTAAAGGGAACCCAACCATTTAATTCATTTCATATAAGTCATATTCAAATATTTTGGTAAAAAATCCATCAAGGTGTCCTCTCAGTGTTTTTGGGGAAATTTTTTTTCTAAAAAAGATATATGATCGTGAATAACTATGGTTATTGTTGCTAAAACAGGTTTTTAAGGTGGTTTCAATTCCTAGTGTTTGCCAATTTTTTGGGCCTCAAAATAAGGAGTTTGGTTTTTGGAAAATGAATGTTTTTTTCCAAAGGAGTTTGCAGACCACAAAGAACAATTTTTGGAATGAAAAATGAGGTATGTGGAATAATGATGAAAATAGAAAATGGAATAATTTTTATATAGCAACGCTATGTAGACAACAAAGCGTTCTACACAAACTGTGTAGTGAAGACAGTTCACAGGAGGATCATAGTTCATGGGAATGTTATAGTTCACGAGAGGCTCATCATTTGTGGTTAATAGGAGGTGATTTTTGGAGCCATAAAGGGTTTCATTTTTGGAATGCATCAACCGCCTCAATAGATAATGGCACTATATAGACCGCATATCATAGTTCATGGTGAAGGTTGTACCACATCAAAGTTTTGGGTAATTCAGATTAGTGAGATTTATGAATCTATTTTCCTATGTAATGACTGATAATTATATAATTTTGAAGAGATTTAATTTCATTAGAAAACATAATATCTTCAATAATAATTTAGTGAATTCTTAAAGAGTTCACGAGGAAGGATTCTGCAAAAGAGAGAGTTCATAGGGGTTCAATTCCATGAAGGATAAGAGTTTGCAAGGAAGCATTCCATGAAGGGTGAAGTGGTTCGTGGGAATAGTTTGTGAAAGGAGTTTTCAGGGATATATATCTCATAAAGAAAAAGGCATCCATGGAAGAAAATTTGACCATAGAAGAAGAGGTATCCATAGAAGAAGAGGTGGCCCATGGAAGAGAGGCAGTCTGTAGAAGCGGAGTCAATCCACAAAAGAAGAGGTGGTATGTGAATCACACATTCCATGTAGGGAAATACAATTCATATAGGAAGTAGGAAAGTTCACATAAGATTTAGGGAAGTTCTTTAAGGGGATAAAATAATTTGCGAAAGTAATTTATGAAAACTAACAGTACATAAAAAAGTGGATTTCATATATGGGTGAAAACATGACTTCAACAGAGAATATATATACAACTAAGGATGTGTGCATTCATGAAAATGAAGGGACCTTCAAGTCCATAAACTTTGGGTGAATCCCTTATAAATAAGCAAGAAAAGGAAGATAAATATGGTGATCCTTTCTACCAGTTGTGATCCAGAGAAAGAGACATAGAGAGTGGACCTTGGGAAAGAATTAAGCTAACCCTAAACCTTGTAAGGGTAGTGATCCTAGGAATAGAAGTGATCTAGCCTAAAGCCTTAGTGGATTTGGTATATCAACACATCATCATTGTATGGTCCTTGGATGTAGCCTGTTGAGGGTGAACCAAGTAAAATTATCATGTATCGTGCATGATTTCAATTCTCTTATTACATTACTATTGGAAAGAGAGAGAATAATGTTTTTTTAACAACCAAACAAGATCAAAAGGGGTAAGAGTTTTTATTTTTTATACCCTTATTCACCCCCATCTTAGGGTATTTAACTTAATTGGGATAATAATTGGAATTATATCAAGGTTAAAAGTCAGTGGTTCTCTTGCAGTATAAGAAATAAAGCTTTTCAATCATAAAGGGATTATGATCTTCAATGGAAAAAATTTTCAATTATGGAAGAATCAGATGGAACACTTCTTATAATCCTTATGAAAATATTTAATTACAACAACTATGAAAGGAATATCATCCAATATCGATATTGGTGCTTTATCAGAAGATGAAAGAATGGAATTGGATATTAATTATAGAGGAATCAATGCATTAGGGGGATCCCTATCAAATAAAATATATATAAATGCGATGTCGTGTAAGTCATCACATGCTATGTGGGAAAAAATTCTAAATATTTATGAGGGTGACTCAAATTTCAGAGAAGCAAAGCTTCAGGTTTTATGGAACATGTATAAGGATCTTGGAATGCACCTTAATGAGTCTTTTGATACATTATTTAACCGGGTATATGTTGTTGTGGAATACATTCATGGTCTCTGAGAAATTATTAAATATATAAAGATTGTTAAGAACATATTGAGAAAAAATCCACCTTAGTTTAATCTGAAGATTTTTGTATTATAATAAAATTATCCAAAGGAGCTTACATTGGATAAATTACACATACCCTTGTCTTATATGAAATGAGAAATTATGAAAATGATTTTTTAGAAAATGGGAAGTCCAAATAAGTTGAATTAAAGGCCCTAAATAAGATCACTATTTATGATATCCATGAGGAAGACAATGTGGATGAGGTCATGTAATTTCTATTCTCAAATCTGAAAATAGAAAGAAGAAAGTTTAAAGGGAAACTTCTGCTTATATGATTTCTATGTGGAATGATTGGACATATTGCATTTTTCTAATAATTTTCAAGATGATGATGAGGATGAAGTTGAAATTACGATGAATAATTCTTCAGCCTATGTGAAAGGTAAGAAAAACTTTAAGCAAAATTTCTTCAAAAAGAAGAATATACTCCCAATAGAAGATGATAGTTCAGAAGAATTTGAGGGAAAATAATTAAAGGATAGAAAGGATCATGAAAAAGATGCTATGGTGGAAGTTTTTTATAAATTCTATAATAAGAGAAGAAAGAAATAATGAATAAGGAGATGCTGAAGTAAGAGTTAACATTCAGGTCGAATTAAAAGTCTTTCATAAGGAAATAGATGTTTGGTGATCCAAAATGATGAAATACAATAGAGTAGTTCATGATACCAAATGCTATATATAGTAGTAGAATGAATAGAAGTATGAGATAAATGATGAAATTGAATAACTGAATTCTTCAATGTTAGAGAGCTCAGATAAGGTTGTTGAGTACAAGACCAAAATTGAAGAACATGAAGAAGAAGTCATTAGTCTGTGAGGAAGTGTTGAGGATCAAGAAAAACTATTGAATCATAGTAAAACATCAAGAAAGTAGGTTATATTGGCATTAGAAAAGATGAAGATGGGGAATAAAAATCTAGAAGAATAGAAGCAACAATAAAATCCAAATAATAAGGATGGTATGGGGATTTATCACAAATAAAATGTAATAAAGGCTGAGGTTAGACCACAAGATCCCACTCTGAGGATGAAGATTAACTTGGGTATGAATCAGAACTAGAAAATTTAGATAACCCAAGAGGGAATCAGTAGGGTAGTATTGCCACACAGGAATAAACCTCACATGAGATGTTCTTATTGTGTAAATATGGGACACTCAAAAAATTTCTATTCCATAGACAAGAGGTAGATAAAGGAACAAGACCAATAGAGGAACCCATACAGAACACAATATTCTAGAACACCATTTTATGGTCACTATTTTAGGTGTGGAGTAATCAGGAACATGGAAAGATATTTCTGATCAATAATACAAAGAAATGTTCCAAAGTAGATTGAATGTGGTTATAAGAAGAAATTAAATGTATCATCAAATGAGATGAAAATAAAAAATTGGTTTGCAACATCAAAAGATGAATTTGGTTCTTCATACATCAAGGAAGATTAGGATTATCAATCCATACCCACTATGAAGTTAAAAACATGGATCAAAAATAAAATAGCTAAGCAGGAAGTGGTTGTAGAAATTGATTTCAAAACATAAAATTGCATTGGAATATGGATTATTGATAGTGGATGCACTTCTTATATGATAGAAAATAAGGATATGCTGACCATAATATGGTACGATAAGGAAGGTATCAAAATATTTGGTAATGATGAAGTCCTGAGTATTGCTGGATCGGGTAAATCCAAGTTTGGGGGAAAAGACACGAGGCATGTAGATGTCTTGGTCATTAAAGGTCTCAGCCACAACCTGTTATGTGTTAGTCTACTGTGTGACTCATGAAATTCCATAAGCTTTTCAAAGAAATTATGTTTCATTAAGGAAAAATATGGTTCTATTATTTTTCAGGGAAATAATTCAAAAGGGAATCTATACCTTCTAAGTGAATAAATGTATATGTGATTTCTATCCAAAGAAGAAGAAAAAAAGTTATGGAATAAATGACTTGGTCATTTGAGCCAAACATCATTGGAAAATCTGATGAAATATGAATATGCTTGAGACCTCTATAGATTATTATGTGATCATACCCATACGTGAGATTCTTGTCAACAAGGGAATATTATTCGAAAAACATATAAGGTAAAAGATCAAAGGTCAACAAAATTTGTTGAGTTGGTGCATATTGATGTTTTTGGATCAATATGACCAAGATATCTTGATGGGAGGAGATATTATGTTCTCTTAATTGATGATTTTATTATAATGGCACGGGTTTCAGTCATCACTCACAAATCTAAGGTGTTTAGTCACATAAAAACCTATCGAAGTGGAGTTGAGAAGATGATAGGTTAAACAATAAAGAATATCCAAAAAATAATGGAATAGATTTAAAAAATATCCATGTGAAGGATTATCTTGAGAAACATGGGATAAGGCACCAAGTTTTAGTAGTAAGAACTCCACAATATAATTGAGTAGTTGATAGAAGAAACCAAATTATCAATAACATGGCTAGAAAAATTCTCATTGAGAAAGACCTTCTAGATATTTTTTAGAAAAAATCAGCGATTAAATCAGTATATACATTAAAGATAGATTTATTGTGTTTAAAAGAAGAGAAGACTCCATATGATCCATGTTATAGAATGAATTCAATGTTGAAGCAATTTTGAGTCTTCAGAAGTAAGTGTTTCATTATCAATATATAGAAACAAAATAAGTTTCAATCTCATGTAGATAAAGGGATATTTATTGGTTTATCAAATAAATTAAAATTATATAGATGCTTTAATAAGAAAATGGAAAGATTTTTTTAAAAACCATGATGTAACTATAGTAGATAATGATCATAATCTTCAGAAAATACACAATCTGTCTCAGAATGATAGTGATGAAGAGATAAGAAGATCATGGTATGTTCTAGTTCCATAGAATGATTAATAAGAAGATTTAGATAATGAAAATGATGCGAAAAATTTAGTATCTACACAAATACCAGAGAAAAGAGCCGAAATTGATATACATAACATAATTGGTGATCAAACAACATCAGTTTAGATAAGGAGGATGAATACTCTACAAAAAGTATCATTCTTATCATAGGCAGAGAAGAAATGTTTTGATGTTGAACCTAGAAATTATAATTGGGTTCAATATATGAATGTTGAGTTTGACCAAATTGAGAAGAACCAGACATGTGAGATTGCTTTGAGGCCAACAAATAAGAATGTCATCTAGAATAAATGGTTCTTTCAAAACAATATGAATGAGGATGGTGTAATAATTCAAAAAAAATCATGACTAGTGTGAAAAAATACTCCTAGATAGAGGTTATTGATGTTGATGAAACACTTTCACCTGGTGTGAGGCTATTGACAATCCGATTATTCTTATCTATTGCAGTACAAAGAAAGTTCAAAGTTTTCCAGATGGATGTTATGTCAGCATTAATGAATGGGGTTATTGAAGGGGAAGTTTATAGTGAGCATCCATATTGTTTTATCATTAATGATGATGAGAACATAGTTTATTGAATTAGAAAGGATAT
This sequence comes from Viscum album, assembly GCA_963277665.1. NCBI lineage: Eukaryota > Viridiplantae > Streptophyta > Magnoliopsida > Santalales > Viscaceae > Viscum > Viscum album. The sequence continues at coordinate 1,151,703,957 of OY728138.1, forward strand.
TTATGAATTGAATCAAGCACTGGGAGCATGATATTCAAGACAATATTAGTTTTTGAAGAAGCTTGATTTTCAACATGGTGGTGTTGATAACAATATATATCTCAACCATGATAATAATCAAAGGATGATGGTGTTGGTATATGCCGATTACATAATCTTTGTTGGTTCATATGATTCTCAATGCAAGAAATTTTCCTAATTCATGAAAAGTGAATTTTAAATGTCGATGATCGGTGAATTAACATTTTTATTGGTTTACAAGTGACACAAGGAAAGAATGTCACAATCATTTATCAATGAAAATATGAAAATGAGGTTCTGAGAAGATTTTTAGTGGATAATTCCATGGAGATGACTACTTTGATATCTACCTAGATGAAACTATCATGGGATGATGAAGGAAATGTAGTTAATGTTATAAAATATAAGAAAATCATTGGTAGTCTACTATACTTGAAAGAGAAAAGACCTGATATTATTTTTATAACATTAAAAGTAGTATGGTATCAAATAAATACCAATGAAACCCACTTACATGTAGTGAAAATAATACTTTGGTTTATCAAGGGAATGACGGATTTTGGTTTTTTGTACAAAGAAAAATATCTAAAAGAGTTATTAGGCTATATAGATGCAGATTGGGTCGGTTAAGTAGATGATAGAAAATCAACATCAGGTGGTGGATTCTATCTTGAAAGATTTTTTATTTTATGTCTAAGTAAGAACCAATATTTCATTTCTCTGAGAACCAAAAAAGATGAATATATTAAATCTACTCAATCTTGCACACAATTATTGTGGATGAAGCAGTATCTTGATGATATGAGAGTTGAAGTGAAGTCTCTGATCAGAATCTATTCTGATAATTAAAGTGCTATAAATCCTAGAAAAAATCTATTCCATAATTCAAGGAAAAATAACATTGAAATCGAGTATCATTTTATCATCGATAAGGAGGGGAAAGGTCTTGTAAAGTCAGAGTATGTGCCTACATAACTATAGGTTGCAGAAATTTTGATGAAGGCCTTACCTAAAGAAGTTTTTGAAATACATCGACTAGATCTTGGAGTTCAGTCAACTCCTTGCACTTGAAAAGTATGGATGTGGGACCCCTCTCCCCAAGGTATAGTGTGTTTTTACCAAATGTGATGATTTGTGTTCTTTACCCTATTGAATACAACAACGAAGTGACCTTTGGGTTCATTGACAAAGGGGGAGAAATTATAGCTAAAAATGGGAGAAATTCCTTAATCAAGATAGGAGAGAAGTTGATAAGTGTAGCATTGATGTAGGTTGGATTTTAAATCTGAAAATTCTAAAGTTTATCAATCAAAGGATCTATATCATGATAAATGAGGTTCATGATGAAAACATTTGAGTGGTTTTGGAATAAAATGATTCATTGATGAACTTTTTATTATATTGTTGTTTCTCACGTCTAGAATGGATCACGTGGACTTAGATTATTTTTTGAGTAACTCTTTGATAGCTATCTTAATCATAATAATAGTATGTTGGTAGAATATGTAAGGAGTTTTAACAATGTATAAAACCGTGAAGAGTTGTCAACAAACCCAAAGGGGGATATTTTTGGGCAGAAATCCCTCATGGCATCCTCTCAGTATTTTTGGGGTGATTGAGTTTGCTGAAAAATCTAGATGACCAAGAATAAGTATGGTTGGTGTTTTTGAATAAGGTTTTTAAGGTGGATCCATTTCCTAGTGTTTTCCAAATTTTTGGGTCTCAAAATTGGGAGTTTGGTTTTTGGTAAAGAAATGTTTTTCTATAAAATGAGTTTGAAGGCCGTGAAGTACATTTCAAAAATTGTAAAAGGAGGTACATAGAAAAATTATGAAAATAAACAAAGGAATAATTTATATATAACAGCGCTATGAAGACCATGAAGCACACTATGTAGGCCGCGTAGAAGATATAGTTCCCGAGAGGATTGCAGTTCGTGGGAGGCTTGTAGTTCGCGGGAGGCTTGAAGTTCATGGGAAGGTTATAGTTTGTAGGATTCTCATCATTTATGGTTAAGAGTAAGTTATTTTTGGATCCACAAAGGGTTTTTTGTGTGGAATACATCACCCACCAGAAAGGGTAATTTCACTATCTGGACCACATAGTACAGTTTATAGTGAAGGCTATACCGCATTGAAGTTTTGGGTAATTCATATTAATAGGATTTATTAATCTATTTCCCTATATAATGACTGCTAATCAAATCATTTTGAATAGAGAAAATTTCATTAGAAAACATATCACTCCAGGAAGAATTCAGTTAAGTATGAAAGTTTTGATGAGGAAGGATTTTTCAAAATAGAGAGTTCATGAGAATAAATTTGGTGAAGGGTAAGAGTTTGTGAAGGAGGATTCTGTAAATGGTGAAGTGGTTCACAGAAAAAGTTTGTGAAAGGAGTTTGTGAGGCTATGTAGCTTTCCATGGAAAAGGTGTTCATGGAAGAAAAGGATTACATGGAAGAAGAGGCATCCAAAGAAGAAGATTCAGATCATGGAAGATAGGTGGTATGCGGAAGCATAGTCAGTCTAAAGAAAAATAGGTGGTCCGCAAAGCACACATTCCAGACGGTGTAAGACAATTCACGGTGGAAGCTGGATATTTTGCGGAAGATTCAAAGAAGTTCAAAAAGGGACTAAAATAGTTCTAAAAATTAATTTCCACAAACTAATAATATTTTTAAAAGTGGATTTCATCTACTGGAAAAAATAAGACTTCAACAGAGCATCTATCTATAATTGATGATGTATGAATTCTTGTAAATAAAGGGACCTACAAGTCCATAAACTGTGGGTGAATCCCTTCTAGAGAAATGATAAAAGGAAGAGGAAGATGGTGATACTTTACTTAAAAATTGATCTAGTGAAAGAGACATATGGAGTGACCCTTAGTAAATTATTGAGATAACTATAAACCTTATAAAGGTAGCGAGTCTGGGCATTGAAGTGATCTATCCCAAACTTTGTAATTTGGTAGTGAGCCTTAGTGTATTTGGTACATAATAACATCACCATTGCATGATCCTTGGACATATCCCAATGAGGGTGAACCAAGTAAAATTGTTGTGTATCATTAATTATTTCAATTATTTTCATACATTTCTATAGGAAAGGGAGAGAAAAGTTTTTTTAACAACAAAACATGATCCAAAGGGGAAGGAGTTTTAATCTTTCATACCCTGATTCATCCCCACCACTCAGGGTATTTAACCTAATTGGGATAACAAATTCATCAGGGTAACCCTTGATAATATCCACTATACATGGAATGGGGTTCTACATATGTAAAACCAAGTTCTTTAATTAAATTTATTTAGGACAAGTCATACACATAGTATGATTTCCAATTCTATTTAATATTTTTTTATCAAGATGAAATAGTTACATTAGGTGGGTCGAGTGATAATAAAACACATCCTAACAATTTACAATTCTATGATTTAATTAATCACTCAAATTTATCAAGGTCAATTCAAGGCACAAACAAATATTGGTGCATATAGGATAAAAAAGCTACTAAAAGCACAAAAATGGAAAACAACCTACTTGGGGTGGCTGAAATTGAGGATGTAACCTCCAATGATGAAAAAAATATTAAAGATGAATCTTAGAATATTGTTTTAATGACTATAAGGAGGACACATGAATTAAACAAGAAGCACCTAATGAAATTAGTGTGCACACAAAAAAAATTATAAAATGAAGAACCATGAGGGGTGAATTATAGGCCACTTACCTCATACTCATATGAATCTACTCATCTAGTATCAACCTTTAGTTTTCCCTATATTGGAAGATATTTGAATAATGAATCAACAATATGAAAATAGGGCATAAGAACCTTCATCTAAATAGCATCATTTATTGAAATAATAATGATGATTGACTAAAAAAGAATTAATATCTTACAAACATGGATCCAACGAGATGAACAATGCTTCAATCACACTCCAAACGGATGATCAGGATCAAAATCTATCTTAGGTTTTAAGAGGGATCCAAAAATAGATAAAAGGTGATGGATGTCTTCTAGAATGAGTAAGGGAGGAGGATAAATTAGTTTAAACCTATAATTAAGATAATTTTATTAAAATCACCCAAAAAATAGTAATCACATGGTTTGGCCACATGATTGACCAATCCAAGTGCTAACTGTGTTCCTTCTTCTATAGGGAGGGTAATTTCATACATTTAGGCTACGAAATTATATAAAACATGCACCAACAATGAAAAAAACATCTAGAACATGCATGTTGTTTTTTGCACAAGAATTTGGCCTCTAGTGTATGGTTAAGAAAAATCGTGCACCCTAATTCACCCCTCTGTCCAGCCTCACATGTCTAGGGGATACCGTGTGACCTGGATCACATGGTTTCTATGAACTATGAATCTAGTCCATTTTTCCACGAGCTGGGGTTCCAAGATCTAAACAAGCCCTGGACACTCCCAAACCCATTTTCAACTCATTAGGATACTATTTTAGGCCCAAAATAAACAATTAGAACAATTTTAAAAGGATCCATACCTGAGTGAAAAACCAATTTCTTACAAGAATAATCAATATGTGATATGAACTTTATTAATATTCAATAACATGAATATATAGGTAATAAAAAGTATAAAGTATTCTTTTAAGGAATTAACTATGAAAATATTTCACTTTCACTAGATTCAATTGCTAACTCTCTAACTGGTTATTATCAAATGATAAACATGATTCTATTATGTATAAGTAAAACTATTGAGCCAATAAATTTTTGGTGGTTGTTCTTCTCACTATAACATCACCCATTTTGGGAAAATCCCAAAATAGGAGATATCATAAATTATATACCTTTTTCCTCTATCACCCCAGACATATTTTTAATACTATAGTTAATGAATATTATAATATCATTAAGAATTAATATTTGGGTAAACCTCTAATATCTAGAATACAATATTTATAATTTTTTTCTTATGTTGCATCAAAATCTTTAATGAAATTGATCTATTCATATATTCAAATCCTTTTGTGTAACAATTTAAAAATATTATTACCTTATCATTATTATGATTTGAAATAAAAATGATCTAAAAGAAGACTAGTTTTTTATCCCCTTGATATCTAGTATAACAATTTCTCTAATTATTAAGATTTTTTAAAATTTTACATCTTCAGTAACTGTTAGATAGTTTTAACGAATAACATTTTCAATTTTTCTAGTTTTATTTTACATTCATCCTATATTATTTAGGAATAAGAAATATCATTCCATAGTATAAATAATAGTATATGAGATAATTTTTTTATTTTAATTTTATTCATATGTATTATATTCATCACATGAATATTCTCTTATGCATTCACACAATAACTCTACCAAAACTATACTAATTATTCTTCTTATATTGCATATGAAGTCAAACAAAAATATTTCTATAGATATGGAAATGATTTATTTTAATAAATATATCCAATATATTATATTATATTTACTATGATTATATATCAAATATTTCTAAGAAAATAAATTTTTTGTATCCCCTTGATAACTAGTATTCATTTATCTCAAATTATTAGAAACATGTTGAGTTTTACTATCTAAATCTCTGTCAGACAGTTTTTACTTCTATACTTTTCATTTTTATGGTTTTATTATACATTTCTATTATATAATTTATATATAAGAAAAATAAAACAATATTACATATCATGGAATGTGAGATATTTATAAAAATCAATTTTAGGCATATTGAGTCTATTCATCACAAGAATATTCTCTTTTTATTTCACACATTAACTGAGTGATATTTCATGTGATGTGACACTAGAATCAATTGTCTTCAAATTATCCTATTTTTATTTCTAAATACATTTCAATGTATTAACTATGAATATATATAGAAAACATATTATATATTACTATGTAGATTATGTACACCTGAACTATGTTTCCAATTTAACTCATTTTTACCTAAAATTTCATTATTCATAATTAACTATAAGACTAATCATCTATTTTATAGATGATTTGTGACATAGATAACTAGGAAAACTTTAGTAAATCCAATATCATAATATAGACACTTGGGATTATATATTATTCAAGAAAATATACTATGATCAAAGTTCATGTTTTGATCCATATATTGATCCTTTAAACTTGAATACCTCAATGGATTTATTTAGTATAACCAACCCTTCTGGTCATGTCATATAAACATTTTAATAAAGGTTCATCCATAGAAAGTGTCATTTAAAAATAATTCCCAATAAAATGATCCGATAAAGTTAATATTTGAAGTTTAATTATAATGTATTTTATAATTATGATTGATAGGGTGTTTTTTCCTACAGTGTATCATGGTGTAGTTTAAACCTTTAGTAATCAGTCTTGATTTATCAGTATCAACTTGCACCAATCGTGTTTAATTTTTCTAAAATAACCACTAATGGATTTATATCAATTTGATCAACTACTAAAATGAAGAACTGTATTTTGGTATATGGAATCCATCATTCAATACATATAAAAATGGAAATAGAAACATCATTATGATTACTACTCTCTATAGGAATCATTATTCATAAAAAAAATATAATAACTATATATGTGTTTATGAAACCATATCGTTGTTTTTAACTTTCCTACATAGTATGTGACTTTTTAATAATTCATCCCACTAATATATGTTTAGTTTAGTGTTCCAATTCCAATGTATGTATTTTGGTCTAAGATTCTACAAATATATTTCCTTCTACCACTATCTCAATAGTGTTGGATTCCCATATAGAAATATATATAGTTTTATCTGATGCTCTTATATCTGGAGGATGTTAATACCCTAATTTTTTATCATAAACTCAATAGATATGTGCTTTTTGTTACCTTGATGTACATTTGTGTCTTAAAACAACTATAAAAATTCTCCCCATAAAATAAAAAAGGTAGTAATGTAATGGACTAGAATAATATCCTTAATTTAATGAAATCCATTAGTCAATTTAGTTTTCATATGGATATTTATCACATAAATATTTTAAAAACATGTTTTGATGGTAATCATTGAATACTTTCAATATATAAGGATCCTCATAAATATACTTTGTAATAACATCATCTTTATGATCTGAATAAGGTAATTTGATTATTAGAAAACCTCTAATCTAATTTTAAATTATTTATGAATACTAGCTTAATATATAATCCAAAAAACCTTCTTATAGGATCTTGTAACTTTTACTGAGCATATTAACTACTTCTAGTTTACATTCCTAAAATATCATAATGGAATTATTTGAAGTATATGAATTTACCTCTAACATCTCCTTATAATTGTTCACACTACTGATCAGAACTGAATCTTGAAGATTTATGGATTAACCTTATTATTAATGTTTTATATTTCTAAAATTTATTATGTGATTATATCGATAATACCTATGTTTTTTTATCTCTAGTCCTACTAAATACTCTTTGGGTAACACCTATAAAAATTGAAAGCATTAATTTTTCTTGAAAAAGAGTTATCTTTCCATAACTGTGTAGAGGTCATATATTTTATATTTATAATTTATTTCCATTACTGATATGTATGAATGAATTATAAATGGGAAATAATTTTTTTTAAATATCATAACACCATTTATTCCAAATATAAAATAATTTCTCATTGTGTCTAACTATAAAATAAAAAAATTTCTTTATAATATAAATTATTCTAACTAGAGTTAATCCTCCAGGAAATTTGATATCATATTCTTCTCACTATAGTAATATGAATCAACCTTCATCATATTCTAAGGGAATTAACCTTATTGAAATTATTTCATGATTTAATGGTTCCTATATTTTATTAAAAAATTATAATTTTTTTATTTAATACACATGAAATAAAACACATGCATTAATGAATAAACTTGAATTAGATACAAATGATTTATTATTCCTATAAATCATTGATATCATTGAATGAGGTTGTAAAGGAACCATAAATATTAAACTCTTCATGTTATTTTAAACCCATTTTTGAATTTATTCATTGGAAGGGGTAGAGAATAATTTTCCCACTTATTCTTGGGGAATTATAGTCAAGGATTCTTATAATGCTCATCTATATCATTCATCCTATAATTCATGTTTAATTTAGAGACATAGTAGGTAATGAAAATAATATAGTGTTAATGAATAATTTACTATCTATATGGAAGCCTAAATATTATATTTTATCATTATATTCAAGAATTTTTATGGCTAGATAAAATCTTAAGACCGTGTCTTCCAATTTTCACCAGAATTGTGTAGTGATAGTCTCTATTGTGTTAAGCCTCTCCATTCCCCATTTCAGTTCAAGGATTTGAGTTTTAATTGTGTAAAATTTACATCTTTATGTTATATCATAAAATCTAAAAAAACTATTGATTAATTTATTTAATTGAAAAAATTTCCCCTTTGAATATCTGGATGGATTTATTTTCATTGTCTCTTACTTGTAAAAGTTATTGAATAGATATAGGAGAATCTAGTAGATAACCTAAGTTTTACTATAATTTTTAAATTCATAAATAAATATACTAACTTCAAAAATTTTAGCTAGTGAGGAAATGAAATTTATCTAGAAATGATAATTTTGTTATCATGGTTCCACTTGCCATTTTTTATAATAAATAAAAGAATTTTTTATATGTTATTTTTTATACCAAAATTTTAGGTATGAAATTTTATTTATTATTTTACATTATTTTATCAAATACCAATATCCCTCAACGTTGGAATAAAAATACCCTATCATATGGATATTATAGTAGAAATTATATATATATATATATGTATCATCTCTTTTCTGAATCACTCATAAGTAGTCAGTTCTGGTAAGCCAAATGGCCTCATGTGCACCTCCCCATATGTCAGAGGCTGTTGACTAGAAACGAGGGTCTATAATGATACATTAGGGATAATACACACTCTTTTATCATTATTTTATCACCATGGTACAATAAATTAATTAACCAAATAACCATAATAAATTCGGAATAAATAAAAGTGAATAATCTAGTTATAATAAACAAACATGAATAAACAATATGTAGAACCATATCCAGTAACATACACAAAATTGTGTCATGTCAAGATTTAATACAAAAATGGGGAATTAAAGGAAATAGAGTAATGGGAATATATATCATGGTATTAAAAAAAATACAAAAAACTATCTCAAAAATCATCACAAGAATAATCTTGGTCATTTTCTCTTGTACTACCTCATAGTATAGAAAATAAGGTATCCATAGTTGGTTACTTCCCATTTTCCCTACTTATATCTGGGAAGATTGTCTGGGTACCAATCCGAGGCCCCAAAAGGGAATTAGATATACTTAGTAAGCCACCACCAATGGTGTATAGGACTATCCAATATGCTAACATATAATGAGAAGTATGATGATATCATTAATAAGGGTGGTAATAAGTAAACCATTTCAATATGGGTTTTTCATGGAATACCCATATGATACTACCAACTTTGTATTAAACTATAATACCTATAAAAATATATTAAAAGAAAAAAATAATTGGAAAAATGACTATTAATTAGGCATGATCAACATGGAGCATCATGTCCTTTAACTATAAATAAACCCGGTGGAACATCATTTCCATTACTTTGGAATAGTCACTAGGGAACATCATGTCCATTAATTATAAATATAAATAATGGAACGTTGTGTCCTATGATCCCAAATTAATAATATAAAATGTTATTTCCATTATTCCAACTAACTATAAGAATTATCATATTAAAAAATTCCATGTGAGCAAAAGAAATATTGTGACCATAATCATGAATAATAATATAGAACATCATGTCTAGTACACAAATGTACAATAATGTAATCACTACCATGTAAAATTATATACAAATCTAAATATAATCACTATTTACACTAATAAATTAATTTCATCATTTAATCCAATAAAATGTTAATTAATATTAAGTGGAATATGTGTACAATCCTTGCCACTACATCATTCCATTAACTCACATAATGAAATTTCACTGAATAATGACAATACAAACACATCATAGTATTGTTTTGGTCAAAATGGAAAATACAAGTCAATAAGGAATTTAATTAAACCCACCTAGGGGGTGATTCCGGTTTTGGTCATCAACCTCAAACAAATTATCATGGTCTCATAACATGTTTGGAATGAAGCATGAATAATTAATTTAGGGGTCTATAAATTTTATGATCAATCCTATGAATGTACAACATGTGGAATAATGTAAATATAATATAAAAACCCAAACTTTTATATAAAGGTATGACACCACAAACCTTAGATAGGTAGTAGAATCATCACCTGTTATCATCCTTTAACTAAAATGGATGAAATCAGATATACAAAAAATACCTGATAACAATCCAACATAATGAACGATTATTGATTCATATCCTGAAATAAAGAGTTATCCCAATCTTAGGGGAGATCCAAAGGGATATTCCAATAATGGGGAGATGTTTTTTTATTTTTAAAATAAAAAGGGTGAGGAATGGTTAAAGGAACAAAGGGAAAATAGTAAATTACCTCATTTTAAATAGGGACATAGTTTGGTCATACAGTTGGCCAAACCATAAAAATCTATAGCCTAATGTGGCACCTCTATTTTGTGTCTAGTCACATGGTTTGACAAACTATGCATAACCCATGTGTTCTCACAATCCAACACCTTTATCCCCTCATGTTGTTAGATTAATGGTAAGCCAAACCATGCTCCAACCAAGATCAACATAGATGAAATTTAATGATGGGTTTTCATGGATGTGTTTTCTCCCTCAAATGGTTAAACTAACTATGAAAATTCATTATTTTTCCACATAGTTACTATTAACCATTCTCCAACTATGCGCCTCTTCCCGTTTCTCCAAAAACCAGAACTCTGTGGACCAAAAAATCCTTTTACACTCATGAAAAAATCATAAAACTCTACATTCATATAGATTAAAATAAAGGTATCAAATAAAATTTAAAGGATTATTACCTTGATGTAGAAACTTGAACGTTAAAAACTCTCCCTTTTTAAACAAACTTGTCCCCGAGTTTCCCTTTAGAGGGTGATTAAGCATCATCTTAGAAAAATTATGACCATTGAGAAAATACATTGTTACCTCTATCCCAATTATCTTTGGGTACATGGTCATGTTTCCAAAACACTTATACTATAGGAACTATAATACATCATATTTAATTCATTCTCTAATCAGTTATATGAACCAGATACTCTTAAAAAAATGAAACATCCTTTAATTGAATTTCATTAGGATCAAAAGAAGGAGATGGGTCTAAATTAAAATGATGATGCAGAGATATATGGAACTTTTTGTGCATTCCCTTCCATCTATGAGGGAAAAATAACAGATAATCTATTGGTTATACCCTATTTAGGATAAAAAAATGACTAACAAATCAAGGCGATATCTTGAAATGTCATAAAATATGTCTATGAACTAATATAGAAAAAACTTATAAGAAGACCAGATAAACCATCTAAAACTCCATAGGTCAATGAAAATAATTGGTATATGACTTCCCCCTAGACTTATCTATATCCATACACTTCTAGAAACATTTTACCTACTCTAATGTATCCAAAACAGGATAAGGTCCCACTAGGGATACCTTACTTGCCTCAAACTAGTTCAAAGTTTAATGACATGGTATAACTTATAAGGCCTTATTAGGATCCATATTTATAGTTTCTTAGAAGTTGTTATTTTAAAAAAATTTAATGATAGGTAGGTATTTCTCCCAAGAACCTCAAAAATCAAGGAAATAGGCTTAAAGCATGTCCTATAATACTCGAATCATATGCTTAGATTGACTAATAGTTTGAGGGTGATATTTTTTACTCCAAATAACATATTTACATATTTTCTTCTATAACCCCTAAAAGAACTATAAAGTAAAAAAATCATCCATTTATGATATTATAGTATTTATAAATTCATGAATGTGTATTATCTCTATGAAATATATCCTCCCAAGATCATCCACTAAAAATGTATCAGGAAAAGGAAATAAGTGGGAGAAATTTATCAGTATATCCATGATCATGAATAATACATCATTACCTCTTAGGGATATTGTTATTACCATTAAAAAAACCACAGTGACTTCATCCCATTTCCTTTCATGAATGGGAAATGGCTATAAAATGTCATCTGGTCACTAGTGTTCTCCCTTTACAAATTGATAGGTGGAACATTGAGTAAAGAAACTAGGTATCTCCCTTTTCATAGAAGGCCACCAATACTAGTGGTATAAATCATGGTACATCTTTATAATACCATGATTCACTTCCTAAATAGAGGTATGAGACTCTTGAATCAACTCCTCTTGTATGTTTGGGGGTACCAAAATGCATAAATGAATTCACAAGATCTCATCCCCATAAAAAACCCAACCAAGGGGTGGGTCTTGTCCTATAAAAATCTCCCATGAGACCATTCTATTATGATAAAAAATATGCATCATATTGACTCTATCTAGAATTGAAGAGGTACCATATATTAAAGTGAATACAATTTTTTCTAATACGGTCTTACATATCCAAGTGTAACCTGGAAATAAGGCCATTAACTACCATTCATTTCTAGCCTCTTGGCCCACTTGTGTTTGAGTATTCCTTCTCATAGCATGTTCCACTGAATTTCCTTTCCTTGGAATATAAGAAATATCAATGTTAATCGACTATAAGTATTCTGCCCATATTCACTATCTAAGATTCATATCATGTTGCATGAAGATGTATTTTAGAATTTTTATGGCATGTGACTATAATGAATCATTCTCCAAAATAGGATGTCTATAACAACAATATTATTGAACAACTACTAGATGCATGAGATCATACATCCGGAAATTATTCTTCCCAGGTATAAACTAGAGAGACCCATATGGAACAACTCAATATCCCTACATCACAACTTCTCCCATATCGATTATTGATGTGTCAAAATATATTTTATAGCTTCCTACCTACTCTGGTAGAATTAGGATCATCGCTCAATTCAGTTGTCCTTTAAACTCTAGAAAGGCTTTCTTATATGCTTCAAACTATAGGAATTTCATATTATTCTTGGTTAATTCCATGAGAGGAACTACAAATCATGATAAATACTGAATAAAATACATGTAATAGCAATATATCCCAATGAAACTTTGTATGTTAAAGAATTTCATGGGATTCTACCATGATACCACATGTCTCACCATCTCTAGGTCAAAAAATATTCATGAATATGACATAATGTGTCCTAGAAAGTGGAATTTATCAATCCAAAATAGAAATTTTGTGAACATGGCATACAAACTTTTCACTCTCATTATACTGAACATTATGTAAATGTGATTGACATAATCATGTAGATTTTAATAACACGCCATTATAAAGTCCAAAAAATAGTGAAGAAAAAGCTCTAGTATGGGTGGAAAACCCAATTCATTAGGGGCATAAAAACTATCAGTGCATTTTTAGTCTAAATGGCATAAACAAATACTCATAGAATAAATATCTACTATAAAATTATGTTCATGGTATATATAAACTCCCAAATCACACTTAGTGGTACCCTGACCTCAAAAAAATCTTTGAGAAGACCCTCACTCCTTGGATATGGTCAATAAGGTCATCTATATGAGGTAGTGGATACCAGTTCTTAACAGTATAATAGTTTATTTTTTGGTAATTCTTGTAAATCCTGAGGTTCCAGTTTTCCTTTTGGGTGAAAACCATGGGAGAAACCCATGATGACGCAATGGTTTGTATGAACCCCTTGGATTCTAAACCCTCTATCTGCCTCATGAGATCCTACAACTTAGTAGTATCCATCTTTTAAAGAGGAATTAAAAATTGTGCTTCTCTAGGAATTAGTTCAATACTAAAATATACCTCCCTCTTAGAAGGTATTCTAAAAAAGTCACTAGGGAAGACATATCTAAAAAAATCCACAATAAGAGGTAAATCAGTATGTTGAATTCCCTAATCATCCTGATTTAGAATAACAATTTGGGATGTCACTCTGCCTAGCCTACGATGCTCTGTTCTAGATGGATTCTTCTGTACATATCATTCAACCTTGAGAATATAGTTACCACCCTCTATTAATATAAAGTACACCCATTTATAATTAGAGTCAATATGGGAACCATAGGGTACTAGAAAATTCAACCCAATAATTACATAAAAGCTTATCATTTTGAGGACAAAGAGGATCTATAGGGAATGATAACTGCCTATCTCAAGGGGAATTATATAAATTAATGCACACTCTCTAATATCACTCCCAATAAAGTATTGAGAGTCATCAATCCACAAAATTACTTGATCTTGGGGCCATGAATTTACACAATTTAAATGGATATAAATGAGTGGTAAACACCCATGTCAAATAAAGTGGAAACTAAAGTAGATGCAATAAAAATTATACCTTGAACTGTATATGTCCTGACAATACACTATTCTGGGTTTTATTGTACTGCATATATATGGCCTGATCCATGGCCTTAAAGTACAATATGACTACAAAGTACAGGTCCGCCCGACTGGAACTGTATGTCCTATGCCTGGCTCCCCCAACCATGAACACCTTATCATCCTGAATGGCATGTATTACTCTAGTTTCCTGCATGAAAAAGATCCATGAATCTTGAACTTGAGGGTGAAGAAGGTTCAAATCCTCTCCCATGCAACACAACTGAGAAGTTATTGGAAAACTACTGAAGATACACTATCCTTCCTTGGAAATGACACTCAATTCAGTCTCTTTGAAACTGAGTCCTTAAGTGACATAGATTCTCATAATGATGACATGATGACTGGCTATAGACATCGAAAATCTAACCAAAATCACTCTAAAGAGAACTATATAGGCGACACTTACAACAATTGGTTGATTTAATATCTATTCTAGGTTCTACAATGCCCTGAACTACACACTCATCCTCTCTCTAATTGTGCTCGATGATGAGGGATTGATTCTTTATCCCTAATACTATATTCAACTGGTTGATGTCACCTATGATTAGATGTCATAACTAAGTCTATCATTAAACAACATAGCTCTTGATATCTCATCACATAGAATAATCAGTATGAATTATTGAAGCTCAATAAAGCAATCTGAATAGTCCATAATGGTCATAGTGATTTTCTACAAGTTCTTAAATTCCTTGGCTCGATCATCCCTCATTGTCCCAAGATATAAGTAGTCGTATGAGAGAATATAAAAATATCTCTAGAAATAACTTGATGTTGGTATTCCTACATTATAACATCCCACCATCTCTTTTAAGATCCATGGATCATGTATGTAGTGAGTTTCCCTATCATATTAGGAGGTTCCTCAACATACGAGAAGATAGATAACATGGCCTCCATCCATGACTCATCATCATGGGGACCTCATTCTTCTGAAAAGGTAATAGGGTACTACTAATATAACTCTATTAAACTCATCAATATAATGTGTATGTCACGGAGATCCCTATATACAATCCAGTATCCACATGGAGACCTTTAAAAACTCAAAATTGGTTCCCAAATCAAGATTAACATGAGGTGATATAGGTGGCACTAGATAAGGTGATGCTAGTTGGTAAGGGCCCACCAACACTTGAGCATGGCCATCACTACTATCTTGGCACACAACTCAAGACTATCATTGTGGAATATCTCTACAATGATAAATACATTCCCTAAAACATGGCTTGATAATAAGAAATATCATCAAATATAGAATAGTAAAAGTATTAAGCCTTATTTTATAAGATTCAACACCCCCACATCCTGCTTTTAAAGCCATGTATAGGTGATATAGAAGATCATAAGTGTCATAATAGTCATTATTACTGCCTACTACCATGCTCAGACTAGGGTGAATTTCTCTATTTCATGGTAAAGACTTTGGTATATAGTGTTTCAATTGTAAGTTATAGAGTAAAAAATATTTTATGTTGAAATTGGCATCCCAATTTTTTGACAACAATTTCCCTCATGATTTAAAATTAAATAGTTATATATATATATAACATGGTTCATTTTTATGAGATACAATTCCCAAGTTATAATGTTATAACAATATAATTTACAATTATAATATCTTGTAAATACAAAAAAGACCTGGTACATCCATTCTTAGGATGGAGAAGGGCTTATAAAATGATTTTATTATATGAATTTCCTTTCCCAATTTATATAATTATATTCTTTATAAATTACAATTTGAATTCATATACTCAAAATCAATAACATTTAAATCAATATAACTCGCTCTACATTTCTAAAATATGTAATAATAGATTAATTATTGTAAGAACCCTGAACCTAGTAGCCTATAGTCAATGGTTACCTTATTATCTTTTTATAAGATACAAGGGATCACATTCCAAAGGATATAATTGTTTATTAGTATTAGTAAACTAGATACATAATTAAATTTCACATACATCTAGAAACATAAAATATAACAAAGAATTTTCTTTAAGATCATCTCTATTCTATATTGAATATCCCTACATATTAATCACAAAACACTTCTATGAATCCTAGTGAAATGAAACATAAGAAATAAGTAATCTTTAATGCTCATTTGGGGCATGTCTACAATATAAGGTATTATGAGTACATAATACATAATCAATATGGAAGGGTAAATTATTGAAAAATGCTCCATTTAATCAATAACTTTAACATAAAAAAAAATGTCTTAAATAAATGATAATCAAATAATTTTATGTAAATAATCACATGATCCTGAAAAATAACAATTTATATTTTAACTAATTTAATAATCCCATGAAACACCAATAACTAAACTCATAAGTAGATAATTAATAATTTCGGACATCTAAAACATATTTTTATGACCATTAATAGGACATTTTAAAACTATGAGTTAAAACCCATTTAATTTGGCCAATTAATTTTTCTCTTGAGACCTACCAATTCATAGAGGGATTATGTAATTCTGGACCGCACACATCACTTAATATGTCTAATATACTCATTATATGAAATGGGTAAATCATAATCAATATAAATATTCATATTAAAAAAATAACATGTGAAATTTTAATACTTACCTCATTCAATGGAAAAAATCATAAACCATGCATAGTAATATAGTGAATGGTGATCAAACTGTACATCCCTAGTAAAACTGATCATAAAACATCCAGGTAAATAATAAGGATGGTATTAATAAAATATATCCTAAATGGATTATAATTAAAATAAATGGTTGATTTCATTATTTAATAGAAAAATTATAAAAATCCATTAAAAAAATTCTTGAGGAAAATATCCCTTTCTCAAAATAACCTTTTAAAAATAAAACATTAAAAAAAATTGAAAATAATTTTCATTGAAAATAATCTTTGAAACATGTAATTATTCATTATAATTTTGAGTGGTTATGAAGGTGGAAAATTTTATTCATTCCATACAAGTTAAAACAAATATTCCATTAATATTTTCAATAAAAGAGAAAAAAGATATTTTTTAGAAAACAACATGAATATTCCATTAAAAATATATTCTAAAATTAAAATATGGCTAAAAATTTATTTAACAATCATTTATATAATGTTAAAAATATTTTTGAAAATATTTTAGAAAACATGTTTTTTGGAAGTAAAAGGATTTTTGACAAAAGATAGGAATAATGTTTTATTTTCTTAAACACATTTTTACATTAATTTTAAGTACCAAAAAAATAAAATTGGTAATATTAATATAAAATATCATGAATAACCAATGGATAACATAATTTAGGATTTTATTTAGTCATTCATCATAGTATTTATTCATTGTAAATTCATTCATAAATAATCTTGATAAAAAATGATATTATAAATTAAACCATTATCACATTGGTAACTTTTGAATCATAAGCCCCATGAAAGAAATAAAAACAAGTCAAACATTTAATACCATGAAGATAAAGGTATTATTGATATAACATATCAAAGGGGATCTATATACACTACAAAAAATATCCAAGTGGTGAATATGGCATACGTCTCATGGAAGTAAAATCGGGACAAGAAGCTCGTACCTTAGGTCCGATTTGCATCATGTGTTCAAAACTCCTATAAAATAAATATAGGTTTATTATAAATATATTAAAGAACCATAATCATATATTTAATACCATATATTATTCACTTATAGTCTTTTATCACTTGTTTATTAACATTTCACTATTTAAATCACTATTCTAGTTGATAATTGCTTCAATATTCAAGTATATCTTAGTTTTTTAATTTTGGTCCTTTTACATTTTTAATGGTAAAATAATCTTAAATTTTCTTAATAATGATTAAAAGACATACATAATAATTTTATATTTAAATAGAGTAATCTATAAATATTAGAGATTATAAATGAATTAAACCATTCATAGAGACTGTAAGTCGTACGTACGCATGAATTTTTTCCATTTTTTTGATGGATGGAATTAAAGGGAAATTAATGTTAACTAAACTTTATAGAATCTTTATTATATTTTATATATAATTTATATTTATTAATTTTATCCTTATCACCATCCATTTAAAAATATAATGAAAATAATTTCACATCATTGCGCGGAGGTGGTAGTCCACACGTACGTAGGAGTAGCGTTATTATTTTACAATGAATTGGATGGTAAGAAGTTAGATGTGATATTATATTTATATAAGTATAGTTAGTTTATAAATATCACATATATTGATTAAATATATACTTACTACCATCCATTTAAATCGTAAGTGAAAAACAAATCACATCACTTCATGGGGTGGTAGTTAGTCATACACACGTGCGACATTATCGTATCCCCCCAAGAAATGGTAAGTAAGAATAAATATGTGATATAATAACAAAAAAATTATAATAAATTCATAAATATAATCTAATTATGTTAAACCCAAAATTATATCCATCGTTTAAAGGTGGCGATGGAAACAAAATACATCAGTTCACAAGGCGGTAGTCCTCCGTATACATGATTGATGGTTTTGTTTCCCATTTGATAGAAGTGGAGATGGATATGTGTTATTACATTAACATAATAACATATTATTATATATGGTATAACGGATTAATTATTTTACCATAGTTGAATATTATTTTATTTTCATGTAATAAGAATTAAAATAAATTCTAATGCTTATGAATTTTACCTCTTCTTTAGAGACTCAATTTAGGTTTATACCTAAATTATTTATAGGATAGATTCCTAGTATAGAAAAGTCCTATATTATGTATTGAGGTAATCGAGGAAGGTATCTGGGTAGGTATTTATTTGACCAAATGTTTTTAATAGTGTGAAGAAAAGATGAGAGGGGTAACCATTTATTAATTGGGGAAAGGACACACATAGAATTTCTAAAATCATAAAGAGATACCTAAAATTT
This sequence comes from Viscum album, assembly GCA_963277665.1. NCBI lineage: Eukaryota > Viridiplantae > Streptophyta > Magnoliopsida > Santalales > Viscaceae > Viscum > Viscum album. The sequence goes on from OY728138.1 coordinate 1,151,723,420, forward strand.
TCTCATGAAAAAATCCTAAAAAATGGGTCATTATCAATAATTAGATTTTATAAGGGATATATATTTCCATATAATTGTTTTTTGAAAAAATTTCAGGTTATTTTTAATGTATATCTTTTTAATTTGAAAAATTTATCTTTGCATCAAATTCTCAAAAATTCATTCATAAATTTTTTGAAATGTATACTAAAGAAATTATGATTAAATATTAAATTTAATTTTCTAAATTAGGTATAAAGTTATTTTAAAATATGTGCATAAATAATGACTAAAAATAATTTTAGAAAAACACAGTTTTTTTAGAAAGCATTTATTTTTCTTTCAAATGTTTCTTATATTATTTATAATCAATTGATAAAAATTTAATTTATTATACTTGTGAATGTCATATAATTTTATAAATTATTTGGAACTATTAATACCCTCCATCTTAATGACTAGGTTATGACATTATTTTTCAAATAATATTATTAATATTAGATAACAGTTTGATAAAACTCAGTTTTGCGTTTAAGATATCAAAGAGAATTGATTTATTTAAAAATAAATATATCATAATTTCTTGAGGTGTTACATTAACTTCTATGCTGGGGTTTTCATTTCATATATTATATTGAACATGAGGTTCCTTTTTTAAAATCTTAGGGTGTTACATTCTCCCAACCTTCAATAAATTGAATCCTAGAAATTTAAACTTGATCTCAACAATCAAGGGTTTGACATTTGAATATTACATTGTTGAAAAACCCAAATCATATTTTTTTAATAAAATTATATATTTATAAGAGAAAAAGGGAAATATTATGGTCATTTTGAGTAACACATAACTATGTTTCCAAATAAGTGAACATTGGTGGGAAGTGAAGATATGGATATTCAGGAAAATCTAAAATAATTATGCAAAGTGATAGAGATAATTGAACACATGAATGTGGTCAATTCTTAGAAGCTTAACGACAATATGACCATAATTCTATAATGGGTGGAAATAACATTGGTTCATATAAAAGGTATTAGGAAAAAAATTTCAACATCATTTTTCTATAGTTTATAAATTCTTTTACTATCTAAAAATAAAATAAAATACACTTACTTGGTATAATTGTATTTAATTATAAAAATTTAATTCTTTAGTTGTGATTCGATCAATTTATACTTCATATCTTACTCCAATAAATGATTATCCAAAAATGTATTTTTATTCTTGAAGCACTAAAATGAACTTTTAAGGAATCATAAGATCCAAAAAAGTATAATAATATATTCCTACTATAATTAATAAACAGAAATGGTTAGAAAAATTAATCCATTATAATATATTAGTCTCTAATACCTAAATAGTGACTCTTAAAATTCAACACAGTCTATTTCATAAATGGTTATCCTTAAGTCTCATCCAAAATATGTTTGAAAAAATTTAATGTACCAAAATTTAGAAGGAAGGTTTAATAAATAATCATTATATTACCTAAACAATATAAATGTATCTTAATTTCACATTCAAAATGTGTAAATACCGTGATCAATATAAAAAAATAATGAAGACTTGCATGCTTCCAAAAAATAATCTCAGGTTGTTGAATATATTCCACAAATCAGTACTTGTAGTAAACTTCAGAAAATATTTCATAGAAAATAGAAAAAATAACCAATTTTATAGTCACCAATACTATACCGTAAATATATCATTATTATATCAATATTGGGAAAATATTAAGGGTCATCATCTATTAATAAATGTTTCCCCATGAAACTTAAATTTCCACTAATTCACTTTTTCTGGTCATCAGTACCATTCATCATATACTCTCAAAAAAGTACTATAGTACAATCATTATACATTTCATGATTCTTATAACTATAATATCATTGATAAAATACTCATGTAAAATAATTAATCAATAAAAAAAAATACACATTAATCATTAAACTTCATCTTTGGTAATAATACAAGCTCTACCTTAATCTGTTATCTTCTTTTGAGGTATATTCCCTTGACGCATGTGGTATTCATTTTTTTAACAACTGATCTCTTTATGGTTGAAGCAATGAAAATTGTAATTTTTTTGAACTTGAAATAAGAAACGTGGTGGAATTTTTCAACATACCTATATAAAACTCCCTTTCATTTCAAGTAAGTATCATAGAATTTCTTTCCACAGTTATCACATGTGAAAAAAATACTTCTTTCCCTTCTTCCCCTTTTCCAAATTTTTTCTACCATCCTTTTATTCTCTTGAATCCCATAGAATATATAGGGATTATGGAATTCATTCCCTATATTTATACCACATGATACAGTGTCCTCATATAATGATAATTTTTAGCAGACTAGTCTCATTTGAAGAATTAGCACTAACCTATCAAGGAAATGATAATACATACTATTTAGATTTTTTTCATTGTTATAATTCACATTCCTTAAAATTGAATCCATTTATATACAATGAAATACACTATATTGTATCATAAAATAATAAAAAAAATCATATAGCCCTATAACATGGAAACACTTTACATAAATTTTAAAATTTATGTATGGTTATCTTATAATCATAAACATGGTTTCATAGGGAAAGTTTTCAAATAATAAAAATATTTACAAATACATTATATTGGTTTATAAATAAATTTTAATTATACTAAGAATATACCTCGGGAGTGCCAAACCAATTTTTTAGTGAGGCCTATTTTTATGTACCAGGTAATGATTGAGTTAATCTCGACACACCATTCTCGAAGTTATTATACATAGGTAAATACATTATAGAACCATATACACTTTTAGTATTTAGGAAGGGATGTATTACTTGAAAAAAGACATAATATATTTCTCTCAAAAAAAATTAGGATGTTACTCTATACTGATCCTAAAAGTATATCAGAGGGTTATGTTCCATAATCTATATCGTACAAAATCCATTTCTCAAGGATTATACCAAACATTCTATGATACCAACAGTAAGGACCTTGACCCTAGTATCCCTGAGTCAATAGTTACTGTATTATAGTGGAATAAGATACAAGGAATTACATCCCAAAGGACCTAATATTTTATCAATTTTGGTTAACAAGATAAATAATTGAATTTTGTAAATGAAATGAATAAAATAAAACAAAATAAATAACATACTAATGTTTTTAATCATAATATCCATGAAATAATAACAACAAATGATATTGGAAAATAACCATTACAACATTGGTAACTTTTGAATAATAATACCCATAAAATAAATAACATCAAATGAAACATAAGATAACCTAAATATAAATGTATTAATAATATAAAATATAAAAGGTACAGTATATGAACCACACAAAATATCTATGTGGTGATTATTGAATATGTATCACAAAAGTAAAATCGAGATGAGAAACTATTACCTTAAGTCTGATTTCCTTTGTACATGTCCGAACCACCTGTGTAACAGATATAGTTTTATTTTACAACTACTAAATAACTATAATCATATATTTCATACCATATATGATTTAATAATTGTCTTTTATCCACATTTTATTATAATTTCATTTTTGAAATCACTGTTTTGGGTGATAATTGCTTTTTTTTTCTTTTATGATTTGGTTAGGTAATTTCTATATTTTTATTTTGATCATGGATCCGTCATATAAAAAATTATAAACATTTTTAAAATATCATATATATTAATTATATAGGTAATTTTAGTAATATAATAATGTTAGAGATATAAAATAGATTACACTATTCATGGAGATGGTAAACCGTACGTACGCATGAATATTGTTACCATTTTTCTAGAATGATGTAATTAAAGAAAAATAAATGTTAATTAACTTTTATAGAATCATTATTATGTTATTTATAAAATTTATATTATTCAAATCTAGTCTTATTAATGCGCATGTAAAAATAAAAAGAAAACACATTTCACTTCTCTATGTGGAGATGGTAGTCAACACGTACACATGCGCAATTTTATTGTTTTCCAACTGATAGGAAGGTAAGAATTTATATGTGATAATATATTTAAAAAATTATTTTTTGGTCATAAATATCACATATATTCATTATATTTATCCTCACTAACTTTCATGTACATCGTAAGCAAAAAATGAATCACATCACTTTATAAGGCAATAGTTTGTTGTAGACACGAGCGATGTTACTGTATCCCATCATGGAATTGTAAGTATGAAATTATATGTGATATAATAATTATATAAGTATAATAATATCATAAACATTATATAATTTTTTTAATTATATAATCATGTATATCCTTTATTATTAGTGTTGGAAAACAAACTATATTAGTTCGCAAGGCGGTAGTTCGCTATACACACGATGGATAGTTTTGTTTACCATTTGATAGAAGTGGATATGAGTATGGGTTATAAAATTTGCATAAAAATATATTAGTATATCAGGTATAAAGGTTTTACAATATTATTTCTGTTTAATATGATTTGAAGGAGGTGGAAGGAGAAATAAAACAAATTCACACGTTTGGGAATTTTACCTCTTTAGAGAATCTCGTTAGGTTTGTACTTAAATATTTTATATAAGGGCATCCTGATCAACATATTGCCTCTATAATGTGGTTATGGGAGTAAGGAAGTGATTTTTGTAGGGTTTTACTGATCTAAATGTTTTTTGAAGTTTGGTGAGGAGATGAGAGGGGGTAGAAGTATATATTAGGGGGTGGGGACACACATGGTAATTTTGAAAAGATAATGTGATACCTATATTTTTATCCTTCCAAAAGCCACAAAAATGAGTGATTATCAATAATAAGAGGATATAATGTCAAAATATGTCCATAAAATGGGTTTTGTACATATTGTTTTTCATTTTAACCCTTATCTTCTTAGTTTAACCCCACAGTAAACTCGTTTTCACCTTAATTGCAATAATTAATTTATTCTTCTTTTACTATTCATCTTTGTAAAAAATTAAGTTGAACTTATTAGGTAATATAAATTATTATGAATCTAAATATGGAATTAATTTTTAATAATTCAATTCACATAAGTGAAAGAATTCAATTTAAAATTAAACCCACAAAAGTTTCAAAAAAACAAGTTTTCCAAAGAAACACATTCAAACAATTTAAAGTTTTTTTGTATATGAATTCAATACAAAATTAATTCAAATGAAATAAATTAGTTAAATTTTAGTATAAGTGAACTAATTTTAATTTAATACCAATTTAAAATATAATTTATGTTTTTGAATAATTTAAATGAAAATAAATTTTCCATATAAAAATTAATATTTTTCACTAATAATAAAAAAATAAATATTTTTTCAGAAAAATATCAAAAATTAAATGAAAGAAAATTTTTACATGTAGATTTTTAAAACTATGATTATCTATTCAAATAATTTTATAAAGGTGGTAACTATTAATTTTAAATTATGTACGCATAATGTGACTAAACTACTATTTAGAATAATACCTTTTTTCTAGAAGCAACCTAGTTTATTTCAAATGGTTATTATTTTATTCTTAATAAATATATAACCATTGAATTTATTTATACATGTGTAAAAAATATAATTTTCATTTAATGGATATGTTATAATGGTCTTTTCTTAATAATAGTATTTATAGTTTATTTTGGTTTGTTAAAACCCGATATGACAAGCAAGATATCAAAGATAATGGGGTTTAAAAAAACAAACTATATCATAAAATTTTGACATGTTAAATTCTATTATATTATTTTTTTTCATATCATATACACCATTAAAAATCATTTCCCTATTTTAAAATATTTTGGTGTTACAATTAAGGTTCCATCCTTAATATATATTTGTAAATAATGATTAGGTTGAGACAAACACTTTAATAACCAATTATTTACCTCATTATTCTTCTAAAAACATTATTCAATAATATGTATATCATTAAATGCATATATAAAATACTATAGGAAATACATACAATAAATTAATCATGCCTTGAAATATGCATGACATTTAAATCCTCAAGTTCTTATAATCATGAATGAATAAATACTTCCATACTATACTGGGAAAATGTTAAAAGGTAAATCCATAATAATATTAAAAATAATAAATTCAAAAACTCATGTGTGTCACCCACTAGTGAAATAAGTATAGTTTTAGTAGGTATAATAAGAAACAACAATTTTAATCCCATGTAATTTGGGTTTTTCTCTTTGTGTGGTTTAGCTACCCCTAGTAACATTCTCATTACCAAAATTACATCACATTCCTATTATCCTGTCTACTAACCCAAAATGTTATGAAAAAAGGAAAAGGATATCTGAAACCACTTTGTAGTGTCATAGGCCCGATTAACTCTTAAGTATCCAAACTTTCTTGGCCACATAACACCAACACACCTCCCCATACACCAGAGTATATGAACTAGCAATGAGGATCCATGATGGTATGGTTGGGATACTATACCCTCTTTTATCATTATACAAGCACAATGGTATACTAAATTATTAAATAGTAGAAACAAAATAAATAAGTAATAGAGAAATTTATATCATTAATATATAATAAATGTATAAGAATAAATCATATAAAAAACCATATCAATTAACATATAAAAAATGGTGCTATGTATGAATGTTATATAAAAATGGAGAATAAAAGGAAATCGAGCAGAAGGAATATAAAATAATCTATAAAAAATGAAAAAAATAACAAAATTTATCTCTAATAAAGTCTTGGGTATAATATTGATCCTCTCATACTGTACTTCATCCTAGTATAGAAAATATAGCATCTATGGCTAGACGCTTCCCTTTTTACCTACCTATATCCATGAAATCTTTCCAAGTACTAATATACATCTCGAAAAAGGAGTGAGATAAAATCAGAGGGCCACCAAAAACACTATATAGTACTATCATGTATGTGAACATATAATTAATAGTGTGTAGTTTTCATAAATATGAGAATTAAATAAGTAAACCATGTCAATATGGGGTTCCCATGTAAAATCTATCTGACACTACTTGCTTCAGTTTAAGCCAAAATATATCTGAACATTTATTAAATGAAACAAAATAATAAGAATGATGACCATTAATTATGAATGTTAAATATGGAACATCATGTCCTTTAAATATAAATAAACCAGGTGGAACATCATGTCTATTTGTTTGGCATAGTCACTTTGGAACATCATGTCCATTAATTACTAATAAACATGAAGGAATGTCATATCCTATGATCATAAATAAATAATATGGAATTTTATTTACATTATTACCATTAACTATGGTGAATCATGTAATTAAATTCCACATTATTGATAAGGAAAACCTTATATATAATTATAAAAACAATAATCAATTTCATGTCTAGTACAGTAGGCTATCATGATGTAATCTTATCTATGTCAAATTATATTCAAGGATGAAGAGAATAACTCTTTCCAATATTCAATTCATTTATTTATTTAATAAAATAAAATTTTAAACAATATAAATGGACAAAGGTGTACAATATATGACACAACATCATTTAATTAACTCACATAGTATCATTCTGCTAGAAAATATGAATACAAACACACCTTAGTAGTGTTTTGGTCACAAGATAAAACAAAAGTCAATAAGGAAATAAATCTTACTCAACCAAGGGTTGTTTTGGTTTATTTCATTTTCCTCCATCTAGTTTTCAAGGTCTCATAACGTTTTTATCATTATTATTCAAAAATTAGTTTATGGGTTTATAATTTTTTAGAAAAATGTTGGGAAATTCTGGCATATAGGATGAGGAAAATATCATATAAACACCAATTTTTTTGGGTAAAGGTATGAGACAATCTAAATTATATTATTTTTATACTCCACAATTATTATTTTTCTCTAAATCAATATATACTGAAATAAATCAGAGGAATATAAAAATAACCAATGGTGATACATTATGATGAGAAATGGTCTATTTTGTGACTAAAAAAAAGAGATATCACCAATACTAGTGGAGAGATAGAGGCTGATTCTAATGATAGGGAGGTTTTGTATGATTTTGGAAACAAAAAGGGAGATGTAGTGTTAAATTCATGAAGGAAAAAATGATAAATTCCACCATTTTAAATGGGTCAAATATTTTACTACACGGTTAGCCAAACTTTGTACCAACCATACACACCCACTGCTAAAAGCAAAACCTCCTCACATGGCTCAGTTCATAGTTTTAAAAACCATGTGTATCCCTTGTGTTCTTATTATCCAACACCTCCACCCCCTGCACAGTTAGATGCATGGTTAGACAAACTATTCACCAACCATGATCAACACACCTTTGATTTATTATATGTTTTTATGTAAATGTGACCTTCCTTACATAGTTAATCTAAATATTTACCTTAATTATTGGGATAAATGGTTGAAATTCATGGTTACTACTAAATATGTGAGAACCACGTGCCTCTGATTGTTTCTCCATAAAACAGAGCTCTGGGCTCCGAACAAGCCCCAGATACTCCATAACCATTCCTTAAACTCTTAGGAACTTTCATATAGATTAAAATAATGGTTTAAATACAAATATAAATGGGTTTTAACTTAATTAAATTATGTAATTACAATATATCCCTTATCATAACCCATGTGATTTCCTATTTAATTACTCAAAGGTATTTATGCAGGCATAAATTGATAACTCTAAAAACTCACAACTCCTTAATCTATTGAGTGGACTTCACAATCCTAAAATCCTAAAATCATATATCCTTAATATATATATCTAAATTTATATTAGATACATTAAGACCATTACAAAAAGTTCCAATTTTGTTAATTTAATCCAAAAAATTTATTACTACTCCCCATTAAATAGATGTGTCATGATGAGGGATAGATAAACACTCTGGTAAATTTGTCATATTCTTATTCAAATAGATGAAGGTTATAAAAATTTAATATTTTCTATAAGGTATTTTATATTTATGTGTAAATATTTCCCATTTTATCCCATTACCTAATTACTAATATGATATGGATTTTATACATGTTATTTACGATGCCTCGAAAAAATAATTTTGCACATAATCAAAATTATTTCAATTCAATCTTATATTCTTGTTAATTTATTGATTTATGATACAGTGATAAATCAACCATAAAATTTAACAATGTAGTGAACAAAAACAAATTAAATAATATTGGAATGATCTTAAGTTTTCTAATGGCTGGATTATAAAGTTGATTGAAAACTATTCCTTTACCCTAGGGGAATAACTTAGGTAACCATATCTTTTCTTGAGTTTCCTATTTCCACTTATACAACTATATGTCTAAAATGTTGGTCTCAAATTATCTCTAAACATAAAAAACCTACCCTCTCTTATGATTTAGATCCATTGAATATTAACTACTCTAATTCATGTGAGAAGAACTATAAGTATGGGGTTATAAAAAAAACATGGACATGAAGACCCTTAAATAAGAAGATAAGGGTAAAAAATGATGAACGTCATTTTAATTTAATAATAATTATTATAAAACCCATGGAATTATAATAAAATTAATAGAAACTAGAACATACACATGTTTTTCAATCTCATCATCATTCATCTATGCAATGAATACACATTTAACAAAACTAGAATGAAATCAATTTAGTTTTTTATTCACTAAGGTAAATCAACTAAATTAATAAAATATTTATCATATTAATTAATTATTATTTTTATATTAATTTTCTATCTGATCATTCTAGGAATTGACCATTCATTATTTCAAAAAATTTAATAACCAAATTTTAATTAAATTTAAATAATCACACTATGTGTATTTATAAGGGATGTGACATGTACCCTTATAGTATGTTTCATGAAATGTACTAGGTTAATATGGTTAGTGCAGAATTTCATCATATAAACGCTGTGTATAGGTATTATTCATGGCTTGTATTCAGGACATTAGGACATAAAAACAAATTCATGTACCATGTGTGTTCCATCATGGATTAAATGGTTTATACACCATCTATACGTCATGTAATCCCCTATAGCTAATCCCACACCATACACCTAATGACTCAGAATGTATTCCACACAAGATAAAACGTGTTACACAACATGTACACCAGTAATACACTATATAATTATGTATGGCAAATATTATATAGTTTAGAAACAACTATGCAACTTGTAATAAATACACCATGCATATTTTTCCATGGTGTTTATACTAATTTAATTATAAACACATGCAGAGTTACATGAAATGTATGATAAATACATGTCATGTATCCCCATCAAACTATATGCCTATATCAGCTATAAAATTAGCTGTAATTAATATATTCCATGTAACAAAAACCACATGACATTCTGGATTTCTCACAATGCTTTCTGGTGTATTTGACCAGACAACGTGACATATACTTATCAGTTAAATCTCATGTAACCTTTCATCTTATTAGAATATACAACACCTTCAGATATAATCTCTCATCCTTTATTTTTTCATAATGTGTTCATGAAAATTTTATGTTGAACAAACATATAATATTGCCTTTCTGATTGATGAACATAGAAACATGAAATAAAAGAAACCTCAAATTTGAAAATCATAAATGAATTTAAAAATAATTATAAATTAATATGTTTACTCTTTGATACCACATAAAGTTTTTATGGTGTATAAGATGAAGTCAAGCCGATACCCAATAATTTTTTTCATCAAATTCTTTGGCTAAATCCCCATAACAAGACGAAAGTCACCATATAAGAATCAAAGGTAGGATCAAGAAAAAAAAATTTATAATTAATTTATATTACTAATGAATTACCACTCTTTTGATTCTTTCATCATTGATGATTTAGTTGGGATATTCTTTTCATACCATCATTTTAATGAAGGATACAAGGACATAATCTCTCTAGTTATGATCCACATGTACTCTATAAACCTTGATAAGTTCTATATAAATATTTGGTTTGTCATTATCCATTGATAAAAATAAAAATTACTTTGAGCCTTGAAGAAATTCTTCTGATTTTCTTTGGTACTATAGGGTTATAAGGAGAATTATATCTCTACATACATGAGATTATTCTTGAGGAATTTATCAGTGTGGTTAAGAAAATTCTCATGATATGATTATTTATTCTCAATGATGACTCTTTATTCCAAAAATAGAAAATGACATGACATACTTTTTATAGAGGTAGGTATAATATTAGTTAATATTACATATTCCCTTAACCAATTACTAAATTCTTAGAGAACCCTATGTATATTAATTATAAAAATAATATTATTATTTCTTAGACAAGTGAAACAATAATAGATAATATAAATACAATTTCTTTAATAAATAAAATAATATATATTTAAATTATATTTATTATATCATTTCCACTGGACCATTAAATCAGCAAGAATTTCATCATTGGTATTTAGGGAATCATGAATAATGAATTTTTATTTAAATAAATAAACATCACTATAGTTCTGTTTTCAATAAATATATAAATCATAAATTCACTAAAATTGTGAATAAATATTTATTTAATATTTAACTCACAAATTTGTTCTCTTTTATTAATGTTTCTTGAATATATGTGATCAATATAATTGAAAATTATAAATTTGCAGAACTAATGAATAATACTCAATTATAGTATTAAATTAACATAAAATTTAATAGTGATTCTAGATACACTTAGTGTATGGACCATTAATCTCCTTTATTAGTGCCATTAGCCCAAATTGTCTAAAGTCCTATATTAGTATCTAGAAACATCTCTATGGACCCATAGTGAAAGAAGTTTAAATTCATAATGATAATAACCTCATACAAATCCTTTCTATGTAATATAATTCCTTTTATTCAATATCTCATGAATAAGGTTGCATTAATTATTTCATCAACATATATTATTGAATCTATTTAATTGATTTTATGCAAATGACCTCATGGATTATAAACATACATGTCCTTGGAACTAATATGGTTATTATATTCCTCTCAAAGGGATAGAAATATTGAATTCCATTTACTCAAAATGGTAAAATCCATTATATACTTATTCATTAATTTGATATCATTTGTGACACACCCAAAAAAAAAAACATCACCACAAACATAAGCCTTCACAGTTTACGACATTATATAAAATTACATGACTCATGATATATTTCAAAAATGATCCCATTTCTAAGTTACAATACATAGGTATGTAGATAGGAAAATTCAATAGAACATATAACATGCCTATTTCACACTATCAGGTATTTTCTCACAACCTTCTCTCTTGGATATTTCTTAAGGTAAATATAATTAGAAGAAGACTTGGTGCCTTATAATCCCCCTAACCTCGAGAGCATGTATCCTTTGTTTTACATTATAAAACATTATTATGCTATATAATATATATTTAAGAATATTTGAAAATATAATCAAGTTTATTATTGTTACATGGTACTACTATAAATTTTTTAAAGAATAAGTACCCTTAAGACCATATCTAGTTCAATTCCATGTATAAGAACAATCATTAAGTGATTAACACTTTATTAAGATACAATATCATGCATACTCCGGTAATAAAAATTAAAAATTGGATGATTATATTGGAGAAAATAAAACAAGGGTATCAATATTTTAAAATATTATAGTTGAAATTATCCCACTATTAGAGAAATACCTGAGTTATTACATAATTTGGTAGATAAATAATGATTCTTGGAGACACTAGTACTTGTGGATGACCTGAAAAATAATTGACAATATTTTAACCCACATGTAATAATTTTATATTGAATGGGATTTGAGAAGAAAAATTAAGGCTATGATCTTTATATGTAAATCATGTAATTAAGATTATAGTGATAAATATTACATATATAAGTGTTTTATAATGGGTAATAAAAAAGGGTGAATAAGTGGGAAGAAGAGCTAAATTATAGGTGTGGATTACCTCTCTATAAAAGAATAACGTGATTCTACTGTATATTATAAAATATAATCATTAATAGTGGATAATGTTAGAGATAACCTAGTGAACGATGAATCCAACTGGAGAATCAATGGATCACTATGTGCCAGTGACATCTTCCCACATTTAATCATTATCTATAGGAGTGTGAGTTTTAATGGAATATATATTTTACATGGTAATTCCTTATACATAAAGTTATATATGAAAATAATAATGAAGTGATCTAGGTTAAGGATTTATTTATCACCACATGTCATCATTCATAAAGGATCTAGACATAGAAGTAGACTAATGTGTTCAAATAAGATTTTTTTTTGGAAATTAAGTAATGGCCATTAATAAATATGGTTTTTATGTTAATTAAAATTATTAAAAAATATTCATTTTGATGGTAAGAGTATTTTAGAAGGCTTTATAAATTTTTTTCATTGATTTTATGTGTTAAAAAAATGAAATAATGTTTAGGTGTTGTATAATAAATCATGTAATAATTATATATGTTACACTATAATTATTAGAAAGTGATTTTTATAATATAGATCATATAAATATTAAACTACAATATTTGTTAATTAATCCAAGATTCATTAATTGTGATAGAGATGTTTGGGCTAGAAAAAATGATATAAGGATCATAGTAAAATTATAAGCCATGAATTATTTTTGTTCTTACTATAGGCTACCTCAAGTAAATTGCATCATCATTAGATAGTCATGAATTAAGAATTGATTTTGGATGGCCATTATGGATTAGTATTATCCCACAATGGTTAGGTGTAATAAAATTTTGTGTTCCACTATTTGATATATGGATATCATTGGGATAGGATTTATAAGTTATAATTGAGATGAAGAAGTGATTACATTATAATAAAAGTGGCTATATAGTTATTAACTCAAAATGAATGTTAGTATTCAAGGAAATTGAACATAGATCTTTTGTAACCGCTATCATAATGTTATTATGAAGGGAATTGGGCTATTATTTTCTAAATATATTTATATATTTCAAAATTATATATATTTTATTGTAAAAATTTTGAGATAAGTTTCTTAGACATTGAAAGATATTGAGAGAAATTTCAATCAATTCAAATAATCAGAGAGAGAATATATGGGAATATTCTAGAATATTATAACATTATTTTTTATTATTGATGGATTATTACATCTATTTTATGTTGATGGTTATACTTTAAAGAATTATATGTTTTATTTTTTTTTCAATATATTTTTAAATATATTATTGATGTTCTGATTTCGATAATAATATATTTCAAAGATGAAAATTATGGAATATAAGACTCATTTAAAGGAAGTAGATACCCAAGTTGAGTTTAATATTTTTATATTTATTGTTTTTTTAGATTACATGAAAAATAAAAAACACATTATTGGATCTATGGAAACATCATACTATCTATGTTTATATTCAAAATATTTTTCTTCTAATTATTTTGACCTTGGGTGTTTCTTGATCATTCATTAGATAGAGTAATTTTTGTTTAAATAGTAAACCATATAAAATAATATTTCATGTGTGGTTTTATATTGTTTATTTAAATTAATAAATATGATAATAAAATTTTAATGTTATACTAATTGATTAAAATTTTTGAAAAATGGGTTGTAATATTAATAAATGTAAAGATATTCACTAATTCACCCCCACACCCTCATAAAATCATTTGTAATCTCACAAATTAGGGAATAATAAGTTTTTATCAATGTGTTATATGTTACCTTTTTAAGTTTAATTATATTTATATTAGACCACTATTTTCATACAAATATATTCCATCTAAATAGATGAATATTCATTACATAATGTGAAACAACCATGCCATAATCACATGGGTTTAGTGAATTTGGAAACTTGGAAACATAAAAATATATTTCATAGATCATATACATCATCTCGAGCATATTTCATCATAAATATAACCCTTTTTTATAGTTCATCCATAATACCTTTCTTCATATTAGGGGAAAATAAAACATAAAAGAAGGGTGAGCTCCGATTCTTAGTAAGGGAAAACAGGGGATATTCAAATCATAACATAAACACAAGGGTATAAGAATATGAACATAACATTTGAAAATTATAACTTTTATATAAATTATCATAATCTTATTATTATAATAAATCATAAAAATTCACAAGACATTAATCATAAAAGAAAAAATTGGCATAAAAATAGAATTGTGAAGAAAACCTAATAATATTAAATTATTTAATTAGTAGTCAAGGATATTTTCAAAGATTATCATAGTGGAATGGGTTCACTCCCAAAAATATATTATTAGACCAGGTTAACTCCTAATATTATCATGGAAGACGAAGTCCTTTACTGAACCAGTTTCACTTCTCATTCCAGTCATATCTGGACCAATTTCAATCCCTGTTCCAATCTTATCTATCTCATGAGATATAATATCATTAACCAATTAATTGTAAGGAGATATTTTTCCCACCCATAACATAATGTAAACCATACTTATGTGTGGAATAATAACCTAAATCATTCATCATATCCAAACCCATGAAAAGAAATAGGTTTCATAAATATTTCATCCTAGAAAAACCCATGGAAATGAAATGTGTTTTATAAATATAAATCCATTATAAACATAAACCAAAAATAAATTGAATAAGGATAATTTAATTGAATAATATCCTAAAAAAAGTGCAAGTAACATCAAATATTTTTATCTTATATGGAAAACAATTTTGAGATATCACTTGAAATAATTCCGGAGGAAAATATCCATTCTGTTTTGATTTTTTTTGAAAAATCCATGAGTTATAAAAGAAAAACTTTTATTTTAAAATAACCTTGTATAATTATAAATTAATTATTAAATAATTAAGGTTTTATGATGTCAAAAAAAATCCTATCATGTTGTATAATTTAAAAAAAATTTCTATATTTTTTTTTCTGAAAAGTCACAATAAACCTCGTTGAGAAAATGAAAAAAATAATGCTTTCATGTATTTTTTTAAATGTAAAAAATTAATAAAAATTAATTTAAAAAACATAATATAATATTAAAAACATTTTTGGAAACAATTTTAGTAAACATGGATATGCAAGAAAAATGAAGTTTTAAAGGAAATTGCAAAAATATAATTTTTAAAAGAAAATCCCTTATAAATTTCATATCATTGATGTGAGAATTTATAAAATTATTAGATTATGTTTATTATATATAAATACCCAAAAAATTTAGTGTAAATTAATAATAATATAATCAAAATACATCCCATACAGATTCACTGAATAACAAAGTCAATGAACTAGAATTTTAACCCAAGAAATGGAAATTAGGTTAAGAATTTCCTTATCGCTTTATAATCATTCGAATCATTTTCCCCATAAAAGTAATAATTATAAAATTATAAAAATTCATAACATTAAGATAATTATATTTATTATATTAAAAATAAAATGGAAGAATATACACCACACATAATAAATAAGTAGTGAATAATCCATATATCTCATAGAAGTAAAAGTGAGATGATAAATCCTTACCTCTTACTTCACTTTCATTTTTTATACTTTAACATCCTATATAATAGTTTAAATAATTTTATTAACTCATTCCATAACTATATTAATATTTTTTAGTTATATCTTATTACCCATTCATGAAAAGTTTCTCATTATTTTCATTGTTTCGGATGCGTTTGATTCATGGTTTCATGATCAGTTCATTTGTGTATAACTATGGATGTTCTGGTGAAATAGGATTAAAAATTAAGAAGTGGAATTAAATAGTATCAATGAACTTCCAAAATTATTAATGGTCTCATATATAATTTTTCTTTCATGTATTATGATGATTCATTTTATTGAATTTTAATGATAAATGCTTAGTATATTTTGGTAGTTTTTTTGAACATCACAAACTAGTTTCATTTTATTTAATATTATGAGTATATATTAGTTCCATAAAATTAAATAGGTTATAATATATATTTTTATATATAAATATTATTTAACAATAATGAAACTTTTATGACCATCCATTAATGCAGTTATAAAAAAACAAAATAATTATTCACAGAGATGGTAATCTTTTATATTTGGATATTGGTTTCATTTCTTTGAATATACGGAGATGAGAAATGAAATAGATATGATATATTCCATTAGAAACATAAAACTACATTATATAAATTATTATATATCTATAATTTCTTAATGGATGAAGGAGGTATGAAGAAATTAGAATAAAGATAGAAATTAAGATTGGTGCTTTGAGAAAAATTAACTCTTGAATGTCACCTCCTTGAAGTATCGCTTAAGGACCTAGGAAATGTAATTTGGGTGAGACAAAAATAACTTTGAAATTTGGAGAGTGAGGAGGAGAGGGTTTAGAAAATATTTTTGTAGATTTAATTCTTTTTGGGAGAATTGTTTTGGTGAGGGGTGGTATTTATACTTGAGGAGGGGTGGGTTTAAGTGAATAAATAATGATTATTTTATAATTAAAGCCAACAACATTCAGGTGGAATTAATTTCCATAAATTTGGATGATAATTAATTTAGTAATTTCTGGTTAGGGTATAGGAATACCACAAAAACCCATTAAATGTTTTATTTTTTGGTATTTCAATCCTTTACCTTTTAACTTTAACCTTTTTAATTATTTTACCGATACCACATAAAATATTTCTTTTTACCATGGTAAATTTTTTATGCCTAAAATTTAAAAAGAAATTAATTCCTAATTTGTAACTTTTTATTAAAAATATGGAATCAATTTTACCAATTTCAACTCACAGAATTGAAAAACTAATATTTTAAATCAATTCATCAGACCCAATGGAAAAACGAGTTTTAAATTTAAAAATTTCAATAGTTTTAAGTGTTTTTATATTGAATTTCAAAGTAAAATTGATTCTGATGAAATAAATTGGATTTATTTATGTATAATTAAACCAATTAAACTTTATAAACAATTTAAAATATAACATAACTATATAAATAAATTAGACGATAAAGTAGTTTTCAATTAAAAATTAATATTTTTCACTATTCATCAAAAAATGAAACTTCTCTAGAAAACCAAAAAATTTCACCATAAGAAAAGTTATATATTATGATTTTAAAAATGAATTATATTTTTTAAAATAAAATTTCTAATGTTTTCGAAATTTAGTTTAAAAATAGGTTCACCCTTAAAAGCGACAAAATTACCTTTTAAACAAATATAGCCTTTTATGCTTAAAATTTAATTTTTTATTATCTTAAACCAATCAAACTTAATGGATGAATTTTAAAAAATTAAATATATAACATATAAATTTATTTAATTCCTTCCAATAATATCTATTAATTTAATTTATTAAGATAAAATTCCATTGTGAGCATAAAAATAGTTTTATATAAAAACATACCCTTTAAATTCAATTGGTTTTAATTTTTTATTTCTAATTAATTGGTAACCAATTAATTAATTTTATAAAAATATTTAAACTATATATTAATAATTTAGTTAAACTTATTCATTCCTTACAGTCCAAGGGCTAGATTATAACTATCACAATTAAATAATAATATTTTGGAGCTCATTTAAGCTCGATGTTTTGTGCAATGTAAGCTATCAAAGAGACAACATTTATTTAAAAAAAAGCATACCATAAAATCTTGGGTTGTTACATTCTACCCCCCTAAAAATAATTTTTTTCCTTGAAATTATTTACTCATATTTAAACATATGAGGATACCTCTTCCCCATCATATCCTTAGGTTCTCACATAGCTTCCCCAAATGAGTGGTTTTAATAAAAAAATTAATCAGGTTAGTGTTATTGTTTTGTATAACATTATCTATATGATCTAAAATATATACTAGTTATTCTTTATAATAAATATATTTCTCTTATGGTATGACCTCTGAGTTCAGTGCATGTTAATTATTAGGTATATACTTAATCAGGATAGATAAATGAAACACATCATGATCGTGAGACAAATTTTGTGGAAGAGCCTATTGATAAGATACCATCCCGATATAATCCTGAATTGAAAATAAAAATTGATTCCTCATAAATTTTAAATTTAACATGTAAATGAAATATGAATGTTTTAAAATTTCCTTTATGGGAAACCCATATAAAAAAGGGGTCAATAAAAATTCCTCTTGAAAAGTGGAAAAGTAAGGGGTGAAGAGAACCACATAACCAGTATTCTGGTGATGATAACATTAGTGGAAGGTGAAAAAATGAAATAGAATAGAATTATAACCATTAAGGTTTTATAGATAATGATAGATAACATGGTAATTATAAGGTTATTGAACAAAAAACAATAGACCAAATAGGTCTAAAAAATGTCTTTGATATCATTAAAAATGTTGATAATAGGATAAAATTTTATTTCAAAATCATTTCAAAAGTTATAATTACTTAATTTCATATAATAAGTATGATCTTACTCTTTGTATGAAGATTAATTTATTACTTTGATGAATGAATTTGACATTGTAATTCCTATAAAACAAGTGGATTATAATTTTAATAATGTGATGAAAAGTCACATCTTATGTCTCTAGTTATCATCATAAAAAAATGGCTACCACTAGTTATCCAATACACATAAATATTCATATATTTAAGTAATACATTAATATATAAAACATCATCCAAATTTAAATGTAAAAAATTTCATAAATTTCTACCCTTATGATCAATATAAAAGATTAAAATACAAAACTTTCCAAATAAGTTCACTAAATTTTAAAAATATACTTATCATTAATCCCCCAAAAAATATGATGTATCTCTTAATGGTTACACAACAAACATGTGAAAGTAACTATCATCTACTCTCTTTGAACATAGTAATAACTAAAAATTAACATAAAACCTTAGTGAAAACATGCATTCTTTCAAAAATTAACTCTTTCCCCATAACATAAATCCAAAAATTCTATAAAATCAATCCTTGATATCATAAACCACCTTATCTTAATATTATTAATCAATTCTAAGGTTATAAATACTATCCCTTTTATTTTATCACAAACAAACATGTATATGTCTCATTATTATCCCCTCATCATGCCTAGATTAGGGATTATATTTCCCTTAATACTGTGTTCTCCAAAAATATCACCCCAATCACTTTTCATGGTTACTAGTACCTTTTTAAAAATACTTTCAAATAATTATAGAAAAAAAATATAGTAGAATAGTCATTAGATGTTTCATTATTCCAAAATTCATGTAGAGGGAGATTATCACATGGAATTAAACTAATATTATTTTCATAAGTCTTACTTATAAAAAATTAGACATGAAATTCCTAACTAAGTAGGTGAGGGTAAATTTTCCTTAATTAACATGATTTTCTTCAACCATTGTGATTCCATATGATTTTTCTTTGTCCTTATCCTTTAGAGTTTTTTGTGGCATTTTATCCATATTTTCCTTTATATTAGGGCACTGATTTTCGCAATTCCCAATCTACTTTAATTTGAAATATAAGAGTGTTGGTGGTTCATTATGTACAATTATCTTTATATTCACATCATTATCAAACTACATCCCATCACATCAGAAATCAGTTTCACGGTGACCTTCCCTTCCAGACTTAAAACATTTACAAGTTACCTTAAGACAATTTCCTCCATATTTATTCCCACATATTGAAAATAAAGTAAATATCTTCTTCTTCTCCCCATGGTTCCTCTAATTTCCTTAGTTAAATTTTTCTTTTATTATAAAAACAATGAGATTGATTTTTAACACTAATTTCTATCCCCACCTTGAGATAACATTAAATAACTTCTTCATATATACTAAAATATCTTATATATAATTCCATTTAAAGACTTGGTTTTATGCCACCTAAAAATATATCAATTTTACTTTCAGGACTAGTATTTAAACCAGACGCATACCTTACAATTCTTGAAAAATTCACCTTATATGTACTGATGGAGTCCTCATCCTTCTTATTCAACTCAAGAAATTACTTCTCCATCTATTATATAGAATATAAGAGAGGTAGTTGTTGAGGAATATCCTCTTAAACTCATCCCATTAAATCGATTCAATTTATTGTTCTTGCCTCATATTCTTGATAAGATTCCACCATTGACTTGCTTTACCTTCTAGATGATAAATAACTAAGAAATTTTTTTCATGTCCTGAGCATTGAATAACGAAATATTTTTTCTAAATGGTGTTGATCCATTTCTCAGCCACAAGTGGATCAGAAGACCCACTAAAATAAGGTAGAAATTGACTCATGAAGGACTCAACAAAATATTGTTCCCTCTTTTTCTCACTTGGATGTATAGTATGATTTATAGATTGAGTGATTATAGAAATAAGATGTTTTATTCCATTTCCCATAAAATTCAGTTTCAAAGGAGGAAAATCATTACATTTTCTATCACATTCAACATAAAAATGGTTCCTTCAAGTTCCATACATTGGACAAAACCCAAAATAATAGTGTGAACAACATTAATCATACTGGGTAAACTATAGAGTCAAGGGAAACTACGTATAAAATTTCAATCCATAACACCTTAGGTTTAATCCTAGGTTTTTCATGATCATTACCAAAACTCTAGTATTGTAACCTAGACTTATCCTTAGGATTATTACTAAGGTTTTCTTATCCTATTTTTTAAGGCTAACTAAACCTTACTCTGATACCAACTATAATAGCCTGTTATTTTAATACCTAAATATTACAACTAAATATATGAATATTCATTACATAACATGAAAAAACTTAGCGAGAATCATATGGTTCTAGTATCTTTGGAAAAATGAAAACCTAAATAACATTTTCCTAAAACATCTAATTCATCTCGTGTCTATTTATTTAGAATTAGAACCCATTTTTGAAATGTCATAAATGATACCTTCCATTATATCACGGGGGAAAAAGAATCCTAAGAGAAGGATAAACTCAAATTCTTAGATACGGTAGACAAGGGTGATATGAATCATAACATAAATATAATGGTATAAGAATATAAACAAAACATTTGAAAATTATACCCTACATATCAAAGATCATAATATTTAGTCTTAGAATAAATCATAAAAATTTATAAGACATGAATCATAAAAGAATAACTTTGCATAAAACATATAATTATGGAAAACACATAAGCAAAGAAAATAATTTCATTAGTATTCAAGGATATTTTCCAAGACTATCATAGTAGAATGTGTTCACTCTAAAAAACATAGTAGTTGTCTAGGTTCATTCTCAAGACTATACTAGAAGAAAAATTCCTTTATTGAACCAGTTTAACTTCCCATTCCAGTCCTGTATGAAATAAGTTCAATCCATGTTCTAGTCATGTATATGTAACGTCTCAGTTTCAGGTGCCGCCCAAAGGTGCTCCGAACTTGGTTGGTCACATAACCTCAAGAACATTTCCTCAAACTCCAGAGGCTACGAACTAGTAGCGAGGGACAAGGTAATACATTAGGAAAACTATTCTCTCATTTGGAGAGTATACACATTGGAAAAAAAATTATAACCAACATCGGAAGCAGTAATACCATGAAACAAAAGTAAACAACGAAATACTGATTGTAAATAAACAAATAGGGCACATATATAAATTATTCTAGTCACATATGTCAAGGAAATAAGAAAAACAAGTCACAATTATGTAAATACAATACTAAACCAATTACAAAAGAAAACAATTAAACTCCAACAGCATCGCAACCCTTAACTTGGTCCCATGCTCTCCAACTCTAACAACAATCAAGTACCTGATAAAGAAGGGAACTTTACCTTATCTATATCTATTACTATATAATTTGTTTGGGTCTAAAATCATGACCCAAACAGGGTGTGAGAATAATTCCAGTAGGCAACTACCAAAATATCTGTGCCTAACAATCAGTGAATGTATATAGCAAACAATAAGTAGAAATGAAGCAATAAACTAAGAAGTACTCAAAAGTAAACAATCCTATAGTTTTCAATTAAATTCATTTTCATTTATAAATTATTCAAACCATTTAATAATGTTACCTTAGGATCTAGCCTAAGCTCTATATCCCCCTATATAATAAAACAAATAGATGTCTCAAAAGACCATCTAAACTACCAAATAAGACTAATTCCAAGATTGTTCTTTGGATTGGAAAACTCACCACAATAATTCAAACAATCATTCATAAGAACCCTTTGGGAAATATCTCATAGTATAAACACTTTTTATTAACATAACACTAATAAACTTCAAAATACCACTAGAGAAGATCTCACGGTTAATACCCCTGGGTCCACAAGGCATCAATAATTTATACATGACCTCTGGGTAGATCTCCTGATCAATACCCCATCAATCAAAATCTACACCAAGGCTCTCACAGTCATGTGTAAATAAACATGGAAACCCCCACAGTTTTCCTAGTCCAAGGATCTCACAGTCCGAAGAAGAACAACACACATACAACATTCATTAAAGGCTCTACATGCAATCCACACTATTACATAGCTCAACCTTAATCAAAGCATAGAAATAAGCATCTCATATAACCAAACAACTCCATCATAAACAACTCAAGGCATGGAAACATGGTATGCCTCATAGGCAACCTAGGCCCAATGACCAATAATAATCAAACAAGGTAACACACCCATGGGGTGTCCCATAAACAAGGGTGTATAATATTATACATAGGAAACAACCCTTAATCAAGAAACCAAACCATAATAGGTATTAAACAGGGTCAAAATCCAAAATATGTAGTACCCCAACATGGGTATTTAGACAAATTAAGCATATATAATCCAAATACAGTCAAAGAAAGGCACAAACCAACTACCTCAATGTAGTACAGTGAACAATACCGAACATTAGCCCTTGAATTGGCCTAGAATGTTGTAGATATACAAAAAGGTCAAAATCATTCAACCTTGAATAACTTATGAGAGAGGCGATAATAAGAAGAGATAATCAAGAAGAATGAAGAACTCATGGGTGGGATTCCAACGCACCCACTGGAGTTCTAATCAAACCTTGGAAGGAGAAACGGTGGCTCAGACATTGATCATCGCTCCCGGTCTCTCCTAGATGAACCAATGTTAGAAGAAGAGAATTATGGAGATGAGACATGACCCAGATCCAAATCATCAATTAAAAAGAAAAGTATTCTGTGTGTTTATTTAATCTACACTCCATGTAGTATCATCAAATAACTCCCACTTTAGGAGGTCAGCCAGGTCACCCACATGACCATGTACTCTTCCATTACATGTCCAGTACACGATTACCCGTGGAAATTGGGTACATGATGTGTACTCAAAATTACATGGTGTATACTTAGAAAATTTCCAAAAATTCTTCTGTTTTCCTGAAAAACAACCCGAAACAAACATCTATACCTAAAATGGAGATCCGAGTTCTTAAAAACCTCCCCCCTTAAAGAGAAGTTTCCCTGAATTTCCCTTCTAATGGCGGAGAAGTAGTAACTTCAAACAACTCTGGCCATTGTGATCAAATGTTGGAATCCCTCTCCCAAGTCTCATCCTATACTCACCCATACTGCCATAACACCCATACCAGAGGAACATACTGGCCACGAAGGACCTTCTTCCTATGTTCCACAATTAGAATAGTGTACTTCTCAAAGGATGCATCCCCCTCCAACTTAACCTCCCTGAGTTGAAAGATGTGAGATGGGTCTGAGAAGTGATGCCGTAGCTAAGAATCATGAAAGATGTCATGCATAGCCTAATACCTATGAGCTAACTGAAACCAATAGGCAATCAACCCAACTATCTATAAAACCTCAAACGGTCCAATGTATCTCGGTAAAATCTTTCCTTGTCTCCTAATCCACCTATGTCCCATCTTTGGTGTGACACATAAGAAAAACTGATCCCCGACCTCGAACTACATAGGTTTTATCTGTCGATCAACATAATATTTCTGTAGAGACTGTGTAGTAGTCATATTATTCCAAATCAACTCTACCTTCTCAATGGTCTCCTGGACAAGACAAGGTCCCAACATAGCTGCCTCTCCTACCTCTATCCAACATAGGGGTGATCAGAATGACCTACCGTACAAATCCTCATAAGGTGCAATCTAAATCTTCACCTAAAAACTATTATCATAGGAAAAATCCACTGGGGGTATATGTCTTTCCCAAGAACCCCCAAAATCCAGAAAACATGCTCATAGTATGTCCTCTAAAACCTGAATTGTGCGCTCAGACTGGCCATCTGTATGAGGATGGTAAGATATACTCAGAAGTACCTATGTACCCAAAACCCTCTGTATCCCTGCCAGACAAGAGAAGTAAAACGAGCATCCCTATCTAAAATTATAGAGTGAAAACCCCCATGAAAAATTATAATCTTTTGAATTCACAACCTTCCAAGATCATCAAAACTGAAGGTTTCCTTAATTGGAAAGAAATTTCAAACCTTCATGAATCCGTCAATAACAACCCATACTGCATCATTCTCTCAAGGCGACCTCAGTAAACCCGTCATGAAATCCATCGCGACATCATTCCATTTCCACTTGGGAATGGGTAACTGTTGTAAATCCATGTTGGTCATTGATGCCCCCCCTTCACCCAATGATAGGTGGAAAATCTCATAACAAAACTAGCAACACCTCTCTTCATACCTGGACACCAATACTAATGATGTAGATCTTGATACATCTTGGTGACACCAGGATGAATTGCCCAAACTTAGTAATGAAAATATCTCAAAAATCTCTTCACATATATCTGCTGACACCCATATGCACCCATGAAAATTCAAGACCCCATCCTCTTCTACGGTCCACCTAGGAGTAGGGTCCTTATCTAACACACTCTCCCACAGGGCTAGGCCTTCTGAATATGATAACTGCCTCATCCGAACTCACTCTAAAAGAGTAGAGGTAATAGCTATAGAAGAAATAAAAGTCTACCTCTATATGTTGTGAACCTCCAAATGAATCTCAGAGAATAGAACCATAAGCTTCCACTCACTTCTAACCTCCTGAACTTCCTATATCTGAGTCTTCCTACCCAATGCACCATCCACTAAGTTTCCCTTCCCAGGCATATAGGTGAGTTAAAAGTCAAAATAATGAAGGTACTCAACCAATCTTCACTATCTCAAATTCTGATCATAATGAGTAAAGATATACTTGAGGCTCTTGTGGATAGTGAAAACCACAAAATGATCTCACAAAAGATAATGTCTCCAATAGTGAAAATCATGCCCAAATATAGCCAACTCGAGATCGTGTGCCGGGTAATTCCTCTCATGTGGCCTCAACTACCGAGACCCATACACAATGACTTATTCCCCTTGCATAAGCACTTCTGCTAACCCAATAACTGATACATCATAGTATATAGTGTAACTCTTTCCCATCTCTGAAAAAACTAGTATCAATGCTGAAGTCAATATCCCTTTTATCTCCTGAAAGACTGAATCATAGGAATCCATCCACAAGTACTTTTCACCCTTTTATTCAGACTCATCAATAGAACTGCTAAGCATGAAAAGTATTGTATAAAGCTTCGGTAGTAACCAGCTAGTATCAAAAAACTCCATACCTCAAAGATTTTCTTTATCTTCTCCCAGGAAACTAATGCTCTCACTTTCTTTGGGTCTAATGATACTTCTTTCTATGAGATAACATAATCTAAGAAGTGGATCTGGTCTATCCAAAAGTTTCATTTGGAGAGGTTAGCATATAACTGATGCTCTCTCAGTGTACTCAATATGATCTCAAGATGGATGGAATGGTCATGTTGAGTGTGAGAGTACACCAAGATATCATCCACGAAGACTACCACAGAATAATCCAAGTAAGGATGGAACACTCGGTTCATGAGTTCCATGAAAACTTCTGGCATATTCATGAGACCAAACAACATAACTAAATACTCGTATAGACTATACCTACTCCAAAAGGCTATAAGAGATATATCTAATGGTATAATGCATAAATGATGATAACCGGATCTCAAATAAATCTTTGAGAACACCCAAGCTCCACAAATATGATCAAATAGATCATCAATACTCGGTAAGGGATATCGATTCTTAACCATCAACTGGTTCATATTATGATAATCCACACAAAGTCTAAGGTTACTATCTGAATTCTTTGAAAAAAGGACATAAAACCCCAAGGAAAAGTACTGGTTTGGACGAAACCCTTTTCCTGAAACTCCTCCAACTACCTCATGAGCTTCTGAAACTCTGGTGTAGCCATTCTATATAGAGGAATGGACACCGTTACCGCTCCAGGAATAAGATCTATAGAGAAATATACCTCTCACTCAAGAGGTAAACCTAAAAAGTAATCTAGAAATACATCTTTGAAATGATCCAACACTGAAGGAAAGTGCATCTATGAAGTCCCCTGGTCATCCAGATATAAACTAGAAATTTGGCCTGTAATTCCTCCCAACCTATGTTGCTCAGGTTCAGATCTGCTTGCCTAAACATCCCATTCACCTTTGTTTAGAAAAGACCGACCCTCTGGTGATGTGAAAATCACCCTGCAGAGATAGCAGTCAACAAAGGCCTGAAAGGCTAATAACCAATCCATTCTGAGAATGACATCAAATCCTGTCATCTCTAAGATATAAAGTTCCCATAATAAGTGACACCCACCAACCTCAAGAGGGAACTCCTTACACTGATGTACACTATCCATACTAATACCCAATAGATTTTCTAGCATCATAACATCCACATAAATAAAGATACAGAGCCCAAGGATATCCAAAATAGAAAAAAATATAAAACTATGGGGATTACCTATATTAGAAAGATCATAAGCTAAAAATGAGGAAACTAGAATCATATTTCTAACCATAGATAGTTTGGGATCCTGCTCTTACTAGGTCTGCTCCACTATAAATGTCTAACCTATGCCATAGCCCTTCAACCCTACCTAACCACCCTAAGATGATCCAACTTACTGTCACTGAAACCCTTCCATATAGATACCATGACCACAACCACCTCCTCGAACTAAATGGCCTGACAAACTCCAGTTCCCTGACTGATGAGAAACCGGTGGTCCTGATCCTAATCATGGATCCATAAAAAATCCTCTCTCACTAGCTATTGGTGAGAAAAACTGGAAAAAATGCTGATGATGGCCCATCTTTCCACAAGCTCGGCACTCAAATGGGTCTCTTGGGCACTGGGGTCTTGTGTGCCCACTCTTTCTAAACTGGTCTCAACTCACCTAGATATCTGTAGATACATCCCTGCTACTGGAATCACTACGTGAAGGATCCCTGCAATGCTTCCTACTATCAGATGAAGGAGTACCAGCCTTGGATGTTGAACCGCCCTAGATCACAGCTCCCAACTCTGTCATATTATGCTCATTAATCAGCATTCAATTCACTATAGAAGTCACTGAAGTCAGCTTGAATACATTCACCTTTGATAAGATTTCATACCTGATACCATCCTCAAACCACCTAGCAAGAGATAACTCATCACCTCCCAAAACAGGTGCGAAGTGTTGATGTTCTGTGAAATGATAAGAGTACTCCATCACTGAAAGATATCCCTACTCCAAATGCCTAAACACTCAGACTCAATCGGCCCTCAACATCTTAGGATAGAAGTAATCATAGAAGGTCCTATGAAACTCTTCCCAAGTCATATCCCGATGACGTCCCACCTATGAGATAACATCCCACCATATCTTGGAGGAATCACATAACATGTACATCACGAGCTTCACCCTCCTCTATGGAGGCATCTATAGATGCTCAAAGATAGAAATCATGGAATCCAACCATGAATCTGTATCCTAAAGTCCTCCATCCCCTAAAAAAGTGGGAGGATGCTGCTGCTGGAGCACTCGTGTCAAATCTTCCATAGACGGGGTAGGCTGCAGTGCTCCCTGAAGGGTCTATAACATCCTCAAAAAGCCTTCACGGAACTGTACATTAGCACTTGTGTCTGGTATAAGAGCTGGTGCTAAGATGGGCACAACGAGAGGATCTAATGGTATTCCCTGATCTATCCTTTTTGGGGTCTGGTCATCACCCTACACCTGGCTCACAACCGTAGGACTCCTTGGCGACATGACTCTGCAAGGTCAAGCACAAACCTCCGTTTAAGATTATCAAGGAATGAAACTTAGAAGTACAAGAAAGGGATAGGAGAAGAAAGCATTCATGTTTTACAAAAGATCATTACACGACATGTATAACCTCCACACGGTGTGTTTCCTTTAAGCCTTACATGGGCGTGTACCTCTGACCAACCTGGTTGTGTAACACCCAAACACACAACGTGTTCCTCCTGAGACACGACGTGCACTTGAATTTCCCAACCTTTCCAAGTACTCCTACATGGGTAAACCTCATGGGGTTTGTAGGTGTAACACTACAAGGTATGTTTACCCTAGACACGTCATGTACTGGTTAAGTTCTAACCACCCATGTTGTTATTCACACGGTTGGAGACACAGTTGACTCTACACGGTGTGCAAGAATGGGACACGACATGTACAACATAAGTTTCCCAGCCCCACATCTCTGCTCACATAGTCAGTCACATAGTTAAAACCTACACAACATGTACATACAGTACACGGTGTGTACTAAAGAAAAGTTGTTTCTTCTAGAACAGATGACACAGTCGAATCTACACGGCATGCAAGAACGGGACACGAGGTTTACAACCTAATTTTCCCAAACCCGTTTCTTTTCTCACACATTCAGTCACTTCGTTAAAGCCTACATGGTGTGTACATATAGTACATGATGTGTACTTAAGAAAAGTTGTTTCTTATAGAACAGAAGAAAACATGGTGTGTGTTCATAACACCACATGTCGTGTTATCTGGGTTTTCAGACAGTAAGTCTCTAAAACTTATACAGAACCCTTAAAAACGTAAAAAAAATGTGTCCAAGGAATGAAACATTCTAACCTGTGAGAGCCTATACTCTCACGAATCAAAGTTTGACATCCTTATTCACATTAAAACTTGACAGAATTCAATTAAAGTTCAACATGGTCCACCAAATTCGAATCCAAGAGGGTCCATAACACCTTAGGGACCAAAGTTTAGTGTCCATATAAAATAAACTTTACATATTCCAATAACCTATCGAAATAGCATGTATTATATCACAATAGTATGCATATCTAGCACAACATCTATCACAACAGCATGCAATCAGTAATTCACCCTACATGGCATGACAATAATGCATGACATGTGATCTATATCAAGTGCCTATATGATGAATGAGATGGAATACCGTCATCTCATTAGGTTGTGACAAAATTAGAACCTCAATAATATTAACGATAAAAGAAAAATACAAGTGAATAACCCAATGATGAAATCAAATCAACTATAATAATTTCAAAACCATAAAAGTTGAAATATTTGAGGTAAATTGGATTTTACCTGTACACGGGTTAACTACTCCCAAGCACAACTTATTAAAAACCACTCATTCCTTCCAATCCCTATCTATAGGATTAAAAAAATAAGTCAAAAAAGAAAAGAATCCTCTGATACCACTTTGTAATGTCCCGGTTCTGGGTACCTCCCAAAGGTTCCCTTAACCCGGTTGGTCACATAACCTCAATAACATTTCCCCAAATGCTAGAGGCTGCCGACTAATAGAGAAATCCAAGGTAATTCATCAGGGAAACTATGCCATCAATGGAAGAGTATACACAGTGGAATGACAAATGATAAAAAATAGAGAAAGCATTAATACCGTGCAACAAAAGTAAACAATGGAAGACTAATAGTAAATAAACAATTGAAGCACATATATAAATTATGTGTCACACCCTGACCGAGTTTGATGTGCGACTTGCGTGTGACTTATAAAACTACGTGACAACACGCTGATTGAATTTGTCAACGGTTAGTGCCGGGTGGCATGGTTTGAGTGCAGCCTGCTCGATCGCACACTTGGCAGCACACAAGCCGTGTGATTTCTCAACATCCAAAATAAGTAAATTAATTAATTAAAGGTTAAGTGAAATGAAATGAAGTAAAATAATTTTTTAATAAAATAGAGTTTGATAAAAGAATATTTAAGCATAAAATAATAACAATATTATAGTTTTAATAATAATAATATCATTATTTTGGTTGTTTTTATTATTATTATTATTATTATTATTATAACATAAAATTATTTTTTTAACTAACCATAAATCTCGGTTGCCCCCATTTTCTCCTTTCCCTGCGCGAGCCGCCCCTTCCCCTTCATCCGCCTATGCGCACCCCAGTTCCCCCTGCATGCCGTCACACCCCCTGACTCCACCGACCTTGCCTCACCCTCATGGCTGATTCCCTCTCACCTCCTCCCTCTTCATTGGACCCTTATCCCCGCTGCGGACCTCCGAACTCCTTCCGCACTGTCGTTCGCCGGCACCCCGTCACGCGACGACCCCTTCTTCCATCCAGCTAAAATCCTTCACCCCTTCTGCGTTCTTACCTCCTAACTCTTTTCGGACCTCTTCCCCGGCGGATTTCAGCGGCAATGACTCCCTCAGGTGTTTTTTTCTTCCATATTTTGAAGTTTTCTTCACATTGGCTGAACCCTAGATGGTAGGATTAATGTTTAGTTTGGTTTCCCTTAGGTTTAGGGTTTGCAGTTTCTTTGCAGAGGCTTATTCATTCTCCTCCAAGATTTTCACTGTAAACGCATGCCTTTGAGGTAATAGTTTCCATCCCCTTTCTTTCCAGTGCAAACCATTGGTTATTATATGTCTTCCACTAATTTAAAAATGTGTTGCGCACCTTGTTTATACTCATAGTTAGCTCAATTATGGTATTTTAATGTTAATAGAATTTTCTAAAATAACTTTTGAGGTTTTTTATTTTATTTTATTATATTTATTTTTGTTTTTACCTGTTGTGTTTGGTTAAATGTTTTTTGGATTTTCTTAGTTAAATTAGATATTTTATGTTGTTAGAAATATTTTTTGGAAGTGTTTTGACATGAGTATATGGTGAAAAAGGATTTTTTTAAATGATATGGTTATGCTTTTATGTGTGCTTCATTAGGGATATTCTTGGAAGTGTTTTTAGGACTATGAAAAATGTGCAAAATGTGTTTTCAAAGGCACTTGAGATGCGAATGAATTGATAATGGGTTTTTACAAAGGGGTTTCATGAAATGACTAATTAACGGTAAAATTATTTGAAAAGTGGTTTTTGTGTGTCTTGTAATGCTTGGTGTGTCACTAGATATTGACACACACATGGGTGAAATAGGTGCACACATGGGGGTGTCATCAAAGGAAGGTGATGCTTTAAATTGGTGTTTCCTTGAAAACTTTTTTTCCTAAATGGTTCTTTTTTTTTTCAAATTATGTTAGTTTCTCTAGGTTAATTAATTAGAGCTTACGTGACCTCTTGGTGGTACGCACACACACACATATATGTACGTATGTGTATATGTATATAAATATATATCTTCCTTGCACATATTCCCTCATGGTGTGGAGAATATGTTCAATGGATTAAGGGTATATATATATATGTATGAGAATGTATGTGTGTGCTAGTGTGAGAATTTTTCATCAGAAGCTTCAAGAGCCGAAGTGTCTCATCTTGGTATGCTTCCTTATCTTAGGTAAGATCTCTATGTATTAATCTTTAAATTTAAGAATCATTTATTTCTTGTATTTTTCACCTAGTTTTAATATTAATAATTGATATAGAACAATTAATAATTTTTTTTCTTGAACTGGAGTGGTTTATTTCTTATAATGTTTTCCAATAAGTGGTTTTATTGTGTTTCCACATAAATTACCTAATGAAATTCCCCTTTGGCCCCTATGAATGTATTTTAGATTTAAAATGCTGGTTTGAGATTCTTAAATGGGTTTCGAAGTGTATTTCTGGTTTTCAAAGTGGCGTGCATGTGATTCTTTAAGAAATGGTTTGGCATGAAAACATTTTGTGAGGCCTAATTGACACCTTTGTAAAACTAGTTATCTTAATAAAACTCTCCTTGGATGTGGTCCCCTTGCTTTGGTTGAGTTATATCTTATGGATGGTCCACCGACTAGGAATTTTATATGATCAAATGGTTGAAAGGTGAGGGAAGTATTCCTTGGGGTGACTCGAGGGTGAATTTGTTGTGTGTGTTGACTGTGTTTGAGGAATGTACTTGTGACTGCATACTTGTTTGACACTGTTAGATCACCCCCTTTTTAGTTTGAACATGGGAACCTAGCATAACAAGTGAATTTTTAGTGAATGATTTCTGCACTAGTTTATACTATGGACTAGCTAGTGGCCCTTAGTACAGACGATACTCTACTAGAGGATTGGGCCCCTCGGTTAGGCCATGTAGGGTGATACTGAGTGTTTGGACATTATGACGTCATTGAGAGTTGGCATGAATTCGGGATAAGTCACATGTATAATATGTTCTATACTATTCACGAGCTCCTAGGCTCTCCCATGTATATCGGCACTTGGTTGTCTACGGTGGATGATTTAGGTGCTTTTCTTGGTTGGTTACTCTTGTTTGTTATTTTCCATTTACCTTGTGTGATTATTTCTTTTTCCTTCATGTATGACGTGTCTCTTTATTAAAGGGGATAAAAATTATCTTCAAAAATTTTGTGGAAAAAGGTTTTTAATTTTTTTTAAAATTCACTATCCCTATTTCTCTAAAAGGGTTAAAGATTCATCCTTGGAAAAAAACTTAGTTTAAAATATGGAGGGAAATGGATATTTATTTTCTTTTAAAGAAGAGAATTTGTAAAAAAACCTAATTTTATACATTATATTTCAAACTTGAAATTGATGGATCTTTTATTTATAGTAAACTCATATGAGAATAGATTGTTTGGGCATGCCTAATGAGTTTTAATACTCACCCCTATAGTTTTACCTTTGTTTTCTTAGCTTCAGTTTCTGTACCTTTATTGGATTCAGTCGCCATAGCACAACATTGGATTGAGGTTGGTGGTGACCCATAGGGTCACATGGAGGTATGTATGACTTTATTTTCTCACTGTTCCTAGTTTTTTTCACTATTTAGTTTTTTTATTTATTTTTCTTTCATTTATGGGCCAAATCATTCCCACTTGTTTAGTTTTGATGTCCGGAACTAGTTGCCAGCCTGTGGGGATCGGGAATGACCCTCGGGCCATGTCATGGGCCGGATTGGGTGACTAGTTCAGGGTCGACCCGAGTTGGTTCATGACATTATGCATGTCACATATGTCTATAAAAGCATCTAAAAAAGTAAAAATGATGGAAATAAAAATACTAAACAAAGTACAAAAGAAAAAAAATTAAACTCTAGTAGCATGTCAAGCCTCATCTTGGTCCCATGCTCTCCAGCTCCAATAGCAATCAAGTACATGATGAAGAATGACGCCTTTACTTATCTATACCTGCAACCATATAATCTATTTGGGTCCAAAAGCATGACCCAAATATAGTGTGAGATGAATCTTAGTAGGCAACAACCAAAAGATCTGTGCATAACAGTCAGTGAATGTATATATCATGAAATAAGAATAAATGAAGCAATAAACTAAGAAGTAATCAAAAGTAAACAATCCTACAGTTTTCAATTACATCCATTTTCACTTATAAATTATTCAAACTGTTGAATAATGTAACCTCAGGATCTAACCTAAGCTCTATATCCCTCTGTATAATAAAACAAATAGATATATTAAAAGACCATCTAAGAAACCAAGTAAGACCGAGTCATACTTGTGCTTTGGCTTGGAAGACTCACCACAATAATTCAAACAATCATTCCTAATAACCCTCTGGGAAAGCTCTCATAGTATAACCCCTTTTCCTTAACATAACACTAATCAATTTCAAACTACAACCAGGATAGATCTCATGGTCAATACCCCTAGGTACACATGGAATCAATAATTTATACATGACCTCCGGGTAGCTCTCACAGTCAATACCTCCTAGGTCAAAATCTACACCGAGGCTCTCACAGTCCTGTGTAAATAGACATGGAAACTTCCCAAATTTTCTTGGTCCATGGCTCTCATGGTCCAAGGAAGAACAATGAAATACAATATTTATTAAAGGTTATACTTGTAATCGAATCAATTACATGGCTCTAATTTAATCAATGCATATAAACATGTATCACATATAACAAAACAACTCTATCCTAAACAACTCAAGGCATGGAAACATGGTATGACTCATGGGAAACCTAGGCCCAATGGACAATAATAGTCAAACAAAGGAAGACACCTATGGGGTGTCCCATGAACAAGGGAGTACAATCTTATACATAGGCAATAACCCTTAATCAAGCAAACAAACTATAACATGTATTAAAAATAGTCAAAATCTAAAATACATAATACCCCAACATGGTTATTCGGCCAAATTAAGCATATATAATCCAAACACAATCAAATAACGGCACAAAACACCTACCTTGATGTGGTATGGTGAACAATCTCAAATTTTGGCCCTTGAATAAACCTATAACGTCATAGATCTATAAAAAGGTCAAAATCATTCAACCTTGAAAAAATTACAAGAGAGAGAGAATCAAGAAGAAGGAAGAACTCACCAGTGGGATTCTAACACACCCGTTGGTGTTCGAATCGAACCTTGTATGAAGAAATTATGGCTCAAACTTTGATAGTCACTCCCAATTTCTCCTAAATGAACCAAGGTTAGAAGATGATCATTATGGAGATGAGACGCAACCCCACTCTGAATCATCAATTAAAAAGAAAATCACATGGTGTGTTCATTTAATGTAGACGCCGTATACTAGCCTTAACTGGATCTCACTTTAGGTGGTCAACCATGTCACTCACACATCCATGTACTCAGCCGTTACATGGATAGTACATTGTTACCCATGGAAATCAGGTACATGACATGTACTCAAAAGTACACAGTGTTTACTTAGAAAATTTCTAAAAATTCTTCCGTTTTCCTGAAAAACAACCCAAAACAATTATCCATACCTTAAATGGAGATCCAGGTTATTACAGTATATCTCATGAGATAAAATATCATTATCCAATTCATCGGAGTGAGATATAGGTCCTATCCATAACATAATTAAAACCATACATACTCATGCCATAGAAAGATAAATAATTCATAATACAAGAACCCGTGAAAATAAATAGGTTTCATAAAAATTTCATCATAGAATAACCCATAAAATAGAAATAGATTTCATAAATATCAATCCATCATAAAAATAAATCATCCATAAACAGAATAAGGATAGTTACCTTGAATAACATTCTTAGAAAACCATAAGAAACATCAAATAATGTTATCTTAGATGGAAAATAATTTTTAGAGATCACTTGAAATAATTATGGAGGAAAATATCCTTTTGTTTTTGAAAAAAATATAATTCTACCCAATTATAAAAGAAAAAAGTTTATTTGAAAATAATATTTTAATAATTTAAAATAATATTCAAATCATTAAAGCGTTATGATATCGGGAAAATATGTTCATGCCATACAAGTAAAAAAATATTCCTTTTATATTTTTGTTAGAAAAGGCACAATGTACCTCATTTAGAAAACAGAAAAATAATCATTTCAATTCATTTTTTAAATTTCAAACATGAGTAAAAATGACTTTATAAAATCATAATAAAATAGTAATAAAAATTTTGAGACAATTTTAGGAAATATGGACATGGATGAAAATGATATTTTTAAAGGAAATTTTAAAAAGGTAAATTTTAAAAAGAAAATCACTTATAAATATCATATCATTAATGCTATAATTAATAATTAATAGATTATGTGTATTAAATATAAATAAACATAAAATAAGTGGACATGAAACATAATAAAATAAAAATTCTTCCCACACATAGTCATAGCATGAAAAAATCTATCAAGTATATGGTTAACCCTAGGAATGGAAATTTGGTTAAGAATTCACCTACCACTTTGTAATCAATCAAATTGTATGCCAAAAAAATTAATAATTATTAAATTAAACATTGTATAAAATTAATATAATTATATTAATAATATTATAATCAAATTATATCATATACACCTCACACAATAAATATTTTTTGAATAAGTCATATATCTCATAAAAGTAAAAGTAATACGAGAAATACTAACCTTTTTCTTTCATTTAGTATTGAGTTCTTTAACCTACTGTATAATGATTTAAATAATGTTATTAACTCATTAAATAAATATATTCATATTTATAATACATTATTTTATGATTTTATAATATCTTATGACCCATTCAAGAAATTGTTTTCATTATTTTCATGGTTTCTGGAGTGTTTGTTTTGTGGTGGCATGATCAGTTCATTTGTGTATAATTATAGATGTTATTGTAACATGGTATTAAATTTTTTGAAGTGGAATGAAATAATATTAGTGAACATATAGAATTATTAATGATCCCATATATATTTTTTATTTCTTGTATAAGGATGATTCATTTGATAGAATGTCAATGATATTTTTGTGGTTTTTTCGAATATCAAGAACTAGTTTCATTTTATTTAATATTATGAGTATATATTAGTTCGAGAACATGAAATAGGTTATAATATGTCTATTAAAATATTATTTAACCAGAATTATAATTTTATGACCCTCCATGAAGGAAGTAATAAAAAGTGAACAAAATCATTATTCATGGAGATGGTAAACCTCCATAATTTGGAGAATTGTTTCATTTATTGGAATAATAGGATATGAGAAATGAAATAGATATGAGATATTACTCCATTATATACATAATTATGAATTTATCATTCCCTAAAGGATGAAGGAGGTGAGGATATGGTATAAGAATAAAAGAAATTAAGAGAGTTGTTTTTAGAAAATTACATCTTGAATGTCGCCTCCTTGAAGGATCCATTATAGACCTTTGAAATGGTATTTGGGTGAGAAAATAAAAACTTGGACATTGGGAGAGTGAGTATGGTAGGTTTTAGAAGATATATTTCAGGACCTTCAAAGGATTTTTAAGAGAAATAGGTTAGTGATAGGTGGTACTAATACTTGAGCAGGTGTGAGTTCAAGTGATTAAATAATGGTTATTTTATAATTAAAGCCATTAATATTGATGTGGAATTAATTTACTTGATTTTTTTTGATAATTAACGTTTAAAATGATGGTTATGGTTTAATAATACATAAAAAACCCATTAAATTTAATAATTTTAGGTATTTTAATCCTTCACCTTTTAACATTAACCCTTTTCATTATTTAACCTATACCATGATAAATATTTTTTTACCATGGTAAATTTTGTATGCCTAAAAATAAAAATAACAAAAAAACATAATTTTAACTTATTATTCCAAATATTTAATCCATTTTACCGAATTCAATTCACATAATTGGAGGAATTATATTTAAAAGTAACCCCTCACACACAACAAAAAAGTACATTTTAAAATTGAAAATGTTCAAAAGTTTTTAATGTTTTTATATAAAATTTCAATTTGGAATTGATTAAAATGACATAAATTGAATTTTTGGATGTATAATTTAACTAATTATACTTTAAAACCAATTTAAAATATAATTTAACTATATAAATAAATTATAATAGAGATAGTGGAACAAGGAGAAAGTGGGGAACCGAAAGGTAGCCCTAAATCCTATGTCTATAAAGAAGAAACCAAAACGAATCCATTAAATTAGAACCTACCTATCCTGGAGAAAAATTTCTTTAAGAATTTTTACATAAGGAACTATTAAAATTCACTTAAAAAAGTGTGTAAAATCTAAACCATACTATGAAAGATGGTACAAACAGGAACTTTACTGATGTGGTCATGTCCACTGCAAATCCTTATTTCTCAATCTTTGATCTTCCTCATCCTTGAGAAATCTTTTGAAGATGAAGAGTTTCACATGATGTTGCTGATAAATAAGTGGTGTAATAGTGGGAGAGTTTATGTAAATATTCCATTATATAATGGGTTTCCATTCCAAAGGGGGAGAATATGTGGTGATTCAATGAACTCACTTGGAAAATTGTAGAAATATGAGGCTTTGAAGAATAAAGAATGATGGCCATGGGATGTGGTTAATACCATGTGGTATTACCCTATGATGAATGAAAAATGATATCTTAGAGACTGGGATTTTTGGAATTAAATATTAGTTTCTTATGAATTCAATAATGGGATAGGAACTTCAACCCTGAAAATGTCTAGAACTCTCATGCACAGGTATGGATTCATATTTGAAAACTCAATTGGATTTATTGGAATATGAGAATTATCTAGTATATTTGTTCTTGTTTTGGTAACCCCATTATTATAGACAAATAAAATGATAATCCTTTGTTTGGTCACTACCGTATGGTCTATGTGTAAGTGTATATGTCTAATACTATAGTTGAAGAAGTGGTGTTGACCATAAAGGATGAAAATATAAAGATCTGGATCCTATATGAATGGAAATCCATAATTTGTTTGACCTGTAATTTTTATGGATATTTAGATAAAGATTGAAATAGTAAAAAAGAATTTATATTCTATAAGATCAAGGTGCATGATGTTAAAAATTATCCTAGAATGATGGGGAATTACATAATGCTACCATCTAATATAATGGTACACACCAATATTGGACACTCCAAAGAAAACATGATAGATAAAGTAAGGAATCCTGAACCTTGGAAGAAGGATGGGCACGTCACTGAGCCCCCTCCTATAGAATATACAATGGAAAATTACATTACCCCTAATGTGAATAAGGAGCATCCTAAGAGGGATAATCCATGTTCATTAGTCAAGAAAACTCAAGCACCTGAGAACAATGAGGGAAATATACAGAAGTCCTCACAAAGGGCTCCAACTGTTTATAATGGTCATGATATTCCTATTGAGGATATATTAATAAAATAAACTGGTGATGGGAATAATAGAACCTCATTGGTTAACCCTCTTATAGGAATGAATTCTAGTGAAAAAACTACCAAATACGGAGGTCTACACATATATTTGTTTGAATTTCCTAATTTAGAGGGTCTTTTATCAAAGGTAAAATCATCTAAGGCTACTAGAAGGAGTTATTTAGTAGAAAATTCCTATGAATATATATATTCCATAAATAAATTCACTCCATTGAGTGGTGTTCTATGGTCTGAGGAAGCTTAACATCATCAACCATTTGAACTAGTTAAGGCACCAGATGACAATAAGAATGGGGGTAATTTCACCATAGATCTGGTAACTAGATTAGTAGAGGTGGATGATCATGAAAAAATAAAAATAACACAATATAAAAGAAAGGAAAATATAATGATTACAAATAATAAAGGCTATGTGGATTTGGACCAGAAAAGAGGGCCTCAGACAAGGGGTAAATCCCTCAGACAATTAGGATATTATATTAAAGTTATCAATGGATTGGGAACTCCCCAATAGCCAAAGACCTTAGACACTATTTGATGAAAAAACCCTATGATTATTGGAATTTGTGAAACTAAAATGTGAATTTATAAATGGAAGACTTTATAATGGTCCTTTATAGGATATAATTTTGTATCCAAAAATTTTCATGTTGGTAAGATGAATCATTTTTGAATTCTCAAACATGACAGCTTACATATTTTAGCATTCACTAAGTAGTATTAGAGAATATATCATACCTTCAACAATAATGGTATCACCATGAACTTATCTTTGGTTTATGCCTCCACTTTATATACTAGAAGAATATATCTATGGAAGTATATTGAAGAAACTGTTGAAACTATGAATATCAAATGAATAATTTTTGATGGATTTCAACACTGTCTTAAAACCAAAGGAAAAAAATTGAATTAAATTTAATATTACTAACTCTCTATACTTTTCTTCATGAATTGAACAATTAAACCTTTTTGAAATTATAATTTCATAATATGAGTTCACATGGATTTTATACACATAGAATAGAAGACAACCAAGTAAACTTGACAGATATTTTTTCCAGATCAATGATACAAGTGCTTCCTCTAGGTTATTGGGTTACTCACTTCCCAAACATCATTCTAATCCCGATCCAATAAACGTGGATATCTCCATTCATTTTTAAAGGTCATACCCTTAACCATTTAAATTTAATAATTTATTTCCTATCATTCCTGGATGTAGGGAATTAATTCTTAAAGCATGGAAGAGTAAGCCACTGGGTATCCCACTTTGGATTCTTGTTGAAAAAACAATTTTTTCTAAAGGAAAGATGGAACTTTGGAGAAAAAAGTAATTTTCTAAGTTTGATATTGAAATTATAGAGACTGAGAGACATTTAGAAGATTTCTAAATCAGAAATAAACATCAATGAATTCCATCTTGAGAGGAATTACAAGTTTTAAATAGGCTATATGATCTTCTCAATGTCCAAGAAAAATTGAGAAAATTCAAATACAATATTAAATGGATTAAGGAGATAGAAACAAAAAATTGTTTAGTAGATTACATAAGGAAAGGATAATTATTGTCAGAAACAGATCTATTATTGTGTATGTGAATATTTATAGCTCTAAGGAAGATATTTATAATGAAGTGGTTAGAAATTTTAAAAATCTACATGTTGAGGATGGACCAGACTTCTTATAAAATATGGTTAACAACCTATTTCCATACATTGAAGAACATAAAAACCAAGCACTTAATATTCCCCCTTCAAAAGAGGATGTGAAATATACTCTTTCATCTTACAAAATTTAGATTTTTTCTAAAATAGATGGTTATACTAAAAAATTCTTCATGTTTTACAGGGGCATTATTTAGGACGATTTAACCAATGCAATAAGGGATTTTTTTATAATACCTACATGCCCCATGGGATAAATTCTCAATTTAAAATTCTCTTGTTGAAAAGGTTAAATTCTCTTGATATCAAGGATTACAATATGTTTGATTTGGGTAACACTATCCTTATGTTTATTCTTAAGGTTACCACACTTAGAATGGGAGCAATGATCAAGGAATACTTGACACCAAATCAATTTGGTTTTTTTTCTTGGGAGAAACATTAAAAGTTGTTTACTCACTTACTTAGAAAGTGTTGATCTCATGAATAAATATTTGAAGGAAGGAAACTTTGACATTAAAATTTACATCTCCAAGGCCTTTGAAACACTTAGTGTAGCTTTCCCATTGATATCCTTAGGAAATATGGCTTTTCAATTTAATTCAATAAGCTAATAACTATAATTCTTGGATCTATAAATATTTCCATTTTTATTATCTCTAAAGGGTTATTTTCATTAAAAAAGAGGTGTGAGGAAAGAAGGCCCACACTCAGGAATTATATTTTCCATTTTTGAAGAATATAGGAGTATGTGAATCAGCTACATGGCACAGATTTGATTCTATAAAAAAAATAAAATCTCATAAAAATACTATCATCACATATCACCTATTGTAAGATGATGACATTATAATTCTTGAACATGCCTGAAAGAGAACCATGAATGCTTTTAAATACTTGTTATTTCATTATAAATAAGTTTATTGGAATTCCATTAATTGGAATAAATCATTTACTAACATTGGTGATGGAGTATCTAGTGGTAAATAAATAAAAATCATCAGAAATCTAGGAGTGAAGAGGGAGACCTTGCCCATTAATTATGTTGGGATCCCCCCATTTTTGGGGAAGGTGAGAAGGAAAAAACATGAATTTATATATTCACGAATCATTAATCATATGGCTAGATGGAAAGGGAAGACCATGTCACAATCTTATAGTATATTCCATATCAACTTAGTGATTACCTCAAAATTTGTGTATTCATTTTTCCTATAAAGGTGGTCGAGAAGACTCATTAAAGAACTTCAGTCCATGATCAAAAAATTTATATGGACTGACTCTATAAATGAATGTAAGTTTTTTTCTATGGTCTGGAAATATTATATGAAGATAATTGAATTGAGATTCCTTTGTATTGAAGTTTAAAAAATAATCAATGATAGACTTTTTAACAAATTTACATGAATTATTTTAATTATAATGATCCTTTTATTGATCTATTATCAACTACGTTTAAATGGAGGAAGATTTATGGGTATCTTCATTATTTGGAATTCTCTATATAGGCCTCAATAAAGTATTATTACAGTGATATTATGAAGAATTCAAAATGGTCGTTGTGTCAATAATCCAACCTTAAATGTTGGAAGGAAACATGGATGGATAGACCTCTCTATGAACTTATGGATATTCCATTTGAAAAGAATCATATGACCATTGAAGATCTTCTATCACATAACTATGTCATTGATAATCCATTTACCATATTGGTTAGTAGTGAAATAAAAATATATTATTTCCTTGACTAAGATACACTTATATGGATGCCTAACAGATTGGTTCAATTTA
Source organism: Viscum album (assembly GCA_963277665.1). Classification (NCBI taxonomy): domain Eukaryota; kingdom Viridiplantae; phylum Streptophyta; class Magnoliopsida; order Santalales; family Viscaceae; genus Viscum; species Viscum album. The sequence continues at coordinate 1,151,766,687 of OY728138.1, forward strand.
GTGAAAAATAATTATATAAGATGAATGACACTTCCACAAACTTTCTCCCATCATGTATGATGAAGTTCAAGGTAACTTTTATAAATCCATCAATATTTTTTCTATTATGGAAGATCTAGAAAAACATGTTGGAAACCCATGACCACCTGAAAATAATAGGAAAACAACTTAGATCTGCATTCCACTTATACTTCAAGGTTAAGGAAAATATACAAAACATTTTAATGGAATGTGGATTTATTTAGAGATGTTGGAAATATGTTAATAGATTTTTCAACATAATAATATAAAAAAACATTAATTATTATGCTTTCATGTCCGGTATATGCAGTCATGGTTTGACTGGATAGGTTTATAATTTTATTCTTAATGAAATTTTTGTGGTTTTCTTCCATGTGTGGATAGTACTGAATGCCTGATATTTTGATAACCAACATCCCAAATTTCATGAAGGGTTCACAATGATATATAGAGAGGCGTATGTGGCAGCAGGTGTTTAGGTTGATGAGATATATAATACTCTCAATGGTGTTAATATATTAAGATCATTGGATATACATGAAAATACTAGGAAACCATGATGATGAAGTATGTATGATGAATCCCTCCAATTCCATCATGGATCAAATAAAATGTCAATGGTGAAGCTACAGGAATGCCGGGAACATCATCAAGTGGAGGTGTTTTTCATACTTATCGTGGTTTTGTTAAAGGGTGTTTTCAATATTATATTAGCATTGGTGTGGCATATGAGGCTGGATTTTGGGAGATAATTCATGCCATAAAGAATGTTTTTTTACCATAATTGGACTTTTTTATGGGTCTAATCTAATTTGAATCTTTCAATCAAGGATTTGAAAGGGTTCTATAAATTTTCCTTAGATAATAATTCTCCACTAGATTGAATACCTAAATCATGAAAAAATATCAATATGATCATCTTGCATGTCTACAGAGAAGGTAACCAAGTGGGGGATGCATTTTTAAATAGGGAAGTAATGGAGATGAGTACGATGTGGTCCTATAGGATCCTAGATTTTTGTGCATCCTTTGTATATGTAGATATAAATGGGTATAATGAACTCCTGTTTATTTAAATATTCTTATAACTGATTATGTCATTTTTATTATTTATTTAATAAATTTAAAGGCTGGGCTTATCTAGACCCTAACTTTTGAGTAGATGAAAATGTGTTTTTCAATTAAAATTTAATGTTTTTAACTATTCATAAAAAATGAAACTCCTATAAAAAGCACAAAAGTTTCACCCTAAGATAATTTTGATATTACTATTTAAAAATTAAAGTTTATTTTTCAAATAAAATTTATAAAAGTATGACAATTTATTTTAAAAATACGTGCACCAATAAAAGGCAGAAAAATTACATTTTAAAAAATATATATTTTTATGCTTAAAATAGAATTTATTCTTATTTTAAGACTGTAAAACATAATGGATAAATTTAATAACATTTTATTTAATATATTACTTATAAATTTTATTAATTTCTTTCACTAATATTGATTATTTTAATTTATTATGATAAAATGACATTGTGAGCCTAAAAATAGTTTTTTATAAAAACACTCCCTTTATATTCAATTCATTTTTATTTTTTACTTCTAATTAATTAGTAACCAAATAATTCATTTTATAAGAATGTTTAAACTATATTTTCATAATTTAGATAATCTATTTCATTTTATCCATTCCAATGCCGAGGTGATAACTATAAAAATTAAATAATAATATTTTTGTGCTCATTTAAGCACAGTGTTTTATGCAGAGTAATATATTGAAGAGATAAATTTATTTTAGAAAATGACACACTGTAAAATATTTTGGTGTTAACATATAGTAGTGGTGTTACATATGAATTTAATTTTTTGAATTTAATTTTAAAAATGTATCATATCATTTCACTGAATTGAATGGTGATCCTACATTTGATTGGAAAAATTACAATGTATTGGAGTGGAGAATTTGGACATAATTAATGGAATTGGGTATAGATACGGTAAATATTATAATTGATGGGTTCACACTAGTTGTGGAATGTGTTGTGATGACTCCTACTGATAGAAAGAATGTTGAAATTAATAATCTTGTAAGAAATATTATCTTAGACACACTTTCATAAAACTAAATCATAATTATTACAGTGATAAAGATAGTGATATATATTTGAACCAATAAATATAATATCTATTTATGTAATGTTATAGTTAGGAAATTAAATCTTAAAATATAGAATTCAGAGCTCAAATATGTTCATGAGATCAATGTAGGAATATAGATTTATTTTATCACTACAGTTAAAAAATTATGAGTTCTAAAATAGGTTTTATATAGACTCTAAAATATCATATAATTTTTATAGTATTATTTATATCTTATAGAAAATTTTTATGAAAAGGTTTTATATCTTAAAATTTTTGGTTTGAATTTATTTAAATGGGATGAATTACATGGCATGATGGTTACATATGAGATGGGGAAAAGTTCTAATTTATGGAATTTAAGTAGGGTTGTGGATAAAATTTTATTCAAATACCTAATGAGTTAGAAAACAAAAAGTCAAGTGAAGAAACATGATGAGATTTTACATTCATATAATGATATTAAATGTTAATATAATTTTTTTAACACTTATCTAAATGATAATTTGAAATAGTAAGGGTAAATATAATAATTATTTTTCATTAGAATGTTTCAATTATATAGTAGTCTTTGAATTTCCCATAAACTTAAATAATATGAAATAAGAATAATATGATTATGGTGGAGAGTCATTAAGAATAATTCTAAGGAAGAAAATACCATGATATAAAATTTTAAAGGTATCTTATATATAATTGTATATAATTTGATCAAGAATTAAGAGAAGAAATATTTAATAAAATTTGGTTTAATAGGAGAGTAATGATAACAAATGTGAAGATGGTTCATCACTTAGTAATTATAGTGACAAATTATTCAATTCAATGGTGAATTAATAAAAGTTCTATTGCGAAGAAGAGGAATGAGAATGAACAAAAAATTCATTATGATATAAGAATTAAAGAAATATTTTTTGAAGATTTCAAGACCCAAGAAAGAGAATAAAATTATAATAAAGGTACCTCAAACATCAAATAAAGGAGTTGTAATTGGGGAATGAAATTGATAGTATGAATTTCTCACTTAGATAGAAGATGAAACTAAATGTTATAGAAAATGATAACATTAAGTAAATTCAAAAATAGTTTCAATATATTTAGGAAAATGTTTTGGATTCTAAACACCATTATAATTACTTTATACAGGATTATGAAACATTCCAAAGAGAAGTTAATGAATATTCAAAGGGTTGTATGATTTTTTTTGAAGTATTTAATAATTTTGGTGACCATATTACTCATTATTAACCTCATTTTGTGGAATAATATAATCTTAATGTCAATAAGTATATGGTTGTTTTCAACTATAGATAAAAGAGGTTAGGTGCATGATATTAAAAGGTTATGTACTGAAATATTAAAATCTAAAATTTAAATTAAATATTTATATAAATGGTAAAAATAAATTGGTGAAAAAGTGTCTATGTTGTGGAGTGGTAGGTATATGGCATATCATAATTTTGATTTATTGGAAAAATTTAATAATAATGTTCAATAAATTAGATAATAATATATATTTTAGTGTATATGAAATGTAGGTTATGTATAAAAAAATTATTAATATTGTTGGTTCTATGGAGGTCTTATTCATGCATCATGAAATTTTATTTTTAATATAATAAATTCTTATGATTCATCATGATATGAAGGTCTATAGTTTTTTTGGAAATAGAGCACACTATGTAGAAAATGTTAGAAGAAATATAAAACATAAAAAGTAAATGTGGAGAATCATTTTCAATTGATGAAGGAAATTTATGGATAATGAGTCCAATCAGGTCACTGTATGATGGATTTAATTACTAATCTACTTGTATAACTAAGTGTATTGAAATAATATAATTTATTTGAAAATAAAAATATTGTAAATGTAATATGAACATATATATTGGTTATTGAATTTAAATCTCACATGAAAGGTGATATGAAGATTTCTAAGAGTTTTGATATGTTAAAAGCACATTTTGTTATGTTTTTTAAATTATGTATCTATCAAAATAAAATGTGTTGGATCAATGGAGGTTGGAGACCAAAATACAATCTTAATAAATTATTTATGTTTTGAAATAATGAAACATTACCCATATAGTGTTTGTCAGTTCTATGATAAAGGGAATTGAGTGATCTTCAGGAAGAATAGATGATTAATAAATAATTTTAATGAAGGGTATATTTTGACTAAAGGAAAATAAACTATAGGTAATTTACTTTAGGAAGGATATGTTGATGACTTGTGTTATTTGATTTTAAATAAATAAATTGATTTATAGTGTCAAATATCTATTCATAGTTTCCAAAGAAACATAATCATATTGTCATAGTAAAAGATAATTTGAGATGTTTTTATATAGATAAGGGAAAAGGAATAGATGTGTCAACATAATAGAAATGTAACAATATTATTTATTCACATAAGAATATTGATATTTGAATAATGAAACGCTTTGAGTTTATTTATCCTGATATATGTTTATTAATATAGAATAAATAATTACATAGAGATATGTATTTTATCCCATTTATTGATTATTACACTAAGTTCATATATATTATTTTTAGGTCACATAATTATACATATCAAAAAATAATTAAGAGTTCCAAAAGGAGAGTAGAGAAAAAATTGTTTATATGGTCTTGAATTTATAATTTGATAACAGGGTTGAGTATATAACCAATGATTTTTTATTTTATTTATAGAATCATGGAATTAAACATGAATTGATCACACCATAAAACCATGATAAAATGTTGATTCTAAATTGAATAAAAAGAGTTCAGTGGAGGTATCTCAAAAAATGTAACTTGAAGAAGTGAAATCTCATTAATTTTAAATATAAGAAATTATAAGAATGATTCATAACCAATGTTTTTTTATATTTCATCCATATAATGAAATATCTCCACATTATATTTTTTATATGAAATTTCATTATTTAAATTAAATTAAGGTAATATAAAGTCCTTATGTTATAAAGGTTCTTCAAACAAACATATAATTTTTTTTATAGTGACGATTTAATAAAATGTTTATGGTGTATTCATTAAATAAAAGAAGTCATGATTTTCATAAAAAATAATTTGGAGAAGGTCAATAATAAAACAAATTTCATTGTGTTTGAGAACTCTATTGATTGGATTAAAGATTGGTTTATGTAATAATAATGTGAAAATAAAGGTGATTTTTTATAAAAACAAGAATGATCTTCAAAATATGATGAAATTTATAGTTTGAGTAATGTCAGGATGATGAATAAAATGTTTCAAGTGAATAATAGAAACTTACATCAATTAATAATATATTGATAAAGTAGTATTATGATCAGATAATCATTGGTGATCAATATTAATTTTTTTAAACTATAAGATCAATGAAAATTGTATATGATATTTCATTTATTTACCAAGTAAAACCAAAGGTGTGAATAAAGAGTTAAAGAATCATAAATGGATTATGATAGTGAATAATTTAAGATCCAAATTTATAAAAGACGTTTGGATCCTTTAAATTTTAGTCTTAATATTTATTTTTATCCAAATGGTAGTGATTAATGTGGTTAAATAGGTTTTAAGAGTGTCTGGGGATTTTTCAGAGCCACGATCTCCAGTTTTTGGAAAACAACTTAAGGCACATGGGTTTAAAATGGTTAGGAACAAACATATGGCTCAACCATGCATCCAAGTATGTGTAGGTTCTTGGTTAGCTTAACCATGCATAAGAGGCCACATGTACATGCAAAATAATTTGGAATTATTGTATAGGGGTTGTATGGGAAGTGCATGGTTTCACAAAACAATGTGCTTAGCCAACATGGTTAGTTCCACTTAAATAGCGGAGTCCTATTTTTGGTGCATGGCTAGGCCAAACCATCCACACTCTTAAAAATGTATGAAATTACCATTTTAACCATTTTCCTTTATAAATATCACTCCTTTTTTCTTTTCCCGTAAATTTTAAGTGCTTACCTAAATTGAGAGCTTCTATTTTACCTCAACCTAGGCATTGATGCCTCTCCCATTATTGAACTATAATTGGACCAACATATATTATGTTGGTTATACAATATTAATTTCTTTAATCTAATACCTTCAATTTTAATTTTATATTTTCATCTTCGACATTTTTTCTAGGAGATTTAAAATTCTATACTTTTAGTATTTTGTTTATTTATCAATTTTATTCCATTATACCCCAAATTAGAAAATGATACTGGTGAGGATTATTCTACTTACATAAGCTATGTGGTCTATAACTTTTCCTCAAGAATTTTCATCCTTTTGTTTATTTCCCATGCGAGGACTCTAAAATAAATTTTCCTTAAATAATTTTCATAATTTGAAATCCAGGAACCCTAATATACCCCCTTATATCATTAGAGGCCAATGATCTCAATGTGATATATCCCATGAGTGTTCTAGGGATATACCAATATAACCATCTTTATATTATTAACCAAAAAACCATTTAGTTTGTCTGGTTTATGTTTCAAAAAGTAATTTAATTAATTTAATGAGATTAAGAGGTACATTATCATTAGGTAAGTATGTTTGACTTGGATTTTATTAAATTATGATGTGATGATTAATGGTATGACAACACTTGTGGGCCTTTATAATTTATAAAAAAAGGAAACGACTTAAATTAAATGGTAATGGTACACTTTCACAGTTTTCACCTGAATATAATTTTTTATTTAATTATAAGGTTTCTATTTATAATGTGGAAATTTTTCATATTAAAAAAGTTGTTAGACTTGAGACATCCCTGGATTACCAAGGGAATTCCTTACACAGTAAGATGATGCCACACCAATTCATTGAGTTTGTTTCCAAGGGAGGTACCCACCTTTGAATTAATTCTTTTTCTTATTAATATATTGATGGATTAGTGTACTAATAATGATTCAATTGATTTTAATTTTGAAATTTAAATTCCTTTTATACTATACTTGGATTCATCCTGACATCCTTGGACATGTGTCTCTAGGGATTCTCTCATTGGTCTCCGATAATCCTTAGCCAAGGATTTACTGTGGACATGTTCCATGGACAAGATTTGACATTTTTTCAATGTAATGCCTATAGTGTTCCTCTTGGATTACACTTAGACACTTATATCTATATTACATGGTTTCCTTTTGTGAGCTAGTGTGACCTTCTATAGTGAAGGACACCTTGGCTCCACCATCGGTTCGATCCTCCTATTATAACTACTTAAATTCCATGGTTGAAAATTAGATCCAACATTATATATTTCTTCTAATTGGACACATAGGTAATATTATTAGACCCTAAACATTTTTAGGTCACCTTTTTAGATTCATTTGGCTTAGGTTGAAGTAGTTAAGGTCTTTTAAGAATCCCATGAGGAGCTGAGCACGACAAGGATAATATTTCATATATCTTATTCCACTTATTATTCATATACATAAAAATTATTAAATTTATATAAATATATAGTATTTTTTATAGACATCATCGGTGGTGTGCTATTGAGTATATATAAAACCTTGTTTAGGCTTTTTATTAGAACTTGGACCAACTTAATGGGTGTAGGTAAAGATAATGGAAAGTGCTCGGTTATGGATGCTTTATTTTCTTATAGTGTGGGAGAGCGAAGAAAAAGATTGATATTAGTCTCATGATTCTATTGGATATAGTTTTGTTATATTTCCCTTTCGAAATAAATGTTTTATATATATATTCCTACTTCCATGTACACCCGCATCTTTTATAAAGCATCATGATATTGTCCTCACACTTTATTCAGTGCTAAAAATTATTGTTCAGTTAATTTATCTTATTTGTATGTTTATCTCTTATTTTGTTTCCTAATTATTAGATTGAACTTACAAATGTTATTAAATATATAACACTATGTTCCACTTTTATCGTGAGGGTATATTCACCCCACCATACCACATTATATGCTCACTACTAGTTGGAAGCCTCTGGTATATGGGAAGGTATGTTTGAGGCTATGTGGCTGATCAGGTTTGGTTACTTAGGTGTGAACCAAGTCCATCATATTACAAAGTGGTATCATAACTTCTTTTCCTTACCTTTCTATTTGGGATGTTATATAGGATATTAGGGATGGTTAGAATTTGTTAATGAGTCTATTACTTGGAGTACCTAAAACATGTATAGAGAAAAATCCAAATTCCCTAGGATGGACTTTGATGTTCTTGATTGTGCCTGTTATGGTTGTGATGATTTCACCATTGGGTGACATAGATGAATTTTGTATTTTATTATTATTGTGAATTATATCCTTACCCTTAACTTTATATGTAAAGGAGAAAGTTTCTCATGATCATTATAGGTACAAGTAGATTGATATTTCATGTATTATACCATGCTATTTGTTCTTACTGTATGCATTAATTGTTGCATACTCCCTATTTAGTGAAATTTATATTGATATCATGATAACATTTCTTGTAAGGGTAATATAATTGGATTAATTAATTTATTTTCAACAACATAAATGGTTTTCCCCATATATCTTAATGGTGACTCCTTAATTAGCTATTTATATTGAATTTGATCCATGGATGATTGGTCACACACCCTGAAATGTTAGTCGATTACAATTACATATATGATAATTTTAGTTTAAAGAGTGTGTGTTCCTATATAAACTGATAATAGTGATCCATACAATAGAACCATAATAAAATCATTTTTTCAATTAAATGTACTACCAATTGAAACTTTTAATTTGTCAAAATTTATGACTTCATAATGGAAAATACATGTAAGTATACCTTGATATATATATATATATATAGGGATATATACATTGACATAATTATAAATTATTGTGTTAAAAATCAAAATAGAACTAGTTATTGTAAAATGGGTATTCCAATTACAGCTTAAATTATGTTTTCCTCTATATATTGTATTTGAGTATTAAAATTCTAGAACACTCCATAATTAATAATTGAAACTTGACCAATACCCTAACTAATGATTATGGGTAGTTTTGTTATTATTCTTTGGGTAATGAGAACTTATGATTATCCTTGTATTATGAGATCATCCTTTTATTTCTTACCAATTTATGAGGCATGTACTTTTAAATGATAAATATACTCCTCCATGATGGCCTTGGGTCGAGTTCTAAGATGGTGGAGTAGACCATGATCTTGAGGTAGTGGGACCTAACATTTTAGTAGTTCCACATGTGGAACCTCCTGTTATACCTAATGTGGGTTATAATTCCCAATTTCAAGAGGTGTTTCTATAGCTCCTGCAGAACATGTAGGGATCCCCTTGACCTAACCCTACTATGGCACAATTGATGTGGAAATTTTAGCATTAGCATCTACCCACATTTTCTGTGGATGATTTCCCCCAGGATATATAGAAATGGATAAAGGATATGTTTTCATTATTTGATAATATGGATACACCTCTAGAATAGAGGGTGAATCATTTAGCTTATATTCTTTATGGCTCTCCCAAACATTAAAGAAAAGTTTTAAATCTAGAATACCAATATTAAAATATAGTATGTAGAGAATTATATGTATATTTATATGACTATTTAATTATAGGGATGTTGCGGAATGATTGAGCTATACATATTTTTTCATCTAGTGCATGAGTTCATGTCCATTATAGATTAATAAACTCTCTTTAATATTCTTCAGTGTTTTTCACCTTCCTTCTCCAGTGATGATCATTAGAGGGAATGAATCTTTGAGGATAGTCTTAGATAACCCATCTAGTCTCTTGTAAATTTCTTCCATTTGAATATCATTTCATGGATTGTGAAATTGCCCTTGATTAGTAAGAAAAATTTGAGGGAAGACAATGGTATCAACCATGGTGTTTTAGTATTGAGGTAGGGAAATAGTTCATATATGATCAAGAAATTCCATTTGGAGGGTTCTCACCAGAGTAGTGGACCCAAAGTATCTAAAATGGTGGTTATATAATATCCCATCAGTGTGTATGAAATGGTAACATAAAGACTTGGTGAGAATGATACCCAATTGAGTCCCAAGCTTGTGGAAGAATGGGATATCATTAGATGTTTTATCATAAAATATAATCTACTCCAATTGGGAGGGGATACATAGTATCTTCACCTTTTGAAGCTAGATTAACAGCTCCATGCCATGCTGAAAGATGGACCACCATTTTACATATAGTTGGAGATGGTGGACATGGTCAAGGAGGCCAAAGTCAGCACAAGAATCTCCAGATGAGTGGACCCACTCTGGGTAGTTAGGTTGTAGATTAGGGTTGTGGATCAAGCTAGATATATGTAATATACCCTATTCTAGAGGAGCCACGTGTTATTCCATTTAAAGTAAAAGTTGGGATTTTTGTAGCATCTACCTTAGTATCTGCCCTTTTTGACAAAGGTTCTTCACATTCCTTTATCCCCATGAATATCATGGAAAGACATTTGCTTGAGATTTTTATTTCGATAGAGTGATGGATCTAGATACTCCATTGGGAGTACGATCAAAGAGTGCATGCTCATACAGACAGTGCCCCATCAATATTGGTGGTTATTTCTTCCCATAATACCTCTTCATACACGAGATAACCATATTATATATAATTATCATAATATAATGGTTGTCATCCTATCATGAAAACATTTATTTTTATCATCATAGATTGTCCTTATCATTCCCCAAGGGTGGTATCCATGTGTATAAGGGGGAATAAGATGTCTAAGCTAGTATGAATGGACTTTAGCATCATGAGATAAGAGGATTGAAAAAATATATTGATATTCATCTTCTAGATGATCGGGTAATGAGATACAATGACTTCCCTCCAATTGTGGAGCAATTCAGAGATGTCTTTACTAACAAATATTTCAGACTAACACCTAATAGAGAGGTAAAGTTTACTATTAATCTTGTTCCAAGATTAGTACCAGTATCTATTAATCCTTACCAAATGGATCCTACTAAGCTTCAGGAACTCAATAATTAGTTGGAGGACATGGAATACATGGGTTTTATATAACCTAGTATTTTCCATGGGGTTATCCCATTATTTTCACTAAGAATTTGGATAGGACCCTAATAATTTGTATGGATTTCCATAATTTGAATCAGATTATGGTTAAGAATTGGTATCCCCCACCTCATATAAAAATCACCTTCAACTATCACAAAGGAGTGAAGATTATCTTGAAGATCAATTTGAGGTTAGGATATCACCAAATATGTTTTAGGACTTCAAGAATACCCTCTACAAAATTATAAAGTAGATATGGCATGAGTGACTATATATTTATGTTATTCAATTTTATTAATGCACTAACTATTTTTATGGATCTCATGAATTAGGTTTTCCACCCATTTTGGATTCATTTTTTGTAGTCTTCATTGATGGTATCTTGGTGTACTCACATAATTGTGCTGAGAATTCCAATCATCCTGATATCATTTTGAGTTCACTAAGGGATCACTAGATATTTTCTATGCTCACAAAATTCCACTTCTAGATCAATATAGTTCACTTAATGGGTCATATCATATCAAAATTACGAGTTTCTGTGGATCCTGAGAAGGAGAGTGTAATATATTCCTAGGATAATCCCAATATTGTTTTTGACATACCGAGTTTCTTGGGGTTATATGTATATTATAGGTTCTTCATTTAGTATTATTCATTCCCAGAAACTCCTATTATAGGATTGACTAAGAAGGATTCCAAATTTCTATGGTCTGTTTCAAGGGAGGGTTCCTTTCGGGAGTTAAATTGATGATTTAATTTAGAACTGATCCAAATTTTGATAGAGATGAGTAGAAGATATATAGTTTATTATGAAGCATCAGGTATTAGGAAAGGAGAATTCAGATGCAAGGGGATCGAGTCATGGAGTACATTTCTTGACAATTAATGCCTCATGATAATAATTACTCGATTCATTACCTTGAGCTAGCAGTTATAGTAAAATCCTTGCATTGTAGGTAAACTAGTTACTAGGAGAACACTTTAAGGTGTATACAATATACAAAACCCTCAAATTTATATTTATCCAGTGCTATTTTATTCTAAAACTATGATTATTATTTGAAATCTGGTAATCATTTGACATTTATCTTACTTATATTCATATGAAGGGAAATAATATGTCTGATTATCTAATCTAAAGGACTCTGAAACAGGTAGATCATGAGGCCATTAGTGAGTGGTAGTTGATGGAACTATTTACTAAGATGCACTTAGAGTTCTAGGAGCATGAAAATCATCTTATCCTTATATATTCAGTAGTGATATATTAACTTCTAGGTAGAGTGATGATGAGACCACCTCCAACCCCCAAGATCTTAGTCATAAGGGAGAGTGTTTCATACAATGGCCCACCAATGGGATGTATCATTTATGGGGATAAGATACTGCATATTCATGGATCTTTCTAGGTTTCTAGAGATATGTGAGAGTAATTGATGATAAAATATCATTATTCTAATTAGACGGTACCTCCTGGTCTCGCAAAGATATATCGTGACTTACACAATTGGTATTGGTGTCCAAGAATATAGAGGCACATAGTGGGGTTTTTCATTAGGAGTTCCACCTATCAGTAGGTGAAGGATGAACACTAGTGATTCAGAGGGATTTTATAACCATTTACCATCTCAGAGTTCCAATGATATGATTTAACCATGGGTTTTATAACTGGATTATAAATATACAATTAAGAAAATGATGTGTTTTAGTTGATCATTGAAGGATTCACAAAGGTCCTTCAATTTCTACCTATCTAAGATATGTTTTTAGTCGACAATATTGAGAGACATTATTTTTGAGATATTATATAAATTCATATAGAACCATGGAGCATTTTATCAGATAAATATTATTTTTTTACTTATCAATTCTATAAAGGGTTGTTGAGGGAATTAGGTTCATATGTACTTTTGAGTACAATATACCACCCTCATATTGATGGAAACCTAATAATAAAATTATGTTTAGAGGACATACTTATAGAATGCATCCTTTATTTTGGATTTTGTTTGGAAAACCAAAATCATATAGCCATGCTATATTCTAATAAAATCATTTAGGAGATGATACATATGGATCTTTATGAGGCCTTATATGGTAGACTATGTTGTTCTCCCCTATGATGGTTAGTGGTAGGAGAAAAAATTCTACAAGAACATCATCTCATTCAAGAGACATCAGACATTTTATATATTATCAAGAAGTGTGTGGAATAATCAAATTCAATGTATAATTCATATGTAGATCTTCATATATAACCCCTATAATTCAAGGTTGGGGATAGGGTCTTCTTACCTATTTTACCTAGGCTGAGGCATTGATGGATTCATAAACTGGTGAAGTTGGAACCTAGGTTCATTGGACCCTTTGATATTTTAGAGAGGGTTAAGATATTATCCCATCATATTGATCTTTCTTAATGGTACCGATCCGTGAAAAAATTTCTTCAACATATCTTAGCTTCACTATTATCACTCCAAACCATCTCATACCTTTGATTACTAAGATGTTGTTTTAGAGGCAGATGCTTCCCATGATTAGTACACTATTCATATTATTGATCACATAATAAAGGATCTATGAGGTAGTTTAGTTTCTTTAGTGTATGTGATATGGAAACATGGAAATTTACATGAATATTCCTGATAGAGGGAGGCCTATGCACCTGATTAGTGGGTGTAATTATGCTCCAACGATGTTTACCACACTCAAAATGGAATCTCAAGGATGAGTTGTCATATTTAGGGAGGTTTCAAGATCCCTATTTTTATAATATGTAAAAATAATTTTAAATTTAGTTTTAATATTTAGTTTTGTCCCTATGGTAGTTATTAATGATTTCAAAGTGGTTTTGGGAGCCTCCACAGCTTTTTTGGAGCATAGAGATCTGGTTTTTTTGGAGAAATAGACTAAGGTGAATGGTTGGTGCATTCTTTGTAGTAACTAGGTGACTCAATCATGTATAATAGTAATAGAAGGTTAAAATCTAGTTTATCCCTCAATAATAGGCCACATGTACATGAATAATAGAGAAAACTTGTTGTATTGGATCCACACAGTCTGTGCACTATTTGACTTAACTATTCACTTATCCTACATGTTTTGCGTGACTTAGGCTGTGGAGCATAACTCTTGGAGCATAGTTTGGAAAAATTTAAACCACCCTAAAATGGGTGAATTTCCAATTTTACCCCTCTTATTTTATAAATCTCTCCCATATTTTATTTTCCCTCCATTTGGAAATGTCTACCTTGGTTGAGATATTACATTTGACCCCAAAATATGAATTGAAGCTACTAATTCTACCAAAATCTAATCATACCTCTAACTATCATTTGGGTTAGTCAATGGTAAGTGAATTATTTAATTTCCTTCCTTTCCCAATTTATCTCTCAATCTTCAGTATTATTTATAGGAAAGATAATATTCTCAATTTTAGTTCCTTTTTTAATTATCCATTTTCATCAATTCTAGTCTAAATACAATGCTGACACTAGATAGGATTTCATCAACCACCATAATGAAGGTGGTCTATAACATTCTCTAATGTATCATTGTTTATATTTATCTCCATTATTTTTCACATCATAATTACCCAGGTGACACCCCTAAAATCAATCAACATTAAATATGTTTCCTAATTTGAAACCCAAACAACATAATATACACCCATATAACATTGGTGGCTAATGATCTCAATGTGATCCACCACATGGGTGTTCCATAGATATACTAATATGACTGTTTGTATATTATTAACCAAAAAAAACATTTAATGTGTTTGGATAATATTTCACAAAGGGATTAAATTAATTTAAAGAGATGAGATGGTCTATTATCCCAGATAAAGTATGTTTTAGATTACTTGTATTAAATTTTGATGAGATATCTAATGGTATGACACCACATGTCAGACTTTTCAATTTATAAAGGAAATGGAAATGTATTGAATGAAATGGTAATGGTACACTAGCATGGTTTTCACATGGACATAATGTTTTATTTAAATGGAAGGTTCATACTGCTACAATGAACCATTAACCTATTCAAGGTGTGGCCATACTTGAGATAATATTAGATTCCAGAGAGAATACCTTGAGCACTCAGATGATTCCACCCTAATTCATTAAGCTAGTTTCTAAGGGGGGTTCCCACATTGAAATTAGGTCTTTGTAATAATAGTATGTGAATTCCTCAGTATGGTATTGATCATTCTCTTTATTCACATCCAGAAATTAGAATGCATTGAATACACTCCTTGGATTCATCTTGACATCCCCATACATGTGACACCTTAGATTCTCTATTTGGTATTCAGTCATACTTAGATTGGTATTTATTATATAAATATTCCATGTACTGGTCTTAACACATTCCATTAAAATTATGAGGGTGTTCCCCATGGATTAAACTTAAACCCTTATAGTTAGGATTCAGGGTTTGTTTCTTTCAGCTATCATGAGTTTCTAATGTAACAGATACCTTGGTTCCAAATTGGGTTATTTCCTCCTATTATAACTACTTGGACATCTTGATTATACTATGGGTACAACTTTATATTTTACTTCTACTTGGACACCATATTAATATTAATATACCATAACCATTTAAAGGTCAATTATTCAGATATATCCTTTTTAGGCTAAAGCAGGTGTGGTCACTCTAACATCCCTTGAGGAACCGAGCCCTACATGTTTAATTTTTGATGCATCTTATTCCATTTATTATTCATATACATACACACTATTATATTTATATGCACAGATTAGACATGTTATAAAAATATTTTGTGGTGGACTACTGAGTATTTCTCACTCCCTGTTCAAGCCTTAGATTAGTACTATAAAAAATATCAGGGATGTGGGTAGGGATAAGGGAAAGAACTTGATCATGGATTATTTATTTCCTTATAGTGTGGGAGAATGGATCCTAATACTGAGATTATCCTTAAAATGGTTGTGGATATAGTTTTCATCTTTTTATTCTTTCAATATAATTATATTTTATATATTCCCTTTGTCATGTATTCCCACATCTTTTACATAGAATCATGAAATTTGTACCATTTTGTATATAGTTGTAAATATTATTGTTCATTATATTTATCTCATTTTTATGTTTATCTCCTCCACTATTACCTCATTTTTATATTGATTAGATTCTATTTCTTCATTATATTACAATGTGTTCCACTATGATCATGATGTTGTAGTCTCCCCATTATACCACCTTAGACCCCCACTACTAGTTGGAAGCCTATGGAATATGTGGAGGAACATTTGAGGCCATGTGGCCAACTGAGTTTGATTTTATAGGAGTGAACCTATTATAAGACATCACAAATAAAAATTTGTAATATATTGAATGGAATATCATATGGGTGTTATTTCTAAGTCTAAGATATAAGAATGATACTAGAATATAGTGAGTGTTAATTAATAATAATAAAAAAATATGATGTGTAGAATAAAAATGTGAGATTTGTTTGTAAGGGATACACTCAAGTTAAAGGTGTTGAATTTTGTGAAACAATTTATTGTATTCTAAGCCTTTAGACCATTATAATTATTAATTTTATTTCAAATAAAATTAGATATATGATATTTCAAATGGATTTCAAATATGAATTTATGAATAAATATCTTTAAGAAAATGTTTTTATTGCAGGAACTGATTTATTTCCACTTGTTGACAATTTTAGACATGTATTAATGTTAAATAAGAAATTATATAGTTTTAGGTGATATTTAAGAACATTTCAATTGAGGATTGGTGCATGTTAAAATGCATTTGAAATTTGAAATGGAAAAGTGGAAGGAAACCTTTATGTAAATGAGTTATCATAGAATGATCTCAGGATCATGTTTTATATTGTTGATATTATCTTTTATAGAATTCAAGAAGAATATTTCAATGATTTTTTTCATAAATAATGAATAATTTTAAATATAAATTATTAGTGAAATTATATATTTCTTGATCTCACATATCACTATTTTATAATAACTTATTTTAATTTACTAAGATAAATATGCTTTATAATTACTAAATAAATTTATAATGAAAGAATTAAAAGGTTTTCTATATCAATATGAATAAGAATAAAACATTAAAATGGTAGTGAACATAAATAAGTAAATCAAATATCATCATAATTTTTTGGATGATTCATTTATTTGAATGGTTTAGTACCAAACATCATTTATAATGTATCATTGTAGGATCTAAATATAAGATCACAAATGTAATAAAAACATGTTGTAGTAAATAGAATATTTTGATATGTCAATTATACTATTGATTATTTGTTAAAATTTTATTGTAAATTAAATCATGATACTTTTATATTTAAGAATGTTGATGGAGTGTAAATGTTTACAGTCAAAGGTGTCTATCAAGTATAGTGTTTTTCTTAAAAGAAATGTGTGTGGAATAACACATAAAAATGTAGAATTATATAACTCTAAGTATAAAAGATGATTATTATATAGATGATAATGAGGTAGAAGTGTAGAGACCCAAAACTTGACGTACATGGAAATTAAATTACTTTTGAGTAATACTTAGTACATAACAAAAATAGATACACAAGGACCGTAATAGTTTAGTGTCTTTGGAAACTCGGAATAAAATATTCTAATTGTGGTGAAAGATCTTAGACATCTCCCATAGAGATCTTCTTTTTTTTTCTTACCTAAAACCTTTCTTTATATCCTGGGGAAAAGAAAATATAAAAGGGGTGAGCTCAAATGCCTAGTAAGGGTAAACATAGATAACATAAAACAATCCATAAACATTTGAATGAAAAAACTTGAACATAAAATCTAAACATCAAAATCTTGAGAAAAGACATGAATCTTGGAAGTACGTAAGGAATATATCATAATGGAACATCAACCATGATAAAATATAATGGGAATAAAACATGTAATTGTGGAAACCATTCAACACATGTTATGATTTCCATAGTAGCCAAGGCATTGCTGCCAAGACCATCATAGTGGACAAAGTCCCTTTATGAATCGAGTTCACTCCTCGTTTCAGTCCTGTAACACTGAACCGGATTAACTTACCATTCCAGCCATGTCTATCTCATGAGATATAAATCTTTACCAAATTCATTGGAGGGAGATATAGGTCCCACCCATCTCATAATGAAATCATTCTTATATGTGTCACAAAATAAACATAAATCATTCATCATAACCCAAAGAATAAAATGGGTTTCATAAACATCATCCCATCATCAAATAATCCATATAAAACAAATGGATATCATTTAATCATAAGAAAAGTGAAACCATGTAAATAATAGATACATTATACTTGAAACATACACATCTGAAATAATGTCATCTTAGATGGAAAATAGTTTTGATAAAACACTTGAAATGAATTCTTCAGGAAAATATCCTTTCTTATTCAAAATCATTTTCTTTTCACAAAATGTCATGAAATTTTAAAATAAAAGGATTTTTTTGAAAATAGTCATGAAATATTTTGGAGGAAGCTTCATAAAAATAAGGCTTTATAAAACCGTAAAAAATCCTTTCATGCCGTATAAGTTAAAAAAATATTCTTCTCGTACTTTTGCCGGAAAAGTCAAAAAGTACCTCGTAAAAGAAAGATTCCATACATACCATGTAGTAAAAGTCAAAAATGGGTAAAAAGGACTTTAAAAATACATGAAACCATTTTTAGGAAACATGGACATGGATGAGAACAATAACCCCAGTAAATATTTACGAATAAACAATCTCAGATAAGAACGAGATTGGAAAAGTTATCCCTTAACTTAGATCTGATATGCTTCATACGTATCCGAAACTCCTGTATAATTATTTAAATAATGTCATTGACTTATTACAGAATCATTGTTATGATATCATATATGGTTCACTTATGACTTTATATTACCCGTTCTTTTGTAAATTCCATGTTAAAGAGCGTTTTGGGAAAAATAGTTTCATTTGTCGTCCATGTTTTGACTTGTAATTATTCATATGATTACTTAGAACATGATTACTTAATTCCAGAATATAAAACATGATTTATATATAATATATATTCAGAATATACATATATATAATAGATAGATAAATGGAAAGAAATACACCATTCATGGAGACGGTATGCCGTACGTACGCATGAACACTGTTTTCATTTCCTTATTGAATTGAATGGAATTAAGTATATGAAATACATTATTATGTCATATATTTCATGATTACTTATTATATATACTTTATAATCATTCATGAATGGTTAACATGGATAATGAATCTCATCGCGTTGTGGAGACGGTTGTCCGTACGTACGCACGAGCGATGATATCATTACCATGATCGTGGAATTGTATTGAAGTGTATGTATAATATTTCAGAATCAATATCAATTTACAATAATCATATATAGTTATTATTTACAACATTATACCCATCCAAGTAAGGTGGTGGTGGAAAATATATTACACCACGGCTTGGAGACGGTATTCCGTACATATGCACGCGCGGTGATTTCGTTTTCCATAGGATGGATAGATGCTGAAATAGGGTTGTTTCATACCTATAAGAACATATCAGTATATGAGTGATACTTATGTTATTACTTCATAATGAAACAACTAAATAAGAATAAGTGGAAGAAGAAATAAAGTTGAAAGAATCGGTATCTGACATTACCTCTTCTTTGAAGCGCCTCTTTGAGACCTCCTCATAGGGCACTAAAATTGGTCTTTGAAGAAGACCAGGACCTATAGGATGTTTCTAGAGAGATGGAGAAGAGAATTTGGCAGGGGTTGTCCGAGCTTGAAGGCTCAATGTGATGTTAGGAAGAGAGGGAGGAGGTGCCCTTTTAGAAGGGAGGAGAGGGGCACCTTTGGAAAAACTAAAAATATTATTTTATTATAAAGTCATATTCGGTTTTTAATAGATCCAAATTGATTTATTTCGAAGCTAAGGTGAGGATGGGTCTAAATACTCTCATATAATAGAATTTAGACAAGTTTAGGTATCTATTTTAACCTTATCATTTAGATTTAACTTTAAGTTAGATAATTTAACTTTTACCATGTCTTCTTGTTTTCTTACACTATAAGGTTAATAAAATTACTATAACAAGACAAAAAAACCCCAAGTTGTTTATTATTAATATATATAACCTTATCTAAGTCATTTTTCCGAACCTTAGATTTTTAGGAATAAAATAACAATTAATAATATAATATTTTTTTTAAAAACTATTTTATGTCAATTTTGACACTATTTGGTAATTATTTTTTGTGAAAATCACAACAGAAATATTAGTTCAAAAAAAGTTAATTAAATCAATAATAACATGTCATATTAACATAGAAAATTATTTTAATTCATAAAAAGTCTCAAATTACATTTATTTGGGTATTTATAACATCAATTATGTCAATATTTCATTAATAATATAATTACTGCATCATTATTATGTCATAAATAAATTAAATTATTTAAATTATAAAAATTACAAATAAAATACCATTATGTAGGAAATATTTTTATCTTTATAATGAATATTTAGTCTAATTTATCTTTTTTATAACCCTATATTAAATATAATTTAGTTATTAAACTTTGATGTTAACTATTTTAACCCTTCTTTAAATAAATTAATATTAAATGTCCTAATCTAATCCAAGTGGGCATAAATGGTCATATTTTATTCCTAAGGTTGTTTTTTGTCGAATTAAACTTATCCAATAGAATTAGGACATGTGTTAGGGTAATAATAATATCATTTTTACCATTAACTACCCTATTTACTTTTAACTGTGACAAAAATGTAAAAAGTTACTATTCACCAAAAATTATTTTCATCTCATTGAACCACATTTTACTTACTGACATCAACCATGTCTCTCAGATTTTTAAAATTCCACACACATAAGCGGTAAAATTATGTTTTATGTGAATTTCCAAATTCTCCTAGGAGGTGGGTAAAAGACGGTGAAAAGTTCAATAAAATTTTTATATATCTAAACTTATTATAAAACGACTCCAATGAATTAAATTGAACTTATATAGTTATTATGTATCAATTATGACATTAAATAAATTTAAATAAAATAAATAATTATTTAAATAAAAAGTCAGTTTTTAAATAGTAACCGAGTGTTTTCACTATTCATCAAAAATTGAAAGTTTTTAGAAAAATACCAAAATTTCACCCTAGGCTAATTTCGATATTCAGAATCCAAAAATGAAGTCCATTTTGAAAAATAAAATTTAAAAAAATATCAAAAAGTGGGTATTACTATTCATAACGGCTAGTTTTAATAATATTTTAATAGCATATCATTGTTTAGTGAAACTCAGTATTGCGTACGACGCAAGCTATCGAGGAAGGTCACAATTGCATGTAAAGCAAGCCAAGCTAGTGTTATTTGTAGTGAAATATTCCTTTGATGATTTATATAACATAAAAATAAAATATTTCTCATAAAAATCTCGGGTTGTTACATTCTACCCCCCTTAAAATGAATTTCACCCTCGAAATTCATCAGGGTTATAAGTCATTTACTATTCATAGAAACCCAAATCGTAAAAAGGAATACTAAAACTTAATTTTAAAAACTAAAGTATGAAACGTAACAATTACCCAAATTTGCTAATCACTAGGTTTCCACATAAGATAACATAAGTGAAAATATGGATATGGAAGAGAAATCTAACCTTCATGTTCTGATGTAGAGTGGTAGAGAACATGGCTATAAAAAAGCCAACAATCACAAAGAAATAAATTTGTGATGATCTAGGGTACCATCTGATTCATCGGATATAAGGGCACTAGGATAACATTTTTGGTTTTCAAGATCATTTCCCTAAAGTTGAAGAATTTGAATTAGAATAAATACTTACTTTATTTTGGTACAATCTCACTGTTGTTCGTGCTTTGAACAATTTCCACTTCATCTCTTAAAGAAATGAAGTTGAATTTGTTATTCGTGAAGTGTTAACAGATCATGCGACAGAATGATGGGTCATTCCATCTGTTTCAAACAAAAGGTTAGCAAAAGTTATCAAATATACATAAGTCCATCTATGGTGAGGTTAATTGTATATGATTCCAAAAATGATCTTATACTTCATATATCATACCGATTAATAAAATAAAACTAGTTTCCACTAACCAGGGACTTCCTGTAGGCCAGTGGTAGGCGATAAAGGCCAGTCGCACTTCGGTTGTGGGTTCGACTCCCATAGCCTTGTCCGACGCGACGGGTTGTCGTCCGTCCTGTAGGTTATAATTTTTTTCCAAAAATACATTATTATAACTTTCCATCAATAATATCGAAAAAGTTCTAGCCTTAAACAATACTAACTTATGTCCAACATAATCCATTCCAATCTTTAGGCTTATCCAAAATACTGCTGTCCAATCTCATATTATAGTGAAAACGATTACCAAAGAGTTCATATAACAAGCATGTTAATACCATCGTTGATCCCCATATATCATAAGATATATCATGATGACTGATTCGACATAATCACAATATCTTTCTCTCTAGGCATTATGCAATTTTGTTGCTCATAGTCACCAATTTTTTCATTGGATTCAATGTTAGCCGAATTCCTTCTGGTTCCCTCCATTGACTAAAACACAAAAAGAATTCTGTGAGAGGAAAAAAATCATGCTAGGGAAAACAACATAGTAAAGGGGGAGTGCCCTCAATATCTAACATCTTAGGTTAAATTCTAATATCATTACCGTAGTTCTAGGACTATATCCTATACATATACTTATCCTTAGGGACATCCCTAGACATACCTTAGAAATATCTCTAGGGATATCACTAGCGTTTTCGCATCCTAGTTTCCAATGGTTGACTAAACCTTTACTCTGATACCAACTATAGATACCCGAAGCTTGACGTACATGGACATTACATTACATCTGCAGAATACTTAGTACATAAAAAAAATAGACACACAAGGACCATAATAGTATAGTGTCTTTGGAAACTCGGAATAAAATCTTCTAATCGTGGTGAATGATCTTCAACATCTCCCATAAAGATCTTCTCTTTTTTTTCCTTACCTAATACCTTTCTTTATATCCTGGGGAAAAGAAAACATAAAAGGGGTGAGCTCAAATTCCCAGTAAGGGTAAACATAGAGAACATAAAACAATCCATAAACATTTGAATGCAAAAACTTGAACATAAAATCTAAACATCAAAATCTTGAGCAAAGACATGAATCTTGGAAGTACATAAGGCATATATCATAATGGAACATCAACCATGATAAAATATAATGGGAATAAAACATATAATTGTGGCAACCATTCAGCACATGTTATGATTTCCATAGTAGCCAAGGCATTGCTACCAAGACCATCTTAGTGGACAAAGTCCCTTTCTGAATCGAGTTCACTCCTCATTTCAGTCCTGTAACACTGAACCAGATTAACTTACCATTCCAGCCATGTCTATCTCATGATATATAAATCTTTACACAATGCATTGGAGGGAGATATAGGTCCCACCCATTTCATAATGAAATCATTCTTACTTGTGCCACAAAATAAACATAAATCATTCATCATAACCCAAAGAATAAAATGGGTTTCATAAACATCATCCCATCATCACATAATCCATATAAAACAAATGGATATCATTTCATCATAAGAAAATTGAAACTATGTAAATCATAGAGACATTATACTTGAAACATACACATATGAAATAATGTCATCTTATATGGAAAATAGTTTTGATAAAACACTTGAAATGAATTCTTGAGGAAAATATCCTTTCTTATTCAAAATCATTTTCTTTTCACAAAATTTCATGCAATTTTAAAATAAAAGGATTTTGTTGAAAATAGTCATGAAATATTTTGGAGGAAGCTTCATGAAAATAAGGCTTTATAAAACCATAAAAAATCCTTTCATGCCATATAAGTTAAAAAAAACATTCTTCTCGTACTTTTTTCGGAAAAGTCAAAAAGTACCTCATAAAAGAAAGATTCCATACATACCATGTAGTAAAAGTAAAAAATGGGTAAAAAGGACTTTAAAAATACATGAAACCATTTTTAGGAAACATGGAAATGGATGAGAACAATAACCCCAGTAAATACTTACGAATAAACAATCTCAGATAAGAACGAGATTGGAAAAGTTATCCCTTACCTTAGGTCCGATATGCTTCATACGTATCCGAACATCCTGTATAATTATTTAAACAATGTCATTGACTTATTACAAAATCATTGTTATGATATCATATATGGTTCACTTATGACTTTATATTACTCGTTCTTTTGTAAATTCCATGTTAAAGAGCAGTTTGGGAAAAATCGTTTCATTTGTCATCTGTGTTTTGACTTGTAATTATTTATATGATTACTTAGATCATGATTACTTAATTATAGAATATAAAAGATGATTTATATATAATATATATTCAGAATATACATATATATAATAGATAGATAAAGGGAAAGAAATACACCGTTCATGGAGACGGTAGGCCGTACGTATGCATGAACACTGTTTTCGTTTCCTTATTGAATTGAATGGAATTAAGTAGATGACATACATTATTATGTCATATATTTCGTGATTACTTATTATATATACATTATAATCATTCATGAATGGTTAACATGGAGAATGAATCTCATCGCGTCATGGAGACGGTAGTCCGTACGTACGCACGAGCGATGATATCATTCCCATGATCATGGAATTGTATTGAAGTGTATGTATATTATTTCAGAATCAATATCACTTTATAATAATCATATATAGCTATTATTTACACAAAAAAGTACCTCGTACTAAAAACGACAAAAGATTACTTTCATATCTATTACTAAAAAACTCACCAAAGGTTAAAATTGGATTTTAAAAATTGTAGGTGGATGAGAATAATATTACATATTGAGGAAACATGGATGTGGATGATAAATATTCCCCAGTAAATTCTGAAGTATAAACAATCTCAGATAAAAATGAGATTGTGAGATTTTCCCTTACCTTAGGTCCAATATGCTTCGTATGTATCCGAACCTCCTGTATAATTATTTAAATAATGTCATTGACTTATTACAGAATCATTGTTATGATATCATATATGGTTCACTTATGACTTTATATTACCCGTTCTTTTGTAAATTCTATGTTAAAGAGTGTTTTGGGCAAAATCGTTTCATTTGTCATCCGTGTTTTGACTTGTAATTATTCATATGATTACTTAGATCATGATTATTTAATTAGAGAATATAAAACATGATTTATATATAATATATATTCAGAATATACATATATATAATAGATCGATAAATGGAAAGAAATACACCGTTCATGGAGACGGTAGGCCGTACGTACGCATGAACACTGTTTTAGTTTCCTTATTGAATCTAATGAAATTAAGTAGATGACATACATTATTATGTCATATATTTAATGATTAATTATTATATATACTTTATAATCATTCATGAATGGTTAACATGGAGAATGAATCTCATCACGTCGTGGAGACGGTAGTCCGTACGTACGCACGAGCGATGATATCATTCCCATGATCGTGGAATTTTATTGAAGTGTATGTATAATATTTCAGAATAAATATCACTTTAAAATAATTATATATAGTTATTATTTACACCATTATACCCATCCAAGTAAGGTGGTGGTGGAAAATAGATTACACCACGGCGTGGAGACGATATTCCGTACATACGCACGCGCGGTGATTTTGTTTTCCGTAGGATGGATAGATGGTGAAATAGGGTTGTTTCATACTTACAATAACATATCAGTATATGAGTGATACTGATGTTATTACTTCATAATGAAAAAACTAAATAATAAGAAGTGAAAGAAGAAATAAAGTTGAAAGAATCGGTAATGGACATTACCTCTTCTTTGAAGTACCTCTTTGAGACCTCCTCTTAGGGAAATAAAATTAGTCTTTGAAGAAGACCAAGACCTCTAGGATGTTTCTAGGGAGGTGTATAAGAGAATTTGGTAGGGGTTGGCCAAGCTTGATGGCTCAAAGTGATGTGAGAAAGAGAGGGAGAAGGTGCCCTTTTATAAGGGAGGAGAGGGGCACCTTTGGAAAAACTAAAAATATTATTTTATTATAAAGTAATATTCCGTTTTTAATAGCTCAAAATTGATTTATTTAGAATCTAAGGTGGGGATGGGTCTAAATCCTCTCATCAAATATAATTTAGACAAGTTTAGGTATCTATTTTAACCTTATCATTTAGATTTAATTTCAAGTTAGATAATTTAACTTTTATTGGGTCTTCTTGTTTTCTTACACTATAAGGATAATAAACTTACTTTAACAAGCCAAAAGAACCCCAAGTTGTTTATTATTAATATATATAACCTCATATAAGTCATTTGGCCGAACATTAGATTTTTATGAATAAAATAAAAATTAATAATATAATATTTGTTTTAAAAACTATTTTTGGTCAGTTTTGACACTATTTGGTAATTGATTTTTTTGAAAATCATAACAGAAATATTAGTTCGTAAAAAGTTAATTAAATAAATAATAACATGTCATATTAACATATAAAATTAATGGAATTCATAAAAAGGCTCAAATTACATTTATTTCGGTATTTATAACATCGATTATGTCAATATTTCATTAGTAATATAATTACTCCATCATAATTATTTCATAAATAAATTAAATTATTTAAAGTCTAAAAAATAAAAATAAAAGACTATTATGTATGAAATAGTTTTAGATTTATAATGAATATTTATAGTCGAATTTATCTTATGTATAACTCTATATTAAAAATGATTTAGTTATTAAACTTTGATTTTAACTATTTTAACCCTTCTTTAAATAAATTAATATTAAATGTCCTAATATAATTCAGGTGGGCCTAAATGGTCATATTTTTTTCCTAAGGTTGTTTTTGGTCTAATTACACATATCCAATTGAATTAGGACATGTTTTAGGGTAATGATAATATCATTTTTACCCTTAATTACCCTATTTACTTTTAACCGTGGTAAAAAAAAGTAAAAGTTACTATTCACCAAAAAATATTTTCATCTCATTGAACCACATTTTACTTACTAAAATCAACCATGTCTCTCGGATTTTTGAAATTACACACACAGAAGCGGTA
Source organism: Viscum album (assembly GCA_963277665.1). Taxonomy (NCBI): domain Eukaryota; kingdom Viridiplantae; phylum Streptophyta; class Magnoliopsida; order Santalales; family Viscaceae; genus Viscum; species Viscum album. The sequence goes on from OY728138.1 coordinate 1,151,793,996, forward strand.
AAATTATGTTTTATGTGAATTTCCAAATTCTCCTAGGAGGTGTGTAAAAGACGGTGAAAAGTTCAATAAAATTTATATATATATAAAATTATTATAAAATGACTCCAATGAATTGCATTGGACTTATATAGGTATTATGTATCAATTTTGACCTAAAAAAAATTTAAATAAAATAAATAATTATTTAAATAAAAAGTTGGGTTTTAAATAGTAACCGAGTGTTTTCACTATTCATCAAAAATTGAAAGTTGTCAGAAAAATACCAAAATTTTACCCTAGGATAATTTAGATATTCCGAATCCAAAAATGAAGTCCATTTTGAAAAATAAAATTTAAAAAATTTCAAAAATTGGGTATTACTATTCATAACGACTAGTTTTAATAATATTTTAATAGCATATCGTTGTTTAGTGAAACTTGGTATTGCGTACGACGCAAGCTATCGAGGAAGGTCGCGATTGCGTGTAAAGCAAGCCAATCTAGTGTTGTGTGTAGTGAAAGATTCCTTTGATGATTTATATAACATAAAAAAAATATATTTCTCATAAAAATATCGGGTTGTTACATTCTACCCCCCTTAAAATGAATTTAGCCCTCGAAATTCATCGGGGTTATAAATCGTTTACTATTCATAGAAACCCACATTGTAAAAAGGAATACTAAAACTTAATTTTAAAAACTAAAGTATGAAACGTAACGATTACCCAAATTTACTAATCACTGGGTTTCCACATAAGAGAACATAGGTGAAATTATAGATATGGAAGAGAAATATAACCGTCATGTTCTGATGGAGAGTGGTAGAGAACATGGATATGAAAAAGCCAACAATCACAAAGCCCTAAATTTGTGATGATCTAGGGTACCATCTGATTCATCGGATATAAGGCCACTAGGACAACATTTTTTGTTTTCAAGATCATTTCCCTAAAGTTGAATAATTTGAATTAGAATAAATACTTACTTTATTTTGGTACAATCTCACTGTTGTTCGTGATTTGAACAATTTCCACTTCATCTCTTAAAGAAATAAAGTTGAATTTGTTATTCGTGATGTGTTAACAGATCATGTGATAGAATGATGGGTCATTCCATCTGTTTCAAAAAAAAGGATTGCAAAAGTTATCAAATATACATAAGTCCATCTATGGTGAGGTTAATCGTATATGATTCCAAAAATGATCTTATACTTCATATATCATACCGCTTAATAAAATAAAACTAGTTTCCACTAACCAGGGACTTCCTGAAGGCCAGTGGTAGGTGATAAAGTCCAGTCGCACTTCGGTTGTGAGTTCGATTCCCACAGCCTTGTCCGACGCGACAGGTTGTCGTCCGTCCTGTAGGTTATCCTTTTTTTACCAAATATACATTATTATAACTTTCCATAAATAATATCGAAAAAGTTCTAGCCTTAAACAATACTAACTTATTTCCAACATATTCCATTCCAATCTTTAGTCTTATCCAAAATACTACTGTCCAATCTCATATTATAGTGAAAATGATTACCAAAGAGTTCATATAACTAGCATGTTAATACCATCGTTGATCCCCATATATCAAAAGATATGTCTTGTTGGTCACATTCCAGACATTCGAAGGCCTTAATCATGTATTCTCTTGAAAAAAAAATGAATACCTGTTGAACCTTAGTGAAAACATGAATGCAGTTAAAAGTTAACACTTTCCACATACCAAAATAGTCAAAATTCTATATACTCAAACCATGATATCACTTAGTCCTTATATCAATCATGAGTTCATGAATACTGTCAAACATTTCATTTTCTTCTTATCCCTTCATTATGCGCATATCATCTATTTTCCAAAATATTTGAATCACTTTTCATGGTTACCGATACCATAAAATTATTGAAAACCACAATAGACTAATACAAAAATATTCTAATACACCATAAAATTACCTCAACAACATTATTCTTGAATAACAATATATAAACACTTCAATCCATCCTCTTCAATGATTTTCCTAGAATAAGTCCTTCCTTGATTTAGAAGTAACTTTTTAGGTCAGGGCATTGAGTTGGGTAATGCCCATGTTCTCCACAAATAAGACATTGAAATCCATAACAGTCTATCACTCTATGAACCTTTTCTCCACACAGATAACATCTGTCTCTCCATTTGAGGTATTCCTCAATGTTCTTCTTCCCTTATTTATAAATCTCAAATTTCCTTTCTTTATGCTCCTAAACATGCGAACATGAATAAAAGTCTATCTTCCTCTTATTTGACGAATTAGGCATACCACTAAATTTCACCTTTTTAATCATATATCGTGATTACTAACTCGGCATAATCAAAATATCTTTCTCTCTAGTCATTATGCAATTTTGTTGCTCATAGTCACCAATTTTTCCATTGGATTCAATGTTAACCGAATTCCTTCTGGTTCCCTCCATTGACTAAAACACAAAAATAATTCTGTGAGAGGCAAAAATCATGATAGGGAAAACAACAAAGTAAAGGGGGAGTACCCTCAATATCTAACATCTTAGGTTAAATTCTAATATCATTACCGTAGTTCTAGGACTATATTATATACGTATACTTATCCTTATGGACATCCCTAGACATACCTTAGAAATATATCTAGGGATCTCACTAACGTTTTCACATCCTAGTTTCCAAAGGTTGACTAAACCTTTCCTCTGATACCAACTATAGAGACCCGAAGCTTGACGTACATGGACATTACATTACTTTTTCGGAATACTTAGTACATAACAAAAATAGAAACACAAGGACCGTAATAGTTTAGTGTATTTAGAAACTCGGAATAAAATCTTCTAGTCATGGTGAAAGATCTTCAACATCTCTCATAAAGATCTTCTCTTTTTTTTTTTCTTACCTAAAACCTTTCTTTATATCCTAGTGAAAGGAAAACATAAAATGGGTGAGCTCAAATGCCCATTAAGGGTAAACATAGAGTACATAAAACAATCCATAAACATTTGAATGCAAAAACTTGAACATAAAATCTAAACATCAAAATCATGAGCAAAGACATGAATCTTGGAAGTACGTAAGGCATATATCATAATGGAACATAAATCATGATAAAATATAATGGGAATAAAACATGTAATTTTGGAAACCATTCAGCACATGTTATGATTTCTATAGTAGCCAAGGCATTGCTGCCAAGACCATCTTAGTGGACAAAGTCCCTTTCTGAATCGAGTTCACTCCTCGTTTCAATCCTGTAACACTGAACCGGATTAACTTACCATTTCAGCCATGTCTATCTCATGAGATATAAATCTTTACCCAATGCAGTGGAGGGAGATATAGGTCCCACCCATCTCTTAATGAAATCATTCTTACTTGTGCCACAAAATAAACACAAATCATTCATCATAACCCAAAGAATAAAATGGGTTTCATAAACATCATCCCATCATCACATAATCCATATAAAACAAATGGATATCATTTCATCATAAGAAAATTGAAACCATGTAAATCATAGAGACATTATACTTGAAACATACACATATGAAATAATGTCATCTTAGATAAAAAATAGTTTTGATAAAACACTTGAAATGAATTATTGAGGAAAATATCCTTTGTTATTCAAAATCATTTTCTTTTCAAAATTTTAAAATAAAAGTATTTTGTTGAAAATAGTCATGAAATATTTTGGAGGAAGCTTCATGAAAATAATGCTTTAAAAAATCGTAAAAAATCCTTTCATGCCGTATAAGTTAAAAAAAACATTCTTCTCGTACTTTTGCCGGAAAAGTCCAAAAGTACCTCGTAAAAGAAAGATTCCATACACACCATGTAGTAAAAGTCAAAAATGGGTAAAAAGGAATTTAAAAATACATGAAACCATTTTTAGGAAACATGGACATGGATGAGAACAATAACCCCAGTAAATACTTACAAATAAATAATCTCGGATAAGAATGAGATTGGAAAAGTTATCCCTTACCTTAGGTCCGATATTCTTCGTACGTATCCGAACCTCCTATATAATTATTTAAATAATTTTATTGAATTATTACAGAATAATTGTTATGATATCATATATAGATCACTTATGACTTTATATTACCCGTCCTTTTGTAAATTCCATGTTAAAGGGCGTTTTGGGAAAAATCGTTTCATTAGTCGTCCGTGTTTTGACTTGTAATTATTCATATGATTACTTAGATCATGATTACTTAATTCCAGAATATAAAACATGATTTATATATAATATATATTCATAATATACATATATATAATAGATCGATTAATGGAAAGAAATACACCGCTCATGGAGATGGTAGGTCGTGCGTATGCATGAACGTTGTTTTAGTTTCCTTATTGAATTGAATGGAATTAAGTAGATGACATACATTATTATGTCATATATTTCATGATTACTTCTTATATATACTTTATAATCATTCATGAATGGTTAATATGGAGAATGAATCTCATCGCATCGTGGAGACGGTAGTCCGTACGTACGCACGAGCGATGATATCATTCCCATGATCATGGAATTGTATTGAAGTGTATGTATAATATTTTAGAATCAATATCACTTTACAATAATCATATATAGCTATTATTTACACCAAAAATAACCTCGTACTAAAAACGACAAAAGATTCCTTTCACATCTTTTACTAAAAAACCCACCAAAGGGTAAAATTGGATTTAAACTATTGTAGGTGGATGAAAATAATATTACATATTGAGGAAACATGGAATTGGATGATAAATATTCCCCAATAAATTCTGAAGTATAAACAATCTCGGATAAAAATGAGATTGTGAGATTTTCCCTTACCTTAGGTCCGATATGATTCGTACTTATCCGAACCTCCTGTATAATTATTTAAATAATGTCATTGACTTATTACAGAATCATTGTTATGATATAATATATGGTTCACTTATGACTTTATATTACCCGTTCTTTTGTAAATTCCATGTTAAAGAGCATTTTGGGAAAAATCGTTTCATTTGTCATCTGTGTTTTGACTTGTAATTATTCATATGATTACTTAGATCATGATTACTTAATTATAGAATATAAAACATGATTTATATATAATATATATTCAGAATATACAGATATATAATATATCAATAAATGGAAAGAAATACACCGTTCATGGAGATGGTAGGCCATACGTATGCATGAACGCTGTTATCGTTTACTTATTGAATTGAATGGAATTAAGTAGATTACATACATTATTATGTCATATATTTAATTATTAATTATTATATATACTTTATAATCATTCATGAATGGTTAACATGGAGAATGAATCTCATCGTGTTGTAGAGACGGTAGTCCGTACGTACGCACGAGCGATGATATCATTCCCATGATCGTGGAATTTTATTGAAGTGTATGTATAATATTTCAGAATCAATATCACTTTAAAATAATTATATATAGTTATTATTTACACCATTATACCCATCCAAGTAAGGTGGTGGTGGAAAATAGATTACACCACGGTGTGGAGACGATATTCCGTACATACGCACGCGTGGTGATTTTGTTTTCCGTAGGATGGATAGATGGTGAAATAGGGTTGTTTCATACTTATAATAACATATAATTATATGAGTGATACTGATGTTATTACTTCATAATGAAAAAACTAAATAATAAGAAGTGAAATAAGAAATAAAGTTGAAAGAATCGGTAACGAACATTACCTCTTCTTTGAAGTACCTCTTTGAGACCTCCTCTTAGGGCACTAAAATTGGTCTTTGAAGAAGACCAGGACCTCTAGGATGTTTCTAGGGAGGTGGATAAGAGAATTTGGCAGGGTTTGTCCAAGATTGAAGGCTCAAAGTGATGTGAGTAAGAGAGGGAGAAGGTTCCCTTTTATAAGGGAGGAGAGGGGCACCTTTGAAAAAACGAAAAATATTATTTTATTATAAAGTCATATTCCGTTTCTAATAGATCAAAATTGATTTATTTAGAAGATAAGGTGGGGATGGGTCTAAATCCTCTCATCCAATAAAATTTAGACACGTTTAGGTATCTATTTTAACCTTATCATTTAGATTTAACTTTAAGTTAGATAATTTAAAGTTTATCGTGTCTTATTGTTTTCTTACACTATAAGGTTAATAAACTTACTATAACAAGACAAAAAAACCCCAAGTTGTTTATTAATAATATATATAACCTTATCTAAGCCATTTTTCCGAACCTTAGATTTTTAGGAATAAAATAACAATTAATAATATAATATTTTTTTTGAAAACTATTTTATGTCAATTTTGACACTATTTGGTAATTGATTTTTTTGAAAATCATAACAGAAATATTAGTTCAAAAAAAGTTAATTAAATCAATAATAACATGTCATATTAACATATAAAATTAATTTAATTCATAAAAAGTCTCAAATTACATTTATTTGGGTATTTATAAAATCAATTATGTCAATATTTCATTAATAATATAATTACTTCATCGTCATTATTTCATAAATAAATTAAATTTTTTAAAGTCTAAAAATTAAAAATAAAATACCATTATGTAGGAAATAGTTTTATATTTCTAATGAATATTTATAGTCGAATTTATCTTATGTATAACCCTATATTAAAAATTATTTAGTTATTAATCTTTGATTTTAACTATTTTAACCCTTCTTTAAATAAATTAATATTAAATGTCCTAATCTAATTCAAGTGGGCCTAAATGTTCATATTTTATTCCTAAGGATGTTTTTGGTCTTATTACACTTATCAAATAGAATTAGTACATGTGTTAGGGTAATAATAATATAATGTTTACCCTTAATTACCCTATTTACTTTTAACCGTGGTAAAAAAAATAAAAAGTTACTATTCACCAAAAATTATTTTCATCTCATTGAACCACATTTTACTTACTGACATCAATCGTGTCTCTCGGATTTTTGAAATTCCACAGACAGAAGCTGTAAAATTATGTTTTATGTGAATTTCTAAATTCTCCTAGTAGGTGGGTAAAAGACGGTGAAAAGTTCAATAAAATTTTTATATATCTAAAATTATTATAAAATGACTCCAATGAATTGCATTGAAATTATATAGGTATTATGTATCAATTTTGACCTAAAATAAATTTAAATAAAACAAACAATTATTTAAATAAAAAGTCAGTTTTTAAACAGTAACCAAGTGTTTTCACTATTCATCAAAAATTGAAAGTTTTCCAAAAATACCAAAATTTCACCCTAGGATAATTTTGATATTCCGAATCCAAAAATGAAGTCCATTTTGAAAAATAAAATTTAAAAAATTTCAAAAAGTGGGTATTACTATTCATTACAGCTAGTTTTAATAATATTTTAATAGCATATCATTGTTTAGTGCAACTCGATATTGCATACGGCGAAAGCTATCGAGGAAGGTCGCGATTGAGTGTAAAGCAAGCCAAGCTAGTGTTGTGTGTAGTGAAATATTCCTTTGATGATTTATATAACATAAAAACAAAATATTTCTCATAAAAATCTCGGGTTGTTACAAGAAGTCTGTTAATATGGGTGATATATCAATTGGAAGATCATAAGGTGTAAGTGTTGTTTCTATTATGGGTATATTTTAACAATAAAAGTATTGTAATATTTAAAAAAAATTCATTCAGCACTCTCAAAGAATGATTATTCAATTATATCAGTGATTTATAAATTAATAGGTGTTACAAGACATTGTGAAGTTGTGATATTTATTGAGAATGATATTTTCATTTTTTATTCCTTTTTGTTTCGGTACCCCAATGATTTTAATTATAAATATGTATTTATCACATTTTTAATTATAAAAAATATAGTTAATTTAAAATAGATTAAATTAAGGGTTTTAGTTATTATAATTATTTTTAATAATTAATTTTAACAATTCCACAAATTTATTTTGATTTATATTTGATTTTTGTAGGTTCTGGTGAATTTTCAAGGTATATGAAAATTAAATTAAAGTTATGGAAGTTTATAAGGAGTTTTAAAGGGTCCATAGAATATTAAAAGGTATTTTGGGTATTTGTGTCAAATTTAATCATACAACTAATGGTGTATGAAGGATTAACAATATGAAATGAATTATTCTATGATAATAAACATAAAGTATGGGGTCACATTAGAAAGAAATATTTACTATAAGAAATTAAAATTCCCAATGTAGTTCTCTAAGTGAATAACTAAAAGGGGTAAAACATTATAATATTTACCATTCTTCATATGTGACATGGGATTAAATCTCTCTCCATACATTCTAATAATAAAAGTTCCCTCATGTTAGATTAAAAAAGTCTCACCTCCACTCAAATATAATTAATTTTGAAATATCATTGGCCATGTAAAACTAAATACATAAATCACCAATTATATTAGATTAAATAGAAGCATCTCCTATGTCAGATTAACTATACTGGACTAATGGCCATATATGATTCATGTTCCTAATTTCCATTATCCATCAGAATTATTAACACATCACATTTGAATAAATGAAAAATATAAATTATTTATCACATAAACGAAGTTAGTAATTGTGTATGAATTAATAAAACACACATCCCTAGTGATCTCACTCCAAATTTAACTTTGTAATGAACTGGCCACATCATCCTTAAATCCACCACTCATACAATATTAACTACCTTATCCAAGAACATTGTACAATATATGTTCATGGAATTTTTTTTACATATCTCTAGGAATGACTTGCCTATATTTGACCTCATCATATTAAACCTGGTTAAATGATGCTAGTTGATATTTGACAAGGAATTATATAAATTATTCAAGGATTAACCACATTTCAATAACAATATCCCTATTTTCCATGGTCTACCCATATCAAGAATTCCCTCAATTATATAGGAAAAAATACACCCATCACTAGATAATTATAAGATAAAAATGTATAAATTTTATACTAATTAATAATATAACATTCAAGAGTGATCTTATCTCAAGGAATCTATACACTTTGGTTGATCGACATGGAAACACTATAGGCATGAAGATAGCAATGTTAAACTCATGGTAAGTGTCTGGAATGATATTGGGAGTAAAATGTATAAATTAAAGGGTATCCCTCAATGAAAAAATATCTTTATTAGTGAGTAAAATATAATTTCATTATTATATGTAGTATATATTTTTGAAAATTCCATTCCATTCTGTTAAACTATTCATGCATTATATTCTTCTACAATCATATTATTTTTATATGACTGATGTATCATAATATCCCCAATGGTGATTGGATATCTAAATAATCACTTATGGGATGGATTAAATAATTCAATTGTATTTTCAACTGTCTTTTTATCATTTATTTAAATTTATTATATTTTTTCAAATTGATACTGAGTATGGAGTTGGTTTCTATAAATTTGTATCTCCTTTTATTCTTCCTCATTAATTTATCTATTTTGTTTCCCTATTATAGAGTTTTAGTTTATGGTTGAACCAATTATATTATGTATATTGGGATATAATTTAAAAATAGTGGGGTCAGATAAATATTCACACTTGATAAAGGTGAACTCACCCTCCTAAAACCATAAGATAGTAACATCTAGCACTCATGAGGTATCTATAAATATAGCATGTCTACACTCTCAAAGAAGATGGTATGTTTTTTTGGATTCTTGTACATGATCACTATGAACACTAAAATAATAATTGGAAGCATACAAAGAAGGAACATGAGGTAGATTATAGTGATAAATTTCTTTTATGAAAACCTATTTCTATTTACATTCCATAAAAATTATTTCCTTTTATTGGAATTCTCATCACTCCAACCTACCTTCCTATTCTCTATTTTTATTCACATATAAAAGAATTAAAAAAATAAATAATTTCTTGTGATATTTAGTTCTTTATATTGTTCATTCATGAGAGAGTATTGATGTCATATTCCTATATGTGTTCATGGGTGTTTTCAAATTCTAATTAATGCACTGAACCCTTCAATAAGTACAGGTGTCATTAATTTTTTTCAACCTTGGAAGGGACTTATGCCACATAAATTTTTCTCTTGAAAAATATAATATATACAAACAATTTTATAAAAAAATATAATAAAATGGACATTAAATTGAGTATAACCATTGAATTTGTTATATAGTGGCATTGTTATCCCAATAAATAAGAAGTTTTCCAAGAAACACTATCTAGGAGGTAAGGTTCGTTGGGTTTTTTTAAATAATGAATAATACCTTGAGCCATAATATATTTATGTTATGGGAAGTTATCCTTTTGAGATCTAGTATTTGTTTGCAAAATTTATATATAAAGAAAAGGAACTAATAAAATCACTACATTTCCTACCCTTTTCTAAAGACAATATCCAATTGGTAGAACCTAAACTTGAAAATCATCCACTACCCAACCATATTGAGTACTTAATCAAGGAATTCATTATAAAATAAGGAACTAAAGATAAATTACATAATTAAGATGATAAGACTCTTTATTATCTTATATTTACACATACTATAATATATATGATAACTCCTACACCAAATTTTAATTTCATAGATTCAGAATGATTGGAATATTCCATGTATTATGGTGATTAAAGTGAGGTAGTGATCTTTCAGGAGAAGATGAAATGCTCCCTATCCACCCATAATAAAAGTTGTAAGATTGTTTTCATGTAAATGGAGAGATAAAGGATAAAAACATTGAGCGGAATATTTCATTCCTAAATGAACTTATCATAATTTTTTTTAAGATCAATTGGAAAGTATCCTCTCATATACATTTTTGATTAACCATACCCACTACTATAAGTCCTTTAATGTTTTTAATGTGCTTTAAAAAATAATAAGTTCTTAATGAAAAATACTAGAAAAAGGATATTTTTCTACCTATAGGGGTAGTATAGTCGTATAGGATAGAAATGAACCTAATCATAGACTAAATTATTTGAACAAAAATGGAAGAGAATGAATCCCTAACAGAAAACATTATAAATCCCATAGGTTTTGAAAATCCACAAACAAAATTATAAGAGACACATTAAATTTTATTACCCCCAATACTCAAGATACATTTCACGGAAAAGAGGATGTACACACTAAAATTCATTTTAGTTATTCTCTATATGATGTGTAATGAAAATATCATTAGAAAAAGTGTATTTGGTGGTTAAAATCACAAAAATCACATCCTCCCTTAGATGATAGATGAATAAAAGTCCGTTTAAATATGGTAGTAAAAAATACATCATTAGGGGATTACACAAAAAAAATCAACCTTTTTCTATTTTTTAATTTATATTAACTAAGAAAATATTTAATAAAAGTTTTTGATGTTATTATTTATAGGATGAAATGAAGAAATAATATATAAAATCAAAATGAAATCAAAATATATTAATTTAAACACTTAGAATAATCATAAAGTTAAATCTTTATGGATTATTTTTATTAAAATTTCTTGTGTTTTTAATAATTTTTATGTATCATTAAATATAAAATATGAAACTTTAGTAGAAGGGTGTATATGATCTTCTCACCCCCAAAATAAGACTATGGTTGTGCATATTATTCTCTTTAATCTTATTTTCCCTATTCCATTATTCTTTCTAAATTGAAATTTCACATAGTTAAATCAAATTGTGGGGGAGTAACATTAATATGAATAGGTTTAGTTTTGTTTATCTATAGTTTTCACAAGACTAACTACTCAAAACTGAATATCATGATAAATTAGAAATATCTTTTAAATTTCAAGAAAAACTAATTGATTATAAAAACTAAGGATTTAAATGATTTCAAAAATATATTTTCTCTCCATTTAAATATTTTACATTAAAGGAATTTTGATAAAATGTGAAACCCATGTGAATAAGTTTGTTCCAATGATAATCATACCTAACCAAGAGGTTTATATATATCATTTATATTCTTTTATATTTTACACTTTGTCTAAAGTATTGATTAATTTCATGAAACATATAAAATGTTGTTTTTATCCTATCAAAGCCCTCAGAGATCATGAATTGTTTTAAAAATGATCGAGGATTCATTTAAAAAATATAATTTTCAAATTTATCATTCATATGAGTTTTACCTTGAATCTAAACTTTATATTAACCCCCCTTGATTCTATAAACTACCTACTAGGTTTTTATAATAAAAAAATAACAACCCTTCCCAAATTTTTATTGAGAACATTTATTGATTTCATTAGATAAAAGTGTGGGGTACGTGGTTGTTTCATGGAATTAATTGGAAGAATGTTTCACTATTAGGAATTTATCAAGTAGTGTTCCACCCTATTTTTAGTAAAAAAAAATCATATCATTACTTATAAAACATTTCACCCACTTTTTCTTCAAATAAAAAAACTATATATGTGAAATGTTATACAAATGATAAGAACAAAAGAGAGAGTGTGTGTGAAAACTGGTGGCATCATTTATAATAATCACTATTTTGAAAATCACCATTATAAAAGGGAGAATATGGTGAATGAATATTTTAAAATGGATTGAGTCAAAATAATATTGACTGTTTCAATTATTTAAATCATAAATTTTGATTAAAGGAGTCAAGACACCTCTTCTGACCTTAAATTTTCACATCAAAACCACTAACATAAAACCCAGAGAACAACTCATGTCTAGAAAACATGATTGATTCATCATTGAGAATTTATAAATTTTATAGATTGGGATGGTAATAATCATATGGATATCATGCATGTAATTATTAATCATAAAATTATTATTTGAAATTCCTTCTTTGAAGAGGTATTCAATTTTGGGAAGGTGGGTAAAAAATTTACATGGTTAATAATAGAAAAATGAATATATTCTTATGAATTATATGGAATTGGATTATTAAATTTTATGTAGGAAGCATGATATATATAAAGAAATTAAATTTTAATGTTTTACTACATTTTACTTAAAAAAAATTATTTGACATTGGTGTATAGTATTTTCCCAGGAGTACAAATGGATATGAGTTGGGGAGTGATTGAGAATAAAATATTAAACCTTTTATAGTAATTTTTATTAAATAAATCCACATGATTGTGATTATGTTGGGTAATTTATCACATTTAATAGATTTGAGATATTATTGGCATCAATATAAAATAGATTAAATTCTTGGTTTTAATTAATTTCATTTATTTTTTCAATTAATTTGAACAATTTCATAAATTTATTTTTTATTGAATTTTATTTTGGCCACTTTTGGTGAATCTATAGAAAATTAAACATAGGATATAAAAGTTTATAATGAGGTTTGGTGTGGACCATAACATTAGTAGGGATTCTTGGAAGTTGTGTTAGATTCAATTTCAACTCCAAAGGTCTATATAGGATAAAATGGCCAACATGAAGTGATTTGTTATATTAATAACAAATGAGTGAGTGGTGTGAGAATAAAATATTCAGTTTGTGAGGATAAAATGGATTTTAAAATTTTTTTAATGGGTTTTTATTTAAAAATAAACCCTACACTCTACCCATATCATTGGATTAAATCAGATTCCATGTCACTGTGTTCAAATAAAAGTTCCCTCAGGTTATATTAAATGGGGCACACCTCTTCTCTTATAAGATTAAGTTTTCATTATAATTATCCATGTATTATTAAATTTTTTGTAATACCAGTTGAGTTAGATTAAATTTACACATCATATATGTAATAAAATATATTTTAAGATGAAATATATATAAGATTCATGTGACTAATTTCTAAGATATATAGAAATCATTCACATAATGTGTCAAAATTAATGAAAACCCTTAGTTCTAGGTCAAATTAACTAGGAAAATTATTTTTTATAAATAGAACCCATGTATTTAGAATTATTATTTAAAATTTTACATATGAATACATTGGTCACATAATATTAAAATTTAACACGCATGTGCGATTAAGTACCCATGATAGGCTCTATGAATGATTCAGTCATTTCAAAACACCAAGAAAATGTTACTCTATGTGACCCACCTACACTTCCCTATACCATATTAAACCCAAAAAATGATTCCTACATAATAAAAAACAATAAATTATATAAATTATTTTATGATTTTCTATATTGTATAAAAAACTGATTATTTCCATTGTCATCCTAAATTGGGGATTCAATTAATGCTCCCTCATAGAATCCATCTGAAACTCGATGTTTAAAATAAAAACATGGAGGAATAGTTTTAAACCAATAAATTAAATAATTTTCCACACAACCTCATCAAAAATCATGTAAGTATACATAAATATAAAGAGTGAGTATGATATAATTATTTTATATGGTTTAGTAAAATGGATTATCCAGGATGCATACATTGATGACGTGTTGAAAAACTAGGAGGTAATAATACACAATAAAATTATTACAATTAATTATGAAAACTTATTAGTGGATCCATGGGAAACTACCTCTTATTATCCTCTTTGAAATAATTAAAAAAGGCTGGACTTGTTAATGGATTTTTGGGTCTCTCCATGATCATCCTAGTATGAATGATTATAGTGCATCATAAAATCAATATATACTCTCTATTGTCTTTCCAAATTAGTGCACTCTTCTATTTCAATATTGAATTAGAAAAAAACTTTATATGAGTCTTGAGTCATTATCTTCCAAAAAACTAAGTAGTATAAATACATATGGATAAAGATAATTTTATTCTAAAATTATCAAATGTACCTTATTTTTAAAATATATATATATAGAAGTGAAATTATTCTTCCTCTCTTGAGAGTTCTTTTCCAAATAGAACAAAATATGTAATTGTAGTGCATGTACTCTTTCAGACTTCTTCCTTATAAATCTAAATATGATGAATTATTTTTTCACTATGGTTCCCTTCTCTTATTCTTATTCATTTTTTGAACCATATTTTCCAATGTTTTCAAAGACTCATCTTTTACCATGAAATTAGATATTTTATTATATTAATATCTCCCCTATTTTTTTGACAAAAAAATATTTTAGTTAAAAGTGCCATAATCTATTTGTGTCTCTTCCTTTTCCCTCTTTATTATAAATCCATATAAGTAATCAAGAGAATTATTTTTCAATATTTTTTATATGGATACTTCATGAAAATATTGGTATGATTTTTCAAATCAAAGACATAAATTTATTATTTAGATCTCCATGAAATAATCCTTATATTTTTTTAATATGGAAACTATGTAAAGTCATCATCATGAAATAATCCCTTTTATTACTCTAAAATATTTATGATATTCTAGAATTATTATGGTCCTCACTCCTATATTAAATCAAGGAGATTATTTTAATATATTATCAATCATATATTTTTATTTATAATGTTCATAATAATTCATAGTTGGAAATGGTCTTCCTCTATGCATGCAGAAGTTGAACTAAATCACTTTTGTGTCATGGTTTGATCTTAGTCAAGAACCAAATCCACACAATCTCATCATTTATATCACTTTATGAATATTATTTAATCACAATGAGATATTTTAAATCATGGAATGATTTTTATATTTTTTATATGAAACTAGATAAATTTCACTCAATGGATAACTACTAAATATTTTCTTTGATCCATGTCTTCACGAAAGATGAAAAAAGAAATAAACCTTATGCATGTTCATCTATTGAAAAATGTCTCCTAAAAATAATCCCTTAGTCAAAAAAATTATCTTAAATTTCACATTTTTTCATGAAATTTATCTTTCAAATTCTAGGTATGATTCTTAAATTTCATAATTTTCTATAAAATAATCTTATATGTCCTCTTAAATAACTCATATGCACAACATTGGGATACATTTATTAAAATAGTGTAATTCATTAAGTAAATTTATGATTCATCAAAATTACAACCATGTGGATGTTACAAACATATAGAGACTCTATGATAGAAATTTTTTCAACATACTTTATACTAGTGAATCTTATGAACCTCAATGAAATGATCTAGATTTTATCAATTCTATGTCTACTACAAATAGATGAATCTTAAAAATTAATAGCCAGGGCCCTAGTGAACCTTATAAATTTAGTGTACTTCAATGAATTTATAATTTCTCATCATTTTATAAGATAAGTACTTATATTTTCCATGGGTTAGCCTCTAACCATTGACCCTTAAACATATATGAAACTCTTCTAATACTTTTTCACATTTGTCTCCCTCTTCTATAATCTATCCTTATACATGTAGGGAAGCTTCATTGCTTTCCAAATATAATATCTCCCCATAATAAACTAACTCTTTTGAATTCTATAAGACATCCACATTTTACCAAATACAAGAGAACCATGTGTATATTACTCTTATGAACATTGAAGCTCTGATACACAACTAATATTTTGGATTATGTAATATATAAAATACATTCCAATGCTCCAAATATAACTTACAAAATTCTATTCCACTTACAGTATACATAAGTTTAGTTATTAACAATTTTACTCCATGATTCGGGACCAACATTTAAAACTATTCCTTCATCAATTATTCCTTTAAAATACTCCATGATCATGTATAAATATTATAGTATTATCCTCCACTTATCACACACTGTATTATAATATCAGTAATCATTTGAAAATATTTGAATGTGGTTTCTATATATATGGTAGCCATCTTCTCATTCATTATAGTAAATGATAGACAATTTTTTTCTTCTTATTATCATGATTACTTGACACTAAATCCCACTCTAATAATATATAAAACTTCAACAAATCCAATAAACTTTTAAAAAAATTCTAATAGAAACCCTATATTCAAGAATTGTAACATTAAATTTCAATATTATACTTATAATATTTTATTCTAATTCCATTACATCCTATTAAAACATTCAACCATTATATTATTTATATCATTGTTTTATTTTCATAATATTGATATCCAATGATCTCACCAATAGATATAGCTAACCTAAGGATCACTCCCTTTATGAACTGAATGATTCTATAGTTTATCCACACTATTTAATATTTAATATTTTAATTTTATGAGATTTTTAGGTAGGATAAGGCCAGGGTTGGTGAAAGTTCCCCACATTCAGGCCTATACTTATGTTATTTTCCATATTTTCATCAATTTTTCTCCCTTCACTAAAGTTTTAGTATATAATTAATCCAATTATATTTTTAATATTTGAATGTGTATGAAAATTAGTGGGGATAGAGAAAGATTATCACTTTATTGATGTGTTCTCCAACTCCTAAACCAAGGATACTGCACTAGAAAACACTTTTGGGATCTCTATATGAATTTGAAGTATACACCCTTAAAAAATAATGTATTATAGTGTGGATATTGGAATATGATCATAGTGTTAAATTATAAAATAATTGGAAAGTGGATGTTGTGGAATAATTAATTATATTATAGGGATAGTTTTCATTCTTTATAACATCATTCTATTTGAATTATATATATATATATATATATTTTACCTTTTGACTATATTAAAATAATTCCAACATTCCTTCCACCATCCTCTATTTTCATTAAAACTTAAATATTCAAAAACATTTATTGTCATGACTATGTTAACGTCCTAGAGAGGGGTGGTGAATCACAATATAAAAGATAAATAAACAACCCATTTAATCCTTTTTCATAAATAAAAAACATTCATCTCTTTCCTTATGATATATATATATATATATATATATATATTAATTAAGGAATACCAAAGTAAAAAAATATACATAGTTCACCCTAACCAATCTAGTCCAAGGAGAAGCCAATGTTGATGTGTTGATATACCATGATCCTCTATATTGAAAGGATTAAAAAATGTTTGGATTGGACTCACTACCACTAGTTTAAAAAAACATTTAATGATCTGTTATCTCTATTTTAAATTGAATGAACTCCTCATCAATAAGATTATATCATAATACAAATAATCATAGATTTTTTCCATAAATATGTGAGTTTTACATGAATATTTTTTTTCAATAAGAAAATTTATAAAACATCACCAAATAAGTTTTTATACCTAAAAAACTCCTTTTCATACTATTTATGCCTCGTGAAGTTCCTTTACCTTCCAGACTAACATGGAAAAAACATTTATTTTACAAGGACTTAATTTCCAAAATCTTTTGAAAATTTCTCTACTATTACTCCTCTATGATTAGTCTAATATTTTTAATCATATATCATTAGTAATTAACACTTAGTCCTCTAGGCTTATTCCTCCAAGATTAGTTCTCTTCAATTTGTCCTATACAATTACTCCACTTTTCTTAGTCTACTTCACATAATCAATATTACTTAGTGAACATCACATAGTCCATATTTCTTAGTCTACATCACTTATTGAATAATTCATAGTCCAATTCTCTTCATTAATTTCACATAGTACACATCAAATAGTCCACTTATCTTTTTCCACATTACTTTGTACACTTATCTCAGTCCACATGGCTTAGTTTACTTCTCTAAGTTACTTTCACAAAATCCTTTTTGAAAATATGAATATCCAGTGATGATCTTTTGAGTAAATTCATTTCTCTTACTAATGAACTATATATGGGTCCTTTTATAGGAAAAACCTCTGGAAAACCTATGTACTTACTAAGTTCCCCACTTATATACTAATAAGTTATGTATATACTATGTAGTTTACATATATACTAATATTAAATCATTCCTTTTCTATTTTTTAGTTCTGCATACTAAAAAATAGGTTCCCCACTATTAATTAGAATTTATCCATTATATGTAAATTTTTTATCCTACGTACCAACTATGCCATCCTATATAGTCACTAATCATTTATTTGAACATTATAAATGGTTATGAATACTTAATATATGGATCCATGTACTTACTATATATAAATACTTCTATTTTAATATTTTTATGAAATCCTCATGCCAAATTATTATAGAATCAATTTGATAATAAAATTCATACATATACACAATGGTACTTTTTTAACAGGATTTTTCATCAAAAAAAGTAACTTAAAACCACTAAAACGTTTCATTCTAGAATTTTTCAACAATTTCCCCCTTTAGTATTATTGAAATATCTTAAAAACCACTAAAACCATTATACTGAAATACATATTCACTTACTTTGATGAACATTGTATTCCCCTCAAAAACTCTAGAGAGAAACAAAATACTCACATAATATGTACTCCATGATCGCAAGAGTCAAAATAATTGTGAGAAACAATAGTACCATGAACAGTTCATTAATGAAATACTTTATACTCAATACCCATAATTGATTAATTCTCTATATAAATCATTGAACAATTCATGAAACTCCCGTGAACACTTATCAAATCTTACATAGTGACTACTTGCATCACAAACCCAAAGTTTATCCTTTAATTATATTTAACCAATGACATAATATATTCAACATCATTATACATACAACACCCCTTATATCCTTTATCTCCAAAATTAAATATCTTTACTCGCCCCCTTATCATGGCTTGGAAATATTTCCCCTTCACCGAACAATATTTCACTTACATTTTCAATAAACCTAAAGGGCACTTTGTTCTATTCTGAAATAGGGAAAATAAAAATTTAAAACATAGTAGACAATACAACACATACCATGGGGAGTAGGGTTTTAAAAAACACACAATTTATGTGTGGGGGTTGAATGGACTCTAAAATCTAGTTTAAGCCTTTAAAATGATTCTTTGGGAAATTCTTTGATCATAATGTCTACAACATAAATTTCTATAGGCAGATAGTCTAAATTGAATATCCCACGATCCACATTATTATTTATAAAGTGAAAATGAATTTTGTTATGATTTTCCTTTGATTGATGGACTGATTTTTTTGATGATTAATTACATTTCTAACAATTTATTGTATTTGGAGACTTTACATACTATCCCATGTATTCAAGATACAAATTCACCCATAATAATTGTGTGCAAGAATGTGTATTTTAAATATATTCATCTTTTTTTATTCTTAGTGAAATATAATGTGTTTAATTCTCAAACAACATATATAGAATCCAAAAGGTTGAAATACACCACCTAATATAGACTTTATATTATCTGATTAATTAGATAAATTCACTTTTGTATATCCCAAAATTCTTATTCTAATGTTGCATCATATAAAAAGCTAGAATGTAATTTCCAATTATATATATAACATTATCTTTATTACATACTTATGGATTTAGTTGGGATTTATTTGAGACCATGAAAAATATAATGTGGTATAAATAATATTTGATTATGTACCTATTATATTTCTTATAATTCCAATGATCTACCTATATTTTATGAAATTGGCCACTATTCCATCATCATTTATGGAAAATTTCACCAGAGTAGATATCAGTGTTTTCATCACCATAAATTCATGCATTCAAAATCATCATATAACATCCTTGTAATATTTATATTGAGAAAAAAATGTTCCATTTTATTCTTGTATTAGTTGAATACCATATAAAAATATCAACTAGACAATCATTAAAATTTTGATATACCACTTCATGAAATCTGAAAACTATTTTAACTATGATTTATTCAACCCAGAAATTATTATATCATCAAAATACACCAAAAAAATCATCCATTGATTACTATCATTGTTGATATTGAGATTATATTAAACTCCATTATATTGGAAACTCAGTATCTCCATGTATTGATCCAATCTTGAATACCAGACTCTTAGTTCATAATTTAACCTATAACATGTGTTTTTCAGCGGAAATTTTTTTTCTCATCATAATGGATATGAAAAGAATATTTTTTTATTGTATACTTCTTCTCCCAAAATATAATTTAGAAATTATAGCAGGGAGTCCATATGAAAACCTTGAATTTTTGTTTCACTTATATAGCTATGAATAATTGAATTTTATTGAGTCATTACATGTGTAGAAACATTACATCTACATCAATACTCTCTATTTGAGAGAATGTATCATACACTAGTTATGATGTTTTAATGACCATGTCTTATTTATTTATATTATTATGAAAACCCATTTGGTATTGATTATATTCTTGTTTGTCAGCCTCAAAAAATAGCCCACATATGATTCTTTTTGATAAGTTCATGATTTCCATTAATTTTATAAAACAATATAACATACCTTGGAACCACTTTAGTATACTCAAGATCAACCTGAAATAAGAATGATTTTTTCTAAAGAGACACCATTCTCCTTTTTGACACCAGTTCCATTTTATCATTGATGACATTCTTCTAATGATTCTCTTATGTGATGTTCTTTCTACACTAATATTTTTCTAGCATCTTATTGAATATCATCAATCTATTATTTAAAATTTTTCTTATGTATTTATTATTCCCCTATTCTTCTCACCTCCTCATCACATCCTTCTAGAATGTTTTTGCTATTTTAATAAATATTATACTTATTTACACTATAATAAAATTAATTCTTTCAAAAACATTTCCTAGGAACTTATGGAATAATTTTTATTATTTCATTTGCCCTAAATATCCATGGATGTTACCTTCATCCTATTGTGATTAAAACTTGTTATATTTAAAATTATTGAGAATGAAACACTTATTTCTCATTATTAGAGAGCAATATAACATTGGATTATTTATATATCTTATACTGTATTGATTATTTTCACATATTGGTCACAAAAATGATCTATTTTAAATGTATAATGAATTCATGAATACTTATTTCCAAAATTTCTCTTGTAGTTCCTTTTTAATATGAATTGTTCTTACCATGTTCCTTGGGATCTAATTTCTCCATTCAACCACACCATTTTTTATAGGAGCTATCACTATTGAAGAACATTTCCTTATACAATTATTCTATAGATAATACTACACCTTGATGTTTTTATATTACATACCATTGTTTGTTAGTAATTATAAAATATATGGTTTAATCATTTTTTCAGCCTTAATCCAATATTGTCTTATGTATGTAAATATGTCATACTTGAAACTTATTACCAAAATCCACAATATACAACTATAATAAACAATTAAAATACTATAATATATATATTTTATCATCAATATCTTTTGGAAATAAAGTCCCACACACATCAATATTAACTTTCTAAGGATCTTTTGCTGAATTTTGATCTTTCTCATTTTATGTATTTTGAGTAATAATATATTCCTAATATGCATTGAATATTTGTGTATGATCATGTGATTTCTTAAGGATATCTCAAGTTATATCCTTTTCCATCAAATCATTCATGGTTAGATAGCTCAAATGGCCATGTCCTCTATTCCACAACTCATTTTCTTCTTCCTTAAATATAAAGAACATGTATTATTCTTCCCTAAATATATAAAGATTTTATAATATTTTATTTCCCAATAAAAACACTAAACCATCCATTCCTTTGATTGAAAATAATTTATTAGTAAAAATTATTTCATTTCCTAAGTCATAATGTTGACTGACACATAGAATATTGTTACTGAGTAATTAGACTAAAAATACATCTTTGCATCTTCTATACATATCCTTAAATTTGAGTTTCTAAGAACCAAAAATATTTTGGAATTTATCGCTGAATAATTTTATGGAACCAATCCTTTTATTATTAAATTCTATGACACTATCCTTATTTTCTATCATGTGGGATGCTTATCAACCATTAAGGATACAAAAAATAACACAATCTAATTATTTTATAGAAATATCTACTATAACTACCTACTTAACAATTTTATTTCTAATATATGTCTTCATCTTCATAATTAGTGATGATTGACATGTCTATCTTTCTTCATATTATGATTGAAAATGTTCATCCTGAAAAAATGAAAATTTATTTTTCATTTTCATCTCGCTTAATAATTCCATGATTTTCAATGTATGGACACTTTGGAACTTTATTGAAAATTATATATGCATTATTGATGAGTAATCCATGAACATATATTTAATTAACCCACAAAAAATAATGGTTATCAAAATAATTCCTTGAAATTTGTACTCTTATTGGTTTTTTATATTCTATTGTTCACTTTGGTACTGTTTTTTTAAGGAATAAATATTTAGTTAATGTCACATATTTCTAAAAAAATAATAGGTAAAATGAGGTCCTTCCATGTATTTTTTATAACATGTAATTTCACTTTTTTCTAAGGTTATTCTAATTATGATTCAAAAAATAATCAACCTCAACCTCTAGAATGTATTTCAATGGATTATCTTGGACCATAGATTCATTGTATTTATGATAAAACCCCATACAATCATTTCCATCATAATGTATCTTTTTCTTATCCTAAAAATACTTTGTATTTTTTTATGAAATAATTCTCTACTCTAATATTTTATAGTCTGAAATATGATCTACCTTCCCTAGGTCATTACAAGATTTAGTGTATCCTTGGATCATTAACTTTTTTTTCATGGTTGATAACTTAATCCTAAATATCTTTGATATGATTTCCCTAATCATTCACTATTTAACTAAAACCATTTATAACCCTAGTTTTTTCTTTACTATTAATCTTGTAATCAATGACTATCTCTAGATTTTTAGGCTTTTTAGATTTCATGTTCTCACTTTTTTCCTTTATCTCATACATCTCCTATTCTTACTACTACATATATAGTTTGATATAATGAAACTATCGATTTGATTTCTTAATTTTAGATAATAAAATGTCTATCTCTACAAGGGTAACCTCAAATTCTATAGAGACCCGGTTTTTGAATTGTATGACTTGGAAGCATATATATATATATTTCTAGAGATATGGGCTAAGATAGCTTATGAATATGTGGCATGTTATGTATGGGATTAATTTTATAAAAAAGAAAAAATATATTTTGTATTGTGTGAAACCAACTTCTTAAATAGAATACGATAACTCTTAAACATGATCATAGGTCTGAAATACAAGACCCAATTTGAGTCCAGAATGTGGTTTTTACCCATGGCGTGATTTAAAATGGGTCTACAAGAGGCTTCCAGACTCCTCACTCATTAACAGTACATTTTGTGAGTTAAAAAATTATTAAATTAATCAAATCATTCATTTCAACATAGTTAAAAGATCTATAAGATTACTACTAGGGTGAATTCTCCATGGTTATCCACATAAACCTTGGGATAATTCTAGTGCTCTCCTTCCTTCCTCCATTGGTAAATATCATCAGATGATGATGAAACTTCAGATCAGAGCATATCAGGACACAGTGAATGAAATGACTCCTTTCAATCATTGGGGGATGTATTCTTCGATGAAGAATGAACCAATATCAAGGTAGGACTTGTAAATTGGGGATTTACGCCCTTTGATTAAATTGTTTGAGTAGATCCATCCTTGTTCTTGGGTTTGTGACAATTGTGGATTTATTATGCACCTATATACTAGTTTTAAATTGATTTATTAAATTTTTTCTGACCTGGAATCCCCATCAATGATATTTGAACAAGAATGATTGTATAAAAATCATTTAAACATTTTTCATGGTGACTTTCTCCCAAATCTTCTTCATGCTCTTCACTGGTTAGACCCCACAGTCCTGTTTTGTCTTTTTTGGGTGGTACTGAGCCAAATTTGACCCCTAGAACCTTAACAGATTCATAAAAAAGAATGAATATATGATGTATGAATAAATATGGGTTTGTTGAGTGGTGAAGATAATATTTTAAATGAACATTTGATGATTAATATAAGGATGAGGCTTTAGGATGTGTGGCAGAATATGGGTTCACATGAACATGAAGAAAATCCATTTTATGGTGAACGATGGTTGGAAAAAATGATCTACGACCATATCCAAATGTGTTGAATGAATATAGTTCTATATATGAAGCATAAAATCTTTATTCAAGGTATTATAAGATATTCTGCAGACCTAGAAAATCTGTTGAAAACCTGACTACATGTTGTGTACAAAGATGAGCACGCAACATGTAACCACTCAGTGGTGGAGGCTAGGGTTTTGGAAAAAATAGGGATGACATGGAATGTATGATCTCCAATACACTATGTAACCCTTTTCCTATTGAAAAAATCATATATAGAATCAAAGGGGAAAGAACCCATGTGGAATCACATGTACACTGCCTTGTACTCTAATACATAGACATTAGTTGTGATACACAGACACATCTAGAATGACACAACCTGGTTCCAGGTATCCTAGACACAGCATGTATTCCAACTACATGTAATGTTCTCCGGCACGGTCCAGAGTCATGTTTCTTCCATGAACAGAGATAGGTGGTGAAGAGGGACTGCGCGCCATGTGGGTCCCCTCACACACCATGTAACCTCTTAGTTCCTCATAGGAAACATTAATTCTTTGTATCTCCCTCTTTTGAGCTCAGACTATTTTCCACAATTATCCTATCCTAACTATTTTTTTCACATATAACATGATGGTTTTCTTAGTTGTGCATCTCTATATATGATGGGAAATGTTCCGAGCATAGTGCTTGTTGTGCATCTCTAATATAGATGGGAAGTGGAGTCCTAGAACTATAGAGTGGAACCCCCATCAGCATTGGCATGGGTCCCCTAAAACAACTTTGGAGTGAAACCACCCTACTGGGTAGGGTGCATGTCCTCGATGACCAGAGTAGAACCCCCTATTGTACTGACGAGTGAGTCCTCAACTTCAGAGTGGAACCCCCATATTAGATAGGGTGTGGTCACTCGATGACTATAGTGGAAACCCCTAACGACTTGGAGAGTTTCCTCTACCTTCCCAGTGGAACCCCCATATTTAATAGGGTGTGGGTCCTGATGACCACTAGAGTGGAACCCCAATAATCATGGGTGTAGGTCCTCTACAGAAACTATCAGAGTGGAACCCCCAAAAGTACAAGGGAATGAGTAATCTATTTTTAGTTTTCATCCACTTGACTATTCAAGATAATGATGAGGAATGGCTTGAATTAGAAGGTTACTTTTAAAAAGATGCTTGAGATTTTGCGCATCGTTGATGGAATTTTGAAAATATTTACTACTCTTATTCTTTGGTTGAACTGTGAGATGGAGATACCCCTAATTTATACTTTGTAATTATTTATACTAAGAATATAAATATATTCTTTTGTATTCATACCCTTTTATTTGGTTACTCTCCTTCCCGGATAGGCAATGATGCAAGAGGTATGCCACATTCTCTCCATGTTTAGCTTCTTCTGGTTGGATGAGTCTACTCCTTTTCTATGGGTAGAGAATACCCAACATGTATTTCATCTAATAACTATGTTGAGACCCTTATGTATGGATGAGGATAATTTCACTCTTATTGGGGTTGTACTATTCTCTTTGACTGTATCTTGCATCCACTATCTTTCTTTTCCTACTTTATCTCTTACTTATCCCCCTTAAGCTTTTTGGGTGTCCTACTGGGTATGTATATAATCACCCCTGCATGGGATTTTCTCGAATGTTTTGTGTCTTATGCAGATGATAGATAGGTTGGTGGTGAATTTAGAAGATCTTAGGAATAGTGGTTGCTTTGGACCGCGTATGGTGGTCATATCTTAGGATTCAGGAGATGCGCTCTCTTATCATTTTAGTTTTTTAATGTTGTTAGGTTGGGACATATTTCTAGTTGGGTATGTATTTTTACACTTTACTTTTTTGTTTTCCCTGTCATACACTTGTACACCCTTGAGTTTATACATGATTAGATTACTTTATATCTGTGTTGTATATTTTACTCTTTCCCTCAAAACTTTTTCAACAAGATGGATGTGTGTGTGTACAGGTACTTAGGAAAAGGCCTCCCTGAGTTAGTTATAACTTTGACACTTGTCACCACCCCATGACCTATATAAGTGGACTTGGGGTAGTTACGGATCAAGCATTGGCTTTGGTTGTGTTGTGAAATATTTGTATCAGAGCAAGTTTATTCCTTAGGAAATTATTTGGAATAGTCCCCTTAATAGGATTTGGTTGGGATTTAGGAAAAAAAATTAAAAGTGTCTAGAGTGTAGATATCAGGCTTAGAAGTCCATTGATGGTGATGTTGGTTGATGTATCTATTTACTAGAACCTTCACTACCTTCTGGTTGACTTGACATACCACAACATTTTTTGCAGTGATCAATAGTATATGCATCATATAGGATTGAGAATTTTACCGTTATTCATGAGTCAGATACCCATTTTTATTTTATATATATATATATATATATATATATGCACATCTGACTTTGGTACTTCTTGATAAATATTAGGATTCCTCTATAATGACAAGTAACCAAGATACCAGTTTTAGATCGTGATGGCGATCCGATGTGAAATGAGACCTCAGTTCAAATTACATCCCACAACCACCTTTATCTAGGAGAGAAGGAAGAAACAACTCTACCTATCTAGCAACATATTATTCCAGTATAAAAGACTTAGGATGTGTACAAGCTTAGTCCACTCCATGAGTTCTAATGCTAGTGTCCGTTGAGGATCCATGGCAAGCCAGATCCTCCGACAGTAGAGGATTACCTAGAGTCATTGGTATGTATCTTCAGGATTTTTTATAACTTGATGAATCATATGATTTTATTAGAACCTATCATTTTCCATGGAGTATTTGGGTTCTGGTGGAGTCTTGTTACACAAATGCATGATGATTAAACACTCTCATGTACTGAATTCCATCACCAGTTCCATTAGGAGTACTACCCCAAATATTTGTGCTCAGTTCAGATTTAGAAGCTACTAGGGTTGTAGTTGGGAGGGATGATGATGGGTGAGTATACAGTGAGGTTAAAATACCTTACAAAGTAATATCTTAACATGATTTGGTATGGCTACTTCCAAGCACAGAAGTTTGAGCAGAGACTCCATAGAGATATCCATGCTATTGTGGTACCCTTCTACATCCCCACCTTTTCCAAGGTGATGGATCAGGAACTAATTATAGATGGATTTATGTAAAATGGATTCTAGATATCTAGATTTGGTATTGGATTCCACAAATCTGAGTCATCTATAGCAGCAAGTATATTCCAGGTGTCGGGATCTTAGTGCATGATATCTCCTCGTGATTAGACTCAGGCATGTGATCAGAGGTAGCATAGAGTTCCAAAGAAACCTAGATATGGGTGGTGCTTTACTTATGATGGTACTGTTCACATGCCATGAGACTGCATGACTATACATGCTTAGCATCATAGGAATATAACTGATAAACCGCCACTGAAAAGGAAGCGCCTCGATTAGGGATCTCCCAGGAATGGATAGGTTGGTCCCCAGGGAGGAAGAGCTAGAATAGGAGAAATATGGGCTATGGGTGGTGGAAAATGTTATGATATCCTTCCATAACCACCACCCAGTGGCCCATGTCAGTCTTATGGAGCAGGTGGTTGTGGATGCAGATAGCTATAGGCTTTGGAGGTTTATGACCCCGTATGGCATGAGATAATTAGTGTTATGATTTGTGTGTTTTATACACTTACTTCAGTATTATTAGATGCATATTCTAGTAATTCCTTTATCTATATACTCTTGGTGTGATAGATAGATCTCCTAGTTGAGTCACATTCCAACAACTTCTTCTTGAGGTTCTTGCTGGGAACTCTTCTTCTGTATTTTTTTTCCACCGACAGTGCAAGATATCTCATGGAGAAGAAAGGTTAATGTGGGACCTTTTGGTCATCCTAATGAAACCCTATGACATAATATTGGGTATGGAATGTATATCAATGGTCTAATCCCAAATTTACTATCACCATCAAAAAGTGAGAATCCTTCATACTGATGGGATGAGATTCCCCTTTTCTGAAGAGAGAGATCTTATGGTAGGGAAAGTGGGTTCTTCGAGAAAGAGGCTACATACTATCACCCATAAGTTAGCGAGTATATCCCGAAGTGTAGTGGGATCTTTAGGAATTTGGGTTACTTCAGTTGTGGAGGATTATATAAATGTCTTTCCTGATGAAATTCCAGGACTACCTCTGAGGTTGGAAAAGAAGTTTTGTATTGACTTTCATCCCATAACTACCCCGATATCTTCTGCAGCATATCAGATGGCCTCAATTGAGCTTTTGGAGCTGTAGTGGTAGTTGTAGGACCTTCAATATAAGGGTTTTATGGGACCCAGTGTGTCCCCTAGTTAGTGCTAGTATTGTTTTTGAAAAATTCATATGGAATATTGAGGGTTTTCATGTATTATCATCACCGAAACTAGGAAAATATTGTAATATCCTGGACTCAAATTCCACTCAATTGTGCCCCGATCTCAGTGGGTCACAAGGCATCAAGAACATCTATCCAAAAAATAGATGCTACTGACTAGTAGTGAGGGTCTATGTGTGTCACTAGTGATATTATGCCCTCATTACCAGAGTACATCGTAACGGAATTCAATATCGTGCAGATAGTGGATGCAAATCAACAAGTAGAAAACTGGTAACTAAACAAGATAGTAATATGTAACAACTAGAAAATAATCTCACAATAGATGATGATGATGATAATGATGATACATGTATATAGAAAGCAACAAAAATAGGTACATGTTAGTACAATACAATCCAAGTCTCCAAAATACAAAAGACTAAAATTGTTCGAGTAGTATCACAAGCCTCACCTTGGTCCCATGCTCATTGTTCCAACAAAGAAATCAATAACCTATGTTATGGTTCTTTCCCCTATCTGCACCTAAAACCATATAATCTATTTGGGTCCTCTAGGTGGCTCAAATAGGGCATGATATAAACATCCCAATAGGTAACCACCCAAAGGCCTATACATTTCATTCATGAAATATAAACTATAAAGTGCATGTAAATCAGGTAAACAGGTAAGCATGAACCAAAGTAATGTTTCCATGGAATGTAAACAACTATTATCAAGCGATATTGAATAGCCTATTGAAGATCCCTACAAAACAGTGTCAATCTCATAACAATGTTGCTACAAGAAAAAGAATACACAACACAACCTTATCATACTCCCACACATATCCTGTCCACACTGCCATGTCGTATAGTGGAACCATATAAAAAACCCACAGTATGGTGTAGAAGTCCAAGGAATCCTTGTCAATCCCCAGGAGTATATCGATGGAGACATGGTATAGGAATAGGTTGGAGTCCTAGTAACATGCCATACTGAACATGGCCTATAAGAGTCCGAGAAAGATGGATATATGGGATAACAAAGCCCGAGGCATCCCAGGGAATCAAGACCCAAGAAGGATTACCACTCAAGGCATCCACTACCATGTTCAAGATATATAGAGATCCATCCATGGAATCTAACCAAAAACTCATCCATTTAATACCATTTAACAATTAAATTCCATATGATTCTATGCACTCATATAATCAAATACATTAAATTCGATTTAATGAGTATACCCACTCATATAATCAATTACATCACATGATTATTCTCACTCATATATTCCATTCACATTTAATCAAGTCACATGGGTATACCCACCCATTTATCACCATTTTGCATTAAAAACATCACATGGGTGTACCCACTCATTAATCACAATTCACTATTAAACAAGCCACATGGGTATTCCCACCCATTTATCACAATAGCTAACAAATTTGTTTAAGGAATTTAAATACAACCAACGAGTAAAACCACTACATTAACTAATTACATTTTGGCCATTCACTCAAGTTAGGCATGGAATATTATGATAGCATAAGGAAATAAGGCAAAAAATATCCTAATCATGTAATTCAATCCCATTTAATTATAATTGAGCTTCCATAAACTAGGAAAACTCAAAAACACACCCATTGGGTGGTTCATAAAAGGTCAAAACCAAGGAAAAATATTGGAACACCACATGGATGAATAAGGGTTGGGGAAACAACCAACAACACATCTCAATGAACTTATGGGCATCCCTAATAGGTCTAATTTCATTTATTTTTATTTAAAATTTCAATTCTGGGGCTGTTCTGAAATGTCGGGAAAACATCATAATGGATGATAGCTCAAAAAACACCAAAATCTAAAATAAAATCATAGAATACCTATCTTAGCTCATCATTAAAGTGCTCATCTAGTAACAAGTCCAGATTCAACTCGGTTTAGGAGAAATATGAAGAATGGATGAAGAATGAGAAATTAGGGAATATTAGCCTAAATCAAAATAGAACAACCAATTTAAAAGGGAATCAAGAAAGGTTAAAATGGAATTTAGATCTTACTGATGCATATACAAGGAGAGAAACCACACTCGATTCAGTGATCATACGAAGAACCAGGATCAAATACTAGTTTAGACACCTAAGGAGAGCTCTAAAGATTTTCCTATGTTGTTTGTAGAAGTTAAAACCTAATTTAGGTTTTATAAAATATTTAATTTTTAACAAAAAATTATTAAAACCCAAAATAAAGGTGCCTCACGATTTAGGCGCACGGCTTCCTATAGGCTAAGGGGCTCCCATACAGTTTACAAACCGCATGGAAACCATGCATAACCCTCTATTAAATAATGAAAAAACTGAAGAACTATCCATATGGAAATGTGGCCCATTATGCATGGTTTGTCCAAACTATGTGGCCATTACCACCCCTCTATCTAGTCTCACAAGGTTTTTACTACCCATATTCTAGGATAAAAACACCCCCAAAATTGGGTTTCAGTCTCTGAACAAGCCCCAAACATCCCTAGAAACCTCAGTTCCCTTAAGAGGTATTCATATTAGGCCATATTTAACCATTAAAATTGAGATAGAAGGGATTTATACCTCATAAAAAAACTCGGGTTCTTAAAATCTTCCCCCCTTATAGCAAATCGTCCCCGAATCTCCCTCTAAAGGGTGGTCAAGATTCATCTGAGAACAATTATGGCCACTGAGCATGTACGTCGGTCCCCCCTTCCATGTATCATACTATAAGTGGTTGTACTATAATAGCACTCATAATAGTGGAGGTTACCATCCTCTAAAACCATTCATGATTCTATCAACTATATGAATCAGATGATCCTCAAAGGACTCAACTATCCTTATCTCAACCTCCTTAGTCTAAAAAGAGTGATATGAATCTGAATGATAGTGTCATAGCTGAGATATGTGGAAGACATGATGCATGGATCAATACAACTAAGGTAACTATAACTGATAGTCCACCAACCCAACTCTCTCCATAATCTCGAACCACATGACATATCATGGTGAAAGCATACAATGTCTCTTGATTCTCTTATTTCCTAGCATCGATGAAACATACAATAAATGTCGATCCCTAACCTTGAAATCTAGAGGTCTTCTGAGATGATCAACATATGATTTATGATGAGACTGCACATTACCCACTAGCTTCTAAATTAACTATACCATCTCATAAGTATCCTGTATGAGACACGGTCCCAGTAATGCTTCCTCACATTCCTCTAACTAGAAAAGGGGATATCAGCATAGCCTACCATAAAAATACACTTAAGGTTCCATTTTTATAGTTTCTTGATAACTATTATTGTAGGAAAACTCAACTAGGGGTATATGATTCCCCAAGGGCCCTGAAAATCCTAGAAGCATGCTTGCAGCATGTTCTATAGCACCTGTACCATACACTCTAATTGGTCGTCAGTCAGAGGGTGGTATGATGTGCTTAGAATCACCTATTTACCCAGTGAACTCTAAAAACTATTCCATTATCGAGATGTAAAGCAGGTTTCCCTATCTAAAAATATAGTGTGAGGGACCCTGTGGAGTCATACTATCTCATGGATATACAACCTTATAAGCTCATCAACATAGAAGGTCTCCTTGATCAACAAGAAATGAGAAAAATTTGTTACCCTGTCAACAAAAACCCACACAACATTATTACCTTGAGGTGACCTTGGTAAACCATTAATGAAATCCATCATGAAATCATCCCATTTCCACTCCTGAATTGGTAACTGTTGTAAAAGCTCGGCTGGTCACCATTGTTCCTCATTAACCTGCTAATTTTTGGAACACACCATAACAAAACTTGATACCTCACAATCGATACCTGAACACTAGTACTGATGGTGTAGGTCACGATACATATTGGTGATCCCGATGTGCACTAACAAGATAAAGCATGAAACTACCACATTATCTCCTCATGTATGTCCACTAGAACCCAAACACATTAATGGATATGAAGGATCTCATCTTCACCCATGGTCTAATCAGGAGGTTGGTCCTCACCAGCCACACTCTCCTATAGGGCTAGGCCCTTTCAATTCGATAGCTTCCTCATTCTTACTCTATCCAGCAAGGTAGAGGTCATAACTAATGATGATAGATAAGTTTTACCTTGAATTTTCATGCACCTCTGAGTGCATCTCAGAGAACAATGATCTAATCTACCCCTCACTACTATCTTGTAGGACTGCCTATATCTGAGTCTTCCTACTCAGTGTATCAACCACTGAATTGACTTTACCAAGTGTGTAGGCATTCTCAAAGTCAAAAGACTGAAGGTAATCCACCTAGATTCACTGTTTCAGATTCAGATCACACTTTGTAAAAATTTAATTGAGGCTTTTTTGGTTTTTATACACCATAAACATTCTCTGAGTAAGTAATATCTCCAACAACATAAAGCATGAACGACTCTAGCTAGTTTAAGATCATGCGTTAGGTAGTTACTCTCACATAGAATCAGCTACTGAGCCTCATATTCCATGAAACTATCCCCCTACATCAGCACTACACCTAGCCCAATACATTATGCATCACAATACAAAGTTTAGATCTTACCCTGTTCTGGAAGTATCAAGACTCGTGCTGATGTAAACTTCCCTTTCATCTCCTGAAAGGAAATCTCATAGGAATCTATCCATAAAAACATAACATCCTTCCTATTAAATCCCATCAATGATGCTTCTAGGTGTGAGAAGTCAGGTATGAAACACCTATAGTAACCAGCTAACCCAAAGAAACTCCATATGTCAAAAAAGTTCTTGGGATGATCCCAGAAAACTAAAGACTTCACCTTTTATAGGTCCATTGATACTCATCTCTCAAAGATAATGTGACATAGGAAGTGAATTTTATCCATACAAAAGTGGAACTTTGTGAGATTAGCATATAAATGTTGCTCTCTCAATGTATTCAAAATGATCTCAATATAGTTGGAATTTTCATATTGATTGTGAGAATACACCAAGATATCATCCATGAAAACCACTATAAAAGAATCCAGGTAAGGATGGAACACTCAGTTCATCAGATCCATGAAAACAGTTGGTACATTCATGAGACCAAATGATATAACCAGATAATCATATAGACCATACATACTATGAAGGGTTTTACTAGGTATTTTTGTAGGTTGAACACATACCTGGTGATATCCCAACCTCAAATTGATCATTGAGAACACTCAGGATCCTTGAATATGATCAAACATGAAATCTTTCCATATAAAGGGATACCGATTCTTAACCATCAACTAGTTCAACTTTTGATAATCCATGCATATCCTAGGGGAACCATCTTCCTTTTTCACCGAAAGGACTAGTGAAACCCACAAAGAAGTACTGGTTCTGAGAAACTCCTTTGCCTTTGAATCCACTAGCTACCTCTTGAGCTCCAACAAATTAATCATAGCCATCTTATAAGGAGGAATGGAAACTAGTGAAGCTCCTGACATTAGTTCAATAGATAAATCAACATCTCTCTTATGAGGTAAACTAGAATGTTCATCAGGAAATAATTTTCTGAAGTGATCAACCACTGGGGGAAAGTCCACCTAACTCATTCCCTAGTAATCTAGATACAAACTAGCGATCTAGACTGTCATTCTGCACAAACCACAATGTTGTGATATAGTTCATCTCACTTAGACATCCCATTGAACTTTTTGACTATAAAATGAACCCTATGGTGATGTAAAAGTCACCCTTTGGATATAATAGTCAACATAAGATCAATAATCTACTAGTCAGTCCATCATGAGTATTAAATCAACCTATTTCATATCGAGGACATACAGATCCCAGATGAAGTGACACCCACCAACCTCAAGGGGGGAATCCCTGCACCAATGCACATTCTCCATTTTGATTCCCAACAATGTGTCTAGTATCAAAACGTCACTATAAGATAGAAAAAAATACTAAGGCTTTCCACCACTAGTGCAGATATAAAAATATGTGATGCACCTGTATCAAAAAGAGAAGATGAAATAGTAGAGGCTACTAGGATCATACCTCTCACTAAAGACATTCTATAACCCTACTCCTCATGGGTAGGATATATAGAATGGAATTGTCCTATAACATGACCCTATATTACAACCTCACTTCCCAGGGTAGGCCCACAATGTTGTTTTGTGTAACTAGTGTCTCGTAACCTCTCTCACAAAAACCACTTCCTCAGCCTGATCAGCCAGAACTACTCCAGATCCCTTCATGACATAGAGCTAAGGAACCTACTCTAGAACATTTATCATAGCTGATCCCTACCACTCATAGATGAAGATAAGGTCTTATAGAAACATTGCAGATGGTATATCCTACCTTAAGATTGGCACTCAACTTAGTCATGCTCACACTAAATCTTCATGTGGAATCACCTATGAAACTGATGAAAAACATAGAGATTATAGTACTTACAACTTTACTAAAACTCATCTCATGGGATACCTCAAAACGTCACATCCTTCCTGAATAAACTGAACGAATGGGTTAAGAAACGACACTTCCTTAGTGTGCATCCCTATTTTCTATTATGTTTTGGTCTATAATCTGTGCCTAATTCACAATTTCAGTGATAGTGGTCAACTTGAACATGTTTACCTAAGATCTAATAGCATGTTGGAGACCTCC
Source organism: Viscum album (assembly GCA_963277665.1). Lineage (NCBI taxonomy): Eukaryota > Viridiplantae > Streptophyta > Magnoliopsida > Santalales > Viscaceae > Viscum > Viscum album. The sequence continues at coordinate 1,151,829,708 of OY728138.1, forward strand.
CTCAAATCATATCATTCTAGATAGCTCATAAATAAGGTATATCAGTAAAAAGAATTGTAACTCTATAAAGCATGATGAGTACTCCATAAATATCATTACACACTGCTCCAGACACATGAACTCACTATCCCATTCTATCCGTAGAGTCAAGGGGTAGATATAGTCAAAGAAGAGGGTCTAGAAATCAGTACAACCCATATTCACTCCCCATCATCCTAGTTCAATACACCCCATTAGTACTTTTCTACTTCTCATAGCATTTAAATGGAGATCTTGACGCTCCTCTCAGGAGGCATATCAAGATGCTCAAAAATATCTAACATAGTCTTAAGACACTACCCAATATCATGTGGCCCACCATACCCAAATAACATGGGAGGATGTTGTTGATGGAACACCTAAATCAGATCCTCCATAGAAAATGCAATTTTCAGTGCTCCCTAATAAGTCTGCATGAAGTGAAGGAAACCCTCATGGAACTTTCCCTCATCACCTGTGTCTGAAATAGTAGCTGGTGCTTGTCACGAACCAGCCCGAGTCCACCCTGAACCGGTCACAAGGTCCAGCCCGCAACAAGTCCTGAGAGGCATTCCCGATTCTCTCAGGATGGTGACAAGCACCAAGAGCATCAATAGAGTACACAAGGGAATGATTTTTCCCATATATAAACAATAAAACAAACAGCAGAAAGAAATGTATAACCCAAAATACCTTTATATAAAAACTGAACTGAACCTTATTTGAACAAGAAACTGAAAGTACAACTAAACCAACAACTCATCTAACCAAACCCGATAACCAAATAACTACATGTGAACCTTCTGTTCACTCTCCAACATAATGATCACATGTTTCCCAAGGTGACCAAACTCAATCTGAAACCTGCACAAGGTATAAAAATAGAAGAAGAGTATAGGCGTGAGTATTAAAACTCAGTAGGTTAGCCCGATATTCTATTCCCAATGCAAATCCTTTAAAATAAAAGAAACATAAATTTAAAGTTTAAAATATTAATATAAAGGTGTGTTTTACAAATGAGGTCCCATGCTATAAAAAAATTTAACAAACAAAAACTTTCATGTTTTATAAACAAAAACAAAGCTAGTAACAATTTTCAAAGAGATGCAACTTCAAAATGAAAATAGTTTTCAAGGGGCTTCTTTAAAGAATTTATAATTTTAAATAAATCACAAACAATACTGTATTTACCAACCAAACACACCATATTCCTATGGTGAGTACAAAATATCCAATGATCACAAGTCACGAGAACACCCCTAGGCACTAGTTAGTTGTGAGCCCCAGGTACCTTGTATCTCGGTGAAAGTAACCATAATAAATATCCATTATCGTGCACATGAGCAAATAATAGGGAGAATACCCATAAAATAGTGGTCCCCCAACATCATCATAATCATAGTTTATTTAGTGTTGTCATCGTCAAACTTTCTACGTGAAATAGGGGCCAAACCCCATAGGATCACTAGCATACTAGTACACGTCCGCCCACCTAGATACCCAGGATTCCCTTTCGTGATCAATCAAGTTAAAATATTATAAGATAAAAATTTCACATCAAAATTCCATTCCCAACCCATAAACACAAAAATATCCCACAAAAATTCTTCACATTTCTTTCACGAATCAATAAACCATTGAAATTTTTTGTAAAACAATTTCAAGAAGTGTATTGAGTCTTTGCACATAAAACTCATTCAAAAACACTATTTTAATTATAAAAAAACAACAAAACTATACCCAACCATATTTGGAATCCCTAAAAACATTTAATATAATTATTTCATAAACCATAAAACAATACCAATTGACAGAACATGGTATATACAAGTAAAACACTCATTCTTCATTTTTAGGAAAGGCCAAATGAGCCTTTAAACATTTTCTAAAAACTATCATTTGAAAAAATTATGAATTTCAATTTTATTAAGTAGGTGTATACAAACCATTTACAACATCAAACCAGATTCATAAATATCTTAAAATACTCAGGTTACATATTCAAAATACAACCATTTTCATAAGAATGTGAAACATGTCATTTTCTGGAAACTTGGCCCAAAACATGTTGTAAACAAAAAAACATTTGTTTGTAAAACCAAATAAAAATAGAAAATAAATAAAAGGATCCCAAAATAATTTTTTCCATGATTCTAATGTATTTATAAATCCAAAAAAATCATTTTAAATTACAGTAGACACATAAAAGCCAACCGAGAAATTTACCGAACACATGGCATGCACTCTTTAACAAAAAAACTTATGTTAAGCACATAAAATGGGAAAAAATACCAATTTCATGCCATAAATTTATTCAATATACTGAAACATATTCAAAATACCATAAACCATGCGTGAAATCTCATGGAATAATTTATCAAACAAGAGGAGTGCACATTTATATCAAAACAACTATATTTTTAACAAAATAATTCATAAAACATAATTTTTACACAAAACCTTTAAAACCAAGGTTTCACAGTATAAAATATTATAAAAATAAGGTTATAACATAATGATAATGATGAATCTTAAATGATAAAGGCTTGTGCAAGGGATATCCTACCTCAAATCCTTGGCGTAATGGAAACACACACCCAAAATCACCATATGAGGTTTTACAAACCCTAAACCTATGACGACCAGCCCCAAATGAACAAAAACCCCATAAAAAATCATGAGATAACATAACAATAGGTCTATCATGACAAGGAGAGATTATAAAACCAATAAATAATGAAAGGAGGAAGAAGAGGGAGGATAAAGGAGAAGGAATCTCACCTTTTCAACTAGAAAACTCTTCATATTCCATTATATCTGCACCCTTAGAGAAAAGGGAATGTCTTGAAAACTCTTGGAGATTCTCCTAAGTTTTTGAAGAACCAGGGAAAGAATATTTGTCTGAAAAATATCATGAATTGAATGAGTTATGTATGAAACAATATACGTTATCAATTCTGGACTATTTGAGGTAACATGAGAACTTTCTCCCTAATCCGCAACTCATATTAGCTCCAAAAAGGTAAAATTGATAATGGGGGTGAGTATAGGGATATTGGATTCGATATGGAGTTTGAATAACCAAAATATATTAAAAATTGAATTAGATATAAAATAAAAAAATTATTTTTTTTAAAACTGGAAATTGGCCCTTGGGCTGGCCCAGTACCTAAATAAGTAACCCCAATTCACCATGTTTATGAATTTATAAGGGGAAAAAAAGGATATGGTAGTAATACTATGTTAGTGGCGGCCAATTGGGAAGTGGAATTAATGAAAATTTTTAAACAAAAAGGATTTATTAAAGAAACAAATTTGGTTTTTAAAACTGCAAATGGGCTCACGGTTGGCCCAAATCATGAAATAACCACCCTTTTTCTAAAAACTCCTAAACTAGAAATGGGGAACCCAAATTTTAGTGATTATACATATATTTAAGTTGAAAAATAAAAATTAATCTCACCCAAATCCCAAGAAAATGATCATAATTTTAAATGAACCGGATCAAAACCATGCCATGAAAAGAAAAAAAAAACGGGTGTGACAATTGTCCCCACCATTAAACCTTTCCACCCCTAGAAAGCCATAATGCTTTTCAAATGATAGAAAAACACCTAAGGATTCCTTATAAACATAACACATCCTCTAAATTTAAGTAAATATCATTCACCAAAAAATGAAACTTAATACTCTTTCCCAAACAAAACACCAACTCACAATCACTTTTGGAGAATCAACAAAAAGATCAAGCCACCACCTCCCCAACCAAGCCAAGAACTAGATTGTTGGTCCTTCTCCTAATGAACCTAAAGATCACCTCAAACCATAGTTCACTCACAAAATCCAATGACTTGGGGTGGAGGCTGTAATGGGATCCCCATTATTAAATTACAACTAACTTCCAACAAATCCTAAAGGAAAGATCTTTGAGACCCACAGCGGGTCTCCCCCACCATTAGAGACCAACTAGAAATGAAAAAAAAAGCAATAAAAATGAACTAGAATTGGGACTCAACTACAAAGGACCACCAAAACTCTCCCACAACAACCTATAAACTCATGTTGATAGGAACACAAAATGAACATTTAATCCACCCACTCTCAAATGGAGGCGGCAAGAACCGGGCCAACACTCTCTGCACAGATCCAAACCCCCAAAAATTAGGGAGGGGAGGGAAGGGGACCCAATCATTGGGACATTGGGACCACAAAAGAAACAATGGAACTACCTAAATGAAATCGTATAGGTATGATCTTAGAAATACTACCCACAATCCTAGTAATCCTGACTATGCGCTAGCTTCACTCTAAAACCTATGGCTGGAGCTCTAATGGATAAATCATGTATTTCCTCGTAGCCAGGCTTTGATAATTCCCAACATGTACTCCATCCCTTATTTCCACACAGTACCACATAACACTCCCAGTAAGAAACAACAGATCAAGAGACACCATGGAACTCTCTTCCTCAACAACACATTTTTACCCAAACAAGAACATAGAGATACACAACACTATTTTCTATCAATCCAAATGGGGAACAGAATGAACAAGGAAAAAAACACCCACTAAACATCACCGAGAACAACTTTTACAACAAAGAGAATCACCATAAAGGGAAGACACTTTAAATCAATCCCAAACATCTCTCTATTTCAACAAATGGGATGAGGTGTCATTAAAATAAGTGGATTTAACACTTGAAACAAATCCTTAGGTTGATCAACTAGAAAAGAATAGTAATGGAGAACCATATATGGAAACATCACAACATTCAACACATATTTAGAAACCCACTAAACATTACCCCAAAACCGAGCCACCAACAAGATCCCATCTCAAGATTCAACAAGAGTATGACTTATAGATCATAAGGAAGCATACTGAATAGAAAAAACTTCAAAGACATAGTATAAACCATCTACATAACCGTTGGTTCAAAACAAACACCAAAATTTTTCAGCTAAAAACACTTTTGAAAAATAAATAAAAAAGTAAACTAACTTGGTGGATTTTCACATTCACCAATGGTGTTTCATCAAGTCTCACCCACATGAATATTTATGTACCACCCCAGGCACTCAAATACCAGGCCATACCAGCCATTCGTCCATATATCTAAAAAACTTGCATGTGATAACCCATGAAAACACTGAATGCAAAAACAAAACAACTTCATTACAAAAATAATCATTTTCCTTCCAAAGGCACATTAACCACCAAATCAAACACCACTTTCAGATTTCAAAAGACAAGACACGCTTCATCAAGAACCATTTGATTAAAAAAAAATCCATTTCATTTAATAGAACTTACAAAAAAAACCATTCTATTCCAAATATCCCTTTCCCATTTTAAAAAAATTCATCAAGGTCTCTTTTCAAAATCCAATGACCACAAAGGCCAAAACCCCTTTCCAGAAAACACTAACCGCTCAAAACCAAACTTCCAAAACCAATTCATAATATTAAAAAACTTTTCAATAGCCCAAAACAAACCATTTAATACAATGTTTTAGAATTAATTTAAAATTATTCACAGTTTAAAATCATTTTATTTCAACAAGCCACAAGTTTATATTATAGAAAATCCAATCCCGTAAAAAAAATTCCCACTTTCTTCCCAAAATTTGTTTTAAAAAAAAGACAACCTTCCAAAAACCATTCTTATATTTAATTTTCAAAAACCCCTTTTCCAAATTTCCAAATCAAATCCTTCCTTTAAAACCCATTTCCATAATTCTCACACAAGGATTTTTAAAACAAAAATTCAAAATTCAATAAACATCCAAGAAACCCACAAAAGGGAACTAGTGTCGGTGGGTGACTTGACCATATGGTTGGATTCCATATATTAAACATAACTTTAACATAGAGAGACTTATTTGGACCATGACCCAGCTCTACATGGCTTTCGAGGCCCTGCGAGCTCACGGAGGCCATTGGTCAGACTCCCCTTTTCATATCCCAAAACCAGACAATCAATAAGAAAAAAAGACAGTAATAAAACCAGACTTCCCATAAAAACTTGAGGATTAGAACATGAAAGAGTTCGCGAAGCTTTTCCCGCACATACCCCTCAAGTACCAACAATACTAATCCATCTACCTTGATATCCCTAAAATAAAAAGGGTTCTCTAAAAAGAAAGGTCTGCTAAGAGCCGACCTCCTCTGATACCATTTTGTCATGAACCAGCCCGAGTCGACCCTGAACTAGTCACAAGGGCCAGCCCGCGACAAGTCTCAAGAGGCATTTCCGATCCTCCCGGGATGGTGATAAGCACCAAGGGAATAAATAGAGTACACAGGAGAATTATTTCTCCCATATATAAACAATAAAACAAACAGTGGAAAGAAATGGACAGCCCAAAATACATTTATATAAAAAATGAACTGAACATTATTTGGACAAGAAACTTAAAGTAAAACTAAAACAACAACTCATCTGACCAAACCTGATAACCAAATTACTCCATGTGACCCTTATGGTAACTCTCTAACATAATTATCACATGTTTCCCAAGTCAATCAAACTCAAGTTGAATCCTGCACAAGGGATAAAAATAGAAGAAGACTATAGGCGTGAGTATTAAAACTCAGTAGGTTAGCACAATATTATATTCCCAAGGCACATACTTTAGAATAAAAGAAAAATAAATTTCAATTTTAAAATAAAAATATAAAGTTATTTTCTCCAAATGAGGTCCCATGCTATAAAAAAAATTACCAAACAAAAACTTGCATGTTTAAAAAAAAACCAGTAACAATTTTCCAAGAGATGCAACTTTAAAATGAAAATAGTTTTCAAGGGGGATGATTTAAAGAATTTAAATTTTTAAATAAATCACAAAAACTACTGAATTTACCAACCAAACATACCATATTCCTACAGTGAGTACAAAATATCCAATTATCAAAAGTCATAGGAACACCCCTAGGCACTAGTTAGTTGTGATCCCCAGCTACCTCGTATCTCCGTGAAAGTAACCATAATAAATATCCATTATCATGCACACGACACACTAATAGGGAGAATAACCATAAACTAGTGGTACCAAATCATCATCATAATCATCATAGTTTAGTTAGTTTTGTCATCATTGAACTTGCTACGTAAAATAGGGGCCAAATCCCACATGATCACTAGCATACTAGTACACGTCTGCCCACCTAGATACCCGAGATTACCTTTAGTGACCAATAAAGTTACACATATTATTAAATACAAATTTAAAATCCAAATTACATTACCAAACCATAAAAACACAAATATACCACAAAAATTATTCACATTTCTTTCATGAATCAATAAACCACTGAAATTTTTTGTAAAACAATTTCAAGAATTGTGTTGTGGTTTTGAACATAAAAATCATTCAAAAACACTCTTTTAATTATAAAAACACAACAAAACCATACCCAACCATATTTGGCAGCCATAAAAAATTTAATAAAATCATTTCATGGACCATGAAATAATCCCAACTGACACAACATGGTATATAAAAGTAAAACACTCATTCTTCATTTTTAGAAAAGGCCAAATGGGCCTTTAAACATTTTATCAAAACTATCATTTTAAAAAGTTATGAATTTAAATTTTATTAATTAGGTGTATAAAAACCATTTAAATCATCAAACCACATTCATAAATCTCTTAAAACACTCAAGTTGCATATTCAAAACACAACCATTTTCATAAGAATGTGAAAGTGGCCATTTTCCAGAAACTCAGGCCAAAACATGTTGTAAACCAAAAAAAAATTGTTTGTAAAACCAAATCCAAATAATAAATCCATAAATAGATCCCAAAATAATTTTTTTAATGCTTCCAATGTATTTATAAATCCAAACAAATCATTTTAAATAGCACTAGACACATAAAAGCCAACCGAGCAATTTACCGAACACATGACATGAACTCTTTAACAAATCAACTAATGTTAAGAAAATAAAAAGGGATAAAATACCATTTTCATTCCATAAAGTTATTAAAGATACTTAAAAATATTCAAAATATCATAAACCATATGCGAAATCTCATAGAATAATTTATCAAACAAGAGGAGTGCACATTTATACCAAAACAACTATATTTTCAACAAAATAAGTCATCAAACATAATTTGCACACAAAACCTTTGAAACTAAGGTTTCACAATAGAAAATATCATATAAATAAGGTTAGAACATAATGATAATGATGAATATTAAATGATAACGTCTTGTTCAAGGGATATCCTACCTCAAATCCTTGGCGTAATGGAAACACACACCCAAAATCACCATCCGAGGGTTTATAAACACTAAACCTATGATGACCAGCCCTAAATGAACAAAAACCCCATAAAAATCATAGTATAATAGAAACCTAGGTATATAATAACTATGAAATATTATAAAACCAAGAAATAATGAAATGAGGAAGAAGAGGGAGGATAAAGGAGAAGGAATCTCACCATTTCAACTAGAAAACTCTTCGTATTCCATTAGATCTGCACCCTTAGAGAAAAGGGAATAGCGTGAAAACTCTTGGAGATGCTCCTAATTTCCGAAATAACCAATTAAAGGTGATTTTTGGAAAAAATATCACAAATTTAATGAGTTGTGTATAAAGCAATATACCATATCAATTCTGGATGATTTGAGGTAATATGAGAATATTCGCCCTAATTCATGACTCATATGAGCTACAAAGAGGGAAAATCGATAATGAGGGTGAGGATAGGGATATTTTCTTCGAGTGGGATGTAAAATAACCGAATATAATTAAAATTTTAGTTAGATATAAAAGAAACAAATTAATTTTTTAAAATTGGAAATGAGACCTTGGGCTGGCCCAATACCTAAATAAGTAACCCCAATTCACCATGTTTATGAATTGTTAAGGGGTCCAAAAGGATATGGTTGTAATAATATGTCAATTTAGGCAAAGTGGTAAGTGGAATGAATGAAAAATGTTAAAAAAGGAGTTATTAAAAAAAACTTTGGTTTTTAAAACTGCAAATGGACTCACGGTTGGCCCAAATCATGAAATAACCACCCTTTCTATAAAAACTCCTAATCAAGAAACAAGGAAAACAAATTTGGGTGATTATACATATATGGAAGTTAAAAAATCAAAATTAATCTCACCCAAAACCCAAGAAAAGTATTGGTATTTTAAATTAACCAGATCAAAACCATGACATGAAAAGAAAAAAAACGGGTGTGACAGTGCTACTGTTGGAAATAAAGAAGGATCTGTTGGTATCCCATGGCCCCCCATATCCAAAGTTTGGTGGTTTCCTCCCTCATAGTGTACAACTGGAGGTCATTATGGTGGCATGCCTCTACAATGACAAACACACACCTCAAAAAATAATGATATCAAAGTTGCAACTACAAACCATTGGATAGGTCAAAACCCTCCTAAAACCAAGTCACCCATAGCCCGCTCTTAAATCCAGTACTATATAAGGAACAATCACAAAAAACCACTAGAGACACTACCTATTTCCAACTCATAAGTTGGGTTTTAGTCAAGTATCTATTTCAAGTTTCTATTTCATTTAACATTCATTTGTTCAAATGATTTAACTGATGGTTCACTAAATTCAAACCCATGAGGGACAATAACACCTCATGAACCAAAATATGATGCCTATATAATTCATACCATATAATATTTAGTTTACTTCAAACAAAAGAGTCTAAAGATGCATCATTTCATAGTCTATAAGGGAACATACTCCTTATGAATTGAAAGATGATGTCACTAAATCTATACACTACAAAAAAAATCTATTACCATAGTAGATATAGCTATCACAAATCCTATCATAACAACATGCATAAAGTAATTCATCCTAAATGTCATAGAAAAATGTATGAAATGTGGTTTCTAGAAAGTTACCATATGATGCATGATATGGAATACCCTCATCTCATTGGATGAAAAAAGAAATAAAACCAAAAATTGAATCAATATTAGCAACATATATCAAGTGTGTCATCCAACAGTGAAATTAAATCAACTATAATAGTCAAAATCTTGAATATAACAATTCCATTTGTGGAAATTTAGATTTTTCTTATACGCTGGGTAGCTACACCCATGAAAAACTTATTACCAAATTCTATTTCCTTTCTATCTCTGTCTATTTTCTCCAAATAGTAATTCAACCATAAAATACCTCTGATACCACTTTTTAACACCCAAGACCCGGATGCCACTCAACAGTGCCCAAAGCCTAGTGGGTCACAAAGACTAAATCATATCTCCCCAAACACTAGAGGTTGCTAACTAGAAGTAATGGCCTAGGTGTGTCAGTTGGGAGACTATTCCCTCATTAACAAAGTACATCATAGTAGAATTCAATATCATATAGATAGAGAAAGAAGATCAATAAGGAAAAAACTATTAACTAAACAGGACAAAAATATATAACATCCAAAAAATAGTCCCATAGTATATGATGATGATGATGAAACATGTATTAAAAAAATAACCAAAAAGGTACATGGTAGTATATTACAATACAAGTATCCAAAATCCAAAAATAACAGAAGTGTCCCTGTAGCATCACAATCCTCATCTTGGTCCCATGATTCCATGTTCCAATGAAGTAATAAAAAAACTGTGTTATGGCACTTTCCACTATCTACACCTATAGTCATATTATATTTTTTTCCCTTGATGTGGCCCAGATATAGAGTGAGATAAACATCCCAGTAGATAACCACCCATAAGAATATACATTTCAGTCATGAAACATAAACTATTCAGTGCAAGTAAAGTTGGTAAACATGTAAGCATGAACCAATATAATGTGCCCATGCCACGTAAACTACTACCAATAAGTGATATCTAATATCCTCTTGATGCTCCTTGCAAAATAGTATCATGCTCCTAACAAGGCAGCTACAAGAAAAATAATAAACAATATGGACTTTCTGTACTCCCATCTATGTCCTATCTACATGGCCTTTCTGTATAATGAAACCATATAAAAAAACCATAACCTTTATATATAACCAAGCATGTCATATATCCCATAGTCATGTAGTATAATGATGTATAGACTATGAAGGGTTATATAGAAGGTGTTGAAGACCAAGGCATCCTTGTCAAGTCCTAGGAGCATTTCGATGAAAACTCTGTATAGGCACTAGTTGGAGTCCTAGTTACATTCCATATCGAAAAATTACTATGGGAGTCCAAGAAATACTGATCTAGGGGGAAAAAAAGCCCGAGGCATTCTATAGAATCAAGTCCCAAGAATGATTACCACACAAGGCATCCAATGCCATGTTCAATATCCATGGAGAGCCATCCATATCATCTAACCAAACATTCATCCATTTTATACCATGAAATTATTCAATCCATATGAGTCTACCCACTCATATAATCAAATACATTAAATTTCATTCAATGATAATACCCACTCATATAATCAATTACATCACATGATTATTCCCACTTATATATTTTTCCTCCATTTAATCAAGTCACATTTGTATACCAACCCATTTGTCACCATTTTTCACTAAAAACACCACATGGGTATACCCACCCATTAATCAAAATTCACTATTAAACAAGCCACATGAGCATACACACCCATTTATCACAATTGCTAACTAATATGTTTAAGCTATTTAAATAAAACCAAAGAGTATACCCACTTGTTTGGCTAATTCTTTTTAATCCATTCTATCAATTTAGGAATGTAATATTATGATAACACAAGGAAATAAGTAATAACATCTCCTATGAATGTAATTAGATCCCATTTAATTATAATTAAGCTTCCATAAACAAGGAAAACTCATGAACACACACCTTGGGTGGTTAATCAAAGATAAAAACAGATGAAAAATCATGTTACACTCCATGAGTGGCCTTAGGTTAAGGAAACAACCACCAATGCATCTCAAATAAACTTTGGGCATCCCTAATAAGTCCTATTACATTTATTTCAATTTAACCATTCAATTTTGGGGTCGCATGGGAAATTATTATGTTTGGAATAATAGTCAATAGCTCAAGAAACACTGATATCTAAAAGAAAATTATAGACCACCTAACTTAGCTTGGTAGTGGAGTGATCGTCCAATATCAAGTCCTGATTCAACTTGGTTTAGGAGATATCTAAAGAATGGATGGAGAATGAGAAATTATGGCATATGATCCTAAATCCAAATAGTGTAGCTGATATCTAGAAGAGTTGATAAAGGTTGAAAATTAATTTGCATCTTATCGATTCAAATCCAAGGAGACAAACTGTGCTCAAATCAGAGATCATATGAAGAACTAGGATCAAATACTTATTTATCCACTTAAAAAGATATCTCAAGCTTTTCCTTTGTTGTGTGTAGAAGTGAAAATCTAATTTAGGTTTTATAAAAGATTTAATTTTAAACTTAAAATTATCAAAACCCCAAAAATAAATGTGTTTTATGGTTTAGGTGCATTGTTTAACAAATCGTGTTCCAACAATGCACAGCTTCCTATAGGCCAAGGGGAACCCGCATGGTTTAAAAACCATGCAGAAACTATATGCTAACCCTCTGTCAAATTTTTCAAAAACTGTAGACCTAGATGCACGGTCGTGTGTCCCATTCTGCATAGTTTGGCCGAACTGTGTGGCCAGTACCACCCCTCTTTCTAGCCTCGTATGGGTTAGTCAAACTAGGTGGCCTGCCCTGCATAGTTTTTACTAACCATGTACCAGGAAAAAAACACAACCAAAATTGGATTCCAGTCTCCAAACAATCCCCAAATACCCACAAACATCTGCGACCTCAGGGGTATTCATATTAGGCCATATTTAAGCATTAAAATTGAAAAATAAAGGATTCTTACCTCATATGAAAACCTACATTCTTACAAAGATAAAGAACATGCAACCCCTAGTGAGGATTGATGACCTCTTTGTCCAGTTGCGAGGCATGAAGTGGTTATTATGGATCGATATCAGGTACAACTACTACCAGTTGAGTGTTCATGAGGTTGATATTCTAAATTTGGAATTATTATGAATCTATGAACACCATGAGTTCCTATTTAAGCCCTTTGGTGTGAGGAATTCCCCCACCATGTTTATTTATTTTATGAACCGGGTTTTCCAGCCTTATATGGACCATTTTTTTATTTTCTTTATCGAATACATACTCATCTACTCTGCATCAGAGGAGGATTAGGTAGATCACTTGAGAATGGTCCTATATTTTCTTTGAGTGCACTCACTTTATGGGAATCTCTCAAAGTTCCAGTTCTAGAAACATGAGGTTAACTTTCTAGGAAATTTCATTTTTTATCATGGTCTATTTGTTGACCCTGAAAGAACCAACACAATGCTTGATTGGGAACCACCCAAGAACGTGTCATAGGTGAGGAGATTTATTAGTTTGTAAGGGTATTATGGGAGGTCTATAGAATAATTATTCATATTTAAATCTCTTTTGACCACCCTGATTTAGAAAGGGAAGTTTTTTACCTTGTATGGGTATTTTTAGAGGGCCTTTTAGGAGTTTAGGTTGAGGCTGACGAGTGCTCTGGTGTTGAGACTACAAGAGGAAGACATGGAGTTCTTAGTGTATTAAGAAACCTCTAGAGATGGTATCAACTACATGTTGATTCAATGTAATATAGTATTGGCATAAGGGTTGAGGTAGTTAAGACCCCACTAGAAAAACTACACAACTAATGACCTAGAGTTAGTAGTGGTGGTCTTCACCTTGAGTATGTAGAGGCATTGCCTTGGGGGGGGGGGCTCTTTTGGTTTACTTACACCATCAACGTCTTAGGTACATATTCACATAGATAGACCTAAACCTAAGATAAATATTCAAGGTGGAGTTCTTTAAAAACTATGACTTTGATATATTCTGTTCTATAGGAAAGGGAAATGTTGTATAAGATTACCTTTGCATGAAGTCACCAGCTCACTTAGTGTGGGAGGCTTCAGAGCAGTTAGTTTTCCTATAGTTAACCCTGGTGGAGTAGGAGGGTACAACTTTTCTATATTCAATGGTGTTAAATATTCCAACTCTCGAGAATGTGAGAGATTCCTAGCTAGGTGGCATTTATTGTGAGGTATTAGATTATCATATATCCATATATGACTCACCAGATAGATATTATGAAGGAGTGAATCACATCATCCTTTTTCCAAGAATGGTTGCTAGTGTCAGATATGACGTGGGAGGAGGTGATGTGAGAGTTCCACACTTATCCCTTATTTTTACATCCCAGTTTGGGGAAGAGGTACATAGAACTTTAGTGGTAGATTTTTTGGTCTGACATGAGATAGATCGTAGCTGATTTCGTCTCTTGGTGGATCAATTTTCCATAGGTGAAAGTAGAGCACTATGTTCTGATATGTTTCTTTCATCCCCTTGATATTCTGAAGTGGAAATGGGTTCGAATATCCATGGACTTTATAATAGGGATTCTATTCACAAATAAGGTACATGACACTATCTGGGTGATAGTTGACCAACACATGATTCCAGTGAACTTTATTACCATTAAGAAGCAAAGTTTGGTGGAGAGTTTGGGGCATCTGTATGTACAAGAGATCATTCACCTTTATGGGGGTGACATCAATTATTGTCTCTAATCATGTAATTTGGTTTATGTCACAATTGTCCAGATCCCTAAAGGAGGCATTTGATACCCAAATGAGGATGAGTATAGCCTTTAACCCCTAGATCGATGGATAGACTGAGTGCACTATCCATGTGTTAGAGGATATGTTGAGGACTTGGGTGTTAGTATTTGGTTAGAGTTGGGAGGATCACCTGCCCTAGGAAGAGTTTATCTACAACAATAGGTACCACTCTACCATTGCTGAGACATATCTTATACTAGATAGATATCAATGATACATATCTTGTGGGCCCATAGATGGTGAAGGTGATAGTAGGGAAAGTCTAGGTCACCCGTGAACAGATGAGGATAGACCAGAGTAGACCGATATCTCCTACAGATCACCATTGTAGGATATTGGAGTTTGAGTAGGGAGACCAAATTTTCCTGAGAGTATCACCACAATGAGAATTTTTCAGGTTCAGATGGAGAGTCAATCTATTCTTGAGTTTCATTTGGCCATTCGAAATCATGGAGAGGGTTAGTGAGGTTTCTTACCACCTTGAACTACCCTCATAGCTGGAGAGAGTGCACGATGTGTTCCGCGTATCACATCTAATGAGTTATGTGCATGACCACATGCACTCCATTGACTGGGAAAATCTTGACATCGAGGATGGATCGACCTTTGCAAAGCACCCAGTGGAAATCAAAGATCAGTAGGAGAGGACCCTACAGGGAAGACCATCCCCTTGGTCCATAGGTTGTGGCAACATGGGAACGTACCAAAGATTTTTAGGGAGTTGGAGAACTAGGTGCGGGCACAATATCCCTAGTTATTTATTTAGTTTTTTCTTTTCTAGGATGATAATATAGAAGTAAATAATGATGTAGAGATATAGTTTTTTCCTTGTTATACATTTAAATATTTATATATATATATTAATAGATCTAGGTAATTGAGATGGTGTGAAAATACAAGTCTTGGTGTGCTCAAAATTAATTCTATAAAAAATATAAAATATATTTTATATAATGTGTGAATAGATTCTTAAGTAAAATAGGATAAATCTTAAATGAAAGCTCAGATCAGAGATCCAAGACCATGTTTGAGTCTGAAATATAGTTTTTACCCTAGAAGTGACATAAAATGGTTCAATATGGGGGGGGGGGGGGTTCAGAATCCATGCTCATTAATAGTACATTCAATGTGTTAATTAATTATTCAATTAATCAATTAATTCATTTTGATATGGTGAAATAATCTATAAGATTACTTCTAGGGTGAATTCTACAGGGTTAGCCGCATAAACCCTAGGAGAATTATAGAGCTCTCTTTCCTCCTTTCGATGGAAAATCTCATTGGATAATGAAAAAAAATGCCAGATCAGAGTATATTAGGATGGAACGAATGAAATGAATCCTCTCAATCATTGGCGGATGAATTTTTTGATAATGAAAGATCTAATATCTAGTTAGGACTCGTAAATTGGTGATTTACACCCTTTAATTAAATTATTTGAGACAATAAATCCTTTTTCTTGGGTTTGCACCAATTTTTGATTTACTATCCACCTATGTACAGATTTAAAATTTATTTATTCAATTTTTTCTAACCAGATATCACTATTCTTGATTTTTTTCTAGGAATTCTTGGCCAGAAATCATTTAAACAATTATTATGGATTTATCACAAATCTTCTTTGTGTTATTCAATGGTTGAAACTTTATATCTTGGTTAGAAATTTTCAGGATGTACCAAGCCTGGTTAGATACCCAAAAATATGAAAAATCAATAAAAAATCACAGATCGATGAAGTATAGATAGATCTAGATTTTTTTCAAGGTGAGGATGATTGTTTGGGTGATTAGATACTGATTAATCTAAGGAGGAGTCTTCAGGATGCGAGGTGGTGTATGGGTTCACATGAACACAAATGGAATCTATTTTCTGGTGACCAATAGCCAAAAACTTTGATCTATGGATAGATATACAAGTTTTGTATGTTGATAGAACTGATCTAAATCAGAGAGGCTTGATTCATGGAACCAGAAGTGGATTTTATGATCTATAAAATCTGGAAAAAACCTGACTATATGTTGTGTAAAAGGATGAACACATGGTGTGTAACCCCTCAGCGGTGGCGATAACTTGGGTTTTGGAAAACTTAAGGATGAAATGGTGTGTAAGATCTCCAACACATCATGTACCCATTTACTAAATGGGAAAACCATATGGAGGATCATAAGTTTATGAAATTGTGTGGAAGTACACATCCAAATACATATCCATGTACTCTAGTGCACAATCATAGGGTATGGTGCATGGACCTGACCAAAAGGACACAACCCAGTCTCAGGTAGCCTAGACATGTCGTGTAGTCCACCTTCACAACATGTAACCCTAAAAGACCAGGAACTATGTGTGGGACAAGGACACATCTAGATGGTGGAGTGGGACCACATGCCATTTGGTCCTCTCACACACCATGTACCCTCTTGTTTATTTTGAGGAAACTTCATGGCCCCATATCTACTTCATTTGAAATTGGATTTTGGCATATGAGTAGTCTATCCTGATTGTTTTACACATAGAATATGATGGTTCCTTCACTTGTGGATTTCGAGATATGACGTGAAATATTCTAGGAATTATGGTTGTTGAGGAAATGACTGATGATGGAAGTGATCGTGAATAATCACTAGATACTACTAAGTGTACCCTCTAGTAGAGATGGGTAGTGGAGTCCTCGACCTATATAATGGAACCCCACATCAGCATAGGAACAATTACCTTATAGATACTTCTTAATGGAACCTCCTACTGGGTAGGGTGTGAGTGGAACCCCCTACTATACCAGGTAATGGGTCCTTGACTTCCAAGTGGAACCCCCAATAGGATACAACACAAGTCCTCGATGACTAGAGTTGAACCTCCCATCCACATGAGTGTAGGTCCACTTTATTCTGAGTGGAACCCCCTATTAGATACGGCATAGGTCTTATTAAACATTAGAGTGGAACCCCACCTTGGCATGGATGCAGATTCTCTATAGATACTATCAGAGTGGAACCCCCCTAACAGATAAGGGTGTGGGTCCTCTAATAAAATTTGTATCCCCTTGACTGCGTGACACAGTCTTGAGGCATGAATTGACTTGGATGGTTACTTCTGAGTAGATGAATGTGATACTGGGAATCATTGATGAACTTATGTAATTTTTGGCTACTCTTCTTCTTGAGATGAGATGCATGATAGAGATCCCCTTACTCTCTCATTTGGGCTTATCTCGATTGAGAATATATATATATATATATATATATATATATATATATATTCTTTTGTATCCATAATCTTGTATTTGTTTACTCTCCTTCTGAGAGAAGTGAAGATGCATAAGGTATTCCATATTCTCTCTATGTTTATCTTCTCATGATTTTGTGAGTCTACTCACATTCTATAGGTATAAAAGACTTAACATGTAGTTCATATACTCATCATATTGAGCCCCTTATATTTGGAAGAGGTTACTTTCACTCTTGGTTTGGGTTGAGTTGTTATATTTGATTGTATCTTTCATTTACTATGTTTCCTTTTCTGTTGTATATCTTATTACCCCCCTTCATATTTTAGTTTATCCTAATGGGTATATATATACTCACCCATGAATGGGATTTACCCACATGTGTCATATATTATGCAGACAACGGATAGGTCAGCGATGACTTTAGAGGATCTTAAGGATACTAAATGATTTGGATCGCATATGGTGGTCATATCTTGGGATTCAGGAGCTTGGATCTCTCAATAGTTTAATTTTATAGTGTTGTTTGGTTGGGACATATTTCTGGTTGGGTGTGTATTTTTCCCCTTTACATTTCAGATTGCACTGTCGTACTCTTTTACACCCTAGAGGTTATGCATGCTTGGTTTACCTTATAGCTATTTTGCATCTTTTACACTTTCCCCCTGAACTTTTACATTGATATGTTTGTGTCTGTGTATAGGTACTTAGGGAAAGGCCTCCTTGAGTTAGTTATGCCTTTGACGCTTGTCGCCAACCCTGAGCCAATAGAGGAAAGCTTGAGGTAGTTCTGATCGATCTCAGACTTGGGTAGTGTCATGAAAATTTCAACATGGAAATATACTCATCCATAAAATTTTTCTTCATAATCATCCCTCACTACCCTTTTATTGGAATTTCCAATGAAAAAACCATATATTTCACCTAGGTGTCATTACAGTCATCAATTCACCTCACCTTAAATTCAATAGATTTTTTTTCATTTGAAAGTAGGTTATTTTTCCCATAAAAATTTTACTTATTCATTATAGTACCTTTCACATTTACTAAATACATATTCTTGGGAACTTCATTATCATCCTCATTATCTTGATAATTCTTATGCCACTTAATCACAAGGTGCCTAACCTTTCCACTTGTAATAAATGGGAGTGAACACTTACTATTAATCATTATTTTTTCTCATTATAGATTTGAGGTAATAAATGAGAAGACATCCTCCACCTCTTCTTATTCTTGATTAACCTCTATGTTAAGCACGTTTAAGACTTTTAATTCCACCTCCATTAACCCCCATTTTTCTATATCTTCATTATCAACATTTTTTATTTAATATGTGACCTGACTACTATTAAAACTATCAAATGTAAACCCATTTGGTTCTTTTACCTTGATTATAAATTATTTCACATTGAGCAGAGGTGGATAACTTATCATGATGATCTTGAAAACCATTACATTTATAAGGGTTTCTTCAATATCATGCATGATATTCATTATAACATTCATCATATCAAAGAGAAAATCAAAAAATTAATTTAGGTATATCAACACATCCATGTAATTATTCCATATATCTTCAATTTATAATCTTGTACCTTTGAATAAAAATTTTAGATGATTATTATCTCTCCCCACTTAGAATGAGAGGATTTAAATTACATTAGCTTATCATAGATTATGTTGGATAATTATCCACCAAAATAATTGATTCTTCTAGCATCAACATTGATTTTACTGTGATCTAATTCTAATAGAGATCCATTATATATAATGACTGATATAACATATATCAGAGCTATACTAACATCCTTGGATATAGTTTGAAAGTATCATTGCATATGATTCCTTAATTGTTGTAATTTATTTCCATAAAATACTAAAATTCCTTTTCACATAACAGATATCATTACTTTTAAAGTGAGATAATACCATTTATTTTAACATATAAATCTGATACAAAATTTTTCCCCACTATGTTAAATACCATGAGAGGTGGGGTGAACCAGGGTATGAATGATAGAAAAAACATCCTTTTGATCTTGTTTCTTTATTAAAGAAACTCTTATTCTCTCTTTTTCTTCAGATAATATATATATATATAGGAAAAAAAGTATGGGAGAGACAATAATTGGACATAGATCACCCTTACTGGGATAGTTTAAGGAGAAAACACATTTGTCATGAAAAAATTCTATAATCCACTAGAGTACCCTATAACACCATGATATTTTTAGGAGAATAATATTATGTTGAATATTATATACAACATGCAATAGAGATCTTAAAATAACCAAAAAATATTAATATATAATCATCATAACCTAGCCACTGATTTGATAGATTAGGATTAGAATAAAAAAAATTATAAAATATACAAAAATTTTCTAACTAATAAAAATTATTTGATTAATACTTAGTAAATAAAAACTCAATTTTTAGTAGGGTAATTTTATTCTTCAAAAATTTCTCTTATTACATTTATTGAGAAAATATTATAATCAATTTTTGGGAATTTTAAAAATATTTTATTTTATAAAAATGTTATCAATTTTTAAATTACCATATCAATATTAAATTATGGTTCAATTTCGGGATATTTTTAAAATTATTGATTTATTAGTGAATTGTAAAAAATATATATTTTTCAAGCACATTAATATCATTTAATAAATTAAAAAAATATAAAATTACTATAATATTTTTTTGATATTAATGTGAAATATGAACCAATTGATTTTGATTAATCTAATTAATTTCATTTGACTCGGTAATTTTTATTATTTTCATATAAGTTTATTTTTATGCTTAAAAACTCAGTTATTTGGAATCCATTTTTAAGTGTTAAAGTTTATTTATTTTAATTATTTAAAATAACCAATAATTAGGAATGATTTAATTAAATATATAGGTCATATGTCTATTTAAAGGAAATAAAATTCATACAATGATTATTAATCTTCATAGAGTTAATATAAGATCATATATTTCTCAAAAAATATAGTTTTATAAAATAAACTATTTCATTACATTTTGTGTGATAAATTTTAAATTAAATTATTCTACTTCAATAACTTTAAAATAGAAAGATGAAATACATACGTGGAATCTGGTTTCCCAAATTTTCTAAACAAACCCTTTTATTTGTAGTCATTGTGAATAGTAACTATAATAAATAATTATCACCATGGTAAGGGTAAATCAAGTAATTGAGATTAAAAATAATACAGTAAGGAATAAAAATTGACCTTAACACTTTCTTTTATCCAATTATATGAGTGGTTCTCAGTGAGGTCCATCTATGTCTTGAATATATAGCTAATTGCTGCTATATTTCTTTTATTTTGACACTTATAATATTTATGTAAAATATATTAAAAAATGTAACATTATTTCTATTGATAACCATAAGGGTCGCCTCTAAACCCTATGGAAAAGAGATAATTATTTATATAATAAAAGGTGTTTATTTGACCCCTTCGAGTCAAAGAAATAAATCCAGTATTTTATGATAGGGATAAAAACAACTTATGTTCCCTTTTAAATATTCATTTGAGAGATGAATAAATTTTTAAATTTTAAAATTAAATAAAAATATAATTAATTATTGTGTTAAATTAATTTTATGTACAAATATATCATTTTATTTATTTTTAAAAGGATTATATTTTAATTCAATTATTATCATATTTTCTTCAATGTCAAATTAAATTAATAAAATGGTAAATGACATTAATGATATATTATAATAAATAAATTTTTAATAGTTGAATTTATTTTTTTAAAAATAATAATTGAAAATGTGATTGGTATAATGTTTAAAACATTAATAATGTTCCATTAATTTTAAAATTATCTTTTTATAGTAACCATATTATCCCCTAAAGAGTAAAAACATTGTTATCACATTAATTTTAAAAAAGTGTTAATGTGGGATAAAACAAAGAGATAAGGATAAAAACTTAATCTAAACTTATCCAAATATTATTGAATGATATTATTTTGACCCATAATTATATTATATTTTAATTATATCTGTTTTTATCATTTTTTACATGAATATAAATTTATATTAATTTAATAATTTATGAAATTCCAAAAGCGCCCCTTCCCTCACTTATAAAAGGAAACTTACTCTCCTCTTTACTCCACACATAAGAATCCTTTTATTTTTAAAAATTATTATTTAAATAACCTATTTAAATCTATTCCCATATCCTAGAGGCTTTATATTGATTAGATAGACATCCTTGGAAGGATTTTCATCTAAACCCAAAGGGGCTGTGTAAAGAAGAGGTATGTTTCTTATCTGAGCATTTTCATTTTATTTATTCCTCCAAATACTTATAATATTATTCAACCATAATCATATAATAACATAAATATATCTATTATACTATGATTTTATTATGTTAATGGAATAATTTACACCCATATTATATTCTATCAAATTTAAAATGATACCAACATTCGTGTGTGCGATAAAATACCACCTCACGAACCGATAAAATTCTTTTTCCATCATCACATCTAATATATATTTATGATGAAAATTTTAATGTATATATATGTTATTGATAAAATATTTATTATTATATAAAATTATTATATCATATTTTTTTGATTTCTAATCATTGAACGATGATAATCTTGTCCATGCCTTTGTGTGGATTACAACCTCCATGAAGTGATGTGGTTCATATTTAATTATCGAATCCCATGGATGGTATATATATGTATATTTAAAGAAATAATATTATTTTATGGTTATAATGATATTTTTTAATGTTAAAATATTATTTACCTTCTTTATACCCTGATGATTGAAAAATTGAAACGTTACTCATGTGTACATAAGACCTGCCGTCTCCATGATGAAAACATAGTTCATTATTTCATAACCATAATTTATGGTTGGTTTTTAAATTATAATTGTTGTATAAAAATGATAATTATATCATTTTTATAATTCTAGATATTATTATGTATTTAAATCCTTGACCATAGTCTTCCCACCGATGACATTTCAGACTTATGAGCCGAATATCATCGAAATGTTTAATGAGAACATAAATAATTTAGTAAAAAAATATAACATGATATTAAATAAAATAAAAGGAATAATTAACCTAAAAAAGGATATTAATAAATTAAATAATAATAATATGTCAATTATTTAGGAATAAATTAACATATGTGATGATTCGTACTCGATGTAAGATATTTCGGATCAATTCCCTTTCACTATGGAATATTTTAATGTTACAAATATAATTTATTCAATATAGTGTATATGTTTCCACTTTTACATTATTATATAATGAATAATTCATAAATCATGTTATTTTATATTAAAATTAAAATTATTTCATCCTAGAGTATTTTAATTGAAAGTAAAAAATTGGTAAGTGTTTTATAAATCAATTTTCTTTCATTGGGTGATAACACATATGAATTGTTTATATTATGTAATGATTATGTGTGAAATGGATTTTTCATTATTTATGTTATAATTATGATTTTTTTATTTAAAATTTTTATGCATATTCAATTCATTGATTTATTCCCACTTCAATGTTATGATCATTATAAGGGTTCAATTTCAAAAAATTTATTCCATAGTATATATATTTTGTTCTACACATATTTTATTTTATGATGTGTATATACTACACCATTGATATTTTATATAATGAATATATTTATATTCATTTTATTTAATGTCTCAATTGTTATTATTTAATTCATGATGTTTTTATTTAAAATTTACTAATGAGTCAAGGTTTTTTTGTTATAATATCATTATTTATTGAGAATGTTTATGATTAAGATAAGATGATTAAATATTAACTTTTACCTCTAAATAAACCTATTAAATTTATAATCCTATGGTTTTTTAAATAGAATACATGTTTTACTTTTTGTTTACTCTCTTTATGTTCTCAAGAGACTAAAAAAACGTTTTTTAGGAAACAAAATTATTTCTCTCTTTGATCAAAAAAACTTTTTCTTCCATAACCA
The DNA here is from genome assembly GCA_963277665.1 of Viscum album. Lineage (NCBI taxonomy): Eukaryota > Viridiplantae > Streptophyta > Magnoliopsida > Santalales > Viscaceae > Viscum > Viscum album. The sequence goes on from OY728138.1 coordinate 1,151,853,628, forward strand.
TGTTTTATAAAAATGTTTTCAAGAATTTTTCTTATAGTATACAATTGTTTTTAATGTAATTTTTACCCATTATTTTCTTTTTAAATTATTTTAAAATGATTCTTCAAGTTATTTATCAAACGATGTACTTTTTTGATTTTTTTAAAAGTATGAAAGGAAATTTTTCATTGAACTTTATGGAATGAATGGAATTTACTGCCCTTATAACGAATCAATTATTTAAGGAATACATTAAAATTTTACAAGGTTATTTTATGTGAAAATGTATTCCATATTATTTTTGAAATTTTTATATTTTAGAGATATGATTTCAAAGTGAATAGGGTATTTTACTTAAGAAATATAGAAAGTATTATTTTAAAAGAATTATAAATTATGATAACATACATTGAAGTTATTTAATCCTTTCTTGGGATATTATCCTTGGATAAAAAAATATTATTTAACTAGATGGTTTATGATTATGAGGTAAAGATATGAAAGAAAACCATTTCTTTTCCATGGTTTATGCTATGACTAAATGATGAAATGTTTTCAAAATCCGTCTCCTTTCCACTAGTTATGTTATACTGAAATGTTAATGAAATTTATTTATTTTTAAAGGGATATTATATGATTAATTTTGTATGATATTATGGAAAATATATATATTATTTTCATTTAGTGATGGGTGGTCTCGTAATTATACATCCATCTATTTAATTTGTTAAATATGGATATCTTATAAGATAAATATGACTAGAATTGGGAGTAAACAGAGTTTAGTAATGTAATATGTACACTCTTATTGTCTAAGGAGTAAAAATTGACTACTAAAATTGTTTTAAAGTGAAAATAATGTACTATTATAGTCCCATAAGTAAGACTTTTCTACTTAGGAATTACTTTTCTATGCTTATGTGTATGCAAAAATTCTATGTATTATGCGAATATAATTATCCCATGGATTATATTATTTGATTCATTTATGATTTATTTATTTTTAACAACCAATATTATTTATATGATACAAAATTATAATCTATCATATTCTAGGTATGTTTTTCAAATATCATACTTATTTTCTCATACCATTATGCTCATATTATGTTTAAGTAATCAGTGGAATCTCTCTTGTTTACACTTACAGAGCAATCGAGATCACCCTTTATTATGTTTCTTTTTCCCATGTTATGATGAATAGTAATAAGTATTGTATGAATAAGAAGGTTTATAGTTATGAATAAATTATTGGGAGATTATGTAGTTTAATTAAGAACCATTTGTTTATGTATCCATGTTTCCAAAGATATTATACCAATATAATTCTAGAATAGATTATTCTATTATGTAATGAATATTTATTTAATAATATATAATAAATATGTATGGAAATTATGAGTCTATGTACTTTGTATCTTAACAAGTTTAGTTAAACTTTGGAAATTGTGATGATAAAACATTATTGGGAACCCTAAGGATAATCCTTAGTATTGGAGAATGTCCTATGTTATAGTAAATAATGGAGTGTGGATTTCAATTTAAAATTTACTTTTTTGGATGCTATATGTTGATGTGGTTGTGGAAAAAATTAATACTGGGATAATATCTGTAAAAATAGTTTTTTGATTATATCTTATTCATCATTATAGTGAAAAGTGAGTGTGCCTAAATAAAAAACCTAGTTTGACACTCTCAGGATATATGTTTGGGTTAATTCGCATTATATTCATGACCTATTATGAGATAATTAAACATATAAAAACCTATTATATCACAAATTGATTTTGGATGAACCTAAAGTATATTGAGTTGATAGTTTTATGTTTGATCGTAAGTTTAAATGAAGATATATCACTTTTTAGGTTTTATGTTATGAAACTCCATAATGATTAAAAGTATTTTGGGATAAATTTATGATTGTATAAACATTGGGTTTAGTATGGGATTTACTAATAAATTTTATTTTTTTATGAATTACTTTACATTTTTTGTAAATAATTTCAAAGGTATTGGTAACTATTAGGTTTTATGTTATCTTTGATATTACGGTAAATTAAGATTATATTATTTTGAAAACAGTTTTTTATAGAGCACCATAGTCAATAAAATATGATTTTATGACTAATGTTATTTTTGAGAATTTTTGTCATATTTTTTTCAAATTTATTGGAATTATATAAATTTACTTTTATAAAAATGGTATCCTATAAGGTGGTAAATAACCGCATCACTTTAGGTATGGTCATGGGGGTTGAAACCACAACCGAATGGAGATAAGGGCTCACCACTTACCACTCACCTACAAGATATTTTATTTAATAAGAAATTTTTTAATATAAATTATTTGATGGATAATGATTAAGTTTATTTAAGGTAGAATATTATAGGCTTAATTTTTTTAAAGACATTAATGACATTTTCTAAGAAATTTTATTAGGTAGAGTTATATATAACCATTAGGTTTAACATAAATGAATATTAAGGAAAATGAAATTAAATTTTTCGGACGTATATTGAAAGGTATGAGATAGAATATGAGGTTAAAAAATATTTAATATTGAGATTATTGATTTAATTTGGGATGTAGGTTTATGGAATGATCTAAGCTATACCATTAATGTTATTATGTAAATTTGGAAGTAAAATACATAATTCATTTTGGATATCATATTACCATGGTAAGACCATTTTAGTTAATTATTAATGACAATAATAATATATTTTTATACATATATGGATTATGTTATCCACTAAATGTTTATTTTAGTGCTTTAGGATTAAAAAATTCATCTTTAATACTCATTATTTGGAGAAAAATATGAGATTGTAGTAAAAAATGACTAAATGATGAAATTATACTTTCTCAATAAGTATATTTACTTATGTACTTAGTCTATATGGTAAAATAATTCATAAAAATTGGGGAAATGATCATGAAATAATAAAATTATCCTATTACATTCATTTGTGATAAATCATTGTTTCTATTCACATATCTTCGATATATAGTATTTTTGTCGTTAACTTTCTCATAATAATTCACTTTCTTGTGATTAATGATCTCTATCTCTGTCCATAAATATTTGGATATTAATCATTTACAACATGTTTATATTTTCACATCCAATATTTTTTTTACAAATTGGGAAACCCATTAATGTTTTATTCCAAATAACCTTTGTATTTTATTTTCCCAATTTTAAGAAGAATTTTTTTAACTATTTCTAGGATATGGAATTTCTAAAAAGGTATTTTAAAATGTAAAACACTTGATTATAAATATAAAGTTAATATTATGAGGGTTCTATTTACTAAGGGTGAGGACAATGTAACACCCATAAACTTTTAAATGAAGAACCTTATGTTCTATAGCATATACAAAATGGAACACCAAACTTAAACGAAACACAAAATATTATTATATGATTTTCATAACATAATATTTGACTTTTCAGATATCAATATGAATAAATATTTTATGAAATATAAATAAAGTTACTAATTAATAAAAATATTCAATTAATGTTTGTGAAATAAGTACTCAATTTTTTTCAATGTTATTTTATTCTTTAGAATTATTTTTTCTTCAGAATAAGCTTCTATTTATTTTCATTAGAAAATATTATAATTAATTTTTGGAATATTAGAAAATTTTATATTATAAAAATGGAATAATTTTTAAAATTAAAGTATCATTATTAAATTTATGGTGAAATTTTGTGACTTTTTGAGATCATGATTTTTATCGAATAATTAAAAAAACCAAATTTGAAGTATTGTCATTTCTTTTCATTAAATAAAATAATATAAAAGTCTAGTTAAATTTTTTTTATTTGGTAATGAAGTAAAATATGAACCATTTAATTTAGAATAATCCAGTTAATTTCATTATAATAATCAAATTTCATTATTTTGTGATAATTTAATTTTAATTCATAAAAACACTATTTTCTAAAAATTATTTTTAAGAACATAAAGTCAATTATTTTAATTAATTAAAATAACACATAATTTGGAATGATTTAAATAAATTTTATATATTGAATACAAATTTATGCGAATTTAAATTCATATAATTATTATTACTACTCATAGAGTTAATATAAGATCATATCTTTCTTGAAAAATACATTTTTCTGAAAATCATCTTGTCATAAAATTTTGTGGGTTTATTTTTATTTTTTAATATTCTGATTTTTATATTGAATCCTAAAAAATGAATTATATATTTTGAATTAGGAGGATTTTTATTTAAAGAAAGGTCTCTTTTTATTTTTACACATTATGAATAGTAAATACAGTATATAATTACCACCACGGTAATGTTAAAACATGTAATTAAGGTTAAAAATAATATAATAAAGACTATAAATTGACTCTATAACTTTCCTTTATTAGAATAATTGAGAAGATTTTGAAAATTTCATCTAAATATTGAATATATTTCCAATTTCTTTCATATTTCTTTGATTTCGACCTTTATATTATTTAAGTAAAAGATAAAGACAAAAATGTCACATTCTTTATTTTATTAACTATATTATTTTTTGACAGGGATAAACATAACTTATGTTCAATTATAAATATTCATTTGAATGATAAATTTTTTAAAAAATATTAAATGTAATATAAGTTTAATGAATTATTGTGCTTTAATAATATTGTTGATAAATATAATGTTAGGTTTGACAGGGTAATGGTAGATGGTCTAGAGGGGGGTGAATAGACCAGATTAAAATTTTTAATCAAATAAATTAATTATCAAAGTTAATGATTAAATTTAATTAGTAGCAGAAAGATTAAATAACGCAAGGATGTTTTTTATAGTAGTTCGGTCCAAAGTGGGCCTACTCTACTCTTATACCTCTCTACTCGGCGAGAGATACGTGTGCACTAAAAATAATTTTTAAAGGGGAATCATAACCCAATTACAAAATCCTTTTCTAGTGGAGGGATAACCACAACACTAACTTTTCTGTGGGGAGTCACAACCCTTACAACCTGACTTTAGATACTGGGAGTCACAACCTAAACAGTCTTGACTTTAGATACAGGGAGTCACAACCCTATGATCCTGAATTTAGAATCTGGGAGTCACAACCCGAGGAAAAGAATAACAAATAATGATTTTGTGTGCAAAAGCATAAACATAAAAAATAGAGTGCATGTGAGAGTTGGAAAGTAATGTTACAGACTCAGAACCAAATGAAAGAGAATATAAAAATTAAAGCACAGGTACTGGTTCTTGAGGTTTAGTTCAACACATCCCATCAATGAAATTATAGTTGAAGCAAAATTCATTCAGTGCTTGAGAGACCAAGAAAGTGGTGAAGCAGAGTGTCACAGGATGTTGGAAATGTACAACAGATTCAAAGTTCACAACACTTTCTCTTTGTATTGTATTGTATTTCCTGCAAGAGAGAACTATATATATAGAGAATAAAAGTATCTAGCAGGTGTAGAAACTTCGCTTCCTTAGGATATTCAAAATTAATTAACTTAAGATATCCCATAAATATCTCCCTGAAAAAAGAAGAACTGCTGCTTCTTTATTCCCATAGAATAAATATCAAATAGAGGAATTCAAAATATTTTGAATAAGTCTTCCAATAAAATCTCTAGAATAATAAAAGCATTGAATGATTCAAAAAAGAATTTTAAATCCATTTAAAATGATTTAAACAAAGTCAAAACAGTTCTTGAAAACTAGCAGCATATTCTAGAATTAAATTCAAACATTTAAATTTAAACAATCTTGAAACATCCAAATTTATTTGTAAAAGACGTTGAAGAATGTTATTAATTTCTCTCTCTCAATATAACACCAAAAACATTAAAAACTCTTTCATTACGATCCTTATATTTAATGAGGATTTAAAAAAAATCGTTAAAAAATAATCCATATATTTAGAGAAAATGAATTTTTTAAAAAAATTGGATGGAATGAACAGTAACTTCAGAATGAACAGTAACGTCGGAATGAACAGTAACTTCGAAGTGAACAGTAACTTCAAAGTTAACAGTAACTTCGGAACGAATAATATCTTCAGAGCGAACAATAACTTCATAGCAAGTAGTAAAGTAACATAGGGTATAAATAGTAACATAGGGTATGAATAGTAAAGTAACGTAGGGTATGAACAGTAAAGTAAGGTATGAACAGTAAACCATACTTTCGTAAGATAAACAATGAACCATACTTTTGAGAAAAAATGAACCATAATTTTGATAAAAAATGAAACATACTTTTGATAAAAAAAATGAACCATAATTTTGATAAAAAATAAATCATACTTTTGATAAAAATGAACCATACTTTTGACAAAAACGAACTATACTTTTGATAAAAAATGAACCATACTTTTGATAAAAAATGAACCATACTTTTTATAAAAAATGAACCATACTTTTGATAAAAATTGAACCATAATTTTGATAAAAAATGAACCATATTTTGATAAAAAATGAACCATAATTTTGATAAAAATTGAACCATACTTTTGATAAAAAATGAATTGTACTTTTGAAAAAAAATGAATCATACTTTTGATAAAAAAATGAACCATACTTTTGATAAAAAAATTGACAGAATTTTTTGACAAACTTAAACGAATTTTTAAGGGCTCTTGAAAGTAGATTCATACTTCAGTAAAAACTAATGATTTGTAGAAAAAGATATTATCTTCCCAACAAAAAAATAATAAATTAAAACTGAGATCTACTGATCCCAAAATCATTAAAAAACAGAAGCAAAACAATTCTAAAAAAACTGCTACTACAAAATCGCATATAATAACTTCATATAATTAAAAGTCCATTCAAACGATATTTTTAGACTTTGATGTAAAATAATGAAATCAATATAAACAAATTATCTTTCCATAGAATCAAGTTTCATGTAAATCAGACAAAGGTAAAAGTTTTAGTAAAATAAATACATAAATGTTTTAAAATAGTGAAATGTAGAGTTTCTGAAAACATAATAGCAACTTCATTGAATTTTTTGAGAAATAGATAAGCATTTTCAAACTTCCTTATTAAATAATAAAATATAGATAAATATATTATATTTCCAACGTGATAAGAATCACAAAATCCAAATAACATAAATTAAGATATCATCAAAATACATAATAAAAGTAATCAAACAAAATCATATGAAATCAAATTAAAGTAAATACGCTCATGCACAAAAAATCTCCCCCTTTTTGTTTGATTACAAAACCAAAATATTTAAACCATAAATGAATTTTTAAAATGATTAAAACCAAATTATTTCTCACCAAAACTTCTCACCAAAACTGTTCTCCCTTTTTGTAAATAAACAAAAAGTGAAAACATGCTCCCCCTAAACAAATGCAGCAAATAAAATTTAAAATTCCAACATACCAAGAGAAAATTTAATTTTCTCAAACTGAGCAGAGTCTAAAGGATTTTTAAAAATATCTGCAAGCTTATTTTCATAAGGGATAAATTCTAATACAATATCACCCTTATTCACATGATCTCGAATGAAATAAAATCTAAGATCTATATGTTTTGTTGTAGAATGTTGTAAGGGGTTTTTAGAAATAGAAATTGCAGATGTATTATCACAATAAATAGGTAGTTTATCAAGATAAACACAAAAATCACATAAAGTTTTCTCAATCGATAAAATTTGAGCACATCTACTACCGGTAGAGATATAATCGTCTTCTGCAGTAGATAAAGCGATAGATAATTGTTTCTTAGATGACCAAGATATTAAAAATTTTCCCAAAATATGACACATACCTGATGTACTTTTTCGGTCAATTCTACAGCCTCCAAAATCAGAATCAGAATAGGATGTTAAATAAAAAAAGTTATATTTTTGATATAATAAACCAGAATCAATAGTTCCTTTAACATATCTAATTATTCTTTTAACAGCTTTAAGATGACTTTCTTTAGGATCAGCTTGAAATATAGCACACAAACAAACAATAAAAATGATATCAGGTCTAGATGCAGTTAAATATAGCAAGCTACCTATCATAACTCTATAAACTGTTAAATCAACTGATTTACCAGATGCATCACTATCTAATTTACAATTAGTACCCATAGGAGTTTTCATGGATTTAGAGGAATCAAGACCAAATAGTTTAACTAAATCTTTATCATACTTATATTGATTAAGAAAATTTCCATCTTTCCTTTGAGAAATTTGAAGTCCAAGAAATAACTTCAATTCTCCCATTAAACTCATGTCAAATTCAGAAGACATCAATAAAGAAAAATCATTACAAAGTATGTCACTAGATGATCCAAAAACTATATCATCAACATAAATTTGAACAATTAAAATATCATCAGAAGATATTTTAATAAAAAGAGTGGGATCAACATTTCCTTTCTTGAATCCATTTTTTAATAAAAATAAGGAAAGTCTTTCATACCAAGAACATGGTGATTTTTTGAGACCGTATAAATCTTTAGATAATTTAAAAACATGGTTGGGAAAATTTTCATTTTTGAAACGAGGGGGTTGAGAAACATAAACTTCTTCAGTAATAAAACCATTTAAGAAAGCTCTTTTTTACATTCATTTGATATAATTTAAAACCTTGAAAACATGAAAAGGCTAACAAAATTCTAATTGACTCTAACCTGGTAATAGGTGCAAATGAATCTTCAAAATCTATACCTTCTTCTTGAGAGTATCCTTGAGCAACAAGTCTGGATTTGTTTTTAACAATCTGTCCAGATTCATCCAGCTTGTTTCTAAAGATCCACTTAGTTCCAATTACCTGCTTATCTTTAGGAAATTATACTAAAGTCCAGACATTATTTCTAACAAACTGATTTAATTCATCTTGAATAGAAACAATCCAATTTGCATCTTTTAAAGCATCATTAATATTAACAGGAACAAAATCAGAAATAAAAGCAGAATTGGCACAATAATTTAAAATAGAATATTTGGTTTTGACACCAGAATCAACATTGCCAATTACATTTTAAATAGGATGATCTTTGTGAATCTTCCATGATCTTGGATCAGGTTGAGAAGGAGTATTCTCCCCCTCAAATATTTCACTCTTATCTTGAGGAATATCTTCACCCAAATTAAAATGTCTAAACTCATCATCAATAACATTAGAATCAGAATTTATTTTAAAATTATTTTCATCAAACATAACATGAACATAATCTTCAATAACCACCGTTCTTTTATTATAAACTCTATAAGCTTTACTATTATTAGAATATCCATGAAAAATACCTTCATCACATTTAGCATCAAATTTATCTAAATTATCCTTTGAATTTAAAATAAAAACTTTGCATCCAAAAACTCTAGAATAACCAACTTTAGACTTTTTATTTTTGAATAATTCATAAGGAGTTTTCTTTAGTAAAGGTCTAATAATAATTCTAATTGAAATATAACATGTAGAAAAAATAGCCTCAACCCAAAAATATCTAGGCAGATTATATTCACTTAATATAGTTCGAGCCATTTCAATAAGAGTTCTATTTTTCCGTTCTACAACACCATTTTTTTGTGGTGTTCTAGGAGCAGAGAAATTATGAAAATATCGATTATTTTCAGAGAATTTTTCAAAATCTAAATTTTGAAATTCACATCCTTTATCAATACGAATAGAAATAATCGTACAACCTTTTTTATTTTGAATTAATTTAGAGAAAGAAGTGAATTTAGATAAAGTATCATTTTTATGAGCTAGAAAATATACCCAAGTAAATCTACTATAATCATCAATAATAACTAAAGTGTATTTCATTCCAAAAGGCTAGAAATTTGAGTTGGACCAAATAAATCAAGATGTACTAACTATAAAGGATTAATAATACTTATATGATTGATAGGTCAAAAGGAAATTTTGTGTTGCTTCCCTTTCATGCAGGCGTCACAAACATGAAGTTGTTCATTCTTCAAAGAAGGAAGCTGTAAAACATTCTCATGCTTTGAGAGCTTATGTAACATTATGAAATTAACATGACCTAAATGTCAGTGCCAAAGGATGCAGTCATTCAGTACAACATTCAAACACTTTACAAGTTGAATAGTTAGTTCAGAAAAATCAATAGTATAAATATTATCTTTTCGATTAGCATAAAATAATAAAGAATCATCTTTAAAAACTAAACATTTATTATTTTGAAATTTAACTTCCATTCTATCATCACATAATTGTGATATAATAATTAAATTAGGTGTTAAACCTTCAACATATAAAACTTTTGAAATAAATGTAGAATTTGAAATACTAACTTTACCAAAACCTTTTACTTTGCCTTTGGAATTGTCTCTAAAAGTAATAGTGCCTCCATCACATGTGTTGTATGAAGTGAAATTTGATGGGTCTCCGGTCATATGCCTAGAGCATCCACAATCCATGTACCATATGTCGTTCTTGAGACATCCAAGACATTTTTTCTACAAAAATCAATTAATTGACAATTTTGGTACCCAAGCTACTTTGGGTCCAATTGGATTAGTGATAAAATTTTTAGGTACCCATACATAATTTAAACATGTATTATAAGGTACTCTCGATAACAAGGATTTATAAATATTAGTTTCTATAAATCCCAAAGATTGTTTAAATCTAAGTGAATAGTCATTGGCATAGTGACCATTCATGACACATTTAAAACAAGTAACAGTTGAAGTACAACCATTTTTATTTAAAAAAAAACAAGTTTTATACATTTGAGGTAATATTTTATCATAAACAAAACCATATTTACTTTTATCAATTTTAGTCAAAGACATCATCTCATGATATTTTTCATGACCTTGACTAAAAGCAGATAAATTCTATTTAAGACATTCAACTTCCTTTTTCAATTTCTCATTCATATCTTGAGCAGTTTTCAAATTATCATAAACTGTTGAATTAGAAGCAGAAGTAGTGTTTATTAACCTTTTATTTTCTTGAAAAATCACTTTATTTTCAGAAATAAGTTTTTCATTAACTTCTTTAAGTTTATTATATAAATCAGCAGCTTTGAAAATATCTTTCCTTAATATTTCAATTTCTTTATTTAATTCAAAAACATTGTAGATTTCATATTCATATTCAAAATCAGAACATTCGGAATAATAACTAGAATTAAAAACCTTATCTAGTGATGCCATGAAACACAAGTTAGCAGATTCTTTGTCATTTCCAGATTGTTCACTAGAATCAGATTCTTCAGTACAACTCCAGCTGGTTGCCAATGCCTTTCTATCTTTCTTTTTGTATTTGTCTTTATTATTTAGTTTAGGGAAATTGGGTTTGATATGACCTTTCTTTCTGCACTCATAACAAGTTACATCTAAAGCATTGTAATTTGTATCACCTTTCTTATCTCCCTTATATTTTTCTTTTTGAGGATTTCTACTAAACTGGTTTTTGAAACCTTTATTTTTCATTCTTTTGTAGACTCCAGTTACAATCTGAGCCATGTCTTCCTTTTCAATATCCTGTAGATTAGAATCAGAAGAATTATTAGACATACCATTTATAGACTTAAAAGCTACACCTTTTCTTTTTGTTTTCTCCTCATTAGCTATGTTCTTCAGTTCGAGTTCATATTGGAGTAGTGATCCAATCAGTTCATCAAGTGTGTACTCTTTGAAGTTCTTTCTTTCATCAATGGAAACCTTCTTTGCATGCCATTTCTTTGGTAATGCTCGTAGGACTCTTTCAAAAAGTATAGGATTTTCTAGAGGTTCTCCAAGTGAATTCATTCCATTCACAATGCTTGTGAATCTATGGAAGATTTGATTTACAATTTCATCTTCACCTATCTTGAAGTCTTGATACTCAACACGAAGCATTCCAAGTTTGGTTTGGATCAATTTTTCAGAACCAAGGTGAGTAACTTGCAAAATCTTCCAAATATCATGAGCTGTCTTGCATGCAGACACATGACTAAAAGCACTTTTGTTAATAGAACAATATAAAATATTAACGACTTTGTAATTTAAGACATATCTAGTAGCATCAATCCCGGTAAGAGTATTTGGATCAGCTTCAGGCAGTGTGTATTGTTTTGACATGATAGACCAGTGCTAAATTCTCAACTATTTGAGGTATGCCTCCATTCGGGATCTCCAGTATCCATAATCATTACCATCAAAATATGGTGGCTTCTGAGGAATCCAAGCATCATTCAGGTTTAATCCTTTCATCTTATAAGATCTTTATCCTTAGACTGTGTGGTCTAGGAATAGGTTAACACAATAAAATATAAAAGAAGATAAAAGAAATGATTGGATAAATTCCTGAAGGAATAACCAAGTAAAATGAAATATAAAGATAGAGAAAAACTATTCTTAAGAAGGTTACCATCTGATACCAATTGTTAGGTCGGACAGGGTAATAGAAGATGGTCTAGAGGGGGGGGGGGTGAATAGACCAGATTAAAAATTTTAATCAAATAAATTAATTGTCAAAGTTAATTATTAAATTTAATTAGCAGTGGAAAAATTAAATAACACAAGAATGTTCTTTATAGTAGTTTGGTCCAAAGTGGGCCTACTCTACTCTTATACCTCTCTACTCGGTGAGAGATACGTGTACAATAAAAATGATTTTTAAAGGGGAATCATAACCCAATTACAAAATCCTTTTCTAGTGGAGGGATAACCACAACACTGACTTTTGTGTGGGGAGTCACAACCCTTAAAACCTGACTTTAGATACTGGGAGTCATAACCCAAACAGTATTGACTTTAGATACATGGAGTCAGAACACTAAGACCCTGACTTTAGAATCCGGGAGTCACAACCTGAGGAAAAGAATAACAAATAATGCTTTTGTGTGAAAAATCATAAACAGAAAAAAGAGAGTGTGTGTAAGAGACGGGAAGTAGTGTTACAGACTCAGAACCAGATGAAAGAGAATATAAAAATTAAAGCACAGATACTGGTTCTTAAGGTTTAGTTTAGCATGAATCGTCAATGAAATTGTAGTTGAAGCAGAATTAATTCAACACTTGAGAGACTGACCAGGTGGTGAAGTAGAGTGTCACAGGACGTTGCAAATGCATAGCAGATTCAAAGTTCACATCACTTTCTCTTTATATTGTGTTGTATTTACTGCAAGAGAGAACTATATATATAGAGAATAAAAATATCTAGTAGGTGTAGAAACTCTTCTTCCTTAGGATATTCAAAATTAATTAAGTTAAGAGATCCCATAAATATCTCCCTAAAGAAAGTAGAACCGTTTCTTATTTATTCCCATAGAATAAATATCGAATAGAGGAATTCAAAATATTTTGAATAAGTCTTCCAATAAAATATCTAGAATAATAAAAGCATTGAATGATTCAAAACATAATTTTAAATACATATAAAATGATTTAAATGAAGTCAAAACAGTTCCTGAAAACTAGCAGCAGATTCTAGAATTAAATTCAAACATTTAATTTTAAACAATCTTGAAACGTCCAAATTTATTTGTAAAAGGCGTTGAAGAACGTTATTAATTTCTCTCTCTTAATATAGAACCAAAAACATTAAAAACTCTTTCATTATGATCCTTATATTTAATGAGGATTTTACAAAAAAAATCATTAAAAAATAATCCATATATTTGGAGAAAATTAAATTTTTAAAAAAATTGCACGGAATAAACAGTAACTTCAGAATGAAGAGTAGCTTCAAAGTGAACAGTAACTTCAGAGTGAAAAGTAACTTCGGAACGAATAATATCATCAGAGCGAAAAGTAACTTCATATAAAGTAGTAATGTAACATAGGGTATGAATAGTAACATAGGGTATGAACAGTAAAGTAACGTAGGGTATGAACAGTAAAGTAAGGTATGAAAAGTAAACCATACTTTTGTAAGATAAAAAATGAACCATACTTTTGAGAAAAAATGAACCATACTTTTGATAAAAATGAACCATAATTTTGATAAAAAATGAACCATAATTTTGATAAAAAATGAACCATAATTTTGATAAAAATGAACCATACTTTTGATAAAAATGAACCATACTTTTGATAAAAAACGAACCATACTTTTGATAAAAAATGAACCATACTTTTGATAAAAATTGAACCATACTTTTGATAAAAATTGAACCATAATTTTGATAAAAAATGAACCATAATTTTGATAAAAAATGAACCATACTTTTGATAAAAATTGAACTATACTTTTGATAAAAAATGAACCATACTTTTGATAAAAAATGAACCATACTTTTGATAAAAAAATGAACCATACTTTTGATAAAAAATCTGGATAGAATGTTTTGACAAACTTCAATGAATTTTTAAGGGCTATTGACAGCAGATTCAGACTTCAGTCAAAACTAATGATTTGTAGAAAAAGTTATTATCTTTCCAACAAAGAAATAATAAATTAAAACCGATATGTACAGATCCAGAAATCATTAAAAAACAGAAGCAAAACAATTCTAGAAAAACTGCTACTACAAAACCGCATATCATTAATTCATGTAATTAAAAGTTCATTCAAACGATATTTTTAGACTTTGATTTAAACTAATGAAATCAAGATAAACATTTTATATTTCCATATAATCAAGTTTCATGAAAATCTTACAACTGTAGAAGTTTCAGTAAAATAAATACACAAATGTTTTAAAACAGTGAAATGTAGAGTTTCTGAAAACATAATAGAAACTTTATTGAATTTTTTGAGAAATAGATAAGAATTTTCAAACTTCCTCATTAACTAATAAAATATAGATAAATATATTATATTTCCAACATGATAAGAATCACAAAAATCCAAATAACATAAATTAAGATATCATCAAAATACATAATAAAAGTAATCAAACAAAATCATATGAAATCAAATTAAAGGAAATACACACATGCACAAACATATAATATTTTAGTGATATGTGAAAGGATTTGATTCAAATTTAATTGTTTTAATTTTTTTCTATATCTTATTAAATAAATAGTTCCAAAATCCATTAATTATATATCATAATAAATAATATTTTATTATATGATTTTAAATTTCCCAAATCTCTTATCTTCAACCAAGTTATTTGGAAATGGTTGAAAATATCATCCATGGTCCATTTTTCCAATTTTCTTTTTTTATGTTAATGAAATAAACCTATTAATAGTAAAAACTTTGTTATCATGGTAATAGTAAAAAATGATTAACATGAATTAAAAAAAGAAAAAAGGGTAAAAACCTAACCAAAATTTGTTAAAATATTATTGGATTATTGTATTTTGACAAATCCACATCCTGTATTCAAATTATATTTGTTGGGAGACTTTTATATTGAACTTTATTTATAAAAAATTCATATTTTAAGAAATTTAAAAAGCACCCATCCCCTCACATTTAAAAGGTCACCTATTATACTATTTTATTTAAACATAGTAATATTTTTTGACCATAAATTTACTAAAAAAACACTTCCTTAAATCCATTCCCATATCCTAGTGGCCTTAGATTGATTAGAAAAATCTGTTATGAAGTATTTTGCGGTAAATATAAAGAGGTTTTCCAAGGAATATATATCATTTTGTATTGAGATTTTTTTTTATTTTTTATTACACATCATTAAAATATTATACAACCATGATGATATAATATCATAAATATTTCCCATTTAATGAGTTATTATTATGTTAATAGAATAACATAATCTATCTCTGCTTCCATTAAATGGGAAAAAACTCATCATTTCTGTGTATGGAAGACTACCGCCTCACAAACCAATTTAATTCCCCTTCCATAATAACCTATCAATGAATTTTATAATGATGAATTTGATGTATATATGATTTGCATAAAATATTTATCACTCTATAAAAGTAATATATCAAATATATTATAACATTTTCATTTTCTGAAATATGATAACGTTGTTTGGGAGTATATGTGGATTACTATCTCAATGAAGCGATATGATTTTTTTTCATTACCTAATCACATGGGTGGTATATATATGTGTATTTAATGGAATAAAATAATATTTATAATATAATCATCATTATTTAAAGATAATATAACAATTTCATTCTTCCCATCATAATCATTGGATAATGGAAATGTTACTCATGCATATGTAAACCCTATTATCTCCATTATTATTAAGAACATCATTGTTTCATAATCATATTTCATTTTTGGTTTTAAAAGAATTATTTATTTTTCTAAATGATTATAATTTCATGAATATTATTCTATAATTGATTAAATAAGGACCTCACTGACCATTTTCCACATATTAGTGCCATCTTGTAATTTGTAGCCGGATATCATCAAAATGTCTGATAAGAAAATAAATGATTAAGTAATTGAATATAAAATGATATTAAATAAAATAATAATAATTAAATTAATAAAGGTTATTATAGAATTATATACTTAACATATGTTTATAATTCATAATTAAATGAATGTACTTCATGAATCAGACTCCTGGTAAAGGATTTCATCTCAATTTTCTTTCGATGTGGAATATTTTAATTTTATAGAACTAATTTATTTTATATGATGTAAATTATTCCCTTTTAACATTTTATATCATGAATAATTATTAATTCATGTTATTTTACATTTTATTTCCAATTATTTCATCTAAGGTTATTTGGGTTTAATATTACAAACTGGTAAGTGTTTCGTAACTCAATTTTCATTCATTGAGTTATATAAGTTCTATATTGATTATATTATGGAAAGATAATGTGTGAAAATTCCTTTTATTGATTTATCTTGTATTTTTTATTTTAATGGGAGGATATAAAGTTTTCCACATAACCACTTCATTTATAAATTCTTATTTAAATATTATGATCATTGTAAGGGTTCATTATCTCAAATTGTCTTATTTGGGACTTATGTTACGTTTTACACCTATCATATTTTATATGGAATATATACAATAATTATGATTTTTTATATAATGATTATATCTATATTAATGGTATTTAATGTTGAATTTGTAGTTACTTATTTCAAGAGTTTTTTTAAAATTTTATCAATGTGGTAAGGGTTTAATGCTACAGTCTCATTATTTATTAAATTTTTTAATGATTAAGTTACAATGATAAAATATTATAGTCTAACAATCAATATTCAAATAAAATTTATTATTATATGGTTATTTCTATATAATACATATTTTTCATTAATTTTCATCTCTTTCATATCTTGGGAGATTTCAAGAATGTTTTTAAGGAAAACTGACTTTATTTCTAAATTTTATTGACTACCATTTTTATTATATATCCACGTTTTATAAAAGTGTTATCAATAATATTTACAATATTTTAAAATTATTTTTTAAAGTTATTTTTAAAAATTATTTACTTTTTAAAAACTAGTGTAAAAGAAATCTAATTTTCATTTTCTAAATTATGTACTTTTTAATTTTTTTTTACAAAATTATAAAAGGAATGTTTTCTTTTAACTAATATAATATAAAAGGAATTTCCCACCATCATGAACAATAAATTATTTTTGGCTTCAATTATAATTTTCCAAGATTATTTTTAAATTAAATTGTATTGATATTGTTTTTTATAATTTTTGATTTTAAGGATTTGATTTCAAAGTGAAAATTATATTTTACTCAAGAAATATCACATGTGTTTTTTTAAAGGAATTATAAATTATGATAAAATGAATTAATGTTTGATTTTAAATACTATGTATATGATCCAAGGATACCATCCTTATTATTTCTCTAAATTGTTTATGATTATGATGATAGGATTTTTATGAAACATGTTTCTTTTCCACATGTTATGTAATGATTAAATGATGAAACACCGATTTTCCATGGGTTATAACGTTATTAAATTTTTATGAAACATGTTTCTATATCATGGTTTATGATATGATGTATGTTTTATGATCTTTTTTTTCACACAGACTTTTTTTCCATTATGTGATGAGTGGTCCTAAAAGTATATATCCCTATAATGATTTGGGTAATGGTGGAAATCTCATGAGATTAAAAGGGCTTGAATGGAGAGTAAACCCAGCTCAGTAAGGGACTCTATTCATTATGATAGTTTTGGGAGTGAACCATGAAGACTAAAATGGCTTGGGGAGTGAACCCAATATACTATAATAGTCTAAGTAGTATGCCTTGATTATAATAAAAATGATATTTAAAGTTATGTGTTTCCACAATTAAATTTCTTATGAAATGTTAGAATCTCATGAATTATATTATTTGATTCATTTATTATTCATTTATTATGAAAACATAACAATAATTATATGATTAAAAATTATAATCTATGATATGAAAGTTATGGTTTTGAAATGTTATGCTCATGCTTTCATACGCTTATGTCCTTTTATATTTTAGTGATCATTAATATATCCATTTTTTAACCTTAATGGGAATCTGAAATCCCCCTTTATTATGTTTATTTTACCTATGTAATGAATAAAGGTATTATTTATGAATGTATAAGATGGTTTATTGTTATTAAGAACATAGTGGGGGATTATGGAATTCATTTATGAACCCGTTGTTTATATATTAAGGATTCCAAAGATATTTGACCTATATAATTCTGGAAAGGATTGTTTTGTTGTTTAATGAATTTTCATCCAATAATATGTAATATATATGTATGAAAAGTATGGTTCAGTATACATAGTTTTGATATAATTCATTTAGTATACTCATTGTATGTATAGTATACAACCAATCCGACTATGAAAGCTCACTACTCTCTCAGTTGTAGTGGATATACTAGTCCTACCATATAAATATTTCCTTTTTTTGAGTAGTTTATATTCTGTTCACACATATTTGAGTGTATCATTATACTCTTTATTTACATTAGAGATGAAACAAACTTTAATATGAAACCTTTACCCACTTTAAAAATCCATCATGAACTATTTATGCCTTGTTAAAATATTTTTCTTTGTAGACCGACTCTCCAAACCCTTATCATACATTATAGACTTCATTTATTAACTAATATATGAACTAATATGTTCTTAGTAATCTACTATTTTCCCTCTATTATTTTTCTTCTTCACATAGGCCACTTCATTTAGTACTCTATGACTAATCAACATCTCTTAATCTACTTGACTTAGTTCACCTATCTTAGTGAAAATTTCTTATCCAACACTGTGTTTTACACTTTTATTAGTGAAAATTTCTTAGTCTACTTCTCTTAGTCCACTATTATTAGTATAAATATATTCCACTTCTCTTAGTCCACATCACATAGTACACATCACATACTACACTTCTCTTAATTCACTTTTCTTATTCCACTTTGAAAACTCTTTTCTGACTTTTGGAATTTATTCAGGTGATCTAATGGGTAAATATTTCAAAAATAAGAATTAATCGATTAAGGGTCCATATATTGGAAAAAATCACTAAAATACATTTTTTATTATTCATTATACATATTAACTAATTGGTATTCATGTATACTAAGATAAAATCCTTCCATTTCCAATTTTAAGCTCTACATATTTACTAATTGGATTAGCATACATACTAATCAGAATCCTTACATTTACAAATTTTAGTTACATATAATTAATATATGGTCCACATACATACTAATTGTTTTTACATACTTACTATTCAGTTTCACATACCTACTAAGTAATAAACTTCCATTGAGAATTTATTTTTCAATACTTAGGAATAATACATTTTAAAAAACTCTAATAATCTAATTTTTACACAAAAATATAGAACATTGTAAGGTAGAATTATAAACCCATAAAATATAGCATATCTTACTTTTCATACTTAGATATTTCATTCTAATAATTAATATTCAATATATACCATTAAAATCCACACAAAAACTGTAACTGTTTAGTGTATTTGGTTACTAGATAAATGATCTTCTTATTTCATGAAAGCTATTCAACATCTCCCACAATGATCACAAAAAATAATAATCTTCATAAACACACCATAATTGAAACCATTATTCATAGCATGGGGAAATAAAACATATTAAAGTGTGAGATTAGATTCTTGGTAAATATAAAAATGGTAGATATCAATGATAACATAAGCATTATATGAGAAAAAGGATATGGGAACATGCACAAAAAATTTTAGAACTATATTTAGTATAACATATATAATAAAATTGAATCATGGAATTAATCATGGAACTTTATAAGATAATATCCAAAAGGAAAATCAAAGAGCATGAGCCATGAGAGTATAACATTGTCATAAGAATTATGTTTTTAGCACACACATAATCATTGAATATCATTTATATAGCCAAGGATCACTGACAATACTATCATAGTGGATTGGGTTCACTCCCTATTATATTATATCCTTAGTTAATGGTTACTCCCAAGACAATCATAGTGGAAAATGTCCATTACTAAACTGGGTAAAATTCATATTCTAGAGTTTATAATCTCATGAGAAATCTGTATTTACCCAATGCATTGGAGGGATATATATTTTTTGTACCACCCATTAAATAATAATAATCCATTCATATATGTTCAAAAATATCATAAATCAGTAATCATATATCATAACCCATGGAAATGAAATAATTTTCATAAACATTTCATTATAGAATAACCTATTAAAAAAATAGGTATCATAAATATCTCATTATCATAATTATAAATAATCCAATGAATGAATAAGGATAATATACTTGGTTCATATCCCCAATAAATCACAAGTAATATCAATAATATTTTATCATAAATGAAAATTTTATTTAAAAGATAATAGGAATATTTCTTGAATAAAAAACCATTTTCATTTTGAAATCAATTATTGAACATCATGAAATTTCAAACATAAAGTTGAAATTTTTTTATTTCCAAATAAATATGTAAAAATTTAAAGGAATATTCAAATCATTGAGTGGCCATGATGTTCAAAAATTTTGTTCATTCTCTATACAATTTAAAAAAATTTCCTTTCACCATTTTGTTAAAAAGATAAAAGTACCTTATTTAGAAAATGAAAAGAATATTCCTTCATAAATTTTTTTATAAAAATTAACATAGGTTTAAAAATTAATTTAAAAAATAATATATTATTATTAATAAATTTTTTGAAACCAATTTAGAGAAATCATGGTCATGGAAGAAAAAAATTCCCCACTAAAACGAAATAACATAAGTTTTTCTAAAAAAACATTATAATACAAAGTAAAAAAAGATAGTAAATGGTAATATTAATTAAAAATTACATGAATTACTATAGTATATGAAATTAATGAGATTAATTAGAGGTATATCATACAATTTCATCATTATAAACATAACAAAGGAAAATCTAAATAAAAGATGATATTATAACATAAAATATTTACCACATTTGTATATTTTATTTAAAAACCTAGAGAAATAGAAAACCTTATATGTTTTATTCAATCCAAATAGTTTTTATAAAATACATTATAAAATTAATTGATGGTAAGTATATACACTACAAAAAGGAATCAAGTGTTGAATATGGAATCTATCTCAAAAAAAAGTGATATGAGAAACCTTTACCGCAAGTTGTACTTGCTTAAAAAGTTATATAAAATCATCTGTAAGAAATTATATTTATTATAAATAGATAAAATAATCGTTTATATACATATAATATCATATATTTTCCACTTATAACATTTAAAAACATATTTATTGGTAAATCCTTATTAAAATCATCATTTCTTAGTGTTAACTATTTTGATACTTTATTAGAGATTTAGTTCGGCAATTATAGTCCTTGTACTTTTATCATAGTTCCATAATATCAATAATATATATCATTATATAAAAATAATATATATTTATTATATACATATTTATATTATAGTAACCCAAAATTTTCATTCATAGATATCACATCTTAATAGATTAATATGAATTACATAACAAAACAACCCACTCAAGAATTTTATATGTCCAGATCAATTGGAAACATGGAAACATAAAAAAATAGTTCATATGTGAAATAAATAACCTCCAAAATAGTTATTCATGAAAATATAATTTTTTATTCAAATCATATATTAAAACTTTCTTTATAACCTTGGGAATAGAATCATAAGAAAGAGTGAGCTCAAATTCTCAGTAAGGGTAAACAAGGGAGACATAAATGATCACATAAGCATAACATGAGAATAATTATTTGATAAAATGAGAATAAAATTTAAAAAAAATACACTATAAATAAATTATTATAATATTTATTCATGGAATAGATATTTTTATTTCATAAGATTTCATAATCAGAAACATAATCTTACACAATCCTAATAAACAATGATATTTTAACAAAAAAACATTTACCATATTGGTGTCTTTTGAAAAATAATCCTCATGAAAGAAATTGACATAAATGTATATTTATATCAAATAATTATAATTTGAATAATTATAAATTTAATTTATGGGAATTTTATATTCTATAGAAAGGAAACAAGTGGTGTATAAGGCTTTTGTCTCACAAAAATAAAAAGTGATATGAAAATTACTTTCATAAAGTCCATCCTTTATTAATACATGATCGATACTCCTATATAATAAATATAGTTTTATTATAAATGAATTCCTGAACCATGATCATATATATCATAGAATATAATATTTTCTATTTCCCTTTTATCACAAATTTATTAACAATTCATTGTTAAAATCACTATTCTAAGTGATACCAACTTCATTTTTTCATGTATGTTTGAGTTTGGTAGTTTTTGTCCCTAATTTTTGATTATGGTTAAATAATATTAAGAATTATATTGAGGATATATTCATTATATAAATTCATTATATACTTGTCTTGAGTCATATATAAATGTTATATATAGGAAAATGAATTACACTATTCATATAGATAGTGGGTTGTATGCATGCATGAACACAATTTCCATTTTCTTGATGGATGGAATGAAAGAAAGTTAAATATTAATTCAGAATTAAAAAATTATTTTTATCTCATATATATCATATATATTCATTAAATTTATCCTTATTACCATCAATGTCAACATAAAATGAAAACTCATCACATCGCTTCGTGGAGGTGGTCATCCACATGTACACATGAGCAACATTAGTATCTTCCAACAGATTCTAGGGTAATAATTTATATGTTATATTATTACATAATAAGTATAATTATTTCATATATATCATAAATATAATTTAAATACATCATTAAATCTATATGTGAGTGGTGGTGATAAAAGCATAATACATCAATTCGTGAGGTGGTAGTCCTCCGTACACATGATTGACCGATTTGTTTCCTATTTGATGGAATAGGATATGGATATGAGAATTTAAAAAAAATTAAAAAAAATTATAATATATTATATATAAATTTTATTATATCATCATAGTTGAATAATATTTTAAGGATATATAAGAATAAATAAAATAAAATTGCACAGCCAAGGACTATACATCTTCTTAAGAAAACAACCTATGGTTAGCAGTAAAAGAATTTTTAGGATAAGTTAATAATAAAAATAATGACACTATAACATATATAGGTAAGTAAGGAAGGGATCTGGTCATGTATTTTAGTATCCAAAAGGCCGTGGAACTATAAATAGCAGAGGATTGGGGGTTCCCTTTTATAATTTGCGGAGAGGATCCACTTGGAACATTTGAAAAGAAAAAAGTTATACCCACATTTTATACATTAAAATAGAATATAAATGGAACATTATTGGGAATTATATAAAATAATTACTAAATATATAAATTAAATAGTATTTGAAAAATGTTTTATGTCATTTTAACCCTTATCCATTTATTTTAAACCTCCCAGTAAACCCGGTTTAACCTTAATGGATGTAATTAATTCACATTTTTTACTATTAGTTGGGACCAAAAATTAGGTTTACATTATTTTATAATTTTAAAAATTATTATTACTATATATAATCCATTTTTTTCAAATTTAATTCGCATAAGTGGCTAAATTTTATTTAAAACTAAACCTACATACGTGATGAAAAAGCGATTTTCTAAAGGAAATATTTTCATAAGTATGAAAGGTTTTTGTAT